>CM073510.1:2500000-3750000 GCA_037074495.1 Acacia confusa | reverse complement strand
AAAGAGACTCAGATACCTAATATATGTGAATATAAAGAGATCTCAATAAATGAAACCCGATGAGACCGAAAAATAAAGTCGACATTGATGATATTTATGTTTATATGATAACATATGCTGTAATGAATGATAATGAGGATCATGAGCTATAATATATTTGTGTGTGCCAAAAGCACATAAGGCGCCAAAAATAAAAAAGTCCCAGAAGGACTCGAGAGGCTATGAGTTTCAAATTCTCGATAATAATCAATTAAATAAATTCATGAAGCTATAATAGTACATATAGTATTATTATGAACATTTATTAAAAGTTCTATATGCACATATATGTTTATGAAAAGATCTAGATGTATCTTATTATGATTTTACTTGAAAGATTTAGATTTTGCAGGTATACAATGAACAGTCAGACTGGATGTTTCTATTGTTCCAAAGCGAACCAATTTTTGATGACAGAATGAAAGATATACACAGAAAGACATTAAAGCAATGTAGTCATCAGGGGGAGCAACACTAATGTAATCAAGAGGGGGAGACTATACACGTTGTACTCTTTTTCCCTTATCTAGGTTTTGTCCCACTAGGTTTTCCTAGAAATGTTTTTAATGAGGCAGAACTGGATAGTGTATCAATGAATGATGTACTCTTTTCTTTGGCTAGGTTTTTATCCCACTGGGTTTTTCCTAGTTAAAGTTTTGAACGAGGCACATTCATAAATGGACATCTAAGGGGGAGTGTTATGAATATACTTATTATGTGGATGTCCATTGACTCCCGGTCTCAAAATACTACAAGATGACATGGGACCCACGTATAGTACCATGCATAGTGATTTACTATTTGGTAAGACCCGCACACAATTATACACACACCCACGGGAAGGAAATCCGTGAGTGTACAGTTTATGTTTATGGGAAAACTACACCAAATAACCTGAGGTGTAAATTACATTAAAGACCCATTTTCCTTCTATAAATAGAAGTCTTCTGTAACTATTCAATATACATTTGAAATAAGAATTTCTCTCTCTACTTTCTCTCTATATTTTCTTCTCTTATTCTTATTAGTTTTATAACAGATATGAGATTTTGTGGTATTCAAAACAGTGACAGTGAGTCGCTTTGTTGGTTCAGTTTTCTCCCTACTTTTGGACCACCTCTCCTTTTTACAATTACAACTCACCTTTAATATATTTTTCAGAATTAAAAAAAAAATTAAATCTATTTAACTTTGTGGTAAAAATTAATAATTTTTGAATTTACCCCTATTTAATATGCACTTTACCCAATGGCACAAATCCTGCATAATAATAAACAAATGATAAAATCAAAATTCCAAATCCAAATAAAGATAAAATCATAATAAAAGAAGGGTAAAATTATATATTTCCTTGAAAAACCAAGGAAAAATTACATTGCAGGCCCAATGATTAGAATTAATTACAAAAAGTTTCCAACCCAGAATCACATTACAAAAAAGTCTCTTGCCAAGATGTCAAAAGTCTTTAACAACTGAAAATACTATATTAATAACTATAAATGCTATATTAACAATAAAAATTATCACAACTTGAAAAGTCATATTAATAATTTGAAAAGCCATATTAATAACTTAAAATGCCATATTAAAAATTGAGAATTTTTGTTATTAATATAGCATTTCCAGTTGTTAATATAGTATTTTCAATTGTTAAAGAATCCTATCATCTTAGGCAATTAATTACAAAAAAGTCATAAAGAATTTTTTGAAACTTTTTTGTAATAGAATTCTAGCTTTGGATTTTTTTGTAATTAATTCTTATCGTTAGGCCCGCAGTGTAATTTTCTCAAAAATCAATGACGTGACAAATAAATATGACACAAAAATATTCCTTTGACCTCATAAATACCATGTGAGTATTTTTATTTCAGAATATGTATTTAAAAAGTCATATATATAAACAATATGTATATTTTATGAGATGGTACAGCATAATTAGAATTAGTAAGGTAACTAGTAAAATCAATTGATCAGATGTTAAAAAAACAACAAAAATTTGTGTCAATCAATGTGAGAGCAAGGCTCTGAAATTACACATTACATTTTGGAAAGATGGATTAAATAAAGGGGAAAAGGGGTCATATTAGGAATGGTAATTCGCCACATGCGCATATAATTAATGTTTTTTTTTCAGTTGCTAGAATTAGTACAATTAAACAATGATAATTTGAAGGCTCATGCGTCCCATGGGCAAATGCACTGATCAGCATTACCCACTTAATACTGTTTAAAGTGAACCTTGAACTTTCCTAATTAATAATTAGGGTTAATGTGGCAAAATATACATGAGCTTTTTCTTTATGAGCGCCTAGCACCACGTTCTTTTTTTGGAGCAAAAATACATACATAATTACCATTTTGGAGCAAAAATCACATCCCCCATTAAGTTACTGTTCACCGTGATGAGAGAGAAAGAGATGAAATGAACAGTAATATAACGGTGGTATGTGACTTTTGCTCTAAAATGGTAACCACGTGTGTATTTTTGCTCCCAAAAAAAGCACGTGGTGCTGGGTGCTCCTGAAGAAAAAGCTCATGTATATTTTTGCACCCTAACCCTAATAATTATGATTCTCTTTCAAAAGTCTCCCTTTTTTGAACATATTTCACCCACTTCAACTATATTTTGTTTTCATCGCTTGATGAATAGTGTGTGGGGTTGAAAATTCAAGCAAATTACATTCAATAAAAATTTGTAATTAAATACTGCTCCTCCTACTTTGTAATACAAATTGTTCAATAAATTAAGTCATACATTTTATACTAAAGGTAGCATTATTAAATTTATATGTGGATTAAAATAAGTGTGGCACTAAAAAATGTATACTCATTTAGTTCTAAATACTTATAAGATTCTTTAAGTAATAGTGTAGGATGTAGCACAAGAGATTAATCCCTCACAACATAACGAGTTAAGGTTTAAACTTCTACTAGAGAAAACATTCACATCTAGATTACTAGGGGTGTTCATGAGAAGGGTTGAGTAAGGTGAGACCTTTACTCGATACCCTGCCTGAAAGATTATTAAGTAGTAAAATATAGCTTGGTGTCTGACCCTACCCGATAGAAATCTTAACATTTTTTAGCTGAGTAATATTGGGCAGGGGGAGACTGGGCCTTTTCAACCCTGCCACGCTCTATGTGGAAAAAAAAAACTTCAGTCATACTTAACAAATAATATTGTAAACTTCAAATGAAATCTATAACTCAACACTTTGGAATATTCTAAAATAAGTCTACAACTTCAGTTTTGAAAGTTAAAAAACAATTAAATGTCTAAACAAATGATCAAATACCCATAACTAAAAATAAAAAATATATAATAATATTGTATCAAATACACACACACTATCGGGTAGGGCCAAATGATCAGGGCGGCATACCCTACTTAATACCCGACCTTAGCAGCAAAAATGTCTAGTCCAGTTGTGCCAAAAATCTTTTGGGCTGTTTTTTTCTTGAATTAGGCATGACGATTTTTCTACAGGCTTGGGAAGACACACAAAGTTATAGGTATCATGAACACTTCCTCACACAAAGTTATGGGTATCATGAACACCTCCTAGATATTACAGTACCACTAAAAAAAATCACCTCCAATAGTGAGAAACACATGTGAAGTCTCTGTAAAGAAAGATGAGATTCTCTTAATTAACTCAGAGTTTTTAAAATAAGTATATTGACTATTTGTCATTAACATATAATTTATACTCACTTTTTTTAAAAATATCTTTACGATTTTAATGTTTAATAATTAGATAATGCACGAAGATAAGAAAACCCCGAATATGTGAAGCATGGAATGCGAACTTATAAATATAGGGAGAATCAAACTTAGGTAATATTTGGAAACCTTCTAAAATCTAAGTTTTGGAATTTATGATATAAGTATTTGAGAGAAATTTTGTCTTGGTTTACATAAAATCTAGGTTTAAAGTGCTTTCCAAACAGGCACTAAGACAGTTAGACCCTTGATAAATGAATCTGGAAAATAATAATAATAATAAAGAACATGTGAGGAGTAAGATAGATCTCAATTTTTTAAGCTTATCAAATTTGGACCAATCAACTCAAAGTCAACCTAAGGCCAGATTAGTGGGAATAAAAAATTAAGAAATAATTTGAATTATCATCATAGTAAGTATCATGTCATCCAAAATCTATTCAATACATTGAATCACTGATAGGCGGCTTCGGCAAGTGCACCGGTCGTTACAAGTAATAAAGTAGTGAGAAAAGATCGTTCTACGAAGAATAATATCCAATCACTAATTCGTTATTTACGCTTTAGTTGGATGAATGAGTAAAAAAGAAGAGTTGTAACTAAACAAGAATTTCAAGAATTAAAGAAAGAAAAGAATTCAAGATCAAGATTCGCAAGAGAATGTTTAGAAAAGATAATCAGTCAAAAAACATAGCTAGGACTTAGAATCTCCCTATACTCCTTCAAGAATTTGAATTGAATCCCTAATTAATTATTAATCCCACAATTGACGATCAATTCTCTAAAGTTAGACTAAGTCTCAATGTCTTGACGCTACCTTAGTCCGTTATCTTTGAAAACAACCTAATGTCTTAGTATTGTTTAGAAAGATAGATTTATAAACTAGAATTATAAGATCGCATAAACTCGTAAGTTTATGTGTAGGTCATACAACTTTATGATGAATTAACGGTTCGGGTTAAATGCACCAACATCTCTATTGTCATACATCAACCTATGAACAATCTAAAAGGTGATCAGTCTTCAAGAAAGCTTTAAGCAAAAGAAATTCATTCAATCAAGAAGATCAAGATTCAATCAAGAGTTCAACCAAATACTTGAACTCGCATAGGGTTCATCATAGCCCTAACTACAAAAAGAAAACTAGCCAAGCATGGCTAGATTAACAAAATAAAGAAGAAAAGATGAAGATAGATGAATGGTTCTTCAGAGATTTGGGGAAGGTTGATTTCCACAGTTGCTTTGATCTTCTTTCTCCAATGCCGTCAAGTTGTTTTTTGTCAAGAAGAAGGTTTTCTTTGCTAGGGTTTCCTCTTTTTATGTCTCAGGTCCAATTGGGTTTTCAAATCTCAAAAATCCTTAATTTTCCTTCCTTTTTCGGGCCCTGAAAACTTTCTAAAAATTAAAAATAAACTTTTTCACACTTCTGACTCCTTGAGCACCAAAACCTTCGCAAGAGACAGAAAGTTGGCGCCAACTTTGGGCTTCCTTTGTGACTTCTTTTCTTGATTTTCTTGGGCTCTTCCAATTAGCTTCTCTCATGGATAAAAACTTACAAAACACACGAGAATACTTGTGAAGGTATGTCTGACATCAAATTCATGTTTTTAATTTATTATTCTTAACCGTTTTAATCATATCAGATCAATTTCATGCTAATCTTGTACCTTAAAACATGATAAATTTACGGCTCATCAATCACTAACAAAATAACCATATTTTTATGCACTTACCCCGTGTTCTTTATAATTTCTTTAACATATTAACATCTAGTATCAATAAATAATCCAATGACACTATAATTAATAACAATAACTATTGTTCATAGCAAATTATCAAAATAGATAGATGATAACAAAATATTCATATTTACAATCCTTTAATAATTAAACTAATAGTCCTTAATTCAAAAATTATCATTAACTTTAACTAATATTGTAATTTGTCATCTACCACATAAAAAATATTATTTTTTAAAAAAAAAGCGGCTGGGTCTACCCAACAACTGCCCCAAGCTGAGTTCAGGTTGCTAGGTCGAGACCAAGTCACCTCATGTTACAACTGGCCTCGAGTTATTTGCTCAGACTAGTTTAATGGCTGACCTGCCTGGTCTAATTGGAGTTTAATAAGCCATCAATTTTTTTTTTAAATGTCTACTAATCCACTCCATGTTCAAGATAGTAAACTACATTGATTTTTTCTTTTTCTTTTTCTTTTTCATTTTACCTTGAAGTAAACTACATAGATTACAACATGTGGTTCTTCATAAAACTTTTGTAAATATATTAATGATGACGATATTGGTTAACTATGCAAAGGAAGCAAATAGGAAACAAAGTTGTGGGAGATTTTTATTTATTTATTTATTTTTTGGTCCGTGGCCGTATAATTTGGATCATATGATCACTCAAATTATCAATTTAGGCCACTGAAGGGTGAAGAGTACACACGTTATCAGGTGGAGAGTGATAAGTGAAAAATCATGACTCACAGGTTTTTAATTTTTTTAATATTATGTAAATATTATACATTTTATCTTCCAAATTTTATATATCACTTCCAATTCAATTTATTGATGAAAAGAGGTTTCATTTCTTCGCTCAAGATGCTGAAAACGATTGGCCCTGCATGGCTTTGTTTTGTCAACCTCATCTTTAATTTGACACATTTTTCTCCAACAATTATGGTAAAGCATAGGGCATATATAAATATTCAACTAGAAAATATTACTGATAAATATTTAATCCGAAAAGGTAAAGTAATATCTAGCGACATTATATTATTTCTAAATATTATTTAATACCTTAATCTTATTTATGATATCTAAATCTATGATGTTATTTTCCCTAGAACTCTTGATATTATTTTTCAGTTACATCAAACACTTTGATCTTCTTTTAGTTTATGACTTAGATGTAATATAAATAAAATTATGATCTTAAAAGTTAGAACTTAGAAGTATAAGAAAAATAACATCAAGATGCTTGAAACAATGGAAAAATAATATCATAGCGTTGAATGTTATTTTACTCATTGAAAAAAGTAACAAGGCACTCTAATATCAATTAAGAAATCAATGATATCAGCATTTAAGAAGCATCATAATGCTATCTATCATGCTTTGATGAAATTTAAGGTTCAAGCCTAACATTAACATGATTGTGTACCTAACATTAACATGATTGTGTAGATGCATGTGTTTAATTGTATAAAATTATAATGAAAAATGTATTTAATGTTTATAAACAAATGATTGGTCCCTTTTTTTTTTTTGTCTAGACGTCATTCCTATTTTGTTGTTATCTCTAATATTTTATTTTACTAATAAATAAGAAATTTTGACAGTCACATTTATGCTAATACTCCCTCCCATTTCAATATATAAAAGTGTTTTTTTAATGAGGTTATCCTTAGATATAAGATTCCTTTTAAATTTATCTTGATAATAAATGTATTTTTTTCTAATTTATCCTGACTAATTGTTATATTATATATACATTCTTTTTCACCATTTTTTATTATTATTCTCATTAAATCATTTATAAATAAGATTATTTTTTTAAGAAAATAAATTTCTTATATAATTGTTATATTTAACTATATTTAATTATTTTTTAAATCACCTAATTGAATTAAAAGGCTTTTATAGGGGTAGGAGGAAAGTGTGCCTTAGGGTTTGAAAAATAAGGTGGTAGGGGCAAATCATGGAGGAGCACTGGGCCCCACTTTTAAAGGAAAGATTCAATTTTTGCATCGGATTCTTAAAAGAAAAATAGATTAGGGGAATATTTGGGGATCTGATTATTTATTAAATAAAAAAATTAGGAAAGAAGCTGATTAAGTCTGAACGCAGGACTGGATATACTCACGTTAGCTTCAAAGTATGATTTTTGTAATGCAAATAATATTAATTAAATGAAAAGGTGAAGGATAAGTATGATTAAGGGAAATCTTGAAATTGGATCCAGTTAAAAACACCTTATGGACATATTCAAAGTACATGCTTGGGAATTTGTAAAAATCAAATTCTTAGATTAAAAAAAAACACAAACAAACAAAATAATTACTCTCTTTATTTTCACTTTCCATAAAATTAATTAAAAAAAAAAAGTTTGTGTAGTAGAATCCCAAATTCACCCTTTTTGACTTGCACATCATATAAATTGATCATTCCATTTGATTAAATAACCTTTTAAAAAAGCCTCCCCTCTTCTATTTATCTCTTTGATGATTCATCCCTTCAAGCTTTTCTCCTCTTTTAATTCCCTTTTTAACTTTCATTCTTAACACGTCTCCAATATTAAAAAAATAATAATACTCAACATTAATTTTCAGCCGATTAATGTAAATTTAAATTGGTTACTCTCATGCACATAATCATGAAGTATATGTGCATAAAATTTCAAATGCAAATGTGGTTTTATTATAAGTCAATTTGGGGGGTAATAGTTAGAAAAATTGGTATTATTGGGCATTATAAGAAGTTTGGGTTTATTAAAATTACGCATTTTATTTAATAAAAAAGTAGCTAGGTGATAAATGAAAAAGGGGAAAAGGGAAATGGAGGAGCAGAAGAAACAGCAGATGGCACATGGAAGGGGTGAGGCAATTGTGATGTTTCATTCTTTAGGAGGGTGTACTTTAACTTTAAGGACACTTAAGCTTCGAATACCAATTTTAAATATCAAAACCATTCTCAGCTTTTACAATATTGTTACCAAAACCAGCTTTAATTTTAGGGGGGAAAAGTATTTGTATAAGAAAAGAGTGATTGAAGAATTAGTTAACAAGTACTAATCAAATGGGTAAGGACTAATATATCAAAAAGGAAAAATTTGGAGTCTCACTTTCTGTAAAGATTATGAGGTGAGCAATTTGTAAGCAGCATTAAAGAAAATGTTGTTATTTTTTAAATAATTAAATGATATGATACTATTCATTTATATTTAAGTATTATTTGATGTAATTTAAGATAAATATGGAAACTAATAACTTTAAAGACATTTTTCAAATTATAAAAAAATTACACTTATCTTAATAAGGTTGTGGTTTTCATTCATTAAGAAAGGGGTAAATTACGAAATGACTGAAAATTTTGTTCAATTCAACAGTTGAGATTAACGAAATGCTAGGAGTTTAGGTTCAAATAAAATTGACAAAGGAGAGGAGATTCTAAATTGTTTATTTTTTAAATAGTGGCAAGTAGGAATTCGTAGTTCAATCCCACTTATGAGGTAACCTCATGTAATTAGTATTTTCCCCTCTAATATATATTTTTTATATTAAAAAAAGATAAGCAATAACTCAAACAAAAATCTGAATAAAAATGAAAAAAAATTAATAGATGATCAAGATTAACATAAAGGAGATTAAGAGATCAGGAGAGATGCGATATAAAGAGAAACTAGACCGGAAATACTCTAGTGTGAAAAGAGGACAACCTTAATGAGAGACCAGTTTTGAGGACAATGTGCAGAAGATTTGAATAACGTTGGTGTCCCTTTGTGTTTTTTTATGAAATTAATGTTGTTGTCCCCACCATTAAGAAAACAGAGAAAAACTCAAAAAAGTCAGAAAGATACAAAGGAAGGACACAAGGAGTAGAGTACAGCTTCTGACTGACTGCGCAGATGCAATTCACTCACAGATATGAACACTATAATACAAAAATCTGTCTGACTCTCCCAAGTGTTTGAGTTGTGAAGCATTAAAAGAGCATCTCACTCAATTATTTATTGTTGGCTTCTTCACTTCCAACAAAATCTCACTTCCTGTGGCATTCCCTTTTAATTCTCCTAATTCCCCATCTTTTAATCCAATTTAATTTAACATGTGAATCCTCAACACATGAAGACTAAATTGTTTTCCCCCTCTTAAAAACAAAAATATTCAATTAAGGATAATGATATCTAAGCCTCAATAGATTGAATTAATAACAGTTGGGTATTCGGATTTTTTTTTTTTAATAAATGAGTTGCAAACTAAGACTTACGTTTGACACATAGATTACCTGTTAGTTTCAGTTGAAACTCTTAAATTTTCAATTGTTTGAATTGGTATTTCCTATTATGTGCTTGGAAAAATTTATAAGGAGTCATCAATCCACTCTTCACATATCTATTTGTCATTCTCACTTTTTTTCTTATTTAAACTTAAAAAGTACAAGTAAGTTGTATCCTAATACCTGGAACCGGTTTCCTGCAAGAGGAGCTCGTCAAGCTGTCTGATTAATTTTTATTAATTTTTTAAAAAATTAATAAGTAGGAAACTTAAAATAAAGTTGATTTTTGAACTAACATTTTCTTAAAAAATAATTTTTTCATGTAGAAAAAAATAAAAACTAAAAAAATATATATGGGCCGTCCAGATCTAGATCTGGACGTCCGGGAGCTTGTCCGTACGGCATACAAACGAGCTCACCCTGTCTTTCCAAAGGAAAGGCAGGGAAACCGGCTCACCTAGTACTAATGTTATCAAACTCGGATCAGTCATTGACCCGATCGGGGTACTGGGTCAATGGGTCACTGGTTGAACTGCATAACTATGACACTGTCTCGAAAACCATACTATATTTATAAATTTATACAACCATAATTACAAATATATATATAAAAAATGAGTTTACAAGATAAAAGTACCTAAAACATTTTTACAAGTTTAAAACATGAATAACCCAATTAACTAGGAGCAAAATTAAAGAAGATGGGTTTACAAAATAACCTCTAAACACAATATAATCATGGCCAAGAATCCAAAGGTGGTGCATCAATGAAATGCTCTCTATCATCGTCAAAATAATGTGGATGACCAACAATATCTTCAGCAAAGTTTTTTTTTTTTTTAAAAAAAAAAGCTCCAACTGGTTGGACCGGTTTTCTACAAACTGGCCGGTTGGACCGGTCCAAACCTGTTTCTGACGCATACCCGATCCTATGATCGGATCAGACCAGTTGGGTGACCAGTTCACCAGTTTTCGGGTCGACTCGGCCGGTTCGATCTGGTTCTGATAACACTGCCTAGTACCTACCGAGACTAGAAGAGGCCTTTGAGGTTTGGCAGAAAAAGAAGGTGAGTAGAAATGTTGAATATAAGGATGGCTAAAGCATACTTTTAGTCATTTACGTCTCACATGATGTGTATTTTTTGTCCCTTAATTTTATTAAGTATATTTTTGGTCATATATTTCTAACATTGTTAATGTTGCTAACGGAAACTGTTAACATAGCAAACTTAATTGATAATTGTACTACTGACAGAGCATATTTAAGTTTTATTTTTTTAATATAATATATTTAGATTATTAAACTAAAATAAACTCACAACTCATTGCAAATGAAATCAAAATTTTGATGTTTAGATTATTAAATTAATATATTTAAATTATTAAACTAAAATTTTTATATTTAGATCATTAAACTAATTTTTTTTAATATAGTCAGGATTTTGATAATGATTGCTTTATCAGGGATTTAATATTTTTAATTTATGTATATTTTAAAATTTAAATTAATAGATTTTAATAACACGGTCAATACTTAAGTTTACATAATCATTAATTGAGTTTACTCCATCAGCGTTTTCTATTAGTAACATTAACAGTGTTAAAATTATAAGATCAAAAGTGTACTTTATAAAGTTAAGAGACTAAAAGTATACTTCATGTAAACTTAAATGATTAAAAGTGTATTTTAGCCTATAAGGATTTATGAAGATCAAAGTGGTGCCTAAGCTTAAAAAGCACTTAGAGTTACTCATAGATCAACACCAACAAGGTTCTAACATTAGCAATAAGATTTGAACCTACTATTTTGTTAGATAATGAGTCAAGTCTTTATCAATTAGATCAACTTTTGTTGGCTTTTAAATTTTTTAGTTAGTGAAGGAGTATACAAATACCAATCTCGAACTCGCAACCCCAAGACATCAATGAAGAATGACTGATTGCCTTTTAAATTAAATTAAGGAACATAAAATTGAAGAATGGTTGAAATGTTGGACCACAAAAAGTGCTGGATGAGCCTGAACAAGCTGGATTTCTTATTGGGCCTGGGCCACACTATTCATGTTCATCACAAAAGATTAGTTTAACCAAGCTACGTAATCAGGCCCCCCAAAAAAACCAACCAAAGGTTAAGGGCCACATAATAAATAAGGTTTCTTTTTGTTTTCGTAAAACCAATGCTTTTTTTTTTTTTTTTTTTTGGATAAGCGTAACCAATGCTATTGCCACATGATCCTTTTGTTTTTTGTTTTTCTTTTTACCTTCTGCCAAGCTATGTGATCCAATTACAGGGTTGAGTAATGAATTATCGTTCAAATATGACCAATGAAAGGACTGTGACCTTACCATGACGTTGAATTGATCACACACACCGCATTAGCATTTTTCCTCCATAATAATCATCAATAATTGTCGAGGAGGAGTGGCATTAAGGCGTCGATCTTCACCTCAGACAAGAAGAAATTTGATACTCATTAGTCGATGTGAGAGTCTCATTGGTGGGCAATCATTAAGTACTTTTGTAAGCGCTCTTTGAGTTTGGAGGCATACCTTAGTCCAGGATATCGAAATTTACCCCCACCTAAACTTTATTATACCCAAAAAAACAAATCATCAACAATTGGTAGTATACTTTAAGCTCTAAATGTAATATTCAATTTTTTTTTTCAAAAAACTAACAAAACTAATTAAATCATTTTAAAAAATATTTATATTTATAATTTTTTATCCAAACTAATTTGTCTGGTTTATAAAATGATATGATTAGTTATTTTATTTTGTTTCTTTAATATTTTTTTTAAAAAAAATCAATCTAGTATTATATCAAAGATAACAGATAATATTAATTAATAATGCCAATATATTTTAATGAGCACTCTCCTGCTTAACTGTATAATGATAAAAAAAAACAATTTGTTTGGTATGAGACGTAATGATTTGATCACATGCCATTAGGAACGTTCATCTTAAGCTAAACTCACGAGAGGTTGGGTACCATTAGATCGGAATCCTATGTTCAGTTGTTGTCTTTATGATCAGATCAAGAAGAAGGACCCACCATAGTCACAGGTTGAATTGAATAATCTTCTATCGTGGCTAATATTTTATAAATATTAACATAAAACAAAAGGTCCAAATCAGTCCGAAAGTATTTAAAAAATTTCAGCGAAGCCCTCAAATTTTTCTTGACTCCAATCCTGAAGTATAAAAATATAGTAATATTCGGTTAATAAAGTTAATTTTGATAATTATCTTTTTGTTTTCATTGAAATAATACACATAAAACTCTTATTTGACATTGACACACTTGGTACGACACTTGAAACAAAAGATAGTAAGGTACTCCCTCTGGTCCTAATTATAGGACATATTTAACTAATTTTGGAGGGATTAAAGATTGAAGTTAAATTAGTTAATTTTACTCATTTTCCTAAAATACCCTTATATACATTTTAAAGGATATCATTTGATCAAAATGGAAATTTTGTCCATTAACAACTCAAAATTCTGTTGGAGTTTTTACTAGTGTTATTTTCTTTCCTTTATTTCATTACTGATTGGCAAATGGGAAACATTAAAAAATATACAAGTGTGTATTTTATTTAGCGAAAAATGTAATTTCCGGAAAACAAAATGATAACAGGGTCTATCAAAATGCAAAAGACCTGGTAATTTGTTACCTATCCTTAAATGCTACATATATTGTTTCAATACTTTAAATACCCGCATAAATAAAAATACTCCTTGCAAATTTGCTTTTCATGTGGTGCTGTATTAATTGAGGTGTATTATTGATGGGGTAGTTTAGGAAAAAATTGACAAAAATTAAAATGTTGTCCTATAATTAGGACCAAAGCCAACTCCTAAATTTTGTCCTATAATTAAGACCGGAGGAAGTACTATAATGACTAAAGGATGTTAGAAAAGAGTGTCGTTTGTATTTTTTCAGTCAAACTAAATAATTAAGAATCAAAATTGACTTTGTTAACTTTTTAAACTTATGATGTGATGTTAAGATGGAAAAACCTTACAATACAATATTAAAGTTTCTTGAACTTTTAAGATGGATTTATACTTTAGATATAAAATAAATAAAACGTTATTTGTTATTGTATTATATAGATCTGCATATTATTTATTTATTAATAATGAGGTTCATACTTTGTATTTTGAATAGTATTTACATAGAAGTATTTTATTTATCGTACACAGAGATTTTAATGATAATATATATGTCTAACACGATAAAAAGTGGTGTCACATACACTACTAGTATATATTAGAACCGTTAAAATGGCCGGTCTGAGGTCAGACCCATCAGACCAGTCCGTTTAAACTCTGACCCTTTAAAGGTCAAACTTGAAAAATGAATGAGATATTTGAAATTAGTTCTAGAGGGCCGGCCGTGATGGGCCTCAAGCCAGCCTTGCAGGCTATTTTCACCGTAGCTTTTTCTTTTTAAATTTATTAATTTATACATATATTGTATTTGTTATAGAGTTATTTATCTATTTAACTACAAATACATAATAACTATACTCTAATTTTATGATTTGATTTATTATTTGTTGCAAATAAAGATTATGGATGTGTTCATGATGCGGGAAAAGAATTTCATGATATTCTTACTCATGAGCTAGAGGCTACTGCTCAAAGTGAAGAACAATCAAATGTCGTTAAAATCGATGATAGTGATGAAAATAACGACAATAATAGTCGTCGTATTAATGTCGTTTTATTGATATGTTTTTTATGTTTTATGTGAGTTATTTGTGAACATAGTTTGCTTTTGATTATGAATCAGTGACTATGCTTATTTATTGGATGATTCATGTTGTAATTTACTAATTATATTTTTTTAAAAAAAAAAAGTGGAGGAAAAATAATTAAAATTTGGAATAGTAATTTCTTGGCTCTGGTGTTCTCGGGCCGGGTTTTGAAAAACAGTTGTTTTTCTTATTTCGGGCCCTGGAGGGCCGGCTCTAGTCTTTCACGGGCCTGCCCTGGAGGGTCAAGCCAACCCTAATTAACAACTCTAGTATATATGAGAGGAAGTCATAGGATTTTCACCCCGGAACAAGCCCTTATTTTATTTTTATTGTATATGAAAAAGAATATAACAGATAGCCTTGTTCCAATATTTTTTATAAGTCATTTGTTCTTAAGAATATTTTATATTTTTAATGTATTTATTTTACTTAATCAATTTTGATCATATGTTACCCTTACGTAAAGTTGAATGGTAGTTTATAATAATTGATATCATTAAATGTAAAAAATCACTTCAAAAGGACAAAATAAAACATGTTAATAAATATTTCATATATATAACTAGGATTTCTTATAAATAGAAATAATAAAACTCTTTTAATTTGTTTCTTATAAAAAAACATATAGAGTGTGGTATTTTACACACACACATATATATCAAATATTGAAGCTCCATAGTCCATACAATCAACGTCCCATTCAAGTGGAGGATTGAAAACAACCAAACAAGACAAAATAATAGAGACATTGTGAGTTATGACTTGTGGGTCATGATGTTGAAATAGGCACTGATAGCTTAACGCACTCGCTAGCTTCTTTGAAAATGGCGTCACTCTTTAATTATTCCCATTTTCCACCAATACCATATTTACGTTACAGTAACCCCTCGTGATTGGTTTAACTGGCGTGGGGTCGGTCTTCCTCACTTTTAGGGAGACTTTTAGGGAGGGGGTTCGATCTCTGCGTTGGTCAAGGCGCTGGGGGAGACATCCTAGGGGTCTAGAAAGCAGTAGTAACGCTGGTAGGGGTGGAGGCATATGTACTCTCTGGCCAGTATCCCCTGTGGATTGGGCTCCAAGCGCCCTGCCCTTGGACTGTAGGTGAGTCCGACCCCTTTACTAAAATTTTTTTAGCAAAAAAAAAAAATTACGTTATAGTAAGATTTGCCATCATTCTCACCAACACTATCCCAAGTCCTAACAATGGAAAAATTAATTAAAACCTAGAAATTGATTAAAAGTTCATACATGGCTAAAAATTTTATCAGTTATAAACACCAGAACTGGAATTCCATTATTTTTCTTCTGAATGAAATTGTTTAAGAAATTGAATTATTGATACTTTTTATGTATAAAAATATTTTAAGTATTTTATGATCAATTAAATTTTCAAAAAAAATATTTTTTAACCAATTTTCTCACACCCACCGACCCACGGCAACCACTAATTCCATAATCTTTTGCCATCATTCATATTTTGTTGATACCAGTATAATAAATATTCTCCCTCCCTTCCATATAATATATGATTATTATGCAGGCTATATATATATATAAAATTAAAGTTATGCAGATTAAGGAGTTTATTTATGTAATAATTTTTTTATGACCATACATTTACCTTCTCTAATTGAATACTCTTTTATAACAACAAAATTAATTATTAAGGGTTGAAAAAAATCATTAAATAATGATGTTTTTTTATGAAAGACCTTAAAAATATTAAAAGTTCTGAATTGTGTATTATATGAAGAAGTAGAAATTAAAAAAATATATTATATATTATATTGAAGAACGGAGTACTAATGAATTTTCCATTAAACTATAATAACCACACATAAACATAAAGATTAACAAAGAAGTCCTGGTTTACATAAACTATTTTTGACTGGAGAAAATGGCATAAGGACCTCCCAAGGAAAATAATCTAGAGACTGCGAAAATTCAGCGAAGTACCGTGAAAATTAATGATAAATTGTCGGAATTCATAAATTACATAAATTCATCTATAAATAAGAATTGTATTTATTTACCACTAATATTTAAAAGTTCAACAATTGATCATCACCAATTAATATGAAGCACGAGATGATTCACATGTATAAATCTTCATGCAAGTTTCATAAATATGCTCATGATCTTTTTTATCATTTAATTATTGTATTTAAGATCCATTTAATTTAATTTCTCAAAGTCCGGATTTCTGTTTTCTCCAAGCAAATTTTGGATCTGCAAACTTCTCTTCCATGATCTATAAGCAATCTCTTCTTCAACTAGATCCTCACTCCAAAAAAAAAAAAAAAAACATCCCTGTATTTTCTTCCTTGTTCCTGGTTTTGGATCCTGCATGTCTTTCAAGAAATCTCCACTGTCATGAACATAAAATCTAAAAACACACAAGTTTGTATATGACAAGAAGGTCATCAATCAGAAAATAGGAACAACCAGGAACGAAGATACAGAGAAAAGTATTAAATTATTGTGTATCGTCATGGTTCTAAGCAGAAGAAGACAGACTAATCGCCCAAATTGTGTCTCAGAAACAATAAATAAAGGCAAAAGCTAAACAGAGATCATGACTTTCCAGCAAGCTGAGTGAGAATAGCTAATTAAAACTATATCATCAACACCACAAAAAAGAAAAAGAACAATCTAAAGTTGAAGAAGAAGAAGGATCAATAATGCATAACATAAACATTGTACTCAACAATGGCGTCCCCTGAATTGGGGGCAAACCAGTGGGTTCGAGCTTCGACGTATCCTCTGGCAAATCGGAAAAGTCCGCTTCCTCCGATCACCGGCATCTCCCTCACCTTATCAAACACCGGATTCCTCCCCAACACCGTGATTGTACTTCCATTGTATTTCCCTTCTATGAACGCGAAATTCATCGCCATCAGAAGCCCTATCTCGCTCTGTGACGCCGACGCGTAAAACCCTTGAGCTCTTCCCACCAATTTGGAGCTCACTTTGGGGCCCAATGTCAGGGGGTTATCGATCATGTTGAGGAGTCCGAAGGCGGTGGTGGAGTTGACCGGCGGCGGAACGACGGCGATGGAGGTGGGATTTTGGCCGCTGACAATGTCGTGCCAGTAGAATTTGAAGTGGCTGAGCTTTTCTTTCTTGAGACTGAGGAGCTTCCGGTCGATGGGGCGAACAAAGTCGCCGTCGTCGTGGCCGGAGATGAGAAGAGGAGAGAAGGAGAGGAGAAGGAAGAGGAAGATGAGGGATGAGGAAGCCATTGCTGGAAGTTGGAAGATGGTCCTGTGAAAAAGGAGGGTACTGTGTTGAGGGCTTTATAACCAGAGAAACGCACCAACCGTAAGTGGAACGGCAGATAGAAAATCTTGCTTTCATTACCATTATCATCCAGGATCTGCGCGAGGTCTGTGACTTTCCCTCCTACCATAAATGATTCATTTTTTTTTTTGCTCAGAACCATAAATGATTCATTGAGGAGAGATAAACTTGAGACTCAGAAATATATCTGGTATTGTTTTATACTCTTAGACGTATTAGAAATGGTCGAAAATTGTTAAAAACAATAATACTTCGTTATTATTATAAATCACTAACTAGTTTTTTACATAAACCAATAAAAATATTTAAAATCGATAAAACTCTCTTAAAATTTAAATAATTTTTAATATTACTTCTATTAATTGTATTAAATTTTAATATTATTTTATTATTACTCGTACCCATAACCCCTATTAATTATGGATATGCATGGAGAAAAACAATTAATAATCCTTTGAAATAAGTAAGTGACTTATAAAAAGGACCAAATATATTTACTAGTCAGTACCTTATAATAAAGATCAAAGGAAATATATAGGTAAAAAAATGTGTGTCATTTTTCTAAAATACTTTTTTTTTTTTTATGGAGGGAGAATGAGGGAATGAGAAGAATGGGTATGAAAATAAGTATGGGGGTTTAGACTTAAGATACAAATATGCAAATGAAGTATTTTACTATTGGCATCATAAACTCTTTTTAGGTACAAAAATATTTGTGACATTTATAAAATGATGCAAAACAGCAACCACGGTTAAGTTAGGTGATGTTGATTATTTAACATACATGATTCATGAAGATCAAGAAAATAATACAAAACAATACATAAGTTTTTAAAATTGCGCAACAATGCCATGATTATTGGAAACTTTATGTATATTTTTGTACTATTTTTATGCTTAACATGCTTGTTAAATGATCAACGTTAGTTGACTAATAATCAATGCATTTTTATATCATTTTGAAAATATCATGTATACTTTTACACCAAAAAGTATTTATGATGCGTCTAGCAAAATATTTTATGAATTTATTTAATCCAAATAAATATGATGTTTACTCATAACCAATATTTACAAATCTACAACCGATATTTGTATTTTTTTTTTGGGAAAATCTATATGAGAGCCCAATTAAGCAAGATAATTTCAAAAAAGGTTCTAAGAAAAGTTATATGTAAAAGAAGGTCCTAGAGTCTTTTTTTGATATTATTTCAGGAAACATTAACAACTATATCAGTACCCCATTAACGATTATATCAATCCAATTAACAACTACTCGTTAACAACTAAATCAATAGTGGTTAACAACTAAATCAGTACATGTTAACAACTATATCAATACCCATTAACAACTACATTTTTCTGAAATAATACCTGAAAAGGCCTAGGGCCTTTTTCGACATGTAAATTTTCTTTGGGCCTTTTTTGATAATATTTTCATAACTTAGGTCTTGATGAAGATTTTCCCTTTTGTCAACACAATAGATATTTACAATTTGCTTGGAATTTTATAATTCCCAGAATTTGTACAAGTTATTTGTGTGTACCTACACTAGGGGTGGAAACAAGTCAGGTTTCACTCTTAACAGGCTAGGCCTGTTTTGTAATATAATGGCTTGAGCATAACCTGTGGCCTGTTACAGGCCTATTTTTCGGCATGAGTTTGGCCTGTATATAAACCTGACCTGTCATGTGGCCTGTTACGAAGGGCTGCTCTCTTTTTAAATTTTTTTATATAATAATAATTATTATTTATTTATATAATTAAGCTAACATGCCACCTTTTTTAAATTTTTTTAATATTATTATTATTATTTAATTAATTAAGCTAACAAACCACAGCCCGAAAACAGACCTACTCTAAACAGGTTAAAGACAGGCTAAAATTACATAAATTAATACTAATAATGTAAATAGGCCGGCCTGACAAGCCTAAAAGGCCTCTTATCAGGCCTGAGTCTGGCTTGTTAAGCGAAAACAGGCCTTATAAGAGGCCTTAGCCTGACCTTTTAGCCTGACATGTCAGGTCTGACCAGACTTTTAACAGGTTAGGCCACATGTCTCTAACCTATTTCTACCCCTAACCTACACACACCAATATTTTGATTTTCTTCCTCTTTTGGATTTTTGATAGACAGTGTTTGATTATTTTAACTTTTTAAAAGTGTTTCTGTGACGAGATAAATAGATGAAAAGAGTTTTGTCAGGATTTTAAAAAAAAAATATTTGAAAAGCACTTTTTTTGTTGTTGATTGGATTAGCAGTATAAATTACATTTTTAATATAATTTACGATATATAAAATAATTAATTACGGAAGAAAATTTTTATCTAGATAAACGTATTTTTCAACCATAATTCAAACACGCCCAAACAACCTGCTATTCCCTTTTTTTGTTTGACTTTGATACACCGACTTAAAAAAACTACACAAGTCTTGCATGAATATAGCAAACAATGAAGATATGAAACACACTCGTTTATCTCTAAGATGAAAATCATGAATTGGGAAACGAGAGAGAGAGAGAGAGAGAAAGGGGTATAAATTACTATTATTAGGATTAATCATCCTAATTACAAGGACACACTAATTAATCCCCACATATTATGACTCAGAAAAAACAATAATCAAAGAAAAAGCCCAACATATCAAATCACATCCTATAACTATAAAATTAACATAGCACATAAATAACCCAAAAAACAGAACTCTGAAATTGAATTAGAAGAAGAAGAAGAAGCATCAGTAATGCATAACATAAACATTATACTCCACAATAGCATCCCCTGTAGTGAGAGAAAACCAGTGGGTTCGAGCTTCCACATATCCTCTGGCAAATCGGAAAAGCCCGCTTCCTCCGATCACCGGCATCTCCCTCACCGTATGGAACACCGGATTCCTCCCCAACACTGTGATTGTGCTTCCGTTGTATTTCCCTTCAACGAACGCGAAATTCATCGCCATCAGAAGCGCTGCCTCGTTCTGGCATGCCGCCGCGTAAAACCCTTGCGCTCTTCCCACCAATTTGGAGCTCAATTCCGGACCCAATGTAATCGGGTTGTCGATCATGTTCACCGACCCGAAGAAGGTCGTGGAGTTAGTCGGAGACCGGACGACGGGGATGGAGGTTGGATTACGGCCGCTGAGGATGTCGTGCCAGTAGAATCGGAAGTGGCTCAGCTTTTCTTTCTTGAGACCGAAGGCTTTCCGATCGATCGGACGGCCGAACTCGTGTTTATCGGCGGTGACGGAAATGAGAAGATGAGAGATTGAGAGGAAAAGAAAGAAGACGAGGAGGGATTTGGAATCCATTGTTGGAGTTGGAAGACGCTGTTCTGCGAAAAAGGAACGGAGTTGAGTGATTTTATAATCGGAAAGTGGAGTGGGGAGCTGGGGATGAAGCATCTTTTGTCAGATAATAAATATATAATCGTTGTCTTACTTTTTTTTTTTTTAAAAAAAAATACAATATGGTTTCTACTTTCCTCCATACCAACCATTGTGATTAGTTATTTAATATATATTTAAAAAAAAATAAAAGATGGTAAAATTATAGAAAAATTTTTTAAACCAAGAAAAAGACAAATAGGGAGTCCAAAACCAGAAATCCCAAGTCACACATGGGGAGGAATATGGAATTAACAAATGTTTCTAAATGATTAATGCGTGCGTCACTTACTGCTTCTAAATTATTACACATGTTCCTTTCACTACTTTGATATAAAGAATAACAATTTAAAAATTATAATTAACAATTTTAGCTTCCTAGGTGTTGCTTGTTGTCATTAACTATTTATGTATAAAGAATAATAATTTATAAATTATAATTAATAACTTTAATATCCATATTGACAACTAAAGCTCCTCATATAATTAAAGGGCAAATTGGTCATTTGAAAACATGTGCTAAACTCAATTTTTTTTTTTTTTTTTAATACACATAGAGCTAAGCTCAAATTCTTTTATCAGGTCGGACTTTATTTTTATGATATTGGACTCCCTTATTTATCTTTTAGCTATTTTAAACTTTTTTTGGGAATTTTCTCTAAAAGTAATGTAATAAATAAGTTAAGAAATTATAATCACTTGTAGATACCACTCCCTTCATTGTCAAATATAAGTATATTTTGAGAACATTTTATTTTATCATATATTATAAGTTAATTATTTTTATAGTGTATCAGAGATTTTAAGGTTAATTTTAAAAAAAAAAATCCCACAAAAAGTTCTGCATTATTGAACCGGCCTTTTACAAACAACTTCTGTTTTTTCCCCTTGACAAGTAACAAACAACTTGTCCTACGTATGATTGATAACTATATTATTTGTGGGTAAAATTGAAAAGAAAAATGTTTTTCAACTATCAATTACTTTATTTTACGATTTATGTGAATTATATTTATTTTCTTGGGTAAATCACATGACTTACCCGATATTTAATAAATGAAGGAGGATAAAAATAAAATCATAGTTATTTTTTGTCCTTGGATCAAATATCTAAGCTGCAAGATTGAGTTAATCCTATTTAAGGATAAACAAATTTGAAATTTAAAATAAGAATAAAGGGTTCTTCAGTGATTCGGACCAAATTAATAATAAATTTAATAGAGTAAAATACTTTAATCACCTTTATATTTTACCTTAATTATACAGACCTTCTTTTATTCTATTTTGAAAACTCATATTAAATAAAAAATGTGTTACATGAACCTCCCTTAGATTTTAAATATTTCTATTTATCTAAATGTTACTTGACTGTTAATTTTAACTTATAAACACTTTTTTTTTTACCACAATACCCTTATTTAACATAAGAATTATTTAAGCATTTATATTGACTAAAAAAATATACAACTAATAAATCATTCTAATATGTTTTTCTTCCTCAAAATATCTACTATATTATAGATTTTTTTTATTATATTATAAAATTTTATAACATTTTTGGTATATAAAAGCTTATAATTTTAAATTTTCATCATATTTGTTTGAGATGATAAAGGGTAATTTAGTGAATTATATATATATATATATATAATCATTTTACAATATTCTTAATGGGGCCAACAACTTAAGACTTAAGTGTAGTTTTTGAAAATATATGAGAGGTAGGTGTAATTAAAACAAAACACAAGGATGCTAGAGTATTTCACTCAAATTAATATGTTCTCATAGTGATGGGCAACAACAACCACACTTATAATTTATTGATCATGATTACACGGTTATAAATTAAGAAATATGAATATTAAATCACTATGAGACATAATAATTTTTATAAATTAAACTTTTCGTTTTCATTTGCAAATCAAGGAAATCAAATTGTAAATTAATGATTCCAGCGTTACAAATTAAGTAAATATGATTTTCAAACCACTAGAAGTCATTAAGCTTTTCATAAACTTACTTACAATTTTTCTTAATAGTAATATTAAATAAATTTAATATTTCGATCTGCTCAAACGTGATTCGCCCACACTTTCCCTTTATATATCATTAATGGGTACTCGAATGATTATAAAGAAGAGTTTCTTTTAAAAGTAATATTGAGGCCCTTTTTTATAGTATAAACGTAGAAGACACTTATTTGTAAAATACATGGGAATTTCAAATAATTCAAAATTTAAAATGGACACGATAACGTCTAAATAAAAGATGAAAAATATAATTTAAAGCAGAAAAATAAACTGATTCAAAAATTAAAATAAATTTTTTAGACATGATCCCAAAAGTAAGATTTAATTTAGTTAGTGTAAGAATAGTTCTTAAAGTATCTATTAGACTAGATATAATCGAAAGGGCCAATTCTTAACAACATGGCGAACTAAAGTTCAAACCCGTTAAAAAGGTTACCTACATTTAATATTTGATGGTACTTCAAACAACATTATCTCTAATAGAAAGATACATACGCTCTAACAAAATAATAGTTTTTAAAATAGATTTTATATAGATAAAAAATAAAAGAAAATTAATATCATGAGGAATTAAATAAAGGAAGGGTTAAAGGACAAGCAAACACTCGATTGGGAATGGAATCCAGGTGTATTATATTGTGGGAGCGTAGTGATCATTTAAAAGGACAAAGCTGCTATAATATTTATTAATGATAAAATAACATAAAATTGTTTGAAGATGGTATGGTCTAAAGAAATCTATTAGAGACACCTGCAAGAAGAGTGAGTCTACATCTTTAACTCTACGAAGAAAGGCATAGACTATAGAGAGAGAAGAGAATATAACATTTAAGGAGCTTATTATAAATGAGGATCTCTAATTGGATAATAACTTACCAAAAAAATAATTTCATACATAACAAAATAACATCGTGCAATTAATATGGTAGGACGATATTTAGTGAGATAAGACTCTTAATGTTATTGTATGAATACTAAACATACCATCGAATACCAATTTTTTAGAATATTCATAATAAAAAAAAGAACGGATTAGCCACAGAATTTACCCACAGAAAAGTTTTGTGGGAAATTATCCACGGAATTATGTGGGTAACAATGAAAATTACTTACACAAAATTTCCATCACAAAAAAAAAAGAAAAAATAAACCATGTTTATTTTTACTATAGAAATTTTCCGTGAGTAATTTTCATTACCTACGGAATTCTATGAGTAATTCATATGTAATTTTTTACTTACAAAAATTATTTACAGAATTCCATGGATAATTTTCTATAGAATTTTCTGTGTAAATTCCATGACTAATATGATGTTTTTTTTTTTTTTAGTGATTTGAGCTTCTTAGCTGATCCTTTTTTTTTTTTGGGCCTAGGGTACCTCTCTTTGTAGGGTTTTAACCTCTTCATATGTGTTGTTATAAATCAAATTTCTGACTAAATGTTTAAAGAACTGAGTTAAATGCCAACTGTTTTAATTGAAAAATTAAAGTTGGAATTAATAAAGCCTAGCTCTTTAGTTACGTCTATTATGAATTTTGGCTTAAGATCAGAGAATTAATTAATGTAACTATGTAAGTATTGAATTGTCAAACATGTTGGAATTTTAAATTACCTAATTCTAAAGCAATAATGTGGCAACTTTTCAAACATGCTAGAGGAATGCAGGAACTAAAAGTTAAAAGTGGAAAAAGAAAAGGCAAATTGCTTGATCCCCGACGGCTCCAAGCAAAAAAAAAAAAAAAGGAATCAAAAATTGAAATTAAAGATATAATATAATTATGAGTGAAAAATCGTAAGGAAAGACCATATATATTATTAATAACCTAAAATCTGAACTTGACTTAGAAGGCATGCACCACCTGTATGTACGTGTGTTTATATTTAACGTGAAGCTGTAGATCCCATCATTATTCTCACTTGTCTCTCTCAAAGTGTCATACATTATATTCTTAGGTTTTAAGATAAAAATCTCTCTCCTAATATATATAATTTTACCTTCCTACGTAAACTCCCTCCATTTTTTTAAGGGTTAAGATGTAAAAATACACGAGAGCTTTTTCCTCAGGAGCAAAAATACACATATGCTTTTTTGAGGAGTAAAAATACACATGTGGTTACTATTTTAGTGCAAAAGTCACATCTCACTGTTAAGTCACTGTTCACCGCTGTTAAGTTACTGTTTACCCAATCTCTTTCTCTCTCATCACGGTGAACAGTGACTTAACAGTGAGATGTGACTTTTGCACCAAAATGGTAACCACATGTGTATTTTTGCTCCTAAAAAAAGTATATGTGTATTTTTGCCCCTGAGGAAAAAGCTCTCGTGTATTTTTACACTTTAACCCTTTTTTTAACGAAAAAGTTATTGAATGTGTAATTAAACATAATTAATAATTTATTTAAAAATTTTAGTTGTTAATAGAATAAAATGATATAATGTAATTTACGCAACTAACCTTTTTGAATAAGATAAAACTTTATTTTTGTTATTTCACCAACCCCTCCCTCCTTAATATATTCTGTCTAGTTTGCTTATCTAAAATGAATTCTTAAAAGAAGGGAAGCATAATTAAAATGATTAGCGAAGATAATAGTACTCTATATTAAAATCAATCACAAATATATGCGACAAGTACACCAACCAAAATGATGCAAATCGATCAGAAAACGACACCATGTGATGTCACAACCAACAATAAACAACGAAACCCTAAAATTTTGAAAATTAATTAAATCTCACGAAATGAATGATTAATGAGTCTCTTCGGGAATACTCCAGGAATTTCGCTGGCAAAACCAGAAAAGAGGTCAAAGAAAGAAATAAAGAGAGAAAGATAATCCTCCTCCATGACCAAAGGGTTAAGTAGTAAATTTGTCTCAATTTTATCCCGGAAGTCTAAAAATGTAATAATATTATCCTTTTCTGTTAAAAAACTAACGTTGACCATTAAAAAATTGACGTTGACTATTAACTTTTAACGGAAAAGGGCAACATTACTACATCTTTAAACTTTTGGGGCAACATTGAACCTAAAAAAACTTCCAGGCAATATTACTCTTGGACGTATATTTTCAGGACGGATTTACTATTTAACCCTAAAATAAAAATAATTTAATTAATTGAGCCAATTAAATCGTGAGAAGCACGCACGTTAAGAAAAGTAAAAGGACCCCTATTTTTCTTGGTCTATTTGTTTTGTCCAATATAGTGTACAATGGTGGTCTGCGAGGAAAATTCAAAAGGAACACACTACCATTTTTGTTGCACCAACCAATTTTTTTTTTTTTTGGGGGGGGGGGTCTCAAAGTAAACTATGATTATGTGTAGTGTAGTCAAATATCAAAACCTTTCAAACCCCTAATAAGCTTACCTAAACCACAACGTATACATATATTAATAGTATATATAATAATAGCAACGTGCACTAATTTCTTGATAGTGCTAAACTCTTTTCCTTTTCTTTTATGCCTTGTCATTAATCAATTAGCTGTGGAATTAAAGTTAAAACATTAATTAAGTGACACATACACTATCGTTGAGCCCTGCCGACTAGAATATAATCTTATGATCTTATATATAAGACATTTTCATCATGTTTTCTAGGAATAAAAAGACTTTAAATATGAATAATTTTGTCTCCAAATTTTTTAACTTTTCAACAACTAATATGAATAAATAGTGAGAACTGAAAAGTCCATAAATTATAAATTAAAGGTAGAATAATACAAATATACATAATAAATTTGATGAGCAAATGACGCGTATCAAAGACTATTTTTTTTTTATATATAGATAAAACAAGAGGAATAAATCCAATATAGTTGGTGTGTATGTATGGAGTTTTTCGTGACATTTAATATGGTTTGCGCGTGATTAATAAGGTTGGAGTCTAAAGTGGTGTGTTTGTTGGGATTGACTATAACTATTTGTATTTGTTCACTTTTTCTTACTTTTATTGACTTTTAATTTCATCTAGAACTCTTGCAATAATCCTGTACATATACAGATATATCTATTTTCGTTTACTTCACTTTTTTATTACTTTCCCAACCCATTTTACACTGTGTGGTTAGGTTATCTTAATTACTTTCCGAGAAGCCAAACAAGAAGTTTTCAATTTGGTCAAACACACCGACAGTGACCATTCTAGAAGCAAGGGATTATTATTGTGTTACGTATTGCCGGATCTCATTTAATATATTTTAGTATGGTACAGAGCAGTATACGTTTGGAATGATCTTGCTTTTTAGATTTTCAGCATCTCACTGTTGTGATTCCTTTGTTCCACAACATGTTTTGTTGTTGTTGTTTGAGTCAATCTTATATTTGTATTCCGGTAAAGAAAAAAAATCTTTGTACATGCTATATCAAGCTGAATGAATTTAAAAATAAATGTGTTTTTCCCCCCTAAATAAAAGTACCATTATTCTTAAATGATGGTACCAAAAATAGTTGTTTGGTATAAAAAAGTTTATGAGTTGGATTTCAGGCTCACTAAGATTTTAGGGTATGCTTATGAATTTAAAGAGTACTTATAAAAGTATTTACAAATAGGGGTCGGAATAGGTTAAACCCCTATTAGGCGACCTATAGCCTGGCCTGACATGTTTGTTTGAAAGCTAAAGTAAGGCCTATTTAAAGGCCTAAACGTGTAAATAGGCCTAAACTATTTTGTCAAGGCCTGATAGGCATGTCATGTTTACATATTAAATAAATATAAATGATAGAATTTGTAAATTTATACTTTAAAGTCTACTGAAAGCCTACATTTATATAGGTTTTGATATATGCTCAAAGTGCACAAAGCCTATGTATAACTCCAAGGCTTGTAATGTGATGCCTTTTTTAAAGTCTTACATTATAAGTAAGCCTTTAAAAATGTTTCAAGTTCGACTAGGCCTTATAAAGGCTCAGATCTGAACCTAAAATAAAGCCTGCATTTAGGCTCAGATCCAAACTCAGGCCTTCTACTCCTATTACATGCTCAAGCCTATTTAGCCAAAATCTCGTCAGACCTATTTCTTTCCCTATTACAAATGGTCCCATCCTCACATGTTTTGTTTCATTTTTTAGGCTTAGGCCCATTGTGAATTAAGTGAGGCTTTGACCCAAGCAATGTGTTGGCACGTTCAAAAAATTAAAAAAGATGATGGGTTCAAGAATATGGGCCGATATTCCTCAAACACTTCCAGATTCAACCTTACGTAGTATATGATATATACACACCAGAGCCTTACTACTAAACGAATTAAGGGTTTGAATTCTAACATGATTTTCTCTAAGAGAAGGATATGTTGTGAAAAAAAGTACACAATCTATATACTACTCCCTCCAGTCCTAATTATTGGACAACATTTGGGAGTTTATTTTGGTCCTAATTATAGGACAAAATTTAAATTTTTGTCAATTTCTTCCTAAAACAACCATATTTTATTCTATCAAATATGTTTAGTTTTTAATAAGTATATGTATTTAGGTGCATAGAATTTTCCAGTCAATAAAACTCTTAAATTGTTGTATTTTAATTTGTTTATCAGTGTGTGTATGTGCGTGTGTGTGTAAACACACATATATGCATAGACACACACATATATATTTATATATGTATACACACACACATATAGACATACACACGCATTATATATATATGTGTGTGTGTGTGTGTGTTTATGTATATACGTACATGTGTGTCTATATATGTGTGTGTCCATACTCATACACTTATGTGTGTGTGGATGTGTGTATATATATGTGTGGGGGTTTTTATATGTGTGTAGATATGTATGTGTATCGGTGGGGGTGTATGCGTATTTTTTTTTAGGTGGGGTTATAGATATATGCGCGCGCGCATACACATACATATATGTGTGTGCGCGCGCACGCGCACACACACACATAGTAAGACCATCATTTCAATCAAAAAGCATGGAAAAGAAGATGTTAGGTTGGGAAGGTATGTTAATGTCATTGAAATTTTATCTAAGGGCATTTTAAGAAAATGAGTGATATTAAGTAATTTAACTCCCCTCCTTAATTTCCACAAAATCAGTTAAATATGTCTTATAATTAAGACCAGAGGGAATACATTATTTATGTGCTAGGAGATTTTTTTCCCCTTTTTTTGAAAAAAAGCAAAGAATCACCAGATCTTCACAAATCCTGAATTCCCACAAGAGAGAAGGTCAATAATATAAATTACAACAAGACCAAAATCAAGTTCATCAAATAACAACATATTTGGAGAAGAACCAAGGTTATGAAACCCGGACTACGTACTAAACCGGTTGAGATACTGAGTAAGGGTAACCCAAGGCCAAACCAGTAATGAAATGAAGATTTTAAGGTTTTTAATATGAAATTTTGAAGAAAATAAAAAAAAAAAATCAAACTTAAAAAATAAGAATAATAGTAAATTGGGTTGGTGGTTCATCCAAACTGGTTAGTTGGCCAGATCACTTTTCTAAGTTAAACTAGTTGGTTCGGTCCTGGTTTAATAATCTTGACAAAGACCTTGCATAAATTCCACATTATACGACTATTTATCTTTAATAAGATTATTAAAAAAAATCTTTAATAAAATAGAAGAAATCAAATAACAATTCTGGAAAATTATCAGAATCATTGCGAAGAAAAATCAAAGAAAGTGACACAGACTCAATAAGGTCCATTCATTCTGCATGGACAAGGTCAAGTAAACTCATGAAAGACAAGCTGGTTACTATCAAAGGTTTGGAAAATCAAACTAAAAAATGGCCAATGCAATTCACTTTTCTCTATCTGGATTATATTTCCCTTCAGATCACACTATACATGACTGAATATTTTAATTTGCGAGACAGTTAAAATTAACAAGATAAACAGTTTGAAAATGAGCTTATTTCCAAATCATTATTCTTTTACATCGTTTACAAAATTGAAGTATTATTGTTCCATGGTTTCACTATGCAGACAAATATCACCTTTTTTTGTTTGATACTAGAAAGTTTTGGAAGGGTTCGACACCAGTCTCCTACCAAGGTCAGGGCACAACCCCGGGCTCTATGAGCACTTACTGGGGACTTACGAGATCGCCTACCAAAAGAGTCCTAGCGACGGCAGAGGGGATCAAACCCACGACCTAAGAGCCTAGTCCTGAACCTCTTACTATCTGTGTCAACTCTCATTGGCCAAATATCACCTTTGAAAATGTGTCACCAGTATAGGTAGTGCTATATGAAAATGTGACGGTTGAATAATAAATAATCCGTTTACTTTAAGGTAAAACTGCTGTGAGATCTACGGAATAAATATTTTATAAATATGTTTCAATAACAAGTGATTTACATGGATATGTTGTCGCATTTTCTATGTTAAACTTGTCATTACATAATGTTTATTCTAATCCTTAATATAACATTCATTTGACTCCTTTTAAGAGATTAATCGAGCTAAATAAATTATTTAATGATAATATATGTTGTGCGTCATTAAATTATATATCAATTTATAAGTTTGACAAATTAGTTTAAAGAAAAATATATAAATACTTTAACATAATTTTTTATTTTTTTTAAAAAAGTTAACTAAGTTATATATATATTAGCTAACACAGTATTTTTTTTTTTGTTATGGGCATGATTACATTCTTTCTTTTAAATCTCATATTGCATTTCCTTCTAGTTTACTGTATGTGGTGGCTTTTGTTATGATATAATCCTGAAATTGGTCCTTGCATTAGTGAAGGTAGTAAGCATTGTGAATTGCATATTTCTATCATCCAAATTAAAAAGCTCAATACCCATTCCCACTCAAAAAAAGCCCACCATCACTTGTGGAAAAAAAAAGGAGCCACTTGAAGGAGGGACAATTTTTTTGGGGAGAATTATAAGAAGGTTTAAAGAAGAGCGGCTCTACCAACATTTGTTGGGAGTAAGCGGAAAGAGGTTTGTTCTCACTTAACTACATCCTTAGTTTGAAAAGAGTGAATAGAGAAAATGGTGTTAAGAGTTCTTCTCTCATGACCATGGACCAGACTTGGGGCAAATTCAGATTAGTAGGAATCGAATGTTTTAGTGAATCTAGTGGGCAACTAAAAAATGAAAAAAAAAAAAATTTGAAAAGAAGAAGATAGGAGAGTGGCTCTCTTTGGTATGAGTTGCAGGGCATTATTTTTTAATCGTAAAGATATTATCGTCTTTTACTAATATATGATTGATTATAAAATAATATTAATGCAAGTATTTTATATTAATATTGCTTTGCACGTAATTTTAAAGTCCTAATTCTCACTCTTCTTCCATCCCCTCCTTTTGAACTAAGGTAAGGTTAGGTAATGAAGAATTCCAGCGTATCCCTAATAAATGTTAACACCTCATTTGTTATCAAGGCTTCTCCATAATAAAAATAATATATTTGAGACTTCATTATCATTTTCTAAATTATTTATAATTGACAATTGATTTGTGATTAGAAAATCGTGTTAAAATACTAAATACTACTCTCTCACGTCCTAATTATAAGGACAAGTTATCTTTTTTGGAGGGATTAAGGAAGGTAATTAAATTTATTTAGGGTTTTTTTATTTTTTATTCTATCTAAACTTATTAGTTTTACAAATAAACTAATACTCCTTAATATCTAAAAAAAAAATCAATTTGATCTTATAAATTATAATTAAGACTGAATGGAGTATATAATATTGTCTGTAGATTGAAAATCGTAACATTTTTAAAACCGTTCTTCTCTTCATTAATTTTCCATACTTTCCCTAATATCTAAGGACTATTGATACGGCATCATTTATATGGACTCATCAATTTCCTGTCCCAAATCAAAGTGTTCTCGAGTCTCGACTTTTAGCATGCGTTCTCGTAATTGGGCTTATGCTCAAAAACCCCATCTTCCCGAAAAGCGTCAAGACAAAAAAAAAAAAAAAAAAAAAAGCGTTGGGGCAGAGACTTGCATGTTGGGGCATTTATTTCTCACCTTCTTTCTTGTTTCACACCTAAGATAATTAAAATCGAGGTTTTTTTAGTAAAATTAGAAGAGAGATAGAAAAATTATAAAACATAAAATTGTAACATAAGAAAATTATAAAAATATAAAATCGTTTCAAAAATTAGTAAAATCGTTTTAATAAAAAAAAAATTGTAAAAACATAAAATCAGAGTAATAAATTGAAAATCGTCTTCTTCATTCATCATCATTGACCTCCCTCAGCTCTCGATCTCCTTCAGCATGGTCGACCTCTTACTGGTGTTCTTTAATTGCAGCATTAAAGGGAAATAAATTCCCAACCTCAATTTCTTCATCGTTTCTTGCTAACCAAGTGACAATTTTCTTCTTTATTCAAAGCTCTTTGGTCTCTTCTTCTTCATAGCAATCTCACAGAGCTAAGAGGTTAAGTCTAAAGATCACAAGAATTATAATTGTCCAACAAAAAAGAAGTCTCATTACCAAACACACTTTTAAATTTCATTATCATTTTATCATAATAATTTAAATTTAAATTTTTAAGTATCATAATATATACAACTAATATATAGATGTATGGATATATAATATTTAATAACATTCATGTATTTTTCATTTTTTTTATTTTGGCTGACTTTTTAAATAATAATACAAACATATTTTAATTTAGTAAAAAACTATTTTTAGTCTTCTATCTATAATAAATTATATTTATAATCAGATTTTTATCTTGTTTTACTCCTACAAAAGTTAAATAAAAAAAAAAAAAAAAAAGGCCAGGCAAAATGTACCTTTAACTCAAAATTCGCCCTTGACGCTCCCGCCAACGAGAAACTAAAAAGCAACACACAAATATCTGCATCTCCGCCGTGCTGGAAGAAGATTTATCCCTAATCCCTACTCGGATACGAACCGGCGGGAGTGTGCGTATACGCCGGCGGCAGTCATTCCATCATTGGCGACCCTTTCTGACGTCAGCAAGGAATTCGACAGTCGTTTCTTCGAAGGGTTCTGTTGCCACAAAACCTAGGGCTTGAAAGGCAAACCATCAATTTTCTTCTGAGAAAATGGATGATTCATCTAGAAAAATTGACTTGGACAAGCTAATTTCCTACAGCGACGATCTCGTTAATGTATTGAAGGACAAACGGGACCTCAACTGCTTGACGCTGTGTCTAGAACAGTCAAATTCACTTTCTTCATCCTGCAATGCTGACTTCAACGAGGTTCGGTCATTGCTTGAAGGTCATTTCTTGCCCTTTCTCTGCTTCTAACTCCGTCTCTTGTAGCTGAGTTAACCCTTACTAAGAATGGATTTTTGGGTCTCTATTTTATGATTTTTCTTAATTCTATTGCCTCAATCTTCTCTTGCATTACTAGTTTTCGGAAAGCTATTGATTTTCCCAAACAGAAATGAGCATAATGTTGAAGTAAAACATATAATATTAAAGTTCGAATTTTTTAGGGTTTTTATTCTTGTATTACTAAAAAACCAGTTTTTCCCATCATTAAAAACTATGTGGTTATTGGCATGTATATAATTTGAAGACCATGATGAATGGAGTTCAATCATACGCACATTGCAAATTTTGTGGCTTCCTTGTTTTGGTTCAAGTCAAGTGGATGCATGCTTCGATGTTCTCGCTTATTTCGATGTAAATTTTATGTTGGAGAAGGGTGTCTTTTTCAGGATGTGGTACTTTTCTTATTTTGAGATGCTTAAAGTTGTGGTGAAGGTTTTGTTCTCCAACATCATCTCAAAATCTGTTGTCAACATTTGTCAAATTTGTACAAGATTGTTGATCTTTACGAATGAAAAAATGTAGGAGATTCGTTATTGTGTAGGGAGAGGTTGTCAAAGGTATCTCTGTTTGTGGGCCTTTTGCATGCCTTCAATCTCATTACTAATCTTGTTGTTTGTCCGGGGGATCATTGCCAAAGAATTTAGTAACTTCAGCCAGTTTTCTCAAAAGTATCTCCCCTTGGTGAAGTAGAGAGAAATAAGAATAGAATGATCCGAGTTACCTTTGTTCATGCGATCCCAAGATCTCTCTCGACTTCACACCATAAAGTATTTCAAAGGATCAAAATTGACCATTTTAGTTGCTGCTTGCTGACATCTGATTTCATAGCCTTCATTTCCTAAACCCTCTGTACCGAGAATGAAACCAGAAAAGGAAAGTAAATTTTCCATAGAATTGACAGGCAGACCAATTGCTTCAAAGTGAGTGGATGGATCTTGAATTTCCCTCAGCTTTATATCCTAGTGACTGTAGGGATGCATTCATATCATGACAAGTAACCTTTTTATCTACTGTTGCAATTTCCCAAGCTCTCATGGACATGAGGAAGTGTACTATTTCATTAAAAGAGTGTAATACAAATGGAAAATTCTTAAAATTTCCCAATTCCTGGAAAACTGCCCTTTTCTTTTCTTTTATTCCTTTTTTTAATGAAACAAACTGTCTGTGTGATTCTTGCTGAAGCTAGAGGTTTGTGTTCCATTTTGCTCTGTCTGGGTTCTCTGTATCACCTTTTTCAGTCATGCAACTATCTTTTATAACATCTAAATGGTGATGGGGTTGTAAAAACTTAGTTTTGTATTTGATAGAGCAAGCTTGTGATTCTAATGGAATTGAGCATGTCATGCTGCGTATTATCTTCTAAAACTACTGCTGCACTTCAAATTTTACTTGTTTGGAAGGATTTCAATTTCACTGTTTCACTTTTGATGTTAAGTACTATGAGTACATCTTATTAAAATGTCTTGCATCTGACTGGTTCTTATATAATACATGAATCAGATTACCAGAAGAAAATAGATGAGTGCAAACAGAAAACAGAGCAAGCTAGATCTGAGGTTGTTGCAGATGCGGAACTGGACCTTCTACAGAGAGAATTGGATCAAGAACTTGAAAAAGAACGCATGCTTGGGGATGAGCTTAGATAAGTCTCTAGTTTGTTTACAACTTTTCAATGGCATGCTCTCTTTTTATTATCCATTTCCTGGAATGATATTTCTAACGTGTTCTTTAGTGTCATCACAGCATGCAGCATTGAATTTAATGACCTTGAACAGCAAAGGGTTTCAATCCTAGAGCGAAAGAAAAATTTACAGAAACTTGAGCAAGATGAGCTAAGGACACAGTAAGTGCATTACAAAACCTCTACCCATCTGAGAGTGAATCATGCAAATATGCATCCTGAGTTGGAATAGTGAAGTCAGTTAATTTTTAGGAGAAGGTGGTGACAATTTTTTTAGTTTTGGATTTTCTAAACATGCGGCTCCCTTATCTTTGTTAAGTTAATTGATTTATATAAAGTCGGAGAGCTTATTATAAATGGCTGTCTCAATATAAATACTTGAATGCATCGTTACATTATTTTATGGTGTTGAATACTTTGCTTATTCCAAAATTTGGCCATGTATAAAGTTTTGTAGTAAAGTTAAATATTGAGACGGACTTAGCATTACCAATGGTCATAATTTGCTTAATTTTAGAGAATCAGAATATGCCTACTCCTGAAAATGTCGGTGTGTCAGTCGTCACGGCAGATTAGACTCGTCCTCGTTTAGGAACACTGTTCTTTCATTATTAGATGGATTCTGTACTCATTAGAGTTTAATATGTTCTTCTGTTCTGTTGCAGGATGATGCTTTCAATGTATGCTTCTGTCACAAATATTATCCCAAATTTGGATGACCAGTCGAAAATTTCAGGCTGTATCCTTTTGTTGGCTCCATTACTTTCATTTTTATCCATTCCCCCCCTTGCTCTTCAGGTTTTTTCTTACGGTATATTATCTCTCCATCAAAAGTAAAAGAAAAACTGTGAATTTCCTAAATCTTGCATGCAGATATTGTGGAAAAGGATAAAAACGCAGTAGAGAAGTTTGAATTTGACCCCTCAAAGATGACTGCCCTTGATGTATGCAATGAGATCTGGAAAATTGTTGGTTCATAGTAAATATCGGGCGTGCTTCTTTTAGATGATATTTTGTAACAATATATCAACTAGTGTCTTTGAAATTTCATTTATTTAATGTTGTGAGTTTTGGACTTGTTGATTTATTATGTAGGAATGACCATCCTGTGATGGCGTGTTGATTAGTTGCTTTTGCTTGTAAAAATGGGTGTGCTGATCTAAATGAATGTTTAGAATGATAAAACCTTGATGTGCTTGTAGTTTTCTTCAATTTTTAATTCACTACATGTGTGTTTTTTCTCCTTATTAAATATTTTAATTTTACTTTTTAAGGTGTCTTAACTTAGTAGGACACCTGAATTTGTTGATTTAAAATTAGGACTGGGCCTTTTAACGATTTTTCTTTTTGGTAGTTAGTTATTGTTAGGATAAATCAGGAAGAAATACTTGCATGTTAGACATGACTATTTATTAAATATTTAAAATAAAATTGTACAAAACCAATAATTATTGCATAAAATTGTATAAAACTTTAGTATGCATCAACTTCATGAAATAATTAAAAGTCATTCTGGTACGGATTTAGTCATCCTATTAGTTAGTAAGCTTCCTGATACTGTTGTAGATTGAAACTTGATAGGCTTGTACCATTAAGGAAGGCTTAAACAAAGTTGGTGGAAAATATTTTTCATGTAATTTAATTGAACACCTAACTAAAATGGACAAATGCTAATATTTTGCACCAAAGAATCCTTATAATTTCAAAAATCAAGAGCCGACATTGAAAATACCAATCCAAGTAGGGAGAAGGTTGTCTCCATCAAGCTCCATTTCTTTTTGATATTTCCTCTCCATTGATCTTCCTATCATTGGATCAATTTCCAATTATTGAGATTTAACATTTTATAATCAATATTATTATAATATTAGATATAAAAATTAATTTAGGCTATTAAAATTAAATTTAAATACTTCAACTTGGTAGATATTTAGAGAAATATTTTATTTGTTATTTTTGATGTTGCTAGAATTTTTCAGTTAAATTTTAACCGTCCAAATTTATTTATATTTTTTTTTACTTAAGATTAAAATATATTATTATAAGCTCTTAAATCCCAAACATTAGAAATCAAAGTAAATCACAGACAAATTAAAGTAAATCATTCAATTCATTTTTCAAGATGATAGTGACTAAACGGTAGGGGTAGGCATGGATAGGGTGAGACCCTTGCCTGATATCCAACCTAAAGGATGAATGGGCTACATTTTGTAGTTCCATACCTGACTTTGCTTGATAAAATTTCTAACCATTATACGGTAGGGGTGGGCATGGGCAGGGTAAAACCCTTACCTGATGCCCATCCTAAAGGATGAATGGGTTGTATTTTGCAGCTTGACTTTGCTTGATAAAAGTTCTAACCATTATAGGCTGATCAAGGGCTGGCTGGGCAGGACAAGTTTTCTTGTCCAAGTGGTAATGCCCTGCCCTATCCACATGTGAAAAAGATAATTCTATTTAAGTTTTATACACATTTATGTAGTTACCATATGTCTTAACTTTGCCATAAGTAATATAAACTTCAAACACATTTGATGATTTTACATCTTGGAATATTTCAAAATAAGTCTACGACTTAAGTTTTAAAATTTAAAAACTACCATGTCTTAACAAATATCTATACTTCAAGAATTAAACAACATCTACAATCCATTATAAAGAAGGCAATAAAATGATTGAAATTAAAGTTGTGAAGTGCAAGTGGTTTACATCAATGTCCCCTAAGTTGATCAAATGATTAAGCATATGAAAAAAAATAAAATAAAAAGCAATTATAATTTAACATATCACAAAGTAAAGAAGAAAGGAAGAAATCTACATGTAAAATTTAAAGACTACAACTTACCTATAACTCATACTTGCAAAATGACCCTTACCCAATGAGAGAAAGGAAAGGGCCGAAGAAATATTTATATAAAATAAAATAATATATATTCTTATCGGATAGGATCAAATGGGCAAGGTGATACATCTTACTCGATGCTTAGTCCTATCCGCAAAAATGTTCAGCTCGAATATGCCCAATTTTTTGTTTTTTTGAGGTTGGGCAAGATGATTCTTTTTCGAATTCGGGTGGGCGCACCCGTCTCCCAAGCTTCATAACCACGCCTACTAAATAGCATATTATTTTGTCCAAAAGCACTAAACATGACTGATGATGTTAAGCAAATGACAAGCCGACCATTAAACTAAAATTCATTGCATGGGGAACAATTCAAAATCACACACAAATCAAAGACAGCCATGCACTTCATTTTTCAAGATAACTGTGAATAAATAATACTCGTAAATGGTAAGTTTTAAGTGTAAATAATTATTAAATGGCATAACATTTTTTCTGAAGACATTGAATACGACTCATGAAATTAGCAAATAATAACTCGACTCATTAAACATCAATAAGGTATTACGAGTATTAGTATAGATATTGAATGAATTGAATTGCACTGAGGATGATGATTGATGTTGATGTTTACTAAAAACCAATACACAACCACAGAAGCTTCCTAACGTACACACCAACTTATGTAGGTCCTATAAATCAATGACCATATGACTTTTATTGCCACATTCCCAATAATTATTGGATCACCTATGACCAAATTAGCTAAAACTAAAAATAGGTGAAATCAATTTTAAAATGACTATAATTTAATTTTTTCTGTCTAAGAAGTGATCAGGCCTCTATTCTTCAATAGTTGTTTGTCACATGCAACTCAGGTACAGTAAATATACAAAATGATCAAGTGTCACATTGCTTAAGGGCATGGTTTTTTTTTTTTTTTTTGGGCCTGAGCTTAAGAGAATTGTTAGAAGCATTATTCACCTAAAAAATAAATTTTGTATATATTTTTATAATAATCAAGTTTCTATGACTAATGTATACCTAAAGTTTTTTTTTTTTTTAATTTATCTGCCAACATTAAATTCTCTCCTATTTTTTTTTCCGAGACTAACATATATTTGAAGAGATTCTCATACTATATAATGCTTGTTCGTAATTACGATTGTAACATTTACAAACAACTTTTTAATAATAATTTACAATATAAAAAATAAATATTTGAGAGAAGTTTTGTCTTGATTTATTTAAATAAATAATGACCGCCAAATAAGCCTTGTATTCTCATTGGCATCCCTATATCAATCTCTCAGACTGAAATGTTTTCGATTTTCTGCAAACTCAAAGATTTTCCCCCCTAAACCAGTTATGATAGCAAATTGGCGTCTTCTCTTCCTCATCTTCTTCTTCATGTTTGCAACTGCAGGCTCTTCTTCTTCTTCTTTACATGATAATAAAAGAATTGAGATTACAGAGTTTGCTTCTCCTGGTGAGAGAGTGAATCTATCATTGTACTTTGAGAGCTTAAGTGAGCCTTGTGCAATTTTCATAATCAAGAACCTTGTGGAGATCTTCGACAAAGATCTCATCAACATTGTGAATCTTCAACTTATTCCTTGGGCCAATGCTTCCATCAGCAACATCAACAATACCGTTTGGTTGCTTTTGAAGGCTCATGGGCATGGCAAAAGAGGGAAAAGCTTGTAGCTTTCTGCTGATATTATATTGAGTCTGCTTTGTTTCTAAAACTAGCATTCTTGCTCCGTAAAATTACTCAATAATGTGAGTGTTTTGTGTTTTTCTTTAAACTGTTTTTGTATTAAAAAATGAGTTTACGAAATGAAAAAATCCTATTAAAAGATGACTGAATTACCCAAATTTAAAATTGGAACCAAGCTTAACAAATCATTAATCATGTCACATGAAGCATTGAAGGATTTAAAAATTGGGTCAAATTACACTCATGACTCTTAGCTGCTAATCTTTCTACATTTCATAATTTAATTCCTTTTATAAATAAATTATTTTGAGTCATCAATTGATTATCTTATGTGTATTCATTCAATAGGGAAAAAAAGCATTATCAACCTGTGATTTCTTCATGAATATTAAAGAACATATAAATAAAGGACAATGAATAATTAATCACCATGAACATTATGGAACTTGTCTGGAGAAGCCTTTATGTGCGCATTAGTTTCCGCTCTCTCATATATCCATATTGTAAAATATAATTATTTTAGTTTATTTCCTTCCCAAAACATTTCAATGTACTATAATATTATTACTGATTTGGCCTCCATGATTATTAACTTATTTGCAGAATGGACCAAATGAATGTCAGCATAATTCTGTGGAAGCCTGCGTCTTGAATGTCACAAATGATGTGGTAAGTGTGTGAAAATGAGAAGACAATCTCCATGCCCCCCCCCCCCCAACACACACACATATATGTATATGCTTCATTATTTATGGCATATAATAATCAATGAATAATAATATTGAATATGATAATTGTAATCAGATGAATCTCAAAGTTGTATTCTCATATGGGGAGAAGCTACAATATATATAGACTTACAAAGAATGAATAGGAAGGACGGAGAAAAGGAATAGTTACAAGAAATGAATAAGTGGAAGAATTGAACAGTCTTCTTTTCACACTCCCCCTCAAGTTAGAGCATAGATGTTAATCATGTCCAACTTGTTACAAAGATAAAAAACTTATTTCATACACTCCCCCTCAAGCTGAACACACAACTTGAATGTGAGCAACAATTAAACACCAATAATTTTCTTTTCCACGAGATCTTGAATCAAGCAGCAGGTTCGAACACGTCCAAGAATAATTCAAAAGATAACAATCCAACAACTTCACCAAGAGCCCAATCAGCAAAGAGTACCAAACCAGAGTTGAAGTAGCAGCAAACGGTCTCACAAGAGACCAAACCAACAACCGAAACACCTCATAAGAGGCAAAGAGCAAACGGGTCATACAAGAACCACCAAACAGCAAATAATTGCCCAAAATAGCCAAATGACAGAAGATGTCAACTCACAATCTGGAATGATGAACCTAGATCTTAAAACCCAAATGGAATTAAGCAAAATCACAGAAGCCAACCACAAGTACGACGCCAAAGACAAAAGAGCACTCCACGGACGTGCTGGAAAACGTAACAAACAAAGAATCCAGCCACTAGAAACCAGTGAACATGCACAAAAGGAAACGCCGACTTTGTTGAAATAGTGGAAACAACTGAATTCAGTCTCACAATGCAACCTTCGAAGCAAAGAACCGGCCTACACACACATGAAGATTTGATGTTGGAGACTGTAGCACGACCAAAAAATAAGGATAGCAACCAAACAACACCTGGGCGATTAAAACACAATCCCAGCAGCCAAAAAATGAAGAATACCAAACCAAACCTCTTCAAATGCAGCAGAATAATCTCACACGAGATTACAACACCAAACTGAAACGTCAGGATTCTTGACAGCAAATGTCACATTAGTGACCAAATAACACACTTCCATAACCAGGAAGCAAATAACCACCGAACGAGAAACAGATTGATCAAAAAACATATTGAAATGGCACTGGAACAAAGATGACCAAGCAGACGGATGAATAGTTCTGTATGAATAGTGCCCATGAATAGTACCATATAAACAGTACTTTTGAATAGTGACAATGAATAGTGCCTGATGATTGAAAAGATTTTTCCTAAGCATGGTGTCGGCCAGATTGTCAAAAATAGACTCAAATCTATGAGTCTCCATTATACTGCCCTTCAAAAGTAAAGAAAAGTTGAACTCTTGTATATGGTGGTCCCCACCACTTCCCTCTTTTTTTTTTCAAACTTGTGAAACCAAATCACGTTTTCTTATATATGGTTGTTGTTGTTCAAAGCCTAGGTTTCGTTTTTTCCCTAATCTGTTGGGTCGACACTGAGCTAGGGAGAGAGATAGTTTTTTTGTTCTTAGGTTGTCTCGGTACACGCGCCCCACCATCAGCATCTACACTCTCCGATCGGCGTATCCCTGGAGGTCCAATCGCGTTTGGACAGCGCGTGTGACTTCACGCGCAACCTAAACGCTCGTCGCCGATGACACGCGTTGGCGCGTGGGGCATATTTCCGGCGAGTTTTGCGACGCTGCTTGCTTCTCCGTGATCGACTCTGTGAACCCAGTTTCTTTTGGGTGGTTTTATGCTCATCCGAGATGATCTGCAGATCTGGGTTCTTCTTTTTGGGTCTGTTTTTTGGCGGTGACCTCTTATTCCGTCGTCTACATCTTATTTTCGGCCTATCAATGGTGTTTTCAGGCGCTGGGTTTGTGGATTCTGACATGGGTTTGAGTGTTTCAGCTTCTCCTGGTTGAGATCTTTTGATTTTTGGCTCCTACGTCATTTTTTCTGATCTTGTTTAGGGTGTTTGCTTCTGTGGAGAGTGTGATCTGGTTTTTTTGCTGTTTGGCAGTTGCTTGCAGTATGGTTGAACACTAACTTCTGCTTTGTTTGGGTCATCTCGTCAGCTTGCAGCTTGCAGTTGATCCAGTAGTGCTGGTTTGGTTTCTTGACTTTCAATGTGCTAAGTGGTTGGTGGACTTAACCTCTTTTGGGTGATTATTCAATCAATTTTTGCTGCTGTTTGGTGATTTCGGTTCTTCTACTTTGCTTGGTCCCGTACGAGATATTAGGAGATATTGGGTGTTTTGTTGTTGTTTTCTTTGGTTTCTTGTGTTTGTCATCTTTGGTGAAGTTCTCTACTTTTTTTTTTTGGGACTTGTATTCTGTGCTGGAAACAAATTGGATATTTAGTGCTTTTTGGTTCCAATCGAAGGTTTATTGAACATTCTTCGTGGTGTGGATTGATGGCTGAATCTAAGACTAGTGCTTCTGTTGTTCTTGCTACCGGTAATATTATTGCTAGTCTTGCTATTTCTTCCTCGAAGTGGATCATCGATTTCGGTGCTACTGATCATATGACAGGTAACCATCATTTGTTTTCCTCGTATGCGCCTTATGCCAATCCCTCTAATATAACAATTGCCAACGGTTCTTATTCTTGTGTTCTTGGCTCTGGCACTGCCAATCCTACCCCGTCTATTTCCTTATCATACGTTCTTTATGTCCCTGACTTTGCATTTAATCTTTTGTCTCCTAGCAAACTCACTCGACAATCAAACTGTTTCATCACTCTCTTTCCTGACCATTGTTTGATTCAGGATCTCACGACGAAGCGAGTTATTGGTAGGGGTTATGAATCTGGTGGTCATTACTTTCTTGAGGATCAGGTATCGTATTCAGTTGCTTGCTTTGGTGTTTCGTCTCCTTTTGACATTCATTGTAACCACCTAGTTTTGTTGCTCAGGGGGAGCACGGGAAGGTATGTCGTCTTCAGAAGTCTTTATATGGCTTAAAGCAGAGCCCTCGTGCTTGGTTTGACAGGTTTAGCTCTGTAGTTAAGAAGTTTGGTTTAAGTCAGAGTAAGTGTGACCATTCTATGTTTTTTCAGCAGATAGATGCTGACATGATTCTGTTAGTAGTATATGTTGATGACATTGTTATTACGGGTAGCAATGCTTCAGGAATCTCATCACTTAAGGCCTGTCTTAACTCTCATTTTCAAACAAAGGATTTGGGTCCGTTAAAGTATTTTCTTGGGATAGAGGTTATGAGAAGTAAGAAAGGCATCCTTTTGACACAGAGGAAATACGTTCTTGATCTATTAAAAGAAACCGGGAAACTCGGAGCAGCACCTAGTAGCTTTCCCATGATTCCTAATCCTTTTTTGGAAATTGATGACAACATACCGTTTGATGAGCTACCTGAGGATGTGAGGAAGAAAGTTGACCTGGAAAAGATTAAGTCGTTTGCTTATCCTGAGAGATATCGTAGATTAATTGGGAAATTGAATTATCTTACAGTAACTCGCCCCGATGTGACCTTTCCAGTTAGTGTGCTTAGCCAATTTATGACTGCACCAACTGTCGCTCAGTGGGAAGCTTTGGAGCATGTCTTACATTACTTGAAGGGCTCACCTGGTCGTGGTATACTCTATACGAATCATGGTCACAATAAGATTGAATGTTTTTGTGATGCAGATCATGTGGGGTCAAAGGCTACCAGAAGATCCACCATAGGATATTATGTATTTGTGGGTGGAAATTTAGTATCATGGAGGAGTAAGAAGCAAGATGTGGTTTCTAAGTCAAGTGCAGAAGCTGAGTATAGAGCCATGCCTCAGTCAGTATAGGAAATTATGTGGATTCACCACTTAATGAAGGAGGTTGGTCTTGCCACATCATTACCTGCGAAGTTGTGGTGTAATAATAAAGCTGCTTTGCATATAGCCTCCAATTCTGTGTTTCATGAACGCACAAAACACATTGAGATTGATTGTCATTTTGTGCGTGACAAAATTAAGGAGAACTTCATTTCTACAGGACATGTGAGGTCTAGCAACCAATTGGGTGATCTATTAACTAAAGCCTTAAATGGAACTCGGGTTAACTATCTTTGTAACAAGTTGGGCTTGATTAACATCTATGCTCCAACTTGAGGGGGAGTGTTAGGAATTAATTATGTTAGAAATTAATTATAATGGGCCTATTATCTCTGAAGGCCCATCTCTTGTATGTATATATATTTCCCTCTTGTATACTAGTTGAGTAATGATTCAGATAATAGATTTTGCTGTTTACATTCTGATACCATGTAATCTGATGAATCTCAAAGTTCTATATTCATATGGGAGAAGTTACAATATATATATAGACTTACAAAGAATGAATAGGAAGGACGGAGAAAAGGAATAGTTACAAGGAATGAATAGGAAGAGGAATGAATAGTTGGAAGAATTGAACAGTCTTCTTTCCACACTCCTCCTCAAGTTGGAGCATATATATTGATCATGCCCAACTTGTTACAAAGATACTCAACCCGTGTGCCATTTAAGGCTTTTGTTAAAAGATCTGCTAGCTGGTCGTTTGACCGCACATACCCTGTAGATATGACATTCTCTTTTATCTTATCACGAATAAAGTGACAATCAATTTCAATATGCTTTGTATGCTCATGAAACACATAATTCAATGCTATATGGAGTGCTGCTTTATTGTCACATCATAACTTCGCAGGTAATGTCGTGATGATCCCAATTTCCTTCATGAGTTGAAATACCCACACAATTTCCTGTACTGACTGTGACATGGCTCTGTATTCTGCTTCTGCACTTGATTTTGACACACAACCTTGCTTTTTTACTTCTCCAAGATATCAAGTTTCCATCAACAAACACATAGTAACCTGTAGTGGACCGTCTTGTGGCTTTAGATCCTGCATGATCCGCATCACAGAAGCACTAGACTCTAGTGTGCCCATAATTTGTATAGACATTCCCTAAATTAGGGAGGGAATCATATGGGACCTCTGATACCATGTAATCGGATGAATCTCAAAGTTGTATTCTCATATGGGGAGAAGTTACAATATATATAGACTTACAAAGAATGAATAGGAAGGACGGAGAAAAGGAATATTACAAGGAATGAATAGGAAGAGGAATGAATTGGTGGAAGAATTGAACAGTCTTCTTTCCACAATAATGAAATGCAGAACAAACAGTATGCATTGATATCCTGTTTTGAGTTGTTGGCACTGGAAGGCAGACAAGAGAAGTGGCAGAACTGTTTCAACCAATTGGGTTTGCCTGAGAAACCTTTTTTTTTTACTGCTTTAATGCTGGCAATGGAACTATGGTCCTTTACCTCTCTCTTTTAATTATACTCCTCTTCCCTCCTCAAATAACTAATCTACAGAAATTAAGAAAAATAGCTAAATTAGTTTCTTATAGCAATTGTGTGTTGATTTTTTTAAAATACCTTCTTTAATATGTGCTTTAAAACTATCAGTATGATGAAAACCCCTTCATATGTGCAATTAATAAGGATATTCTGAAGGAAAAAAAAAATTATGAATTAGATAGTTAGGGAGACAATAGATTGAGATCTATGGACAGGGGTTGAGTCTAATGGAATAAACTAATCCCTTACAACATAGTTTTGACCGAGGTTCAAATCTCCAATGAAGAGATACTCACATTTAATTAGTGCATGTTTTGAAAAGGATTCTCTTCATTAGGAGGATATAATAAAGGTAAACTGGGGTCTTATATTTAAAACTAAAATAAAAACCTTTTTAATTCTATTTTTAAAATTGGAGGGAGTATTACCTCAAACTTTTCTTTTTTTGAGAAGTTAAATAAGCTAAATAAATCATTAGTATTATTTGATTATATATAAGTTTATAAGTGAGACAAATTAGTTTGGTATGAAAAAGAAAAATATAAATATTCTAAAATAATTTATTTAGTTTGTTTAATTTCTTTAAAAAAAGTTAACTAAATCTTATATTATAGGCCATATTATAGGCATATTATAGGCCACAGATAGTATGTCCTAAGCCAACTTGGTTTTTGCAATTGACTTGCAATTTATGTGTGTATGTGCAGCTTGGAAGAGATTATGTAAGTCAAGTTTCTAGGCTCTCTCCACCCTTTAAATTTCTACCATGGGTGCTCGTTAACGATAAGCCTCTTGAAAAGGTTCGTTCTCCTTAAGAAACTGGTTTATATTATGTCATCACATGTATATGGAGTTCCTTGATTCTGGCAGAGATTCTCATCAAGATTCCTTGTTGTTGGTTTTATGCAGGACTATGAGAATTTCGTGACCCATGTTTGCAAGGCTTATAAAGGCCCTTCGGTACCTCGAGCAGTATGCCAACTTGTTTAGCAACCAATTGCATCGCACAATAGCCACAAAATCATGTCCACTACACACAGCAACATCTTCATAAGCCAACTTGTTTATGTGTTTGAGTTTGTTAATTACTTAGAATTTGCTGAAGTGATTAATGGTCATGAGACACATACTTATAGATCAGAATCCTTTGTTAGAATTTACCAGAAGTTGAAGGGCTTCGTATCAGTGGTTCCGCAGTTTAATAACTCATTTCTGGTTTGTTTTTAGTATAAGGAGCATTTTAATTATACACGGTTCATGGATGTTTGGGAGACAGTCCTCTGTTTTAAAGATGGATCAGAAAGAAAGATAGCTGATACTTCTCTAGTCCACTAATCTTTATTATAACACAACAATTGTCAAAATTTTTTTGTCCTTTTTATAAGACACCAACTAACTATCTTTAACCAACTCATTTATTACTATTTTTCAATTATACCCTCATTTTTAACTAACTCTTTAAATTCACATTATTAAAGTAGGGGTAAAGTTGAAAATATTTATTACTTTTTGACAAATTTAATGACTTAACTTTTATTCCTTAGTCTGCGAGAAATGATGGTTGATGCCTTATAACAAAAAGTAGAGGAAGTACTTCTCTACGTATTTAAGGAGTTGATCTTGACTTTAAAAATAAGATAAAGTTTTTATATTTATCAATATTTTGGAAAAATTTCCCTCAGGGCCTACGTTATCAAAATATTGTCAAAAAAACCCTAAAGAAAAGTCATATGTCATATAAGATCCTAAGTCTTTTCTAGTATTATTTCAGAAAACGTTGTACATATATAATTGTTAATGGATACTAATATAGTTGTTAACAAATATTGTTTTAGTTGTTAACAAACATTAATTTAGTTGTTAACTATATTGATTTAGTTGTTAACGCTTCTTCAAATAATATTAAAAAAAAAGCCATATTTTGGTTAATTGGGCCATGAGAGGAATTTTCCTTAATTTTTTTTTTAATTTACTCTTATCATACTCCTTCAACAATCATTAAAGATGAGAGGAAAGGAGGAAATTAAGGAAGGTGACAAGATATTTTAAAATATACATGTCATATTAACTAATTTAACGAACTTTCTTAGTCTAATCAAATTAAATAATAATCTTACAATCCTAAATATAAAAATTTGTCTTTTTTAAGAGATTAATAAAATTAAATAAGTTATTTAATCATATTATGTGTGGTATATCATTAATTATATATCAATTTATAAGTTAGACAATATAATTTAAAGAAAAAAATATAAATATTATAAATTAATTTTATTAACTTTCTTAAAATTCGGAATCTTAAAATTATTTTAAAATAAGAAAAAGAGGGCAGGGTGGCTACGAAATCCGAGGATCGTCTTTATTCTCATCCCACCGACCCTCTGTTGGGACTCGGAGCCATCCCTGACGTCCCACGTAGCCCCCTTCATTGATTCCCTCTTATTTCATTTCTTTTATAAAAACACAGTTCTACTCAGCATTCAGTCCTTATATATTAAACCTTTATTTCATCCTCTACCAAGATTTCTTCTCCGTTACATATTGTAAACTTGCTCTCTTGTTGGTTTTCTTTTTCTCTGTTTCGATTCACAGTCATCTCCATCAATATGGAAGACTCTGTTACAGAAGGCCAAGGTATGCTTCCTCCATCGAATCTCATGGCAAAAGAAGGAGAAAAGAAATCTGGGTTTCACTCTGATCAAAAAGCCCTAGAGGAGAGAGAAGAAGAACATAAAGTCGGTGGTGGCCTTATCAGGAACTTGATGTCCACCATGGCCACTCATCTGCCAACGAAAACAGGGGAAGCTGAAACAGAGCACCCCACCAGAGTTGAGACTCCTAATAAGAAGGAAGATGATGCAGAAGGAGGAGGGATTTTAAATAATATAATTTCCAATTTGTTTCCTCAAAATGATGATGAACAAGGCCACGAAGTAGAAGTTGATGATGATGACAAGAAGAACAAGAAAGTGAAAACAGAGGGGGAGATTAATAATGGCGGCGGTGTCATTAAAAACATCGTCTCTCACTTGCCTGCTTCAATCCCAGGTACTATAATCTTCTTAACGATTTTATTCAACTTTTTTAAAAAATTTATGTAGTTACACGCTACATCGTTCCAAAATATAAGGTTTGAAATTGTGAGTAAGTGTGTCCTAAAATATGAGTTTTATTTTAGGCATGTAGAAGTATTTATTGGGCTTTACTCCAACTTTATCCCTTATCGTATTTGCTTATTCTATTTGTTGCATCACTCACTTAGCCTCCTTATAAATATAAGGTTATAGCTAAAAAAAATGGGAAAAGTATAAGAACATATCACATATTCACATGAATTCCAAATCAATCTTGTTGTCTCTGAGTATAGTTATTGACAAGTCCTCTTACTAAAAAATCACTGATTTAACATCCCTAAAATATATATATATATATTTATTGTTCTTAACTAATTTTAATTATTTTCTTGCTGAATTAGGATATGCATTAATGGCTTATAATTAGAACTCGGTTATGTGTTATATCAGATAATGCAGTTCCCACAGCTGATGAAGCCACCATTCTGATAAACTCTCTTGTTCGTGATTAAAGTTATTGGAAGCTTTATTCAACTTCATAGGCATGAGGCATCCATTTTCATTTATTTTTATTTTCTTCTAAATATTTTTCCTTTTGCAATTATCATATTGTAATCATTGTTATTTTTTTGCTTATAGTGTGCAACTGTAATTTTTTTCTCCCTTTTGGTATGGACTTGTGATTATTCTTCAACATGGAGGTAAAAAACAAACTCCATCGATGTGTATCCTAACCAAGGTTAATAGGGAATTTTGCTCATAGGTTTTTTTTTCTGGAAGGTAATTTTGCTAAGGAATTTTTTTAGGGGCAATTTTGCTTCTACCGTTATCTTAGTTAATTAATTAAATATGTTGAACTGGCAGTCCATATATCATTTATATAATTTTTTTATTGAGATGTAAAATTGTCCTTAAAGTTTATATGTTATCTACCACATTTTTTTTTCAAAATGAGATTTAAAACTTTTTAAGTTAATTTGTACTTTAACAGAAATGACATGGATGACATGTAAACTTTAACTCGACATATTTGTTCAACTAACTGTTAAAATTAATTGAGATGACAATAAAGACAGTGTTGCCTCACGTTTGACACTTCGGGATAAAATTGGCCATTGGAACAAATTTCTAAAGCAAAATGACTTTTTAACCTTGGTAACAATAGTCCAACTTTTTTATTGAGCGGTTTATTTTAGGTTTAACAGATTAGATTAGAGTAAGTTTAACTCATTGCATTTTTTTCAAGGATTATTGCACTCATTTCAATATCCTTTTTTTATTCATCCTATTTCATAAGGAATCTTACTTTGCCTGGACGAAACAGAACTCAACAAATATTTTATATACGGACATGTGTATATAGTTTAATCTATTTGATTCTGGATAGGTACGTGGAGTAATGAATGTCAGTCATAATGTAATTAACTCTCTACAATTATAGATTGTAGTTTTATGATTAACTATCATTTTATTTCTTTAATGAAAATTGTTATAAAAATCAACAATGGTTCATGTAGTCATTTCCATTTTTGGGATTTGAACAAAGACATTTCCTTCTTGAGGCTTAAAAAAGAAATGATTTTCATCTATCTATCTATCTCTGTTATTTGTGACTTAAACTTGTGTTCTCTTTTATAGATTATGTCACATACTCTTAGAGTGAATCAATATTTAAATTTTCCGTTGATTTTTATTGAAGGATTGCAAATGATTAAAAAAATGTATTGTAATGAAATAAATACACATTCTTTTACAAAAACTTATTTAACTAATTTTTTTAATATACAAGTTAGCTATCACATATTTTCGTTAAGAACATCCATATGCACTCAGATGAGATTAATCAATCAGTTGGCGCGCTCACAGAGTTGATGGCTAAAATTATAAAATGGCTTGGACTTGGTGTTTTTTTAATGAACAAGGGGATCTGAACTTTTGGTTGGAATATAGAAAGTAGAAACAAGAGAGAATTACATTTGGGTCCTAAGGAATAGAAAAAATTACAAAAAGCCTTAAAATTCCAATATAAAAAAAGTTCTAGTTGTAAATATGACTTTTCAGTTGTAAAAATAACATTTTCTGTTGTTAAAATTTCTGTAATCACAAAAAAAATCTTTTTTTTGTAATTAATTCTGATCCTTAGAACCTAAATGTAATTCTCTCTAGAAACAAAGTTGAGAGAGAGAGAGAGCATAGATTTTGGAATTTGTATAAGTTAAAAAAAATTAATTTTAAACTAGTAAAATTTGGCAGTCAAGTATGATTTTAATATGAATATCCTTCATTGGAAAAGACACCATATCATTTTACTGGTTTAGTCTTTAATATATGGTATATCATTTCCCGTTAATATACATAATATACATATATTATATATTATATATAAATATATACAATAAATACATACATATATTATGTATATTAATGCATATATATGTGTGTGTTCATACACACACATATAAGTTGTTAGTATATATATTGAAGTTGTTAATTATAATTCTTAAGTTTTATTCTTCATATCTAAGGAGTCAATTACGTTTAACATGTATAGCTTCAAAATATTACCTATATAATTGTTGATATTCTAAAAACTTAAATTATTAATATGTATATTGAAGTTGTTAATTATGATGCATGTCAACTGAAATTTAAGTATATTATCAGGAAAATGGAATTATAATAACATTCAAGTTGGTGGAAGGAGGGAGAGCCATTTAATGATGAGGAGTGGAGAATATATTGAGGAAAATGAGTAAACTAGAGAGGAGAGCTTGGTCTGAGATACTAGGTTATAATACAAGGAGGTGCAAGGAGGTCTAAGGAGAAGATGATATATAACATAATTTAAATCTATACGTATGATTAAATTTAACTCCTTAAATATGTTTTTTTTTATACACATAGTAGGGAAGCGGGGCAGAGTTCGAACCCTGGATATAAAAAAGGAGAGCCATGCTCCCATGCCACTGCGCTACTAAGGCACTGACAACTCCTTAAATGTGTTTTATATTAAGAAAAAAAAAGTATTGGTTTCAGAGATTCTTGAGGGTAGAAAATATGGGAACTAACAAGGAATGGAAAATTAACACAAAGGATAATAGAAATGAGATATTTTAAAGAAATTATGGCACATATGTTAAAATAATATATTTTTGCAATTATATATATGTATGTATGTATGTATGTATGTATGTATGTATGTATGTGTGTGTGTGTGTGTTATGTATATTAATGCATATACATATGTGTGTGTTCATACACACACATATATTATATGATATACATAAAAAATGAGGTTCACAAAACTGAACAAAATCTGAATATTTTGAACAAAATTTGCAATGGGAACAACAAGTTCATTAATCAGATTTCAAGTTCAGTAATGATAATTACTAATTCGTTAATGGTATTTACAAGTTATGTAATGGTAATTACTAGTGTTTTCATCAGGTTTTTTACAAATGTCTCTCATGAGACAACAAATAATGGTCAATTATAGCAAATCTTGTAATAAGAATTACCAATTCGTTAATGGTATTTACAAGTTTTGTAATGATTATTACTAATACTTTCGTCAGGTTTTTTCCAAACTCCATCTAAATAAAAACCATATATTTATTAATGTATATATATTTAAAGGAACCAAGTGGCCTAGTGGTTGGACCACTTGGCCCATGAAGGTGGGGGGGATTTGATCCTCACCCTCTTTACTCTCATTGAATCTTTTCTTAGAAAAAAAAAAAGATTCAACCTCACAAAGAAAAAAAGTCTTGTTGGATCTCAGGCCACCCGCCTGGCACCCGACAACCGGCCATGATGGCCCTTCGGCGTGGGTCATAGTTCTTTTTTTTTTAAAAAAAAAAACTAAGGGTAAAAAGGTAAATTCACCCGAATTTGTATATCCTTCATTGGTTGTCTTGCCTCCTCAGTCTTTTAACAACTTCAGTAGGCTTCTGGGGGTTTTGGAAATTCAAGTGGTATTTAAATAAAATTTTCCCGATAGTTTATGAGTCCTTTTACACATTAAATTTAAGTTTATGGGTATTTTTTCAGCTTAATATTTATTTTAACAAGTGCAGTCTAACCATATAATAAATAAATCTTTTGGTAAAATAATGTTACTTGTGTTTTTAGTGCAATGTCAAGGTCAAATAGTAACACTATTTTTGGTACAATAATATTGTTTTTCCCCCCTCATTTTTTTGTCAAATAATAATACTGTTTTCTCAAAAGTTACCGGACCGGAAGCAGGCCCAAGTATCGGCCCAGAACTCAAAGCTTTCAGAGCCCGATTCGTTTGAGCGTCGGTTTAATAAGAATCCCTATCCCATTAGGTTAAAACTCTGGTCATCTTGCTGCGCGGGGGAGGTAGGAGGCGAGCCGCATCTCAAGCTCATTTCAGCTTTGATTTCTGAGAGCTCCACACCACAACAATGGTCAGTACTCATACTTATCTCTACTCAAATCTGCTCGCTTTAGATTCTTCTGGTTGTCTACTACCTTCAGTTTCGTCTTCAGTTTCATTATAATTTGTTTCTGGAATTACGGTTATTGCACTCTGCCTTTGTTTCGGCTTTTTTTTTTAAAAAAAAAATTTGAGTGCTTGCATTTAGAGTGTTGCTTGTGCCGTTGGGTCTGAGATCCAATTTGCTAGTGTATATTAGTATTTATTTGAATGGAATAGGCTGTGGATTGGATAATGACGAAGCCTGGGTCTTAGGATTTCGCTAATTATTGGTTTTTTTAAACCTTTACGCCGTTTATGTTATCTGCGGGCGATTATATCATAGAAAGGCGTTTCTCTCTCTTTTTATGTTATGATCAGGTTGTTTTTGTTTCTTTGTGAGCTGACCAATTTTTTCTGATGCAAATGTTCGTGTTTACACTTTCCTCTCCTTTATTGACTCATTACAGTCAGTCAATCTTCAATACAAAATTTTGAGAAGATATTTGTTGGATATGTGACAATGAGGGCCGTGGATGATTGTTAATCTCAAAACCATGTCTACTACCGTCTAGACCTTCATACATTGAAGATACGATAATGGCTCGGCTTCACTAGAAAACTTTCTCTGTTTTCTTTTGTGACTTAAAATTTAAGTTTTTCTTCCAGAATTTTAAATCTGAAAACGTGGGTTCAAGTTCTGTCTTGAAAAGATGCCTTGTGTCCATGCCCTTGACGTTTGTGATCTTACTCATTGATACCCATTTTCCGGGATGTGCTCAATTTTTTTTAGTGTAAACTAGTGAATTTTGATATTCATTTATTTATTTTCTTGTTCTATTGATTATGATCAATTGGATCGAGTCCATGTAGTTGCTATGAGATGTTAAGAATATATTTTTCTATGTCCCTCATGTTTTAATTTGTATATATTCTACTGTGTATTTCAGGCCAGAGGTTTGAAGAAACACTTGAAGAGGCTCAATGCGCCAAAGCATTGGATGCTGGACAAACTTGGTGGTGCTTTTGTATGTACATGTGTAGTAGTTTTTGTTTAAGCATATCTTATTTGACTTGTTTTCGTTTGTAACATGCTGTCATATTCATTTGATCACCATCGTGGTTGTGCAGGCACCTAAGCCATCTTCAGGACCCCACAAGTCAAGGGAGTGCCTGCCACTCATCCTTATCCTGCGTAATAGGTTGAAGTATGCTCTCACCTATAGAGAAGTTATTGCCATCTTGATGCAGCGGCATGTTCTGGTTGATGGCAAGGTTAGGACAGACAAGACTTATCCAGTTGGTTTCATGGGTATGTGCCTTCAAACTTGATGGCCGGGCGGCATTTCCTATATTTTGATGTATAAACTATTCTTGCTTGAAGTGTTTGATAATGTTGCCCTTCAAATGAGTCTTTCATGTTGCTGTAGAAGTTTTTTAGAAACAAAATATGTTTTTCACATTTCTATATTGAGAAAAATGCATTTGTCTCTATAGTCTCTGTACCAGTGTACCATTGTTGCAACATGTTCTTATTATTGCTTCTGTATGTTGCACTGATGTTAATGAATCATGGCTTTGAAAACGTTGCATTTTTAACAGTGATTCAATTGTACTTAACTTTTCACTCTTGCCAGATGTTGTTTCCATTCCCAAGACCAATGAAAACTTCCGTCTTCTTTATGACACAAAAGGTCGTTTCCGTCTCCAATCTGTCAGGGATGAAGAAGCAAAGGTTTGTTTTGATTATTCCCTGTATTGTCTATTAAAGAGTATGATATTGTACCATAATTTTGTTTCATGAATGATTCATTTTTGCTATAGCCACTAATTAAAGTTATTGATGCTTTGAACTCTGCTGGAGAGGGTGTATACTTGACGGTTGATAAATTTTGGACTTCGTACCTGGGTTGTTTATGCTTTTGATTTGGATATTTCTTTGTCAACATTCTTAAATCAATGTAATACTAGCCGGAAGCGATTGCTTTTACCCAAAAATCTACTGTGGCATCTCTCTACCCCTTAATTTTGAACTTATTTTTTTTCTTTTTCATTCATCTTTCCACTTTAGTTCTATAGACTTTTACCCTTGGAAGCAATGTGATCATACAAGATTTTGCTTAATGCAGTTCAAGCTTTGCAAGGTTAGATCTGTGCAATTTGGCCTAAAGGGCATCCCCTATCTTAACACTTATGATGGTCGCACGATCCGATATCCTGATCCATTGATCAAGGCAAATGACACCATCAAACTGGACTTGGAAACTAACAAGATCACCGACTTCATCAAGTTTGATGTGGGTAATGTGGTCATGGTTACCGGAGGAAGGAACAGAGGTCGTGTTGGTGTTATCAAGAACCGGGAGAAGCACAAGGGAAGTTTTGAGACCATCCACGTCCAGGATGCTACTGGTCATGAGTTTGCGACCCGTATGGGAAATGTGTTCACCATTGGCAAAGGTACAAAGCCTTGGGTTTCTCTTCCCAAAGGCCGTGGTATCAAGCTATCCATCATTGAGGAGGCTAGGAAGAGGCTGGCTGCCCAAAACGAGGCAGCTGCATAAATTTGACTACTACATCTTGTTGGACAATTTAGCTATTAGATTGTCTTTATGGACATCTTTGGTGCTGCGTTTAAGAGTAGCTTATTTTATAAGCCAACAAAACGGTTTTGAATTTTGGATGGTCTGAGTGACATGTTCTTTATTTAAGCTGTGTTTTACATTGTGTTACTGGCTGTATGGATGTTTTTTGTGAATTCGGAAACTAGGTTATCAGAATGATTTATTTCATGGCTTTGCTGAATAGAGTAACGTGCGCCATTGGTTAACGCTTATTTGCCCTTCGAATTTTAGGCTCTTCCATGTAAAGTAGCTGTTATTAACTTTCGTTGTGTAAGAGATTAGGAGCCGCCCTCGGAAAATATGATACGGTGCTACAACAACAAAGGCTTATTTCGCAAAGTAGTGAGATCGTTAACAACAGCAAAGTCAACAACAAAGTCTAATTGTAGATCAAAAAAAAAAATGTCTAATTGGTGCGCTCTATCTAAAATCAAATCTTTATAAAGAATAATCAACTAGTTTTGATAAATGACTATTTTGGTACTTTTTATGTCTATTTTGAATGTTTTTAGATATTTTCATACCTCTAAAATAATATACGGTATTTGATGCAGTTTGGGTAAAAGTTTATGAATATTTTTGCACATTTATCAATTTTAAGTAGGCTAAAGTATGCTTTTAGTCCTTTAAATTTACATGAGATATATTTTTTGTCTCTTAACTTTATGAAGTATACTTTTAGTTCTATAATTTTAACACCGTTAATTTTACTAATGGAAAATGCAAGCTCAAGTGATGACGGTGTAAACTTAAGTGATGATTGTGTAATTAAATACTATTAAATTTAAATTTAAAATATGAGTAAATTGAAGAATATATAAATTTTGTTTAATTAAATGATATTAGTCATCACTTGAATTCGCCATGTTAGCATTTTCCGTTAACAATATTAACGGTGTTAGTGTTTTAGGACCAAATGTATACTTTATAAAGTTAAAGGATCAAAAGTATATCTTATATAAAACTTAGAGGACTAAAAGTATACTTTAGCCTTTTGAGTTCGGAGCATTTTGGTACTTTTAGAAAAATGGAGTGGGCCCCACTACAAAAAAGTAACAGATACTTGGCTCATCTTAATAGATGTGTCATTTTTACTTTGATTTTGAACGTTTGTAGATACTTTAACATCTAAGAAAAGTTTATAGTGTTGAGGACAGTTTTGATAGAAATTAATGGGTATTTTTGTATATCAAGCCTATTAAATATCAAAACCCCAATACTACTATGCCTCTTGTTTATTTAGCCTAAGAGCAGCCAATACACATGGAAGTGTGAGATTGATGTATAGCAGGATCAAACTTTCGGCTTTTGGGTATCAAAATCCTTTCAACTTTTTAAAATGAAGCCATATGATTTGTTGATAACTGTTTATTTTGATATTGCATTTTTAACTCTTGAGATATAGTAGAATGTTTAAACATTAGTGAAGTTGACAAGAGACAACTGAATTTTCAGCAGTGTTCGATTAATGTATGTGCCAAGCGAGGCAATAGTATGGTAGGTGCAATGTCAAGACTGCTTAGGGCATCCCCAGAAATAGTTCCCCCACATGGCTTATAATATTAAAAATTGCTTTGACCCAAACTAATATGCTATATTACGGACAATGATTGCATTGCCCTGGAATCCAAATCCTATTTTCTATTATAAATTTTATAATCACCTCTCTAGTCCTATCAATAGCACCAAACAAGCATCTTGGGATTTAATATTATGCTTGTCAATTTCAAAATGGTTTCCTTGGATGCCAAAATGAACCCTTATTATTACTCTGCAGATGACTGAACTGAGAGGAAGATACAAACACAAAGGCACTAAAAGAAAAACCAACCAACCGCTTGACCAGGGCCCCATCTCCTCTCTATTGAATTATAATGAAGTTCTGAGAATGTTTGGTGAGAGTATAAGTGGGAAAAGCAAAATCCAAATGAATTCTTCTACTCACAGTATTCTTTTATTTCACTGTAATTCTGTATTTAACTAACTCATTAAAATCCTATCACTACCCAATGAGTTGGTTTGACCTTGGAGAGTTGGAGTGCTTAACTGCTTATCCTTACCAAATCTGATTCTTAGAACTCTCATAGCTTAAGATTAAGTAAAAAAGATAATATAAGATATGAAGTGTTCACGCCCAACATTTTTATTTTTCTATGGTGCAGCGTACATGGGTCAACTGGGTATTTGGGTTAGGATCTAAAGAGAAAATTAACTCAATATTTTGATGAAGAATCTTTTTGGGAGGAGCCAATTTTCCTGCCATTATATAAATGGGTAAAAACCATACCCAGAGACTGTGTCTTCTTCTTTGTTGCTTTCTGCTATGGCAGGATATGTCTTGTTGTTGCTTGCAGGACCTTTTATAATAATTCTCAGATAATAAGATGGATCTATAAAATGGTACTGAGAGTAAGAGAAGAGCTATCTGAGTTGAAAATGGACAAGTTAAAGGGATGGAAGCACTTCAAGCACTGGTCTCTCTGCTCAACAAAGAGAATACTTCTCAAATTTACTGCACACTTGAGGTTCAGACCCAAGAGTAAGCAACTGACTTGCTTCAGTCTTTAATAAAGTGTTTAACTCAGAGTAAGGTCATATTTAGGAGTATTCTTTTTCTTGGTATTCATTGTTGAAGCAAATGAGTTGAACTGGTTTTCTGTAGGACTGTCCCTGATTTTGCGTTTGTTATGGTGTTGACTGTAGGGTACAGGAATGAACTTCTTGATCTTTGTAAGGACATGGAATCTTGTGGGGAATATGAAGATATAAGAGTGATGTGGAGAATGATTCAATCTTCTTCTTCTCAATATGGTCACATAAAAAAGAGGAATAACAGGTCTTCTTCATACTGGCTTCTATGTTTTAGGCCAGCTTGAATTGTTTTGGCACGTATAAGAAAAATTATCCTACATCTCTGGGCGAATAATTGTTAGTTCTCTGCAGAATTTGGCTGACGCTTACGGCGTGTTTGGTAGGGAAGTAAAATTGAAAGAGGGGAAGAGGGAAGGAAAAAATGACAACATGCAATGTATCATGGTTGCTCTATTGTCGAATGAATATATTACTTGTGCGTGTTTGGATAAACAGTAAATCAATGTGATTTGTGATGAGATAAATATGTGCGGAGAATTTTATCTTAACTTATATGAATGTACTTTTCTAAATAGAGTTAGAAAATTAAGCCGAGCCTATCAAGCCAGCTCGTTCAAGCTTACCGATTTTTTAAATTTTTATTAAATGACTACAAATTGAGTTTTGCTTTGAGGCTAATAATTTTTTAAAATTGAAAATGTTTTCCGAATCACATAATGTTGCCATTTGAACATTTTTAAAGGAAAAATTGATTATATTCTTATTAAAAACCTAAGAAAAGTTTGTCGATGACATTATAGTTAGTTAAAAGTTATCTACTTGATTTTTCCTTTTTAAAAAAACTAGTTACTCAATTTTTAAGAATCTCTCATTTGATTCTTAATATTTCTACAAATAATTTTTTCCTAAAGAAATATTGAAAGAAATATTTTTTCAATTGATGTAAGGTAAACAAAGAGAACAATTTTTTGATTGTATTTGAAGAGGTTTGAATATTATGCAAACTATATCAAAAAAGAAACTAATACACACATTGAAAAATGACAAAAAATAGAGTTTCTATCTCATGAATAATTTAATTTTAAGGTAAATTGTCACTTAATCTATTTATCCAAAAAGATAAAACATTTAATACTTTAAAAATAATTTTCTTAAATTAAAAATGTTAGTGTTTTAATTTAATTTCTATAAGGATTTTTTTTTTTTGTTAAAGGGCTTGAAGTTTGTGGGCTGGCCTAAGCCTATCAGTAAACAGGTCGTGTTTCAAAATAGAGACCTTTTATGAAAGCTGGGCCTAAATAAGTAAACCAGTGTAAGCCTAAGCTCGTGAAAAGTCAACTCAGCCCATTTTCCTATCTCTACTTTTAGAATCCTAACTCAAAAAGGTCAAAGTCCCATAAGTCCCATAGAATGAATATAATCACCAAAATATAACGTCACTTGTTGTGGGACCTTATAAACATCAAAGTCATTCTTTTGGGAGCTCATAGTGGTACAATGTCAATTTTCCAGTTTAATCATCATAGCTTTGTTGCCAGAGGGCATAGATAACTGAGGAAGGGAGGGAAAATTTCATAAAAATGCAATTAAAAATGAGAAAAGATAAATTAATACTAGAAATTTTTCAAATCCTAAGTTAAAACTGAAGTAGGAATATGAGATTTACAATTTTAATTAAATGACCAAAATGCCCTAAAATGGGGGCACAAGTTTTAGGGATCAATAACATTTGTATCTATATTAATAGGAAAAACACTTCTTATGTTGTATCTATATATATGTGTGTGTGGGTTCTACCATTTTATGTGTGTAGGAATCTTCTTCTCATACAACATGAGAAGTTTAAACCCCATATTAATAACATATTTTAGATTAATGACTTTATTTTCATGTTTTACAATTTCATATTCCAAAAGTTAAGGATAATTTTGAGGGTACAAGTTTCAAGAGTCAATAACATTTGTATTTATATTAAATACATAATATTTTATATCAACCACTTTACTTTCATGTTTAAGAACTTCATATATATAAAAAATAAGGGATAATATTTAGCGCACAAGTTTAAATGATCAATAAGAATATTTGTATCTATATAAACAATATCAGAATTTTAGATTTCACTTTTAAGTTTCACTACTTAATTCAAGGTAATTTAATCATTTGGTTAGACTTAACTTCCCGGATTCTTACTTTAAGTTTTGATAAATTTGCATAATTAATTTATCTTTTTCTATTTTTAATTGTATTTTTCTGAAACTTTTTTAAAACCCCATCTTGAAACCTTTTATTTGCGGTTTTTTTTCTGCATCTGATAGCCTGGATTCTGTTCAAAATTTTCGATAAATTACTATGGCACAATGAACAATTCATGAATTTGTACTTCGTTTTTATGGTGATCACTTTTCTCTTCCGCCTGGATTCACCTTTTCACAATTTGGCATCTCCGTTCATAACAATCCAAGGTCATGTTCACACCCTCTTCCTATATATCGAAGTCTTTCGGAATTGGGTCCCCCGAATTTCAGCAAGTTGGTTTTATACTACAGCAATTTATGTAGGTGCAATTTATTTGGAGGTGGGTTCGAGAAGAAAAGCCATGTTCATATGGTGTAATTTAGAGATCTCATTCGTATTCCACTATCACCAGGCACCTTCACTCACTTTGTGATCTTCATATAGGCCCTATAGTAGCGAAATTTGCTGCCTTAGATTTTGGTACCCACAAACAGGTTTTAGTTTGAAAAAGTTCAGTGAGGAATTAGGATTAAAAGCTGAAACATCAACCATCAAATGGCTTTTTATTTCTAACATTCAAATCCATAGCTGCCAAGAGATGACATTACATGATAGTGGCTACCTACAAGAGTCAACAAACTAGAAAAGTCTCATAGTTCCTTCCTTCTACTTCACCTAAGGAATACTACTTACGCCATCCTACAAGTTCAAACAAACCATCTTGAGATACAGCGATATCTCGATCACCAACACTGGGCAATCATGCGTGCCCATTTTCCTCAAGAAGCCTCTGATCAAAGTGCCAGACACCTGCAGGTTAACAAACAGTAATTTCCTCAGAACACATCAGTCTCTATATATATATTCTCTTGATTTCTCTGTCTTTAGAAGGAAGAGGCTATCAAGGTGTTACTTTGGTGCTTTTTGATACTTGTTAGGGCAACAATAGGGAAATTCTTTTATAAGCTTAATTTACATCAAGCTCTTCAACCAGTGTTTTCTACTCATAATTCAAGAACCTCTGCCATGTTAAAATTGGAATTTACTGTGTCGGCAAATATCATCCATTTGGGAAGAGGGTTTTACAAATAATGTGAAAGGCTAAGTTTCCACAAGAAAAACTGGATACATACCATGACCCTTTCCAACCATTCTCAGCTGCGCCACATACTCTGCTATTTTCTTAATTGCTTCAACCTGTACACAGGAATTTAGCCAGTCATTAGTCACATGACTTTTGGATAGGTCAATTTCACTTTGTTGATATTTAAAATATTCGTATTTTTATCTTTTACCGCCTATTTCCTTTTCATTGCTTTCCCTAGACCTTTTTATCGACATAAATACCTAATTGTCATCTTTACCGTTAGCTTTATGGGTAAATCTCGCTTTTCCTAGTGCTACATCGAGACTTTTGGAAACAAGTATAATAATATGAACTTTCGAAAATATCATACTGCAAAACGCAGCATGTGACTTTGGAAAGCCCCAAATTGAAAATGGGATTTAAGTCCATACTCTTTGCAGTTGGACTATAATTGGGATCTGTGGAATCTGTATCTTATCTTTTACCCATCCCGTGTCCACAAGTCTCAGTGAAAGTCAACCTTACCAAGGGCTAAAGGGGACATGAAGTAGAAAGGTTCATACCTGCTCAGCTAAAAATTCGCTCTCAATGAAGTCAGTCATTTGAGGATCATTGTTGCGAGCAGCCACCTGTTTTTCATCAAGAGAGAAGGAAGAAGATTATCTTTAGCCACTGGTTAAGCCATATACAGAACTATTGTGTCCTTTAGCTTTATACACCTGAGTTAGGTGATGTTTGATATTTGAAAACATTTTCTAGACAAATAAAAATAAAATTTCAGTTAAATTGTTCAAAAGTTCAAAGATCCATGCACCGCAATTGGTACATGTCAACTAACAAAGGATCAACAACAGAGGCATCGAGATTTTAATTTCTCATGTACTTGAAAAATCCATTCATTAAGATATTTGGTAGAAAGGCATTTAAAATGTAAATTTATGTACCGTGTGTCTTAGATACGTAAATAACAAACAAACTAAGCTTTCATGTATCTCACCCAATTTTATTATTCTAAATATTATAAATATATAGAAAATTAGCTTGTCAAAGCAAAAAAACAAAAAAATGACTATTCTTCAACAAACACGGTCAATTTTAGAAGTTAAGAAGGCATTACACTGTGCACATGCAGAAGTTTCTCGTTTGTTAACTTCTCCAAAGCAAGAGCTAACTCCATAGCTGGATCAATCAAAAAGGGAACCAGAAGGAATGGTCAGAAACAGATCATTATTCAAACAAGAGGACATAAACAATCTGGCAACAAACTTACCATACAACGCATCACCCTTTTCCGGGTGCTCATATTCAGAGGGGGGAGCCTTGATGGGGTGAAGTACCACACGTCCACCACGAATATTCTGAAAAAACAAAATTTGTATGAGTAAATACATCCAACAATAGAACATAATAGACAGATTCCTGGTTGATGACAAAGCAAGGAGGGGAGAAGAAGTTTTTATGGACCTGATATTTCATTAACTTTTCAGCGTGCTCTCTTTCTTCTTCACTTGATTCCTTGAAGAACCTGTTTGCAGCAAAATAAACATGAGCAAGACTATTTCAGAAATGAAGGAATTAACATGAGCGAGATTTATGGGATTCCGGTTCATTACTTTGCAAAGCCTTTAAGAGCTATGTTGTCCCTGTCAAAGTACGCAAACAAGGAGTGGTACACATAGGAAACGTTGTATTCCACGCTGTGATTTGAGTGAAAAATAAAATCCGTCAGGAACAAGAGCAATAAGTACCAATAATTCACAAAAAGAGAACAAAAATATGGAGATCTGATAAGTAACAAGCAATATTAAGTATCATAGACACTAAATAGAGCAAAGGCTATTTTCTTCAAAGCGAAACCTAGAAAGACTGTTCAAAGAAATATGAAATCCAGCTTGAAACGATCAAGAAAAAGGTTAATAGTGAGAGTTAGAGAAGGAGTACGCACTTAATCTGCTCGTTTATAGCAGCTTCACACTCATCAACATAGCTCTGACGAGCTATGGAAACCTGAGGCGACATCGGAATAGCAAGAACATCTTTCTTGACCTCCTCAAATGGCTCGAATATGACGCCGGTGAGAGCAGTGGGGTTTTCAGTCCCGGCGGCAACAACCCTGAGATTTCTGCCTCCCGATCCCTTAGGAGCAAGAGACAGAGAAGGAGGAGTCACAGAGCGAGCTACGCTCAGATTAGTAGTAGTAGAAATAGGCTTTTTCAGAGAATCCCCAGCAATGGAGGAAAGAAAAACGGAGGAGAATTTTGAAGAAGTGAGAGCCATTTCGATAAAGCTCAAGAACGAGAACTCAAAAGAAGATGAGAATTGAAAATCTAAGAAAGAAGAAGATGAATCAGAGGCGGCTCTGAGGAGGATGTGGAAGGAGCAAGGACAGGGCTGGTATATGTAGGAAGGGCGAGGGGCATTTTCGTAGTTCCAGATGGACCGGTCTCTACCGAAGACCGTTGGATGAAGAACCACGTGGAGGGTGAAGATTTCGTGTTGGGTACGGGCGTGTGGCGAGCTCGTGGCCTAATCCAGTGTGAAAGTAGAATATTCGGTCTACGCAGCAATCGTTACATCTTGCAGCTTTCAGGAAAGTTCATTTTTCACTCTCTAAGACTTGCGCGAGTATGTTAAACCGACATACTCGCTCTGAGATTAAGCAACACCCATGATAAAAAGGATAGGAGCTTTTCACCACCACTTACTGAGATTGGGAACTTGTGCCTTGCACTATTAAACTAGAAAAAGAGAGAATATATATGCTGTTCTCCGTAAAAAGTTTATCACAAAAAAATATCAAAATAAATGGAAAATATTTACCTTAATGTCATTCCGTGTACTAGATTTTTTCTTTACGTATTTCTCGCTTGCCGTAAGATTTTTAAATAATTAGATAATTTATATTTTTTGGTCAAAAATTAAATAATTTAGGGAAAATCTATATAGGGGCCCAAGTAACAGAAATTTTTTTTAAAAAAACCCCAAGATTATGAAAATACCAAAAAAGGCCCCAGGCTTTTTTTTGTATAAATTCATTAAAATTTTAGTTGTTAATGGAGCTGATATAATTGTTAATGGGGCTGATATAGTTGTTAATGTTTTAATGAATTTATACCAAAAGGTCTTTTCTGGTATTTCCAGAATCTTGAAGCCTTTTTTGAAATTTTTTCTGTTACTTAAACCCTTATATAGATTTTCCTAATAATTTATGTAGTATCTTGTATTCTCTCATGCAAATACTACTTATCACCATGATCCCGTCATTGGCAACACTAATTTTCTCTTCTTAGTCCGTACAATATATACCACAAATCCAACTCTTTTATTAGTTTTATTAGGACACAAATCAAAACTAGGAGACCTCACCTCACACCAAAGAAGCTGTTCAATCTATCATACTAGAACAATGTACCTTTCCTGTATCTCCTCAAGAACAATATTTTACTATTGTGATCTATTCAGATCTTATTGATCTTTGGAAGACTAAAACAATGTACCTTTCATGCGTCTCCTCAAGAACAAGAACAGTATTCTCCTATTGGGATCTCTAAAGATCTTATTGATCTTTGGAAATCTGAGCAATATACTATTTAAGGTAATATATTTTGATAAAGGTTAGTATTATGATAATCCCAAGCTTTTTATGCACCTCATAATTTCAATTCCACATAAAAGATATGTAGACTCTCATGCTACTATTAATTATTAATAATATACCAAAATTTTAGTCTTGTTTATATATAAGACAGCTATTTTCATGGTATGTAATAACTGCTATCATAAATATTGCATATAATTGATGTATATATTTTAATCCTGAATATAGGGTCTTAGTTTATATTGTCTTCTCCTTTGAATTGTGTTTTTACATATTACCCTTTGCATAATTTTCTCACTCCTTAATTTTATGTTATTTAAAAAAAAATTATATTTTAAGGTAGAAAATTCTACTTTTAAAAAGGGAGAATGATAATTAGTTTCAACGGAATTTAATATAAAAGAGTTGTAAGAATCGATTCAGACAATTGCAATGCAAATAAGGTGCTTAAGTTTAATTAAATGTAATTGGATGATTAGACAAGGCGATAATTAAGGTAGAGTACTCATACATATTTTAACATAATGACGGTGATCAACGCAGTCAACTTTCTTGATTAAGCAGATGCTATATTTACCATAAGAAGGTGTATAATTAATATATACTAAAAAAATAATAATAATAATCTGGAAGGTTGAAGTGGAGTGACTGTCCGAGCAAAAAAAGTGGAGTGACTGAGTGAGAGCGCGAGCGTGAGAGTTCGAGTGGGGAAAGGCGCGTGAGGGTGGGTAAAAGGAGAAATGGCCAGATGCAGATGACAGGCTAGCGTTAAAGCCACGGATGGGCCCCATCACTATTGGCTCTATTCTGTGTGGCCCTGTGATTGCCTTTTCAATTTCATATTTTTACTTTAAAAATCGTTTCATTTTTACGGTCTTCATTTAAAAGGTCTTGGGAGATTTTCCCGGTAAAAATACACATGAACTTTTTTCTTTATGAGTAAAAATATATATATATTTTTTAAAAAAGTAAAAATACACATGTGGTTACCATTTTAGTATAAAAGTCACATCCTATCGTTAAATCACTGTTCACCGTGATGAGAGAGAAAGAGATGAAATGAACAAACTTAACAGTGAGATGTTACTTTTGCATCAAAATGGTAACCACATGCGTATTTTTGCTCCTCAAAAAAACATATGTGTATTTTTACTTTTGGAAAAAAAACTTATATATATTTTTACACCTTAACCTTTTTTTTTTCTTTTTTCCTTCTTTTGCCATCAAATTATCCTATTTAACGTTCTCTTGTAACAAACTCTTGGGGCTCGTATGGTTCGATTATGTGGGAGAGATTATGACATTATGATATGGGAAAATTAAATGAAGGATGTAAAAGAAAAAAATATTTATTGAGAAGGATCATAAAATTGTAATTATTTAGAAGGATCAAATATAAGAATATAAAAATAATAATACTAAATTACCTTTAATGAAATTTTCTCTATTCTCTTCCATACTCTATTTTGAAAACTAACACAATTTTAATTTTCAATAAATTGAATAAAAAGTTTCTCAATTTTCATTTTCCAAAAATAGTATAGATATATCCATGAAAAAAATCACATTATTCAATTTTTTAAAAAATTATAATTTGCTAAAATAATTTTTTTAAATTAAAACTATTATTATGTCATTTTAATAAAACTCAAGGTGTTTCATAATTTATTGCATATGTTAAAGCAAAAAAATTTATATCATTTCATTATTTTTATTTTAGAAAAATTGTATGTGGGTTAAGAAATTCATTTAATGATAATTAAATTAAAAAAATACAAATAATATATTATCTCCTATAAAAAAATGAAGCGAGTTTAGTTTTTATTTTTATAAAAAGACTTAATGGGTATCAATGTTAATATTTAACAATATAAATCCAAAAACTTGATCATATATTTGTTAATTAAAAGATCTATTGATTATATGAATATTTAACTTGTTGAAAAAAAAATTAACAAAATGAGTTTGTACTGTAGTTGATTAAAAAATATATTGATTTTATATGAGTTTGAAATCTGAAAAAAAGAATGTACAATGATATAACATATGAATGATGAGCACTTTTACTTTTAATTTAGGTTTTTTTTTAATTATGAATGTAAGAGATAACATAGGAGGTAAGATTAAGGACAATTTAATAATTTTTAATTTATATTATGATATTTGGTCCTTCTAAGTAATTACAATTTTTATAGTCCTTCTCATTAAATATTTTTTCCTCCAGGTCCTTCATTCTAATTTTCCCTTTTATGATATTTGCCTCCGTGTATATAATATAAAGAGGATTATATTATTAAGATTGATAAATGTGGATGCAAACATCTTATTAAGGCTGATATACTTATCATTATAATTTTTTAAATTGATCAAAGTGTCCACCCAAAAATACTATTACATATTAAATAATTACTACCATTAGAAGTTAAATAATTATTTGATAATTTTAAAAAAAATTACCCCATAAAAAACTACAAATATTATATTTTACTGTTAAAAATAATAATAAAATATCCCATTAAATAATATTTTTATTATTACAAATTAAAAAATTATCATGAATCCAATATGTACCCTGCATAATATTTTAACAATTAAATTTTAAAAAATGACTATAAACCTAACATGTAAGAGCACAAAATGAAAAAGTCATTATGAATGCCATGTGTACATTATACTTATATGGGTACATATGGGCAATTTTTTTCCTCTCTATATTATTTCTATATATACTTATGTTTGATATAATCCAACCAACCATTTTTATGCATATGCATTATTTTTTTCTTAATCATGAATCAAATAAATTCATGCAATTATAAATACATTACATTCCTTTACATTATTTCCAATTTTGTGAAGCAAACAAGTCATTAGTGAGGTAGCCGAGTGATTTTTCCTGCACATTTTTTTTTATAATTTTTTTTCTTAATGATGTAGAAGGCGTAGGTTGATTTGATTTTTTTTTTAAAGAAAAAGATAGCCCAAGCCTTTGGAGGAGCTGATTATTAAGATACGTGTGCTTTAAAAACTATAAAATGTGCTAGTTATAACCAACCGATGTAAAACCGAGTGAAATGAGTTAGTCTTTTATAATATGATGAACTAAAATTTGAATTTTCATTTGAATATGTGCAGGCATTTAGTGTCTAGTCGTGCCATAAATATGATTGTCTCTTATAAGAATATGCGTATACCTAAAAAAAAATAAGGCTAGTCAGATGTCACATGCATTTAACTAATAAATACTTAAATAGCCATAATTTTAGGTGTCTTTCGAGGGTTTTTTTCCTTTATTAGTATTTCCGAAAAGAAAACAATACTCTTTCCGATCTTCAATATAAAACATATTTTTTAATAATTTGATTAGATTAAAGAAGTTAGTTGCTATGATATATATTTTTGAAAAGAACCCAATCATCCTCATTAATTACCTTATTCCTTCTCCTTATTGATTATTAGTAAGGAAATATTAATAGGGGTAAATTAGAAATATATTGACAAAAAATATAAAAAATATGTCTTTTATTTATGATCAAGATTAACTCTTTAAATATGTTTTATATTAAGGACTGGAAGGAGTAGTTGGTTTTTAGTTTTACCGCTCCTACAAAACATGGTGAATTTTAGATATGGTTCCTTTTGTTTTGTTTTTTGTTTTTGGTTTGATTTATTTAGGGAAGATCTCATAAAAATTGGGAAAAGATAAATTAGTGCTGCCAATTGTTAAAATCCCGATCAGAATTTCAGTAAGAAACTGAGATTTTCAATTTTGATGAAATGACTGAATTGCCCTGAATTGAGTTAAAAAAGGGGGGTGCCTAAATTACATTGTGTTTTCTTTGTTTCTGTGGCTGAATGAAGAGTATTTATATTAACAACACATATATCTATATTAACAACACTATATTTTATATTAACGAGTTCACTTTTTTGTTTCTCAACTTTGTATCTCAAAAACCAACACATGCCCAGAGATAAGTTTGAAATTAACAAGTTTTAGGGGCCAGTAACAACACATATATCTATATTAACAATACCATATTTTACATTAATCACTTCAATTTCTTATTTCACAACTTCATATCTCAAAAATCAACACATGCCCAGGTATAGGATTGAAATTAATAAGTTTCAGGAGCAAATAACAATACATTTATCTATATTAACAACATCATACATTAACGACTTTACTTTCTTGTTTTACAACTCTATATCTAAAAAACCAACACATGCCCTGAAATAAGTCTAAAATTAACAAGTTTCAGGGGTTAGTAACAACACATGTATCTATATCAACAATACCATATTTTACATTAATTACTTCACTTTCTTGTTTCACAACTTCACATATTTATTAAATGTTGTTTAATAACAATATGCTTAATTATATTCACCAATAACCTAAAACCCAAAAGTCTATTACAATGACTTTTTTACACATTCACATATTTAATGACAAGGGAACATTTAACATTGCACTACCACATAATTTTTCCTTGTCACTGACATTGCAATACATAAGACATCGTGAATACATTACTTATAAAATGGATTAGGAATATTGCAAAAACCCATCTCTCGAAAAATTATGAGTGAGTTGACAATAAGTTCCCAACAACATGAACATTACTTTCAAAAGGGTAACTTCAAAAGATCACAAGTCCTACTTTCAAAAGATGACTTCATCCAATATCAATTTGATTGCATGTCCTTATAGTGTGACCGACTTCATAGCATCTTGCATAGTGGTATATCTTCTTGTTCTAGAATTGTGATTCATGCCTATTAGTTCTTGGCCTTCCAGTAGGTCAATGGGTCCTAGGTGCCAGCAAAAAAGTTTGACTTGAAATATTTTCTAGCATATAGTTGGTTGTTTGGGTTTGGTTTGTTGATTATGGCAATTGGAATCATGCTATGTATATAAATATTTTGTTGGGATGTGATTTTGTAGTATTCTTCCAAATAGTTATAGACATTGCCATGGACATGCTTGATGGCTACACAAGCATGTGCATAAGGGATCCCGATATTTGTCACACTTTGCAGCTATTTAAGGATCCATATTTGGTATGAACACAAAGCCTGGCCTTATAATCAATAACAAGTCATGATGATATCATCAACCTCAAATCTGTAAGTGTTATCACTTCTTTTATACATTTCACCTTCACAATACCACCATTATGTTTAATTTTACATTCGTCATTACATCTCTATTTTGACTATTAACAACACCCGACCGACCTTACTATTGATGGCCAAAGTTTATACCCACGCAAGACCCATCAGCGTTAAACCCTTACTCAGCCACCAACAACAAAATAGGGACAATCTTTAACAATAATGCAACCAAACACAATGAAATTGATCACACAAGCATGAATATTCTCCCATTAGCTACTTTATATCCATCTTCACCTAAAACTCCCTTACCCATAAAACAAAAACCTCCAAAATCAGAAACTTTACCCACAAACTAGAACCCATGTTCCACGATCTAGATGAAACAATCACAACACAAAGATGATTTATGTAGAAAAATTGCTTACCCGTGGCTCAACTTTGCTTTCTCGCCACTTTTCCTTGCTTTTGTCTCCTCACTTTTTGGAAGAGGATCTTTTTCTCATCTCTTTTCTCATTTTCTCTCATCATTCCATCTAGGTCATTGATTGGGAAGAGGAGAGAAATGATAAAGTACTTTTCATATTGATTAGACAGATGTGATTTAGAGATTATGAGGGATAATGAAAAAAAAATTATGAGAGAAACTCAACCCGCACTTTTTGAGCCACATTCCTTTTCTTTTCCCCCCCACTCGTGCGCGTTCTTTTGCTTTTAACCTACCACTTAACTCTGGGCAATTCGGTGTTTTGATCACAATTTAAAATCCTAGACCCCTCCTTCAATTTTGACCTAAGATTTTATAAATTGGCAGTACCATTTTGTCTTTTCTTAATTTTATTTGCATTTTTCTGGGATTTTCCCATTTATTTATCTATGGACAAATCAGATTTTGTTTTTTTGTTTTTTTGTTTTGGGCAGAAAAGAAATATTATCATTGATCATAAAAAACACAAACAAACAGAAGACCAAAAGCAAAACTGCATGAAAACAAACATCTAGAAAATATCGATGATCATCACAAATCAGATTTTATCTTAGACTATGGTTTGATTATGTAGTATGTCGTCATTTTACCCTAACAAGTAACAACACTTTTTTATGCATGATAAATGAACAATAAAATTTTCTAAGTTGTCATTCCAAATAATATGACATCAAATTAAATGTAAAACAACAAAAAAAGAAATATCTATTCATGTTGAAATATCTTACGTTATATAGGATTAAATCTCACACATTAAACACATGATTCAAAGGTTTAGACATTAAGTGGAGAGAAAAGTTAGTGGAAACAATCTTTTTCCATTACTTGCTTCCCCCTTGTTTTTACTTTCTGGTCATTTATGCCCACAATCAAGCAATTTAATGCTTATAAATAGTCTATATGATAAGAGATGTCATATTATTACTAAAATATCCGTATTTATTATGTTTCCATTAAATTGAAGGATAAAATAGTAAAAGATAATGCTTTAACAAAATCAAAACCACAAAATAAGAATTGTTAAAAAAAAAAAAGGGTATTTCTTTGACCAAAAACGACAAACTATTAAGAGTTAATTATTTGGAAATTGTGTCATTGTTATATCCTATCAAAACAAGAAACGTGGAATGCTGCCGGGAATAAAAGCATGAACATCTTGAGACGATAAGGTTGAGGACCCTATTTAGTCTTACAAGTATTTGTCATTTGTGTATATATCTAGAAAAGACGTATTCAAATTTAAGTTAACAAGGACAAATAATAAAATAAAAGTAACGAGAAAATTAGATTTTATCCATTAGATTTTTTTATCAATTCATTACAATTTTTTTTATTAATAAAATATGCGATAAAGTTTTTAAAATTGGGTTATAAATAAACTTTAGACGTAATGTGCTTGGGAAAACTGGACGGTCCAAAACTTGAAAGAGTTTGAAGAAGGAGATGACGAGGGAGAAGCAAGGGAGTGCTGGAAAGATCTAGAAAAAAAATATTATTTTATAGTAAATAACTAAATTAGATTTACTACAGTCACAACTAAATCCATTTATGAAATCTCTAGATTCCAAAAAAGTAAAAAAACACCGTGCCAGGCAGCAGGAAAAATACAGAACGGAGGTCGAAGACGGCAATCTGGAATAAAACGGAAGAACTGAAAAAAAAAAAGGACAATGTGATATATTTGGGGCTTTGACATATGCATTCTCTCTCACCATGTGGATCTGCTTTAATTTCAACGAGCTTGTACTTCCCGTTATAAGTACTCATATATTTTACTTTCAGGATAATGCAAATTTTTTATCTCTAAAGAATATTAAAACATCATTACCAATAAATAATATTAGAAATGAATAATAATGGTAAAAGAATAATTTAGAGTACATAGTACAAATGAAATCTTAATAATATTAAACAATAATGTCTTCTAATTGATTAACATTTCTAAACATCTCTTTATACACAACATTACTTGTTGTGTTTTTGTTGCCATAACCATTACCATTCACAACACTCTTTAAACTATCCATGCTTTTAACCATGTATATATAATACAATACACAAATGGCCATGTGCAAAGACTGACTTGCAAATATAACATAAGGAAGAAGCAAAGGTTTGGACATAAAGGAAACAAAGGAAAGAACAGAGTAAGTTGAAGAGATTGATGTGAGTGTGTCTCACACTGCAGGGAGTTCTGATAAATAGAAGAATAGCATAAGCATCTGAAGTCATTCACCAAGGAATTTATGGAAACTGTTGGTGTTTAATCAGATTTAAAAAGTATTACAGTCTTCTCTATCAACATTTGTAGACATGAGACAAAAACATTATGAAGTACCATCTAATATTTCTACACATATGAGTTGGTGCTTTCAGACATATAATAGACATATCTTGACATGATAATATTTTATCTTGACAGATCTTGATATGAAGTATGAATTCAATTAAATGTTAAGTAGTAAATCCGTCCTGGGAGTATATACTCAAGAGTAATATTGTCTTGAAAGTTTTTTTGGACTCAATTTTGTCTCAGAAGTCTAAAGATGTAGCAATGTTGTATTTTTTCGTTAAAAAGTTAATAGTTAACATCAATTTTTTAACGGTCAACCTTAGTTTTTTAACGGAAAATGACAATATTGCTACATTTTTAGACTTTCGGGGTAAAATTGAGCCTGAAAAATCTTCCAGGACAACATTGCTCTTGTGGAACTACTATTTAACCTTCAATTAATTAGTTGTACCATCGGGTAGGTGAATTAGTTTCCCTTCAAAATTCAATATTTTATCTTGAATTAATTAATACTAGACTGTATGGTCAATTAATTAGCTTTCAGACAAGCCAGAACTGTTATGGGTTCAATTTTTGCTAGCTTTATTACCCTATGTTCCTGGGAAATGACTATGCACTTGTGTTTTTTTACCTTTATACGTGGCTGTCATTATTGTCCATACTCCTCTAGCCAAGTTCGGCTTTATTATCTCTCAAACCGTCTAGGTATGAGGGTAAGGAGTACAGATTCATATTTGTATTTTCTTCCATATCAGTCCATGAATGGTACAATTTTAGTTGATATTGTCCAAAGGGACAAAATAGAACTCCTATTATCAAATATTAGAAAGCAAGATTCAAAGCACTGATTTAAATGTAGAAAATTTTGAGGCTACACTGAGCAATATTCCTTTCTTCCATATCAATTGCACTCAAGGTTTTTTTTTAATATTCTATATATGAATTATATTAATCCATGTCAGCATCAAAGAAATTCTGTTACAAAGCAACCATTGCATTTCACCCATATTTCTTGCGAAAAAACTGTTAAAATAATGTTCTATATTGCACCAACTCATTATACTGCTTTTTATTGGATGAGCTAACAAAAAAAGGGTCAGTTTTCTATATGGTAATTTACTTTTTTTATAGGTTCCAGTTTCCACACAAGTTTAGTGATATTTCTTCATCCATGTATTTCAACATGGATATATTATTAATGTAATGAAAGGATCAAATGCTGGGATGAATGTTAAAGAAACTCATTACTGATGTGATCTTAGAGAATATAAAAAAGTGTCATGTCTTCTTAATAAGATAATTTAGTAATTAGCAATGAAAAGCCTTTGGTTCATATCTTATAGACAAAGAAAAAAGATAAACAACAGCTGAAGCATATCTTTAGTAATGAATTATATCTTACAATGAGGCAACAACAAATGCTTAAAAGAAATCTTTAAGTTCTATCTTCTCTTTTTCCCGCTCGTAGTAGCTGTCATGAATAGGGGAAAAAGGGTTGTTTGCCCTATTTATCATGATTTATTACCTAGCTGAGTTTGAGAAAATACAGAACAGCAGATGTATATAAGAAGAAGAGCAGAGGTTTTAGAGAGATAAAGTAGAGAGAGAGATTCTCATTTCATTTAATCCATGAACAGTTACAGAAAACCTCTATTTATAGAAGAAAAATGGGACTTTAGTGTAATTTCTACCTCTGGGTCATTTAGTGTAGTTTTCCCCAAAAACCTAAACTGTTCACTCACGGATTTCCTTCCCGTGAGTGATTGTATAATTGTGTGCGGGTCCCACCAAATAGTAAACTATTATGCGTGGTACTATGCAAATAGTAAATCACTATGCGTGGGTCCTATGTTATCTTTTAATATTTGGAAACCGGGAGTCAATGGACATCCACATAATAAGTATATTTATAACACTCCCCCTTGGATGTCCATTTATGAATGTGCTTCGTTAAAAACTTTAACTAGGAAAAACCCAGTGGGATAAAAACCTAGCCAAAGAAAAGAGTACATCATTCATTGATACACTATCCAATGCTGCCTCATTAAAAACCTTTCTAGGAAAACCCAGTGGGACAAAACCTAGATAAGGGACAAAGAGTACAGCGTGTATCGTCTCCCCCTCTTGATTACATCAGACTTGCTCCCCCTGATGATCGCATTGCTTCAACGTCTTTCTGAACATATCATTCTTTCTATCATCAAGTATTTTGTTATTCGCTGTGGAATAATAGAAAAACCTGATTTGATTGTTCATTGTATACCTGCAAGATCTAAATCTTTCAAGTAAAATCATAATAATCTTTTCATAAACATACATGTGCATATAGAACTTTAATAAATGTTTATTCGGATAATGATGTTATATGCACTATGATTGCTTCATGCAATATATGAATTTAATTGATTATTCTCGAGAATTTGATGCTTCTAGCATCTTAAGTCCTTCTGGGACATATGTGTTTCTGGCGCCTTGTGTGCTTCTAGCACACACAAATATATTATGGCTCATGATCCTCATTATCATTCATTGCATCATATGCTATCATAGATATTATTAACGTCGACTTCATTTTCAGTCCCATCGGATTTCATTCATAATTTATTGAGATCTCATTATATTTACATATATTAGGTACCTAGGTCTCTCTTGGACCACAATACACTTTTCTTGTAATATCTCTTCTGGAGATAACATCTCGTCAAAAGATAACTCTTCTGGAGCTTTACTTAATTATCCTCGACTTGATCATCTATATTTTATAGCTCCTTTTCTCTTTCAAGGATTTTTATCTTTATAACCGATGGACCAGCAACGCTTCAGGCGTGCTTTATAACAATTTATATAGGATCATTTGCAGTTGGGACATGTGACTTTATCACTTTAGGTCAGTAAATGCTTTTAGCATTTGATTAGCTAAAATAAAGTGGAATGAATTATCTTTTGAACTTTTAGTGCACATTTCTTTGTACGAGGACCAATATGAGCCAATGATAATTCATTTCACTTTATCTTTACCCAATTTACTTATTTTTCTCCCCCTCATCAAATCATCAATTTTCTTTGTATATCCATCTATGTGCATTGTAATAGATTAATAATCATTACACATTTAAAACATTTCAAGATGGAATTAATCTGGCTCCTGACCAAAAGCCAATTATACGGGGCGAATTCTGTTGGCTTATATAATTACTGCAAATATACACAACATATAAATTTTGTTCTCATAATCATTGATCTATCCATTCATGGATACTTTAATACATGATTTATGGATCATTCAATCTGCAAATTGCGCGCATAATATATTGCAAACTTCTGGTTGCAAACATCACTACAAACTTTGCAGATTTATAATCTCATATGTAAACTTTCAATTTGATATATTTCCAGAGATCCATTTCCAATAATTATTTCTATCTGAGAACAAACTGCACATAATATATGACTCGGATGATCAAACAAGTCATGCCAACTTTCCATATGATTTATCATCAAATCTAATATTCATTTTTGGGGAATCAATATAGAAACATTCACAAAGAATTATCACATAAATATTCACACTTGTTGTATATCATTCTCCCCCTCAAGTGTGAGACCTTAAAAATTAATTCATAGAATTTCCATACAATATTCCATGATAATAGCATATATGATATCTATTTCATTAAAATTCCACAGATTTCTAAATGCATTATCAATGCATAATTTTGTTACTTCTGGTAACAAAATTTCCATTTTCCAGAATCAACAAACAAATATATATTAAATACAAAATCATCAGGTGTATAATTGCAGATTCACGAGCACAATACTGTGTAATCACAGGCGCATCACTGTGGAATCAAAGGCGCAACAACTCAGATTTTCGTATGCATATAAAGTCAAAAAGATTCCAGGCTCGTGCTTTATAGGGAGCAGATCTGCAGAGATTTAACAGGACTACGCAAATCTGCAGAGATTCAATAGGATTTAATTCTTCTATAAATAGAGGAAGGCAAACGAACATGTCTCACAAACACTCAAGCATCTGATAATATCAACTACCAGATACTCACACATATTTCTCTAAATTCTATTGCCATGGCAGGACCAAACAGTTTTATCCCACTTTCTGATACATCCGAAACAGCATTACTTGATGCTTTGTTGTATGATGATCAACCCAACATGTCATTTACTTCTTTGTTATCTCCTAATCCTTTTGAAATGTTTATTCCTCCTTCTACTATTCCTCCTTCTGTTTCAAATGTACCTACTTCTCCCCCAAGAACTTCTCCCCCAAGAACAAGTGTTCTTCCACAATCTACAAGGATTGAAGGTACAACTGAAGCAGGTTCATCAAGGAGACCTGTTAAGAGGTGTAGAACTATGACAGAACTAATGGAGTCTACCAATCCAGTTCAGCCAATAGTGTCGGCAGTTAATCAATCAGCATTCACTAGCCAGCAAACTATCATCAGCCTGCCAGCAACAACCAGCCCGACAGTAACAATCAGCCAACAAATAACCACTAGCCAGCCAGCAACAATCAGCCAGCCAACAGCTACAAGCCAATTAGCAACTACTAGCTTATTGGAATGTAGTTGCTGTCATGTTTTACGGGAAATTATTCATACCAACGGACTTCAATATCATAAACTTGAAGTTCACGGGAGGAAGATAGATATGATTTCCCATGCTGTTTTATTTGAAAATGTACAGGATAAATCTTACAATACTGACAGGCTTCCAATGTTTGATTTTAGTAATAAAAATTTTGGAGAAATCAAACATTTTCTGACACAGTATTGTATAGATTTACAAGCATCAGGATATAACTTGATGCGTGATCCTATATTGGACTATCATGAGGTCCTTTGTGTTGGTTCGGAATGGGCTAAAAATCCAAATGAACTACCGCGGAGTTCATTTCAAATCAACATTGAAAATCCATTAGATAAAGGAAAACAGCCCGCGGTTAATATTCCATATGATATATCATCCCTTAATCAGGGTGAATTATATAGATTAACAATGGAGCAACGGGAAAGAATAAAGAAAACAACGCACCATGATTTAAGTGATTATTTTCACTTAACCCTAGATGATGCGAGTAAACAATTAAATATGTCTACTCACACCATACAAAAGATCTATCAAAAAGGAGGGTTAACTGAGTGGCCACACAAAAAGCTTAAGAAACTTATGATGTAAATCTCGATATTACGAAGAGCTTTGCCTCATCTGGATCCCATCTCAAGAGAAGCAAAAGAAGAAGACATCAAATATCTTCAAAATGAGATGATTAAGGTTTGTAATGAAGTTGAGCCACTCGCTATTAAACTTTGTTGAAATAATATTGTCTTTTGTTTAATTGTTTTATTTATAAATATTCTTTCTCTTGTATTCACAAAAATTGTTATAATTATCTAAACACAAAATAATAGTAAAATAATCATAATCACAATTTATTTATTGCTTCATTCACTTCTGGGAATGAAGTTGGATAAAATTCATGATCCATAATTCACTGATTTGTTTGATTATAACAAGAAATTAATCCACAATATTTCTTGACTTAATCACAATATTGCTACTACAAGAGCAAATTGGATATATTTATTTATAATATCAATCATGATCATACAATCCCTTGTCTCATTATTTAAGGGAGTATTTAATGCCAAATATATAATTTTGAGGCCTTTATACAACTGATGGCACACATAATTATGGATCAAGCCTTATTTCATAATTTGTCTCTTGGCTTTAGGCCAACTTGCCTCTTAACTTCAGGCTATCTTGCCTCTGAAATTAAGGCTATCTTACCTTTTGGTCTCAAGCCAATTTATGCCTCATCTCTTAAGCCAATCTATGTCTCATATCTCTATGGCATTTTGATCTCATAATATATATGGCCTTTTAACAGTTTATTTTCAGGATAAATAAAATATAAGCATAATAAAATAAATAGATGGAACCCACTAATATGTATATATTAGTGTCGTTGCCATAAATAATAAGAAGGGAGAGGGATATATATACAAAGCAATAAATAAATAAAATAAAATAAATGACTGGAAATAAACATGCTAAATAAATAAAAAGAAGATGAGATAGGAATGGTAGTAAACTCACAGCAAAACCTATCTCATCCAAAGATAAGAAAGAGGATGCATATGCAAATGTAAATATATATATAATATATAGAAAGCAGTAAATAAATAAAAATGAAAGGAAGGGGGATATAAAGCAGTAAATAAATAAATAAATGGAATCCACTATACTAGTGTCACCACCATGAAAAATAAAGCAGTAAATAATAAAATAAATGGTGCCCACTATACAAGTGTTGCTACCATGAAAGATAAATAAAGCAGTAAAGAATTAAAATAAAATAAATGGGGCCCACAAAATGTCACCACCATAAAAGATAAATAAACTCTAAATAAAATAAATAAATAGAGCACACTAATAGATACTAGTGTGCCTCCATGAAGAATAAATAAATGTAAAATAAAATAAATAAATGGAGCTCACTAATAAATAGTGTTGTCGCCATAAAAGATAAATAAATGCTAAAATAAATAAATAGAACCCACTAGTAAATATACTAATGTGACATCATAAAAGATAAATAAATGTTAGTAACAATAAAATAAATGTTAGTGACATAAAACTAAATATTAGTAAAGTCAGTGTGGAGCTTAGTATAGCCACCATGAAATAAATAAATAAAGCAGTAAGTAAAGAATTACAAATGGAGTTTAATGACGCCACCATGAAATAAATGAATAGGAAGTGGGAAGAATATATAAACATAAATAAATTACTGTAAATAATAAAATATAAATTTACCGTGAATAGTAAAATTACTATTCACTGTAAATAGTGAATAAAGTAAAATTACAAAAAGATTAATCTAGACTTCTATATAGGAGTCAAATGAATAAAATGTAAAAATTACTGAAAAGGGGTAAATTTACTGTGAATAGTAAATTACTATTTACCGTATTACTATTTACTGTAAATAGTGAATAAGGTAAAATTACAGAAAGATTAATCTAGACTTCCATGTAGGAGTCAAATGAATAAAATGTAAAAATTACTGAAAAGGGGTAAATTTACTGTGAATAGTAAATTACTATTTACCGTAGTAAAATAGTAAATAATCTCAAATCTTAACCATGGAACCCGATGTTAAAATAATCGGTAAGAATAGATATTTAATTCCATATAATGGTTAAGATCATCTCAGATAAATAAAATGGAAATATGAAATAGATGGTGAGAAAATCTTACCTTGGTAGAGTCTTGGTGCTGATAACGTGTTATAAAACTGATAAAAATAATAAGAGCAGAGGTTCTAGAGAGATAAAGTAGAGAGAGAGATTCTCATTTCATTCAATCCATGAACAGTTACAGAAAACCTCTATTTATAGAAGAAAAATGGGTCTTTAGTGTAATTTCTACCTCTGGGTCATTTAGTGTAGTTTTCCCCAAAAACCTAAACTGTTCACTCACGGATTTCCTTCCCGTGAGTGATTGTATAATTGTGTGGGGGTCCCACCAAATAGTAAACTACTATGCGTGGTACTATGCAAATAGTAAATCACTATGTGTGAGTCCCATGTCATGTTTTAATATTTGGAAACTGGGAGTCAATGGACATCCACATAATAAGTATATTTATAATAGTTTGCACTATTTATCATGATTTATTACCTAGCTGAGTTTGAGAAAATACAGAACAAAAATCCAAACTTTGAATGAAGACTCCATCAAGACTAGAACTGTATGTTATGTTAGTATGTAGGTATCCTAAAGACAATTTGTTTTATCAGAAGAACATCATGTACTATTTAGTATTTCATGATTAATATATTTGAGCATACTTTATATTTATCATATTTGTGTCCCACTTATACTTTACTGTTAATATGTGTTTAAAGATAAAGGCTCAAGAAATATAACAGGTGTATACTCGAGGATTTATGATGGAGATTATGATCATGAGGACTCGATGACACTAAATGTCTATTGCCCAAAATATGTTCCTTGTCTTGAATCATAAAAAAAAAAAAGGCATTAGTGATCTCGATAAGACTAGTTTAGTTGATTACAATTATGCATTCTGTTGTTTGACTAATAACATGTGTCTTCCTAAGTGCTAACGGAATTTAGAGCCAAGTGGGCTCAATGTTGCATTTTTCCTATGTGCTGAGGAATTCAGAGTTGGATAGGCTCTGCGTTTATATTTTCGTTAGGTAGAGGAATTTGAAAGCGGGTAGGTTTTGCATTCATCTTTCCTAGCACAATGAAGTTCACAACCGGGTAGATTTTGTATTTACTTTCCTAGCACTGTGGAGTTCGGGTTTTGTCTAGTCCTATGTTTTTGGACTTGTAAGACCTATTCACAATTAACATTATATGTATGATATATTATTATTTGTTATTGTGCGTTGATACTAAATGTTAAATTGTTTCCTAAGTTGTAGTGATTTGATTTTATATATTATTTGCACTATTTATAGAGATTAACGTGTAACTCCAAGATTCATTCGTGAATCTCAGAGTTGTATAAGTACAGGTAGTGGATCATGATGGAAAGGAAAGGCGGTAGTGTAAGGCGAGAAGATGACAGTTGAATTTAGGAGGAGTTGTAGTTCAAGTTTTGTATAAATGTTTTTGGTATTTTGGGGATGATGTATAAGGTGTTTAAGTTTAAAGTTTTATTTGAAATGTATGTAAATGAAATATCCTACTCGGATTAATTTTTATGCATTACCAAGTTATATTATATTTAAATTATCAGTTACTCTTTCATCCAAAGCAGATTCATACACTCTTTGTGTATTAACTCTGACATATGTCGGGAGATATAAGGGAACGTTATATTGAGTCTCCTCTGATAGTAGGACAACCATTTCATCTAGACGCTCCTGAAGGTTAGTAGATATGTCTCCCGTGTTAAGTATGTTTCTCATTGTAGGTACGTCCGTTATGGAAAATAATTAGAGTGAATAGAGACGGAATGAGTCTCCCTGATATTCGTTGTCGGCCCCCACAACACCAAATTGTTGTTGCAATAATTTGTAGAAGGGTGAATTTTCTTTGAGAAGATACCGACAATGCGGAGATTAGTAACAAATAAGACGAAAAATAACTATATACTCCCTCTGGTCCTTATTATAAGGCACTAACCACCCTTTCTCGCGGGTCAAGAAATGGAAGTTAAGTTATTAAATTAGTTCAGAATTAATAAATATTTTCAACTTTACCCCTACTTTAATGATAAGAATTTAAAAAGTTAGTTGGAAATGAGGGTATAATTGGAAAGTAGTAATAAATGCGTTGGTTAAAAGCAGTGGGTGCCTTATAATAAGGACAAAAAAAATTTGGTAGTTGTTGCCTTATAATAAGAACAAGAAGGAGTAAAAGAGAGCTGAAATATGAAAAATAGGAGGTAGCTTTATTATGGATCTCGATTGACCTAAGGGCAGCAAGTGAAGAAATAAATGGGGGAGATAAGATAATCTTGAGTATACATGGTAACTCCTATTTATAATCCTAGACTAACCAAGTATGTAGGTCAGTTCCGTTTTCTATAGATCTAAGTGGATCTAGGAGGTAGATCCTTTTATTTATTTTTATTTTTTTTAATACAAAAAAGTTTTGAAGGGGTTCGACACCAGTCCCCCACCAAGGCTAGGACACGGTCTTGGGCTCTATGAGCACTTACTGGGGATTTACGAGATCGCTTACCGAAAAAGTTTTGGAGGGGTTCGACACCAGTCCCCCACCAAGGCTAAGGCACGGTCCCGGGCTCTATGAGCACTTACTAGGGACTTACGAGATCGCCTACCAAAGGAGTCCCAGCAACAGCAGAGGGGATTAAACTTACGACCTAAAGGCCTAATCCTGAATCCCTTACTATCTGTGCCAACTCGATTTTAGGAGGCGAGCCATTTGACTGGAAGTTTGGGCGGAAAGGCTGGGTCTTGGGCTTGATGCGCCTTATTGGGCCATCCTATAGCTATATCGAATTTGGTTCCTTCAAGGGGTGGAATTTGGGCCTCCAAGGTACAAAAGCTTGAACAGCAAGTCCCATGAACATGTCCACATCATTGGTTTATTGTGCCTCACTACATGATAAATTATCATCTGCATTTTCACTAATTCCACTAACGATATCATAATAAATTTATTAATTGTGTTTGGTATTTGTCTGCTAAAACCCATAAGGAAACAAATAGTTGAGAGCAATTAAGAATTAGATGAAAGGGATTGCAAGAGGAGTGCGCTAAATCATTTAACAAGTGATTTGTGATTAGATGTTTTTTTTTTTTTGCTCAAATATTTGTGATTAGATGTTGGAAAATAGATTTTGCGTAGAGGGATTTTAAAAGCCGGAAAGAGTGGGCTTTATATCAAAATCGTGGTTATGACCTGATAACCAATTTTAAGTTGAAAAATAGTAATATTTGGTTGGGTATATCTAAAATATTAATTTTGACCCAATATTTAATTCTCTACAAAATTTTTAAACACACAAATGAGTATAATTTATGTGATGACTTTTGGGATTAAACCTGGTGTTGACATTGTGAACATATATATTAGGTTGGATTAAAAGGTTTTTTTTTTTTTTTTAAATATGTGTAAGTATTCTCTTAATGGAAACAATAAAAGTATTCTCTTAATGGAAACAATAATCTTCTAGGTAGTATTTGATAGTGATTTGTGTGAAGGTATTATTTGGCTTGTGTTGTGTCTGGTAACTTAGACTTCGACCGTCTTAGAACCAATTATTGTGAATATTGTACATTACTAAATCGGTTAGGGTGACCCATGAACTTTTCCGTTAGGAACACTAATCACCATAACTTAATAAAAATTTCCAAGCTAAAAAAATAACAATATAAAAATAAAATCGACAAGCAATTGATGAAAAACAAGTGAAAGTATTGGGACCCAATAAAAAAATAGAGACCCAATTAAAAATGGCTAAATTATACAACACCCACATGAACTTTGGGTCAGTTGTATATGATCTCCTGATATTTTAAAGTTCAATTTTAACCCTTAGATCTTTCATTTTGTAACTATTAACCCCCTTTTGATAAGTGAACGTTATCTTTTTGACGAAAATTGCTACATCAGATTATGAGTTGACACATGTTATCCTATGTGGTATCTTATGTAAATTATTGATTTCATAAAACTTCCTAAACTTTGAATAATTGTAGATAACCCCTTGAACAATTACAATTAATCCCCTGACATTTCAAAATTTAAATTTAACTCTTTTAAAATTTTGATTTATAATAAATCTATCATTTGTCAATTAAAATAGTTTTCTTGTATGGAAAAAACTATAAGAATAATATTTAAAAAAATATAAAAATAAAAATGTCATCATTTGTATAACATATACTAATATTTTGGATTAATTGAGCATTGATAGTAGAAAATTTTTATCATTTGTTTAAATTTATTATTGGAATGATGGAGCATTGATAGTTTAAATGTTACATTTTTTGTTAGAGGGTAGTTTTTGCCCTCATTAATTTTTTTTTCTTAGTGATGCATATTTTTTCTTGAATTGGAGGTTCCACATTTATTTTATATTTTTTAAATATTATTCTTCTACATTTTTCATACAAAAGAATTATTTTAATTGAAAAATTGAAAAATGATAGAAAGTAAAGGCATGTGGTTAAATATTATAAATCAAAATTTTGAAGAAATTAAATTTAGATTTTAAAATGTCAGGGGTTTATTTCTAATTGATCAGTTTAGGGGACTTGTAGATTAATTATCCTTTTTAAATTACGTGGCATAGGTTCAAAAGTTAGCTTATTAATGTTAGTTTAATGGTGCAACCAATTCTTCAACAAGCACCAGTGGTCTAGTGGTAGAATAGTACCCTGCCACGGTACAGACCCGGGTTCGATTCCCGGCTGGTGCATCATTATCCTTTTTTTCTTTTTCAAATGGACTTACCCTCTTTAAACCAGTGTTTTTTTTTTTTTTTACTTTTTCCAATGGACTTACCCTCTTTAAACCAGTACTTTTTTTCTTTTTTGAACAAGTTTCGCTAACTTGCTAAAATTATTATATGCAAGATCATCAAGAAGGATCAAACCCTCTTTAAACCAGTGTTTTTTTTTACTTTTTCCAATGGACTTACCCTCTTTAAACCAGTGCTTTCTCTCTTTTTTGAACAAGTTTCGCCAACTTGCTAAAATTATTATATGCAAGATTATCAAGAAGGATCAAACAAATGTTTCGCTTGATCAAAAGCACTCACGTAAATGTAATAGCTTTATTTGAAATACAGAACTAACAATATACTTACAACCACCGATGTGCAAAAGGAGAGCAATACAGCTAATAAGAACAGATATAGGTTCTATAGTGTTAACAGCCCAATAACAAAACGATCTCAAGTTTAGAATTTATCCACAATTACTCCATCCCTGGAAACCTCGTATGCTTCCCTACTCCTTGTTTTCTTCATCCCAGCTGTGAAATGGACCTTTGGTCCCTCAGAAGATATGGCGGTCACTTTTGCCCAGATCAGTACCTTGGTCTTTATTCCTTCAATATCTGCAAGCTTCCCTTTCTCCAGATAGCCAGTCACAGTGGTGAAGAAGCGCACCACGGATGAATCCCTGTAGCCTACTTCACACACTTGAGGAATGTAAACAATAAGCTTCCCTGTCTCTTCGTTAAATTCATAGTTTGTTGCGTCACGAGGAAATATTCCTATTGGAAGATCATACTCCTTAAGCAACTCTGTCAATGGCTTTTGCATTTTTCCTGTAAAGTTGATGTTTTGCCAGAGAATTACGAAACTAACATATTCAAACAATAAATAAGGTGGATATCTCTGATTTCTGTCGGTTTAGCTTACTAACACAAGTATCACAAAACAGATACTGGAGAAGAGTTTAGTCACCATCATTTAAAAGATTTAGACCCATCAAATTTGAAAAGCCAGATAAACTAAGAAGTTATAACGTTCTAGATTATTCTTTGCAATAGAAGAAGTATTAAAGATTTACAAATTATTAGATTAGATGTTAGATTAGATGCCAATGCTGCTTAAGTTGGATGTTTCTGAAATTTAATACTTCAGTTGTATTAATTGCTGATGCTACGGAAATTCTCTTTGGTGTGTGGAATTTAACTCGAGAAAGGATTAAAGGAAAATGGTTAAACAAGAGAAAAGTTCCCCCCGGACAGCAATTTTACTATAAAGCAACAACCAAATGTGAAAGAACCAGTATTATGATACCTTCAAAGTTTAAAAAGCAAACGAACACATGAAAGCATTTTTCAGCATGTTACCCAACATTGTACTTCAAATAGAGACAGATTCAACTTCATCCTCTGAGTTTCTAGCAGTTCTTTAGGGTATGTCCAGGAGTTGATAGGAAAAGGGAACATTAAAGTATAATTTATCTTCCTCTTGTTTGAGAAAACATTCTCCTCTAAAATGGAACAACATATATAAGCATAAAGGAGGGAGGACCTTGGAGGATTTGGAAAATAAGATGGAATGGAACCTGTCCTTAAAATACACTTTTTGCAAATAGATTTTCAAAAAACACAGCCAAATAAACATTTATTAATTGCAGAAAGTATCATTTCCAAAATGCTTCTTTGACTCCCGTATCTAATATTGAATCTTCCAATTTCCATTAGCATTTTGAGAAAAATTAAAATAAAGAAAGTCCTCACTATTGCACAAGATTGACGGCCTATACTTTTAGAGTGAAGGTCTAAGCAAACAATAAATAAGAAAGGGATACAACACCTTTTAATTTGTTGACCAACCATTTTGTTCCTTCACCAATACTGTTTGACAGAGACTAAACAGTAAACACCAAAAAGAAAGGTGTCAATTATAAACATTACTCAAATAACTCAAACAGGCAACAATATTCAAGTGAACAGCATTGAGAGTCACAATTAAACATAGAAAAATTCCATTTCTCTCTCATCTACATTTTGTATATTGTAATCAATAATCTCGCTGCCTTGCACATTTTCTATAACAACCATAAATTGTTGAAGCTCTTTCATATTAGCTTCACTGTATCAGCTCAATAGTATTTTCAAAGTTTCCCCCCTAAAGAGAACTACAGCAAGATCTTTTGGTGGCCATTAGAACAAAAAAAAATTAATTGATGATTTGGCAGTCATATCCCATCGCAACCTCAACACTGACAAAATGATGACTTTCCCAGATTAGTACTGCTAGATAACAGCAAGACAGTTTATTTTGTTCACACAATATACGAAGAATAGAATAAGTGAACTTACAAGTCACTAACCTTGACCAAAACTCCATTCCGGTAAAAATTTATCATGATTACAAAACCCTAAATGCTCATAATGTTGTGATGAAAAATCATAATCACAGATGATTTACAATGTTAGGTTATTTTTGAAAAATTTACTACGTGTTTATGTGATGCCCATGTTTCTTTGCAATTTCAATATATCTAATCGATTGATCATATATTACAGCACAACAGCTTAGGAATTAAAGCAAATACAGAACCATTGCTTGGATCTATACTGATAATAAGCTTCCCAAGTCGCTAATAAGGGATATGAACAAAAACAATGAATAGTTGAATTCCTACGAATAGTTAAATTCGTAATTCGTAATAGTAGCTTGGTTTCATCGGATTCATGATCTCTCGCAGATGATAAAAAGCTAAAACATCTTCAGGTGCTTCCAATTGATAAATCAATGAAAAAGCATCTTCTAGTTCATAACCAACCCAGACCCCAAAACAACGAAGCTTCTCCTGCCTTCTCCCTCCTCTAATCCCCTATCTTAAATTTCTTAGTCTAGCTATTCTTCAAAAAACCCTTGTTGAGATGTGAACCAATTCTTGTCTAAACCCCACTTCCACTCCTACCATAACAAAATATGGCGTTGTGTTTCAGATCCAGAGAATTAAACCCCAATTCCAACCCATGTAACTACGCTTCACTCTCATCATAACAACACTAAAGATGTATAGCCTCCCCAAAATTGAAACTGAAAATCTATCGCCAACAAAGTCATCATAATAGCAAGGAATCACAAGATCTTGAATTTGCAAGGAATAGAAGAGGAGAGTTAGAAGGTGAACGAACATTGAGATCTTCGCCGGCGGAGTCGATCTCCTTGTTAGCCCTTCGGCTGAACCAGTACGATCCCACCTTGTTCAATATCTGATCCATTTAGCTGTACCCAATTCCACCACTCCAAGGAACACAATAACCAGTTTGATAAATGTTTTTCTTCCCGGAAGAAGAGAAGAGAGCGATTTCAACAAGCGAGGGATAGAGTCCTCGCCTTTGCTCGGTTCTTCCTTCCTTACGACTTTCGAATCGGTAATTATCCGGTCAGTAATTATCGGAGGTTAGTTTATCTAGATTTTCTCATCAACTCTTATCATTTTTCAATTATATCTGTGAAATCAATTTAAAATTAAAATGTCATAATACTATTTTTTTATTTTTTAAGTCAACGGTCCAAATAAATTAATAAGGGACAATAAAAAATAGAGAAGGAGTGAAAAATAGAGGGTTATTATGAATCTAAAGGAAAAATTGAAGGAAGGAGAGCACAGAACACAAGAAGGTAGAAAGAAGTGAGGAATCATTCTTCATATCCATTTCCATATGGTGATGTACATATATATAGAAAAGAATTTGGCCCATGAGTCCCACACCTTTACATAATTATATTCAAAGGAATAGGATATAGGAGTTTAATAGTTAATGAACATCCACATAATTAATATATTCATAAGACTCCCCCTTGGATGTCCATTTATGAATGTGCCTTATTAAAAACTTTAACTAAGAAAAACCCAGTGGGATAAAAACCTAGCCAAAGAAAAGAGTATATTATTCATTGATACACTTTATAATGTTGCCTCATTAAAAACCTTTATAGGAAAACTCAGTGGGACAAAACCTAGATAAGGGAAAAAGAGTACAGCGTGTATCATCTCTCCCTCTTGATTACATCATTATTACTCCCCCTGATTACAACATTGCTTCAATGTCTTTCTGTGTATATCTTTCATGCTGTCATCAAAAATTTATTCGCTATGGAACAATAGAAATGCCCAGTCTAACTGTTCATTGTATACCTGCAAAATCTAAATCTTTTCATAAATATACATGTGCATATGAAATTTGTAATAAATGTTCATTCAAATAATGATATCACATGCACTATAAATGCTTCATGCAATATATAAATTTATCTAATTGATTATTCTCGAGAATTTGATGCTTCTAGCATCTTGAGTCCTTCAGGGACTTATACTTCTGGCATATTTAGTCCTTCGGGGACATATACTTCTGGCGCCTTACATCCTTCATGGATATGTGTTTATGGTACACACTAATATATTATGACTCATGATCTTCATTATCATTCATTACAATATATGCTATTAACATATATATCATCAACGTTGATTTTATTTTTTCGGTCCCATCGGATTTCATTCATAATTTATTGAGATCTCATAATTATCACATATTTCATGTACCTGGGTCTCTTCTGAGACTACAATATTCTCTTCTAGAGATAACATCTCTACAGGAGATAGTTCTTCTAGACTTTTCTTAACTATCCTCAATTTGATCATCTATATTTTTAGCTCATTTTCTCTTTCGAAGATTTTATCTTTAGAACCGATGGATCTGCCACGCTTTTAGCGTGCTTTTGACATTGTTGGATCCATTTGAAGATTCTAATCCAATCTTCATAATTTAGTAAGCCATAACATAGGCTATAACAATATCTTACATATGCATAATTTTTCTTTCATAAACTGCAAGATATACAAAATTATTGTCTCCACCACAAAATCATATATCTCATCATAATCACATTAAACTTTGTGAAAATCTTTATTTTCACGTAATCATTCATATATCACAAGTTTTGGACTTCTGGTCCATAACTATCATAATATAATTATATTTGCGTCATTTTCAATTTCACTTTATCCTCTTGGCCAATCATCTTTATGTCATCTTCTTATGACATATTATATCCTCATTTGATCACATGATATCATGCTCAAAATTATTGTCGACAATTTCATCTATTCGGTTCCATTTTTCCAATTCGACATAACTGATCAATATTATTCAGGTACCTGAACCTCTCTTGAGGTTTTTTCAATTAGTTATGTCACCTCCTTAATATGATCATCTTTATAATATGCTCCATAATATAACTATTTGGAACTGAATAGTTTTTCATGCTTCAGGCATGTCACATTTGTATTTGGAGCATTTTCAGCTGGAATATGAGAATAAATCTCATTTGGGTCAATAATTCTATTTGGCAGATATTTCATGAATGCATAACCTGATGAACTTTTGGTCCATACTTCTTTATTTGATGATATATACTTCATGGTTATAATGCATTTCATGTATTCTTTTTTTTCCAGTTATTCAATTTCTCCCACTCATGTTGAGAAAATAATATCAAATTAACAATATCTCAATTTTCTTTGTATTTCCATCTATGTGTATTGTGGTGGATTAATAATCATTGCACATTCAAACCTTTAAGATGGAATTAATCTGGCTCCTGACTAAAAGCCAATTTTACAGGGAGAATTTTGTTGGCTTATATAATTGCTGCAATAAAATCACTATACCAACATAGAAAATTTTGTTCTCATAATCATTGATCTAACCATTTATAGATACTTTAATTCATGATTTCTGGATCATTCAATCTGGAAATTGCGTGCATAACACTGCAAACTTTAGGTTGCAAACATCATTGTAAACTTCAGGTTGCAGGTTAATTATCTCACATGTAACTTTTTAATAGATGCATCTTTCAATTGTAAGGTTTACATATTATCTCAATGGGCCCATATAAATCTGTTTGATATATTTCCAGAAATACCAAGATCCATTACTAATCATGATCAATGATATTCTCATGATCATTTCTATTTGAGAACAAACAGCACATCATGAAGAATCTTCTGGTTCTTCGATGGATGTCAATACATAATCTTATTATATATATGACTCGGATGATCAAACAAGTCATGCCAACAATTAGTAAACTTCTAGTTTACTATCTCATAATCTGACATCCATTTTAGGAGATCTTTTCGGCTTTGTGTGAGAAGTATTTAACTTTTCAAAAATTAACTCACACTTGTATTCTAACTCACACTTGCTTTCTAGCAAATCTCCCCCTCAAGTGTGAGTTACATATAAATATACTTTCTTTGTAGCTCATTGCCTCTTTAATATCTCATTGGCAGTAAACTTCCAGTTTACATTGGCAAACATTTAGTTTGTACTAGCAAACTTCTAATTTGCATTTGCAAACCCTTGCATTATTATTTGTAAACTTCAGGTTTATAATAGCATATATTGATATCCATTTCTGTAGATATCTTTGAAACTCAACAAGTTTCATTTTGTACTTATACTTGGTAGAATAAAATGCATAATCAATGCATATTTTTGTTCCTTCAAAACTTCCAGAGCCTTAAATCAAATTTATATTCCCATAGCTCTTCTGGAGTCTCAAATTTATACTATCAGATATAGTATCAGATATAGTCTTCAGGATTATTAGCCTTAAAATTATTACTCTTGGGTGGCATAATTCTCTGCAGTTATTTATCTTCAGGACAATAACAAAAAATTCTTTGTATCATTCAATATTTGATACATATGCCTTCAGGGCCTCAATAATAATTCAATGTCACTCTCTTGTTTACCCATTATTTCTGGTGTAAACATGATATTATTCATTATAGGACTCTCATGTCCATTCCTCATAAAATCATGGGGAGCAAGATATGATAGTAACATCATTAATTTTAGCATATTTATTATGCTAATTTCTCTTTTGTGGTTCTTATCAGTAATCTTTCTCCACTTCAAGTGGGAATCTAAACCACCATAATTAAATCCATTCATTATTTCATTCATTTATGAGAATGGAATCAAACCTTGAGATTTATAATTCTTGCAACAAAAACTTTGTTTTATTTGACCACATGGATGTGAGAAATTAATTTAAAATTCACAATTTTGCTACTACAAGAGCAAATTGAATACATCCACTTTGTAATAAACTTTCAGAAGAACAACCACCTTCTGGTGGTCATACAATCCCTTTAATTTGTTCTAATGAACAATGGAGTCTTATAATGTCATATATTCAATTTTGAGGCTTTTATATAACTGATGGCATACAAAAATCATGGATAAAGTCTTATCTCATAATTTGTCTCTTGGCTTCGAGCCAACTTGTCTCATTAGCTTCAGGCTAATTTATTTCTTGACTTCAAGTCAATATATGCCTCTTCTTGGCTTCAGGCCAATTTATGTCATCTCATGGACTCAGGCCAATTTATGCCTCATATATCTCCATGGCATTTTGATCTCATAATACATATGGCCTTTAACAATTTTTTTGTCAGGATAAATATGAAATATAAGAATAATAAAATAAATAGATGGAACCCACTAATATATATGTATATATTAGTATCGTTGCCATAAATAAAAGAGAGGGGATATATATAAAGCAATAAATAAAATAAAAGATAAAAGATAAAAGGGAAGGGGGAAGGGGGATATAAAGCAGTAAATAAATAAAAATAAAAAGGAAAGGGGATATATAAAGCAGGAAATAAATTATAAATAAATGGAGCCCATATACTAGTGTTGCTACGATAAAAGATAAATAAACGATAAATAAAATAAATAAATGTAGCCCAGTAATAGATACTAGTGTGCCACCATGAAATATAAATAAAGCAGTAAAGAAATAAAATAAAACAAATGGAGCCCACTAATAAATACTAGTATGTCTCCATGAAATATAAATAAAGCAGTAAAGAAATAAAATAAAACAAATGGAGTCTACTAATAAATATTAGTGTTGCCGCAGTAAAAAATAAATGAATGTTAGGAACATAAAAGTAAATGTTAGTAAAATTAGTAAATTTAAAAAAATTTTAAACAATTAAAAGAAAAGATTAATTCTAAACTTCCAATATGGAGTCAAATTAATAACAATAATAATAAAGATAGAGTTGAAAAATCTACTTACCTTGGAGTCAAGTTAGGCCGAGATGTGCGAAATTTCATACAGAACCTTCCAAGCTCATCACGATCTAAGGAGAATGAAGGATGAAATGGAGCTAGCGGACATGATTCAAGATGCAGTCGTCGCCGAGAGAGTTTAAAAATAAAAGCAACGATTTGAACTGAGAAAAAGAATGAAGGGAAAGCAATGAAACTTTGAGATCTGAGGAGGAGAAAGGGAGCGATAGTGGGTGACGGTAATAGAGGTATGATCTTGCGAGATCTAAAGAGATCGAGGGCGATGGTGAGAGACAAGGGCGACGGCTGAAGAATGAAGCTCGGCGGAGATGGTGATAATGGATTGCAAAAGTAAGGGAGACACACTTAGGGGGAAAAAAAGATCTGAAACAAAGAAAAAGCTATTAGTCGAAGGAGAAGAAGCTATCGTGAAAAAGGATTCGTGTGAGGCTGAGAATGTGAGATCAGTTGCTTCCGGAGAGTAAGAAGAAGCAATCAACACAACAATAGTGCTGATAGAAGGATCGCAATGGGCGACGGAAGAAGAGCGACATATCTGAACGGTAGACTGAAGTTTTCATTTGGGTTGCAGCTGGTAGAAGAACGATCATTTTCGGTGATGCTCAGCAAGATGAAAAAGCCATGGTGCTGATAACGTATTATGAATCTAAAGGAAAAATTGAAGGAAGGAGAGCAGAGAACACAAGAAGGTAGAAAGAAGATAGGAATCATTCTTCATATCCATTTCCATATGGTGATGTACATATATATAGAAAAGAATTTGGCCCATGAGTCCCACACCTTTACATAATTATATTCAAAGGAACAGGATATAGGAGTTTAATAGTTAATGGACATCTACATAATTAATATATTCATAACAAGCGTAACTGCTTCCTTAATTATTATTTTCTCTCATTTTTTATGAGAGTTCAAAAAGTTGTTCACACTGGATACAGTTTAGCTCTTCTTCTTCTTTTTTATTTTTCAGCTCAGATTAGTTTAGCTCATCTTCCATGCCAGGTACAAAATAAATCTAGGGAGTTGAAAAATATATATAAAATAAATATGGGTATTTATAAGATAAATATGTGAATGGCAAATTTTTTTTGATACCCTAAATTGTTTTAAACCCCATTACAAGACCAATATGATATTTACAATAGGAATATAGAAATTTACAAGATAGACAAAGGTATTTATAAGGAAAAAAATATTCATATCTAATTTTACACCTAATAAAAGATAATTGTATGGGGTGTTTATAGAAAAATAGTTTATTCCTTAATTTGCATCTTAATCCTTAAATTTTACCCCAAAAAAATCTTAACCCAAATGTAAATATTGAATAAAGGTTGCTAAATTTGCATCATAGGTGTTTTTTTTTTTTGACCTATGACAAAGGTTGGTTGAATTTCAGTTTTTTCATTCTACCATTATAATTTAATTTTGGAAAGATGACACTTAGTTCCCAATTAAAGAAAATAATATCAGAAAATTCGCATAACTTATCAATAATCAATAAAAGAACAGTCATTAACAAGTAAATGTGTTATAATTGACAAGTTATGAGATTTTTCTGATGTTATTTTCTTTAATTGAGATTTTAGTGTCATTTTCCCTGTAATTTTTAGCTTTTCTGCATATTTTTTTATCATTTGAATTTTTTTAATTTGTTACTAAAATTTTATTTGAATCTAGCTACATACCATTTAATTTTAGTTTTTTTTTATTGGGTCAATGGTATAATTTCTTTTAAGGCTTATAACACAAAAGATTTGAACTCGTATTTTTCTCTCTATGAAGGTGATGTTGCTTATCATATTAACCAACAACTTATTGATTATTAGATTATTATTTATCCAATGTATTGCACAATAAAATAAGCTAAAAACACCAATAATGCTTTTTGATTACAATTACATAAATATTAGGGAGAATTTTATTAAAGGACCAGTGGAATTAATTTCAGTTAATGACCAAAACATCATGAAATTTCACTGTAGGACCAAGGATCAAAATGAAATGGAGTTTTGTGGCTAAAAAAACAATAATGCCCCTTGCTTTATTATTATTTTTTTTAAAATGTGTAATTATCGCTGGAGCTCCAACAATCGGTCACTGGTTGCCACCAAGTCAAACAACCACCATCGGCTGGCCGTCAAAGCGACCACCACTATCAATACCCCACTTATATCCTACATTAGTGACTGGAGGGAATAGTATACATATTAAGTGGCATACTGTTTTTTAAAATAATAATAATAATATTTTACAATATGCAGATATTTGTTCCAATTTCTTTTTGGGAAAAACAAAATAAGTAAGCTCTCAACCAAGAAAATTAGTATTAAAAAAATCTTATAACTTATTATTGATAAATGAAAGAGCAATCATTAATAAGTGAAAGAGCTACTATTAATAAGTTATAAGTTATTAGACTAATTTTTTAATTATTATTTTTGTTAATTAGGATTTGGTGTGATTTTCCCTTTCTTTATCCTAAAATGAACCAGAAATGATCCCAAATTGGTAATCTTGCCATTGATTTCCCTCGTTTCTTCTGAGCAATATGAAAGTTTACAAGTAAACCAGACACACAGTGGGAGAAATTAACATGCTATTATACAATACTAGTATTTTATATTACTCGTATTTGATTATTTAATTCTTCTTTCATCTTTTAGCAGCAGCTTCTTCAAACATCGTATGACTCAAATTTGCTTCTTTTATTACGTTGATAGATAAGTCCAAGTTATTGGTGAACCTGGAGCTTCTCCTATTTATTTATTTTAATTATTAAAAATCATTGGTCACCAGTATTAGAAAGGAAAAATTATAACAAAAAACCTAGCATAAATAATATTTATTAAGAGACGAAAGCCAGCCTTTTATATATAAAACTTTAAAAGATTGTTACAGATCTTTATTTATCTCTGCCAAATTGCCACGTTTTTTTGGATGATAATATGAGATAATAGGGAGCTTGCTGATGTGTTTCACATCTTCATAACTCATAAATAAATTAAATTATAAATGGTATATTATATAATTTTGCTTTAATTTATAATTATAATAAATAAAATAATTGAATAAAATTAAAGTTATTGGTAAAAAAAAGTAGCAGGTATTAACTTAACATATTTGTTAACAGTAATAGCAACATTATATTTTTACTTTTTATTTCTCTTATTCATACCTAAAATAAGATATTGAGCATAAATTTTTAAATTAATCAATAACTAAATAACACGAATAATAATATCCGCCTTTCAACTAGAGTGAAAGTTCAAGGTTAACATTGCCTGCTGATCCTCCAGTCAACCTTGGCCCTCCTTTCCTGTTTTGAATGTTTTCATTTTTAATATCACCATTTGTAAGATATGGTTGACACACCTTTTGAGCTGAACTTAAATCCCTTTTCTGCAAAATAATAATAATTAAACATCTTTCTAATATTCTGGTGAAAATTTAATTAGAACATTTCTTATTATAACAATACTTTGTCCTATGACTTGAAGATTAATATAAAAATATTATACCTTTCTATAAATGGTTCCATCTTTTTCAACATCCCAGCCAGCTTCTTCACACAATGCCATAAGCAAGTCATTAGTGTCTGAATGTTTGGGAAGATCATAGTTTCCATGAACTCTCAAACCAGCAAATATTTTCCGGGTCATCGCTCTTCGATTCCTCTCTCTCAGCTTATTGTTTTGTCTCTCTCGCTCACTTGGAAATCTCTGTGTTTGTTTAACAGAACCATCTTTACTGACTTTCTTAACCATCCAAGGTCCTTTAGTGGTCTTAATACAACCTTTCTTCCATTTCTCAGACATGTTTTTCTTCCTCTTTTGTTCTTAGCTCTCACCCCCGCAGAACACTTCATTTAAAAAGGCAACAAATTTGATTCCTTTTTAGTTATTGTGGCCCTCAACAAGACATGCAAAAGATGTTTATTCTTTTCTTGAGGCATCTTTATTTCTGTTACTGTCATGCCATAAAAAGATATGGCCTGAATTATTTTTTTAAAAAGAAAAAATGTTTACACTCCATATATGCATAAATTTTCCAGAAATTAAAAGATGAATACTTTTTTTTTTTTTAATAGAAAAAGATGGATGTTTTAAAGGTAAGATTTTTTATTTTAAACTATAACCCATTATTTTTTTTAAGTTATTATTATTCTGTATTAAAACATATAATTAGTTATTATACATTTTAAAGAAAGGATGTTTTCATATTAAATAATCACATACTTTGGTATTACACTATTATATAAGTAATAAATTATAAATATATTTAGTGTAAAATAAGTATAATTATTTTTATCTGTCAGTAAAATCATGCATGAACCAAAGGAATCTGCAGACACACACACACACAATTATGAGAGGGAAAGACCCGCCACGGGTTAAAAAGGAAAAAGATATTCTTTGTGGAGTTGATTTTGCAATATTTCGTATTTGAGAAAAGTATATTTTGGACAAGACATGCATGAACCAAAAGGAATCTGCAGTCAATGCTCACAATTTTTTTTTTTGGGTAAAAATGCTCACACAATTATAACGCAACTGAGGCAATCCTGAAGAAGGAAGTTAGTTGGGCTATGGCTATGCATTTTATTGTATCAATTTGAAGTATACCATATCATGTTTTTCAAAAAATATATTATCAAGTTGATTTTTTTTATGGATAAATAAATGATTTTTGAAGCAGGTGTTGCAGGACATGTTAAATCCCCCCCCCCCCCCTCCCGGGGCAATAATCTAAATTGCACAACCATTTCTTTCACTATGAATATATACATCGACCCTGTTGAGTAGGCTTGTAAAATTTTAACCGAACGTATCAAAATATTTGATTCTGCTACTTTTAGAGGAAGGAATATGTGTTGTTAATTTTTTTAAAAATTAATATATCTGCCAACTGACAAATAAATTGTTGATTGAAGTGGTGAACAGGTTTGCCTTATAAGAAGAAGAACACAAATTCAAAATTTAGGAAATGCTCTTGTTAGAATTGGCTAAAACCATTTCCACAAACTTATACAGCAGAAACTACACCTTGTATATGAGAAGAGACAGGCCAAGAATGCGAGGAGTGGGAAGGCCACATTCTTTTGAGGGAAAAAAAAAGTAAGAATTTATGCACACAAAAATTATTATTTCAGTTTTTTATTTTGAATATTTCATATCAATAATTTTTAAATTAGTTTTATATAGCATTGGATTCTGAAGGAAATGAGTCATCCAATCATCTCGTAATTCTCACAACCGAGAAGCCAGAAAACTTGTAATTCCTGAGGTTTGATCTGTTGATGTTTTCAGTGTTTCATTGAATACCATGTACAGACCACAGCACAACAACAGCATCAACAAATTTTATCCCACCAAATAAAATTGTCTATAAGTTGGCTGCATGACACATATATAACACCATTGGACTCTATCAATAATGAAGCCAGAAAAGTGTTGCCATTCTCCCTACAGAAATGATCTTATCTACAAATCAAAATCAGAGCCCCAGAAATAAAAAGGTTTTTAGAAATTTTGGGTAAAAATGTTTATCTCGCATTGCGTTCAATACATGAAGATGGCGTGAAAATTACAATTTTGCAGAAAATCCAAAAGCATAAAGCATCATAAAGATGTTCCAAGGGGAGTCTACAGACCAAATTTGAATTCTAACCATATAACGAATCCACTAATAATCGGTACAATACATTTCACTGATGTCAGTAAAATCCAACAAATAATAGCAGTCTCAACATCTGATGAAGAGCTAAAAGTAAAAAATCGCAACCAATTGATTTTATGCCATGGAATATAAGTTATTTAACCTTACATGTGCTGCACTAAACCTTCACCAGTCATGAAGATTTAGAAATGAAGTCAGAATGCCAAATAGTAGAAGGTTTAAATTTTGCCGAAGGAAACGTCAGCAAAAGGTTCAAGTTTTCAATACATTCCTATCTTACAAACACAAGTACAGAACAGTAAGAGTCAAGTCAAGCTGCAAACAGACACCTTTCCAGTCACAAGCAAGCTACTTTCAAGGACAAATCACCAAGTAGGGGTTCCATTTTATTGGTAAGTGTACGGATAATGCCATACATTGAATTGAAACAAGTAAACTCCACATTTTTACATCAATAAGGACATTATTAAAAATGAAGCAATAAGGAGTTTCTGTAATATCAGATCACAAGGAGATTGACTATCTTGGCAAGAGGGAGAAGCTAAAACTAAAAAAGGAAACAGATCTTCCCCTTTGTTCACTTTTGCTAGGGGCTGTGAGCAGAAGACAGAGAAGTTGATCATGCCAGTGGACCCACACATTGCCCATAACTTAACCAAACTTTTGTCGGCTTTAATCAATCAAGTATAATGATGCTCAATTTTCATATTCTGCCACAATTTCCTCTCTCTCAATCCCAATAACTTATAAAACTGTTCCAGAATTTAAAGCACATTAATGACCCTCCAACATGTGTATCTCATGTATTTGGGAATTGGGATAGACTCATGGATTTCACAAGGGACCCAGAATTAACTGTCATTAACTTAGAACAAAATAATAAAAGAAGCAAAGCAAGAAGAGTCATGAAAAATATACATATAGATAACATGAGGGAGAAATGTTTTAAGAACAAACCCGCACAGAAACACACAAGCATATTCAAGATGGTTCGACATTTTCACAATTCATGGGAAAAAATAACATATAAAAGCAAAAATGCATGCGGCTGCTGATAGGATTGACTCATACATTCAGAACTAAGTTATACTAGGAAGCAGGCGCTTCAGAGCTGGAGCCTGGCTCTTTAGTCACAGGTGCAGAAGGTGGAACGTAAATTCTTGCTTTCTTAATGATTTCAGAGACAATCCAATGCTTACGCTTGCTCAAAGGCCTGGAAGGATCAAGTCGAACCTGAAATAACAAAGGAAAGGCATTAATTTTTTTTTTTTTTCTTTTTGTGAAAAAATGAATGGTATAGTTTATCAAGTGGATGGATGAGTTCATGTTAGTTACTCGATCACCAATCTTACAAACATCGTTCTCATCATGTGCCATAAATTTAGAGGTGCGTTTGATATAAGGGTTGTATATTTTGTGGTGGAATAGCCTATCCACTGCCACCACCACTGATTTCTGCATCTTGTTTGACACCACCGTTCCTACCACCTGCTTCATTGTCTCTCCCCAACCTGCAATCCTCATTTTATAAGAATATAAGCATAAAAATCATCAATTTTACTTTATATTGCAATGTTGAAATCCCATAGCAGCCCCTATCTAAATCTAACTCCCTCAACCCACATCAGCTCGTGCCATCAGAGAAGCACCTGTCTTTTGTGCTACACAAGGTCCTCCTTACTCGTACCTATTCCTCGATGACCAGATATCTGCCTGTCGCACCATCTAAATCCACATTCATGGCACATAAAGTGTCTCTTCTTGATCTCTCATGAAATACAATTTGCAAAAGAATGTAAACAATAGATTCAAATCTTCATTAAATTGTTTTCCTTTTTCACAACTAATAATATTCTCTTCAATTTGCATAACTTGCGAGTTAACTGTCTCTGAATTTACACGTTCATACAACGGTATCCCATTAGCCTACAAATATTTGCAATGTCTATTTACCAAAGAAACAAAACAGCACCTTTCATTTGATCTTAACTATTCCTCAAGATTGCAACAGAGCCTTAAAAATTAAAATCAGCATGTCAAATTGACAAACTATGCAGTTGATAGGATCATAGGAATCAATTAATTATTTTTTTTTTTAAAAAAAAAAGTTAGAAACATTCTAAAAATCAAAGCAACAACATGGAAGCATTCCATGAAGCAAGCATTGCCAAGGACCACCTTGTAATCTACCTATACGACAATGAACGTTATGAAGCTAATCAGTTCAAAAAGTAAACAGAGAATTTAGATATCGTGAAATACAAAATACACAGCAGCAGTTCCCAGAGTAGGAGGTAGAATGAAGGGGACAGGACTCATTAGCCATGAGATAAAGAACACGACAACACACCAACATAATTCAAGAAGAATGGAAGAGAGGGAGAGGAAATTAGGACTCAGCAACGAGTGAGGAAGGAAGAAAGAAAGAGCAACCAACCTGCTGGAAAATCGAGACCACTGCACACGTGTTAACGGTGACAGCGATTTAACCCTTCTGCTTCTGTTCCTGAAGAAGATACTGGAGTATGGGGCGGAGGCGGATTGTACGGACGAACACTGCGACGGAAGGCGGAGGTGCGAGGGGTTGAAACTGAAGTGTGCTGGGTAACCCAGAAGAGAAAGAGGGACTGAAGCGGGTTGATCTTGGGCCAGTTTTGATTGGGCCTCAAAGCCCCATATCAATTTGGATGATCTTGTTCAGTCTTGTGTAAAGTTAAGAAGGATCCTTGCGAGTAAAAAAAAAAAAAAAGAAGAAGAAGAAGAAGAAGGATCCTTGCGAGTTGTATAACTCTAAAAATGAGTATTGCTTAAAAAAAATAAAAATTGAGTTTATAAAAAATAAATAAATGAATAAAAAATGTTCTTAATGAGTAATGGTCATCCTCCTGGTCCCCGGAGATGAGTAATTTTTTTTTGAAATAAAGTATAGGTGAGGTAGACAATGGTACCCCACCAACGCTAGAATATGCCTTCAGACTCAAAGAGCATTTACAGAGATATTTACGGATCTGGATTGTCTCAGTAGCTTTTTTTCTTAGAATCCCTCAATATCTGATCACAACCGTTAAGGGGAAAGAGATAAAGAGATGTTCAAAATAATCTGCTTCATCCAACGGTTGTGATCAGATATTGAAAGATTATAAGAAAAAAAGCTTCTGAGATAATTTGCTTTCGATATTTACAAATCGCTCACTAATAAGGCTCTTATATTGACCCGTAGATATCAAATCTTTCTTCTTTTAAGGTAAAAACCGACATCTTAACCAACAGTATCACAACTCATTTACGGGAGATAAGTACTTTATTTGTTTTGTTGTTCTCTTTGATTTTTTTTTTTTTTTTAACGACAAGCATAGCTGCAGGCCCACGCTCTCAATTTAGGTAATTTATATTTTCACTTGATTTTAGTTAAGTCTTACGTGAATACTAAGGCATTACTTCATATTTGGAGGTGGACAAAATTATCCTCATTTTATCCTAATAGAAAAGCTATGAGTAATAATTTACTTTGGTCTTAAATATGAGATTCAGTTCACTTGATTCCTCAAATTTATATTTTTTTCTCTATTAAAATTTCCCTATCATTTACATATATTAGAGGATTTTTTTTTTTCAGAAAATTAGTTTCCAATATGTAAATGATAAAAATGGATACTTTAAAAAAATCAACTCACTTTTTACAAATAGGCTAAAATATATTTTTAATCCTATAAGTTTAAATGAAGTATATATTTTGTCCCTTAATTTTAAAATGTAGACTTATTATCAAAAAACTCTAACTTAACAAACTCAAGTGATGATGGTGTAAACTCTAATGATAATGCTATAATTAAATGAGATTAATCTTAAATTTAAAATTTGTATAAATTAAAAATAATCTAAAAACTTAATGAAGCTGTCAATATCAAAACCTCGATTTTATTTAAAAAATTAGTTTAATAATCTAAATATCAAAACATCAACTTCATTTGTAGGAATTTGTCAATTTATTTTAATTTAATAATCTAAATATATTATATTAAAAAATTAAAAATTACATATGTTTTATCAACCTCACTGTCATCAATTGATTTTGCTGCATGAATATTTTTTGTTAGTAACTTGAATGATGTTAAAAATATAAGACAAAAAGTATACTTTATAAAGTTAAAGGAATAAAAGTAAATCTAATGTCAAATTTAAGGGATTAAAAATATATTTTAACCTTACTAATAAAATTTAACTAATTTTCTTAATCTTTACATATTAATTATTGGAACTAATTTTGGTGCTCAACATTATGATAAGATCTACACCATTTAAACCCAGTTTCAACTGTCTATATTTAAAATTCTTTACTAATGATTTTTAAATTCATTCTTTGAAAAATTTACAGATAATATATTATCTTTATCTTAAATACATTAAAATAGTTTTTTTTAAAAGTAAATTTTAGTAGAAATAATCTAAATTATTCAAATTAGATCGGAACCATATGTATTAGCGATGAATTATTTTATATTTATCGGTCCACTTAGAATTAAAAACTCATTCTATTATTGTCTAATTCTTATATTTAAAATTGGAGAGTAAGTACTTTATATACGATTTGGAAGAGACCATAAGCACCCACCCCAGTGTTCTGTTGTGAATTACTTTCCTTCTTTTATAGCCACCATCGTCTTTAGGATTTTTTTATGTTTAAGTCAAGGTAAAACTCCTCTTATATATTTACTTTATAAATTATAAAAATTATTCTCTAAAAATTAATTAAAAACACACATTTACACCGTCAACAAAGTTGTTTTTTTTTTTTTGTAAAAAAAGGAGGATGAAATCTTGATCCGTTTAGCTCCTCTCTTATACCGTTTAAACATGTTTATGCTTGATAAACAATTTAGATCATATTCTAAGAGAGACACTGCCCATATATATGAAATAAAATCTCATTATATTTGTCTTCTTTTTCTTAGGTTGGATCGTCTATATATCCACCGTTCGTAGCGAAAGAGAAAGCACTGATTTTTGTGTTTTTGTTTAATTTTATTTGTTTTTTAAATTAGTGTTCATTTTAAAAACCGATTCTTCTTTCTTTCTTTTTCTTTTTTTTTTCTTTGCGCCATCCATTGTTTTGTCTCTTCTTTTCCCATTTGCATATACACTAATAGTTTATGTGTGTGTCACTGTGTTGCCCATTGATATTTGAGGATGTTTGCTTTGGATTTTTTTTAAAAGATGCGTAACATATTTATTATATTCGTGCATATCCCTAGATGATAAGATTCATGAAGTACATGAACACCTAGGCATGTCTACAAATATATATATATATATATATATATATATATATATATATATATATATATATATATATATATAATTTTTTTTTTTATAGGAAAAAATTTTGGTGGGGTTTGACACCAGTCCTCCACCAAGGCAAAGGCACAGCCTCGGGCTCTATGAGCACTTACTGGGGACTTACGAGATCGTCTACCAAAAGAGTCCCAGCAACGGTAGAGGGGATCAAACCCACATCCCAAAGGACTAATCCTAAATTCTTTACCATTTGTGCCAACTCTCTTTGGCTTGGCTGTCTACAAATATTATATTCCTAGTATCTCATGCTCAAAAATGTTTTACAGCAAAGTTTTAAATTATTCAAAAAATTAAACTGTTCAGTGACAAAACTTGTCTCTTGCTCTCTTCTCACTCAGACAGAAAAGGTTCTCATAATTCTTACTTCAATTATTTAACTGAGGAATTCTTAATGACACCTTTAATTTTTATAAGCGGGATGTCACGGCCTCGGATTTGAACTCCCAAAACCGTGACTGCCTTAGCTTGATCACCCCTCTTGATCCTAACTAAGTCAGCCGAACCCTCACGAGTAGGCAAGACGAAGAGAACTTTTAGAGAGAGAAAGAGAACTCTAGAGAGAGAAGCTCTTGAATGCAATTGTTTTGAATTCCCTTAGATTACCCTTGGATGGTTTACAAGTGAGGAGGGCTCCTCTATTTATAGCCTATCACCTCCTCAATGAACGGCCTAGATCGAAAACATCCTACGGTCAATATTGGTTCTCCAGAACCTTACCTACAAATATCTAGATATTTATGTACATGCCTGCATAAGCGCTTACATCAACGCATCTAGAATTCTCTACACAATTCTAATATTATTTACACATAGACTTGACCATGTAAGCATACATATGTCGCCTCATTACCATCTGCGTGGCGCCTGCATGTCCAAGTCCGAACCTCAATCCGTGTAGAGTGTCTTGTGCACACAAAATATCCAGCGTTCCTTATTTGTGCGTGACAGGAAGGTCACAAGTTGGGATAATCTGTTTGTAACCTCAAGACTCTCTAGACATCAAAGACTTTGGTTTTTGCTTATTATATTTGTTAACTACTCCTTTGTCTTATGGTTATTAGGTTGTTTCGTTGTTTATTTTTATGCTTGTTGGTGAGTTGTGTGTTAGCTTGTATGGAAAGTTTTAATAAATCTTACTTATTTTGGCCAGAATAAAAATTGAATGAGAGCATTCCTAAGTTGGTCAATATGCATTCATTAGTTTTTGTAAACATGTGTCCTATAATAACACGCCAATCTCACACATATAGGCAACTCTCATGATATTATCAAAATGTAGTTTATTTCAATTTTAAAACCTGTACCAGAAATATGTAAATCCGTGAGTAAACCGGTTTGGTATTTTTTTAAAAAAAAATTTAAGAAAAATTACCCTGAATTTTCAATTTCTCAACGATTTAGCCTCGGTTTAGCTCCATTTTAATTCCAATCTAACCCACTAATCATTAACTTAGTAACCTAGTTGGTTTAGTGGCTGGTCTCAATTTTAGAATCTTGGTTTATTTAGAAGTAAGATTTAAAGAACTCTTTATTGAGAAAATTTGAAGCTTGAACTGCATGTCACTATAAATTGCAATTTCCATTATGCCCTACTCCTAATAGATTTTTGCGCCAAAACATTAGAAGAGAACCTCCCAACTTTGCCATGAAACAAGTAATTAGTTAGCCTCGCTTCACGGACGATGAAGCCAACATCTTTTTTCTTGTTTTGGATTCCAACATGGATTTGTTTGCCTTTACTTTGGTCTTATGTTTGATTTCATCTCCTACATTATCATATATATCCTCTAGATTTTCTAGGGTAGAACTAGAAAATAAAGTGCACTAAAAACACACACACACACAAGCATATATCTTCTCTCTCTATATAGTTAGTTAGGTTTCAAATCTCTTGGAAAGTTCAATTTAATTTTTAGATTCTCTAGGGGTTAATAATACGTCTGCTCTTAAATATGAGATATATTGATTTTCTTGAAAAAATTAAAGAAGTTAACTATATTACTTAATCATATTATATATCGTATATCCTTATATTATATATAAATTTAACAGTCAAACTAATTAGTTTAGAAAAAAAAAATACTCTAAAATAATTTAAAATCAGGTTCTTTAATCTTTAAAAGACATCAACTTTATCTTATATTTAGAACTGAAAGGAGTAATTTTTTAGTGGCAAACCCCATCTTCTAATCAACGTTAAAAGATGTATGAACATTTATTATCCAATGGTACCTCGAATGAAAGAATATTAGTGTCTATAAGGAAGTTATAATTTTCTTATTGAAACCAAATAAAAGTACATCATTTACCTTTTGTAAAGTTATATGTCCCGCATACCCTTACCAAGCAACACTTTAAAAAAAAGCTATTAAATATTTTATATTGTAATAAAATTTAATACTAGTACTACGTACCTTTAAGTCTAAATGAAGTTTAAGTTGGAAAAGTAATTAGGAAAATGTATGTCAGGGCCTAAGGTAGCAAAATAATTTTAAAAAAAACTCAATAAACATTAACATGCCAGTAAAGGCCCTTGGCATTATTTTAAAAAAAAGTGTACGGATATAGTTGTTAATTGCTACTGATATAATTGTTAATGACTACTGATATAATTGTTAATATGTAGTTGTTAATTAGACTGATTTAGTTGTTAACGGGGACTGATATAGTTGTTAACCGCTACTAATATAGTTGCTAACACTTTTTGAAATAATACCAGAAAAGGCCCTAGCATGTGAATGTTTATTGGGTCTTTTTTAAAATTATTTTGCTATCTTGGACTCTGACATATATTTTCCCAAAGTAATTTACTCTGATGATGGGGTAAAATAATATAAAAAATAATTGATGTACTTTCTTCAAATTCTAAAGGGACAAACTAAAACTTGAAAGAATAATGAGTTTAAAATGGATAGAACAAAAGTACGAATTAAGTATGAATACTTGAAGCACAAGCTATGTCCATAGACGACACAATCTTGTTTCCAAAATTTCTATCACAAATATCATATTTTATGTCTGAGTTTATGCTTTTTAATATAGCAATGAGAAGATATATTTCTAAGGAACTTGGAATAGGAGGTCTTTGGAAATAAGGGTGGCTTAAACTTGAAGGAGGTCCAAAAACTGAGCTCAGAAATCATTAGAAATAGAATATAATATGTTAAAAAAATTACTTTTAAGACGCTTGAAGTTAACTTAACAAAAATTATATTAAATAATTTTCAAAATTACATTCATCCACATATTCTACACTAAAAGCAATAATCAAATTGTAATGAATTATAACATTAATAAAATTAAAGTCATATAAAAGTCATTCAAAACATTTATTTTTTTTAAAGGAAACACAATAGTTTTGTAATTTCTTACAACTTATAATAAATTTAATATTATTTAATGTGATTTTAATATTAAATTTGTGTGTTGTATTTTTTTTAAAAAATACATAAAATAAAGAGGACCCATGGGGCAAATATTTTATTGTTAGAACTTAATGTGTACCTACCTATCTTCATAACCTTGAATGCAAAGCAAGGCCTTGTTTTCTCTCTCAAAATATTGTCTACATATCTTTTGGTTGGGAAGTGGGTCCCCAAGAAATAAATAAACTATTCGTTGGAAATATTTATAATGTCTTGTTTCGGTGCATATGAATATAAATCCATGGTTAAAGTTAACGTTTTTCCCCCGGCAATGGTTAAAGTTATCTTAGGTTTATGGCAAAAAAGAGAGGTTATTTTTTGTTTTGAATAATTTCATAATTTTACCAGTGTATTATTAAACGAAATTATTTTAAAATTTCAACTTTTTTTAAGCAAAACTAATAGAAAGGAAAGGACTCGAAACCATATCCATCAAGGTGTTAATAGTAGGAAATCTTAATATCAAATGTGTGTGTCTGTGTGTGTGTTTTAAAAAAAGAAAACTTAACTTGATTTAAAATTTGATTACATAAATCCAAACAATTTCTGATGAGACTTGGAATGTTCTCAAGGATTTAATTCTACATTTATGAGGCCATAATTCATCTTGAATCCTCAACAATTTGTGTTAACCTGCCTTTGCTTCAAAACTTAATTAGGGTACTAAGAATTCATTTGTGTTAATACAACTTTAGAATGCTCATAGAATCTGCTGGGAAGGACATTTTCATTTATTAAAGAATGAGTTGTTTCTTCAGAATTATTCCAAAACAAAAAGGGTGAAAGTTAGCTAGGTTCATACATAAATCCATTACTATATAGGAAAATTTAATTTTAGTAATTAAAATTTAACATACGAGTCAACTCAAGAACTAACATAGTAGATTCGTTACACATGACTTTTTTTTTTTTTTTTTTAATTTCCTCCCATCAAATGACTTTAAAACATATACAATATAAATATTGAAAAAAAATGATGGAAAAAAAATTTTCTAATCAAAAAATTTATTGCTCAAAAAGTATCTGAAATTTGTAGCAAAACACATGTTCAATCTTTTTTCATAGCGGGTATAAGTTTTCTTCAATTATTTGTAAAACAGAAGACAGTTAAAGTTTCAAACACAACTAAAGATGAGTTGCATATGCTTAATAAGTTGGAAATGATCTTTAAGTACCTTTAGGTAATAAATTTTGTAAGGAGAGATTTTTCGGTAATTTTCATCATATATTATTTTTCAAATATCATGTATTATCATTTATTTTTCTAGATAAAAATAAATAAATTACCCATAAACAATTGATCATGGCTTGTTGTTATTATATTGTTTTGGCCAAGGAAATGATGGGTAATAGAGTACAATGGAGAAGAAGAAAGATATATATATATATATATATATATATATATATATAGAAGTTCATGTGAGACAAATATATTTGTTAGCTTCTAAGTTTGTTTAGAATGATTAAAAAGTAGATGCAATAATAATAATCACCAAAGAGTCATACTACTCAACCATTAAATAATTACATCATAGGCTATATGCAAGAAATTAAAGTGAACCAATAGTTGGAATTTGCCATAAATAATGAGATAATACACAAATTCAAAGTGTTTTTGTGACGTGTTGTCCCATTAATTATTGTTAGTTTTGAGAACAAAGTGGCGTTTGGTTGCGGAAAGGGGATTTGTATAAGTGTCACTAATGACTACATAGGTCATGCCAATAGCAGTTCATGATAAGTTTTATTTTATTTATTTATTTATTTTTGTAATTTCATAAAATTTGATCTGTTCTCCACCTCACAAGGCTTGTTTTATAAGTATTTCCATACAACTACACTATTGTTATTACTATATAATTAGGCAATACAAAATCAAAATGTAGAAAAAGAAGTCTATATTATTCATAGCTTATAAATCTATTGATTTATTGAAGTTAACTAAAGTCTATTGTTTTGTTAATATGACAAAATGAACCTGGCTTGAACTTAAGATTTGAACTTTTCATTCATTTTTTTTTAACATTTATCTAGCATGTGAACTTATTTTCTGTCCAAAAAAAAAAAATCATGTGGACTTATTTGAGTTTTGTTAGATTTAACTAGCGTGGGGGTCGGTCTTCCTCACCTTTAAGGAGGGGGTTTGATCCCTGCGTTGGTCAAACGCTGAGGGAGGCATCTTAGGAGTCTAGAAAGTAGTGGTAACGCTGGTAAACGTGGAGGCATGTGTACTCTCTGACCAGTATCCCTTGTGGAATGAGCTTCAAGCGCCCTGCCCTTGGACTGTGGGTGGGCCTGACCCCTTTCACAAAATTTTTTATAGCAAAAAAAAAAAAGATTTAAATAGAGGAGGTAGAATATAATTTTGGTATTATCAATGAAAAGGCTCAATAAATTTTTATTGGGAAGAAAAACCTTATTTGTTTTCATAGAGAAAGTCTTGGGAAGTAATAGTACTTAAATTTATATTTTTTTTACAATAAAATTTGTAAACAGTAACTTTTCACCAATTTTTGCTATAATTTTCTGTATGAAACCCATGTCAATTTACTTATATCATCCATTAGGTTAATTTTTCCAATCAAATTATGTAATGGAGGATTTTTATTAATTATTTGATTTTTAATGTAAGACTTATTTATTTAATTTGAGGATAATAAGTAGGCTAAATAAATTATTTTATTATAATTTCTAAAATACTCATGTGTAACATTTTATCATATATTAATTTATAAGTTAGTCAAATTAATTTTCTTAAAAAATATAAGTGACAGAATGAAAAAATATCTTATATTTGAAACCAAAATTTACCTCAAGACTAAATTCTATATTTAGGATTGGAAGGGTATTAATAATGATCCAACAAAATGTAGACATTTTATTAATATAAATTGTTGTCATTAAGAAAAGTCCACCACACAAGATTTAATTAGGGAATTCAACCTAATGAATATATATAAGTAAATAGCCTCAAGCTTTTTCCTAATTTTCTTTCCATTCTTTGATTTTTCTTACCATTGTGGATTGGAGAGAGGTAGATACTTATTTGTAAAATATTATTGGGAGGAACTTATTTAAGAAAGGGAAAAGGCAGAAAAAGAATTTTAAAATTGTAAAGAATTGATAAAATTAAAAGACTAAACAAACATAAAAAGAATTTTAAAATAATAAAGAATGAATAAGAGAACGACAAAACTTGATAAACAATTTACAACTTTTTTTTATAAAAAATATTTGATTTAAAATTTTACAATTTAAAATTTCTTTTTTTTTTTTTTGTCTTTTTCCCTGAAAATATCACTAACTACTTTTTTTTTTATATCATTTTTTTTTTTCAATTTTGACTTGTGCAAGTCAAATGTAGATGATGTTCATATTTCATATTTTCTAGTTTGACATTTTAACTACATATTCTACCTTTTTTTGCCTGAATTATATGTTCAACTTGTATACACCCTTTTTTCCCCTATATCAACTTGTATGTATCACCAGTTATAAAATTGTTTTTACCAGTAGAAGAATTAATACAGTTAAACCGTCAAACGAACTCCTATCTGATTTGATTTAGTTTAATTGAATTAATACCAAAAAAAAAAAAAAATCACTCCATTATAAGATAAAGCACAATAAGGAAAAAATAGAAGCAAAGCAACTATCGCCTAATCCAACCTCTGAAAGTGGAAACGAAGGAGGAAGAAACAGAAAGCTTCCAACGACGACGACAACGACTTGCTTCTCTTCTACTTTACTCTATCTACCGTTGGCAAGTCCGGTCGTCTCATCATCCCTTCCATGCTTTTTGGCGGGGGCTGTTCTTTGGGCCCCACCGATTAAAATCTCGACCTTCCCCCGTCTCTTTCTCTTAAATACTCTCTCTTTACTTCTCTCATCCTCCCCAACTTCCCTTTCTTCTTCTTCTTCTTCCTCCTCCTGTCTCACTCTCTGCTTCACTGTATCACTCTGTTCAAGCACTTCGATTTGTTTCCTTTCATCTCCACCCCATGAACACTCTTTGTTGCTTCTTCTTCTTTTTCTTGTTACTGTTCCTTTTTCCTCTTCTCTCTTTCTCTCTCTCATCCGATGGCCTTTCCCTTTTGTCTCTCAAATCCGCCATTGATCAGCCTCCTGGAGCCTCCGCTTTCCCTGATTGGAATGATGGTGACGCGACTCCTTGCCAGTGGTCTGGTATCTCCTGTATGAACGTCTCCGGTTCCCCCGAGCCTCGCGTTGTTGGAATCACGCTTTCCGGTAGGAATCTCCGGGGCTATATTCCTTCTGAGCTTGGAAGCTTGGATTATCTTCGCAGGCTTAATTTGCATAGCAACAATTTCTATGGTTTTATTCCTGTTCAGCTCTTCAATGCCACTTCACTTCACAGTCTTTTTCTCTACGGTAACAACCTCTCCGGTCCTTTGCCTCCTTCGATCTGTGACATCCCGCGTCTTCAAAACGTCGATCTCTCCAATAATTCAATCTCCGGTAATATCCCGGGGGAACTTAAGAATTGCAAGCAGTTACAGAGACTGATTCTCTCTCGGAACAAGTTTTCCGGAGAGATACCTAAAGGTGTGTGGTCGGGATTGGATAATTTGGTTCAATTGGACCTCTCCGCGAACGAGCTTGACGGGCCAATCCCAGACGATGTTGGCCAATTGAAATCTCTTTCGGGTACGCTCAACCTTTCTTTTAATCACTTGTCAGGCAAAATACCGAAATCGCTGGGGAATTTGCCAGTTGCAGTGAGCTTTGATCTTCGTAATAACAATTTAAGCGGCGAGGTACCCCAAACGGGTTCGTTCGCTAATCAGGGTCCTACCGCATTTCTGAACAATCCACAGCTATGTGGATTTCCTCTCCAGAAATCTTGCGGCAATTCAAACCAGGGCTCTTCGGGGAATCCAAGTTCATCTCGAGAGTCCGATAACCGTAATGGCCTGAGTCCTGGTTTGATCATACTAATTTCAGCGGCTGACGCAGCTGCGGTTGCGTTAATTGGCCTTGTAGTTGTGTACATTTATTGGAAGAAGAAGGACAATTCCAATGGATGCAGCTGCACAGGGAAGAGCAAGTTTGGCGGGAATGAGAAAGGGCATATTTGTTCCTTCCCATGTATCAATGGTCTAAAAAGTGATGACTCTGAAATAGAGGAACCTGAGAAGGGAGAGGATAGCAGAGGGGAAGGTGATTTGGTGGCCATTGACAAGGGTTTTAACTTCGAGCTTGATGAACTTCTTCGTGCTTCAGCTTATGTATTGGGTAAGAGTGGATTAGGGATTGTGTACAAAGTGGTTCTGGGAAATGGAGTGCCTGTAGCTGTTAGAAGACTCGGAGAGGGTGGTGAACAGAGGTACAAGGAGTTTGCGGCTGAGGTTCAGGCCATTGGGAAAGTGAAACACCCCAACATTGTGAAGTTGAAAGCTTATTATTGGGCTCCAGATGAAAAGCTTCTGATCAGTGATTTTATCTCCAATGGCAATCTGGCCACTGCTCTTCGAGGTAAGTTCTTTTGATTTTTTTTTTTTTTTTTCAATGCCAATTTTCTTCTATTTATCATGTTTGCTCTTACTTGCTACAATCATTCTGAAGGAGGTGTTGACTTCCGTTTCTAGTTTCTACTCTACTCTGTAGTTAGCATGACAGAGTAATAATGAGCAAATTTAAATGAAATAGAGTCATGTTGGTTTATTATAAAAAAGTTATTTACCATGTGGTATGTGAACGGAATATGAAGTATGAACTTTATTTATGGCTTTTGTCTTGGCTTATTATTTTAATATAATGATTCGGGATAGGGTTGAGTTGGCTTGTTCTTTCTCATGGCACCTTCTCTGTTTGGATCCCCAGAAATTATTGGCTTTCCATAAGATCGCAAAATCAAAATCCTTGAATTGTGCACTTCGAAGTCTGTTCTGAGTTTTATAATTTTCATGCCAATCGGTTTGTTGAATAATTTTAATTTTACTTTTAGCTTGGATTGCTAGTGATTTTACTAAAGGTTGCATTTTGTTGGACTTCCAGTCCGACAAATTTTCGGGCCAGAGCACGTGGTTTTTCGTTTTTTCGCGTCTTTTTTTGGCCAACTGCTTCGTTGTTGATTTGTTGGACAGTAGATGCTCAGATTGACCTAAATAAAATAATCAGACTGTAGAATTATAATGAATTTAGGTGAAGTTAATGAATAGTATTTATGGAGAATGGGGTAGGAGGCGTTAGATCCGAGGAAATGTTTGGTGAGAACGTGGTGTAAAGACGTCCCTCTAAGGAGGGTCAAGTCATGGGGCAGGAAGGAGGACATGGCTAAGGACATTCACCATGTGTGTGGGGATTAAGTGGCATTCATGTGGGTGGACCAACACATATTCTGTAGCATTTACCCAGTTAGACACCATCTTGAGCCACTCAACACAGTGAATCCTGTTGGAGATTTAAACAAACAATTTAATATGTAATGGGTCAAATCTTTACCAGCCATCCTTTATTTAATAAAAGTTGCTGCTTCATTCGTATCTTGGAAGGCAGCTTTGTATAAAGTCTGAGTGTCTTTCTTAGTGTTTTTAGACAGAACAAAACATTTACAACTTTGTGCCACTCTTGTGACTTTCTATCATCCTAAGCAAAAGCTGAAACCTCTTATTATAAATTGGATGCTTTTCGTTGTTTCAACTTTTCTCAACTTGAGGCTTTTTGAACTGGGACCCTTCTCTTTCCTTGCTTCCACTCCACCCCTCTTTACTATTAAGTAAATAAAATGAAATCTCAAGGGTTCGGTGATTTTGCCTTTTTAAGGCATTGCCTTAATCTAAAGTCCAAGTTTCCTTCTTAAAGATTTCAAGGATATGTAACATGTTCCTCAAGTTAATCTTATGTCTCCTACCCCTTGCAACCACCTTCATATTTTAGATTAGTTGTGCATTCACCCAGTAAAAGGACATGTTCCTCTTTCTTTCTTTCTTTCTTTTTTTCGCTCAACAATATTCCTCTATATTGAATTGCTACATAATCCACATTTGCATTATTAGATAGTCAAATCCACTTTTTGCAATAAGAATTTTGGGCATACCTAAAATCCGATTGACTCGCTGACATATCCATACGAAACTGAAACATCAATATGGAGTATGGACCCCGATCACGTTATACAACAAATACACCAAATAAAGGAAAAGAAGAGATTCTCTCATAAGACTGTTCTCTTCTCTTCCACTTTTTGTTGTATAACGTTGCATTGGTGCTCTGGTTTTATGTGGGTATTTCAGCGAGTCAATCAGATTTCAGGGATGCCCAAAATTCTTACATTTGCCATGTCTGGTTCAGTGCAGATAGTGATTAATGCTGATTGATAATCCAGGCAGAAATGGTCAGCCATCTCCGAATCTTTCGTGGTCAACCAGGCTAAGAATTGCCAAAGGAACAGCTAGGGGCTTGGCCTATCTCCATGAATGCAGTCCAAGAAAGTTCGTTCATGGCGACATAAAACCCTCCAACATTCTACTTGACAACGACTTTCACCCTTACATCTCTGACTTCGGCCTCAACCGCCTCATAACCATCACCGGAAACAACCCTTCCACTGGTGGCTTCATGGGCGGAGCTATTCCATACATGAAACCATCTCAAACAGAGAAAACCAACAATTACAAGGCCCCTGAAGCTAGAGTCCCCGGCTGCAGACCAACCCAGAAATGGGACATCTATTCATTCGGAGTTGTATTGCTCGAACTCCTCACCGGGAAATCTCCAGAGTCATCTCCGACAACATCAACTTCTGTGGAAGTCCCTGACTTAGTGAGGTGGGTGAAGAAAGGGTTTGAAGAAGAAAGTCCATTATCAGAAATGGTTGATCCATCACTGCTCCAGGAAGTTCATGCCAAGAAAGAGGTTCTAGCTGTGTTTCATGTAGCACTAGCTTGCACTGATAGTGACCCCGAGGCTCGGCCTAGAATGAAATCTGTCTCTGAAAATCTTGAAAGGATCGGAACATGATTCAGAACTTGAAGACATTCAAAATATATACCCCCAGCAATGATTTTTAGGTAGACTTGTTTATGAAAAAATAGATAGACTAAACAAAGAGAATATACATAAGCATGTTTAGATCTCATTAAAAAGTTTCGTATGAGATGCTTATGTATATTTTCATGATTAATTTAGTCTACTCATTTTCTTTCTAAACAGTCATACTTGAAAATCTTTCTTACAAGATACGGCAACTTCATACTGTGCCATGATGCATTCGTTGTGGTGGGCATTCAAAAAGTTTCCTGGGGGCATCATGAAGATGGTGTCTGCACAAAATTCTTTCTTTCTTGGATGACAGGTCATCATCTCAATCTTAACTTTTTGTTCGGAATCTATGAAATTTTTTTGGAGAGCTGTCACTCTCATATTCACCCAACCTCTCCCTTTGTTTCTTTTGCGATGATAAACCAGGTTGTTAGATTGTAATTTAAATTTTGTTGTGATAATCTGATTACAATAACTTTATAATAAAATATTCATTATTATGTGGCAGTTTCGAATGCAATACTGTGAACCCAATCTTTTCCCATTTCCCATTTGTATGCTGTATTTTTCCCCCCGTGTCTTCTGGTGAACCTATATTCATGTTCTTAGAGGAATCTTGGGTTTTAAAGTAAAAAACAAAAGGTAGCTCATGAAACGACGTCACCATTCACATTCTCATCTTTCTCTGACAGTGGCACTTCTGTTGCGCTCTAGGCAACTTAAGAAGACCAATTTTAAATATTACTTGTGTTCTTTAATAAAATTATAACATTGATAATTTGTTTTGCAGCTTAACGTCTTATATAAGTTGAAAAATCATGGCGAATAAATTGGAAAGACAGAACCTATCTTACACAGAAAGAAAGTGCCATACATGATACAACCCACGAACACAGAAGCGCAGAATTTACAGTTCATAACTTTAAAAACCAACTTAGTTATACAGAGAAAATGTGGTAAGTTACAAATTATGTGATTAAATCTGGAACCAAAAGAGAAACAAAATTACTCTTTAAGAAGCAATTATCTCATCTCACCATCTCTTTAAGAACAACATAGAAGAATCTCCAATATTAATTTACGCTCTAAATATTCGGTGCTCTTATTTATGAAACATTATGCCTATTTATATTAGTTTACAGAGAGAGACTCTATCCAAAATATGAATACGAAGTTCAAAATATATTCAAATATGAAATTCAGATAACTCATAATTCTATATTCTAACAACTAAATCCATTTAGTGGGATATTTTCATTTATTTTCTGATTTCCTAAAGATAATAATAAAAACAGACTAATTACTAATTAATCCCTAATCTAACATCTAACTTAATACATTTATTTTTTCTATAATAAATTTGAATTGCTATCAGAATGTATAAAGCAAAGTCTACATTTTTGTGTAAAGTGATGGTGATGGAAACAGTCGAGAGTAGAAACTGCATCTTATTTTACTCATTTTGGGAGGGGGGGGGGGGGGATTAAAAAGACAAGTATAAGCATTTTGACAGATTTAAGAACCTTTATGTGGAAACCATATACCAAGTAAGTTTTTCTCTTCCAATAAGCCAAAGTCATAATCAGGTCTCAAGAAACTGTAGTCATAATAACCAACTTCCCGGTCTGCCTCCTTCATGTTATTCAGATACAGAGGCAAATGACCAATCTGCCACTCATCAGTTTCTTTTTCTTCAAACATGAAGTTTCCATCACCAAAATTGTTCAAACGCTCCTCATCTTCAAATTTTCTCTCTGCAGAAGCTTTATATTCCTCATCAGATGTACAAAATCCCAGAATCCCACACGTCATTTCCTCCATCTGCTTCCTCCCAAAGGCAGCTTCACTTTCATTGACACCACAATCCTCTGTTTCTTCTTCAGTCTTCACCAGAACAACCTCATGTTTCTTCTCTGTTTCCTCATTAGAGCATGTGGGTTCTTCTTCTTCTTCTTCTACTCCTACTACTTCTCCTTCCATATTATACTCAGGAAAGTTCAGGCGAGCGCAAGGACCGTACATGGCTTTGGCTGCTTGATCATAAGCAAGAGCAGCTTCAAGTGCAGTAGAGAAAGTGCCGAGCCATAAGCGATTTGGTTTCTTGTTTCCCAGGATACTGTGATTTCCAGTAATGGGTTCGCGAATTTCTGCCACCCATTTGCCCCAAATCCTCTGTCTCACTCCTCTGTAGTTGCAATCTGAGTTTTGAGGCCCTCCTTTGCCTCTCATGCATCCCTTTCTTGAACCTTTCGCTGGCACTCTGTGACTCGCTTTCTTTGCTCCATTTTTGACAAACTCAAGCTCACTGTTATACTTCTTCCACTTCTCAAGAGTGTCTGTTACAGAGCCACTCCCACTTCTTCGTCCCTTACGCGATGTCTTGTTCCTACAATTACCATCCATAAAAGAAGTCTGTTTAGAATTCTCAAAATTGATATTCATACTTGGAAAAGAAGAAAACAGAGATACCATACAGGACGAGAAGATAACAAAGTATTAATATATTAGCTTTCAGGTTAAATTTGAAGTGATGATGCAACTCTTTTTTCTGAAAACCATAGTCAGCTTCTTTCATAAATCATCGACAAAAGTTCATATCAGATTCTTCTTAATGTGGAAAAAAACAAAAAGTTATGGAGCAGCAAGTCACCAGCCAGAAAACAGACAAGTTTTTATGCGACAGACTCTGTTTTTAAAGAGACAAAATTCACAAACAGCAGCAGATTTAGCACATTCAAGAAACTATGTACATAGTTTCATTAATCATTTGCAGAAATTTCAAAACAGATAAATTTATAAGTCTAAGATAAACAGTCTAAGCTCAAAATGCTATTCATAGTTTCATTCCCGGCATCAGCAAAGAAAGTACTCTATTCCAACCACATATCATAAAAAGCTCAGCTTTCATTCGGAAACAAGAAAAGCTTATGGATCAACTAGTTAGAAAATGCACAAATTTTAACACCGGAAAGTTAAGAGGTAAAGGGAATGAAAGAAGAACCCTTATACCAATACAGACGAAATGAAAGAGAAGTTTAAGATTTCATTAATATGGAGGTATGAATAATTAAGATGAACGTAGTTTCAAAAAACTTACCCAAAAAGAATTTCAGTCGTCATGCGCTTCAAATTCTGATATGACTAGTTGAAGAAAGTGATTTCTGCGTTGTGAATGTGTATTTGAGGGTTTTGTGAGGGTTTTGTGTTCATGTGTTCCAGTGATGTCATCACAAACGTCATATTTGACGTGGGAACCAAGAAACTATTCCAAGGGGGAAATGGTAATATCCTCAATGCCTCAGGTGATGACGTGGCACGTTTAGAGCTGCGACCATAAAGGGCCCTGCCACGTGGCAGAATTTCATGACGTAGACTTTACACTCATCCGCAGAGTTTCCTTTGCCGTGAAGGGCGCCCTTTTCGTCCATTGATACATACATAATCCTTATTATAAGGCACCAACTAACAAATCACACAAACTAATGAAAACAGTTAAAGTCAATAAAGTTATCTTATAATTTAAGTAATTTCTAATATTACTCCTAGTATTTAAACAAAACTCTAATATTATATTATTATTACTCTCACCTACTACCCTTATTAATTATGGGCATACATGAAAAAAAATAATCAATACTCCTTGGAAACAAGCAAGTGCCTTATAAAAAGGATCAAATACATTTGGTAGTTGATACCTTATAATAAGGACCAGAGAGAGTATATGTCTTCACATTTTTCTCAAAAAATAAATAATAATAATAAATGAAGTTTTCATTAATTATATGCGACTATGTTATTTAAAACTCACCCAACAATTAGCTAAGTGTGAGTTGATTAAATATTAATCTAGTTTTTGAATTAAGGCTCAAGGATTGAAAGATCAATAAAGTTCCACGTCCTTTTATATATATATAATAAAGCACCACGTTTATGGATAGAAAAAAAAAAAAGGAAGTGGTGTTCTGCTTGAGGAACTTAATAAAATAATAATAAAGATTTAAGAGTTCACTGAGATATTAGAGCATTGTGAAGGAGATAAGTTTTGCAATTTTTTTTTAATTACAAATAGGTTCAGTTTGAGTTATTTATTTAGAAAAATGACAAAAAGATCTCAATTGAAAAATAATAATATCGAAAGAGTCTTATAATTTACCAATTGTAATTCCTTCACTTATTAATAAAATGCTCCTTTACTTGTTATAAGACTTTTTTATATTATGTTCCTTAATAAAACTTTCATATAATTTTTCGATTGATTTTTTACTAGCCACACGCAGGCTATTAAATTATATTTTTTGTCCTTTTGAGGCACTAATTTAAGTCATAAATTTCGTCTATGGAGCCATGGCGGGTATAAAAATCCGGATAAGTTTCATCATGCATCACATCAGCACCTTTTTATTTTTATTTTTTATTTTTTATTTTTATCGTTTTATAGGTTTCAACTTTTTCTATTTTGTGGGAAGTTGGGTAGAAATGTTCGATCGTCAGCTGCGTCTGGAATATGCATTGCAAGTTGTAAAGCTAAGTTCTTTCATATGGAATGTTCAGTGCAACATACCCGTCAAAAAAAAAAAACCCACCTCTTATTCTTAATATCAAAGTTAATTGATTAGTTTAAATGAATTGAGAAAATTAATTATATTACTTATTTGTAATAAATATATCTTTTTTTAAAAAAAATAGTACTATCTATTATTTTTACCGTTGGATAAAAACTCTTTAATGTGTATAATCAATAATGATATATTAGAAAAAAAAATTATAAGTTTAGAAGACAAAATGTAGATTGAGATATTATATTTGAGACCAAATCTAACTCTCAAGTAAATTTTATATTAAGGATGAAATGGAGTAATAAAGAAGGTCATTGACTAATCATTTGATGATATTGGTTTATATTCACTAATGGAAGAAGACTAAGGTGCAACATCTTGAAAAGATTAATGAAATTAATTAAGTTAGTTATTTATAATAAATATGAGTTAATTTACCTAAGGTATCACTTTTAATCATAAGTATCCTTGACTGTATACCTCTTAATATGTATAGACGTATTGTCAATAAAGATACTTGAAATGATGAGTTATTAATTTGGCAATCAACATGGATTGGCCAAGTCTTAAATCTAAATACTTTTGATATTTATAATTAGGGCTTTGGTTTTCTCATATTACATGAGAAAAAAAAGTTTCCTACACACATATAAAATGGTAGGACCCACATATATATATATAAATTAATATATGTATATGTGAGTCCCATTATTTCATGTGTGTGTAACATGAGAAAATGGTTTTCCTATAACATAAAAAAATGTTTTCCCTTATAATTAAATCTAAACTTCAACTAACTCTTATATTAAAAAGTGGAAGGAGTATTAAGTAATTCAGTTGAGCACACCAACAAATTTTTAGTGTAAGCAGGGCTCTTAGTGGATCCATTACTTAGATTCATTCAAAAATCGTTTCTCTTGTGCTTTTTTATGAACAAATGTTTTCTGAATTATTCTTGGCAAACAAGTGGCTAAAAATTATGAGTATTGTAAGAAAAATAAGACAATACGTGTAAGTGAGAGTGAGGTCCCCATGGAAATGGAAATAAATTCCATGCCTTAATTGTGTTTGTTACAGCTGAAAGAGCCATGGAAATCATTTCCACGTGGAAAACTAAACCAACGGAAATCTATCTTGGGGCCTTTGTAACAAAAAAAAATTAAAAAAGGTGTCAAAATTGTGAAAATGTCAGAAAATGCCTCAAAGCTTTTTCTGATATAAATTTATTAAAACTTTAGTTGTTAATGGAGTTAATATGGTTGTTAATTAAGCTGATATAGTTGTTAACGTTTTAATGAATTTATACCAAAAAAGGCCATAAGACCTTTTTTTTTATATATTTTTAGAATCTGAAGACTTTTTTTATATTTTTTTCTATTACAAAGGCTATTAGATGGATTTTCCCCTAAACGAACCCATTCAATCAAATTGTCTTCCATTAAAACAAGAAAAAAAGTAAAGATTTATAATTTCATGTGGCCAAATTCCGGGCAATTTTCTGAAACAGACCAAAAAATTAAAAAATTTGTCAAAATAGACCAGTAGGCAAAAAAATTTCAATTCTAACCTAGTTGGTGGCACCACGTCAGCGAACGCCACGCGTGGCGCCACTTTGTTTGTGGCGTGCCACATGGGCACGCCACAAAGTGGCGCCGCCACGTGGGGCGCCACTTGTGGCGTGCCCACGTGGCACACCACACAAGAGGCGCCAGCACTCTTTTTAAAAAAATAATAATAAAAAATAAAGTGTAGGGCTCGTTGCTGCCTTAGGGGCAGCTTTTCTGCTGCCCCAAGGCAGCTATAAAATGGGTGGGGGGCGTGAATAATTCATGCCGCCCACAGTAATTTTTATAAAAAAATAAAAATTTTAACGCTGCAATTTGCAACATGTGACACACGCTACAAATTGCAGCATGAGGCAGAGGCGCAGAGCACGCCCCTGCCTATTTTAAAAAAAATAAAATAAAAATAAATAAATTTCTTCCCCTATTTAACACTTAACACACACACATTTCACACTTCAAAGACATACACACATTTCTTCTTTCATCCAGGAGAGGTTGGGAGCAGCAGGTGAAAAAGGAACGAAAGGAGAAGAAACATCTTGGTAGCTACTTTAAGGTATGCTATGTATTTTATAAGATTATTTAGGTAGCTAAACTAGAATATTTTTAACAAGTCTTCTGCATTACATGATTTGTGTATATTTTTGTCTCTGCAATGATGGTAGTATTTCGTCGGTTAGAAAAAAATGTTAGAGTTAGAATTTTTTAGAAGTTCTAAGTTCTGATAATATAAGACTGTATTTATGTAGTAAATGGGTAATAATAAATTTAAGTCGATTTATATGTATTTTTTGTTTGTTTTACAAATTTAAAACTAATTCTTAAATTTAAGAAATTCAAGATTGTTGTATTATAGGATATTTTGCCCGATTAAATGCTGTGCAAATAGTATATTTGGGTTCATAGAGATATTATGGAAATTTTAATCGGTTTAGTTTTCAAACATTGGAGGAAAAAACCAAAGTAGGATAAGAAAATTAAATTACAAATAATAATTCAATATATATGATTCATATATATATATATATATATATATATATATATATATATATATATATATTATGAATTCTAATTTTTCTTTTAATTATCCTTCTTATTGGTTAATTTTCATTTATTCTACTTAGTTGAATTTGTATTTGTTGAACAATTGTCATTATCATAATAGAATTTTTCTTATTTTCGTTATCATTTTATGTTATGAATTTTAATATATTAATTAATTATTGTTGTTAGTATTATATTATTTTCGTTATTAATAAATAATTTTGAAAAATTTTACTAATTATCAAATTTGATTTATTTTATTAATTTTATGATTATTAAATAAATGTCATTTTTTTTTATTATTATTATATAAACTTTGTTATTTTTATTACTAAAATATACTATGAATTGTAATGTTTAGATTAATTTTTGTTAGATTATATTATATATGTTATTTTGATTAAAATTATTATATATTATGAGTTTTCAAATGTTTTCATTAATTTTCGTTCATATTAAATAATTTTCATTCAAATGGAGAGAAAGCAACATCGATGCGTGTACAGGCTTACAATCCGGCGCGGACCACGTTTGAAGTTGACGGTCAAGACGATTCATACTCTGTGAACTTGACCGAGAGGAAATGCCAGTGTGGGAGGTTTCAAGCATTCAAATTCCCTTATAGTCATGTAATTGCTGCATGTTCGTCTATAACCCATGATGCGCACCGGTACGTGGATCCGGTATTCTCAATCTACCACATTATGCAAGTTTACTATTCACCATTTTAGCCGATCAGAAGTGAAGACGGAATACCGCCCGCTGACGGACCCAAGATTATCCCTGATGAATCAAGATTGCGTGGTAAGGGGCGCCCTAAATCTACCCGCATTCGGAATGAGATGAATGAGGTGGAGCTCCAACCTAGCTCCAGTCGAGTTAGATGTACTATATGTAGACAGTCTGGACATAACAGGCGTGCATGTCCTACAAGGCACGTAGTTGATGAAAGACAATAATATTTACATTAGATTGTCCATACATTTTTTTCGAATGTAAGAATAGCTATTTATTCTTAATCTCATTTTTTTCATATTTTTTCTTAAGCCATTTTTACTATTTGATTTATTATTTTACGTTATTTTCTCATTTGATTACAAAATAACCTAATATTGTGAAAAATAAAGTTGTTTGATTTGTTTTGGCTTCTCCATTTTTTTGATTTATTTAACGTACTATATTATTTAAATAAAGTCTGGACAATAAAGCTTACATACTAAATATATTGAATAATTATTTTTAATTTAAGTTTCTCATCATACTTTGGTATTTTCTCTAATGTACTACTAAATAATTTCAAAACTAACCCGATTAAAATTTCCATAATATCTATATTAACCCAAATATATTACTTGCATAACATTTAATCGGTAAAAATATCCTATAATACAATGATGTTAAACTTTCTAAATGTAAAAATTAGTTTTACATCTCTGAAACAATAAAAAATGCATCTAAACTGATTAAAATTTATTATTAATCAATCATTACACAAATACAGTCTTCTATTGTCAAAACTTACAACTTCTAAAAAATTCTTAACTCTAGTGTTTTTTCTAACCGACACAAGACTACCATCATTGCAGAGACAAATAGAGATACAAAATATTTTATAAAGAACATTTATCAAAAGATTCTATTTTAGTTACCTAAATAATCTTATATAATAAATAACATACCTTAAAATAACTTTCAACCGATGTATTCTCCTCTTCTTCTTTCTTCAAGTAAGCTTCCAACGTCTCTCCCTCTCTCGCTGATGCAATGTGTGTGAATATATGTGTGTGTGGTTGTTTACATATAAGAGGAAGAAGAATTTATTTTTTTTTTTATAAAAATTACTGTGGGGGGCGTGAATTATTCGCACCCCCCACCCATCCCCTAAGACAGCTTGAGCGCCCTGCACTTTCTTTTTTATTATTTTTTTTTAAAAGAGGCGCCAGCAGTGCTGGCGCCATTTTGCGTGGGCACGCCACAAACAAAGTGGCGCCACGTGTGGCGCCCGCTGACGTGATGCCACCAATTAGGTTAGAATTGAAAATTTTTTGCCTATTGGTTTATTTTGACAAATTTTTTAATTTTTTGGTCTATTTCAGCAAATTTTCCCCAAATTCCCTTTTGCCCCTTCAACCTTCACGTGACTCCTTCTCCCTCGTCCTTCTAGTGACGGCGAGATCCACCGGCGGCTTGTGCTCACAAACACGACGGAGACAGGGACCAGTGGTGGCGACATTTCCACGGATCTCCGGCTTGGTCTTCTCCCCAACTTCATCTTCGCATTCTGCTCCATGTTCGCTTATTTCATGGGATTGTGCGACGCCACTGCCGTCTACTTCCCCTTCTTCAAATTTGGTTTTCTTCAACAGGATTGTGCGCCGGCACCGACTTCTTTTCCCCCTTTTTTAAATCTGGTTTTCTTCAATGGGATTGAGCGACGGCGCTGATGTCTTCTTCCCTTTCTTCAGATCTGTAAAATAGCGACGGTTCCAAGATTTCTATCAATGTTTATCTCTTCTTCACCCATTTCGTCTGCTTATACTTCATTCTCCATGATCTCCGGCGAGCACAATCCAGCCCCCGCTGGGACTACAGTGGTTCCGATGATGCCTGCTGTTCTGACTAGGGTGGGTGGTGGTGTTTGCTCTTCAGGGAGGATTTTTTTATTTTTAATTTAGAAGGGCATTTTGATATTTTCAAATATAAATTGTGCCAGATTCGAGGAGCGAACTTTCAATCTTCATATCATCATTTCCATATGCATATCTATATTCATCGAAATCAATTACGTTGTACCAAAGCTTTTTCAAAGAAAAGGATGGCCTTCGTCTCTGTTTTTCTCCTTTAAAAATCCTTCCCTAACGAGAATGTGAACATTTTTTTACAAGAAGAAGAAAGAAGTAAAGATACTCTATATTACAAGAAAAAAAACCAAACGGAAATCATTTAAAGGAATCAAATGAAAATCTAGGGGCGTCCTTAAAGCTTGCTTGACTAGCATGCCAGCTTTAAAGTTCTTCTCTCTTTCAACATGTTGAAGATCAATCAGCCAATCACGTTTAAATATATTATGACATTCTAAGATTAAATTCTAGTTATCATGAAAGTCGTTATTTCCATCCTTGAAAAGCTTAATGGTATCTGAATAATCATTTCTTAAATAAACAGGTTTCTGTCCCAAACCCTTTGAAGACCGTAAGACATGCCCAAAGTTCTGCCTTCAAAGGATCTCTGTTCAGTATATGGAGCATGAAATCTCAATTGGATTTACCTATATGATCTTTGATATCATTCCCACATCCCACCATGCCAAGAAATCTCATTTGGGTTTCCAAACAGGCTTACTCCTTCAACATTGATAGTCCACCACATTGTGTATAGTCCTCATTCGTCCTTCATCATTGATGTTATAAAAGACTTTTTCATTGTGTTGTTTCCAAATAAGCCAGCAGATGGTAACATAAAACTTTTTCTATAGTTCGCCACATCGTCCCACCTTATGATGAGATTCATACAACACCAAGTCCAAAATTCACAATTAAAAAATATCCGAGAATGTCAACATTGCTCTATATTATATTGGGAAATTTACCATTTTAATTTTTTTAAAAAAATACCAAAATAAGGCACTGTTCAAACTTATTCCTGATCTAATACACAATTGGTGACGCCATCTGACATAGCACCAGAAGTGGCGTCAGTCAAACCCATTTTATATAATAAAAAAAAAATTTAAATGCAAGGCATAGAAGCACACGCCTCTCCCTTTAAAAAAAAATAACAAAAAAATAAAATAACTTGCTGCAATTGCAGCGTGAATCACGCTGCAACTGCAGCTTAAAAGGAGGGGCGCATGGCACGCCCCTCCCTTTAATTATTATAATAAAAAAAATAAAAATAAAATATATATAATAATAAATATAATTATATATATAATTCAATTAAATTATATATATAATCAAAAAATTTATAAATAAGTAAAATTCATTATTATATCATAATAATCATAAAATAATTATAATTATATATTCAACTATTGTTTTTTATTTAATTATCACATCATATGTTGGTGTTTTTCTCTAATGTATTACTTAATAATTTATAATATATTTTATAAAACCTTTTTATTAATTAACTAATTATAAGCCTAACATGTTTCTTTAATTTTATTTAGCTAATAAAAAATTGTACATTATTAGGTTAAAAAAAATTGTTGTTTTTTTTATTTAGCTAAATAACCAGTAGAAGTGTAACAGATTCAAACGTCAAGGAAAGCCAAGCAAGTAATTAATAAAATTAGAGCCACTTGCTTGGCTTTCCTTGACATTTGAATCTGTTACACTTCTACTGGTTATTTAGCTAAATAAAAAAAAACAACAATTTTTTTTAACCTAATGATGTACAATTTTTTTATTAGCTAAATAAAATTAAAGAAACATGTTATGCTTATAATTAGTTAATTAATAAAAATATTTTATAAAATATATTATAAATTATTAAATAGTACATTAGAGAAAAACACCAAAATATGATGTGATAATTAAATAAAAAACAATAGTTGAATATATAATTATAATTATTTTATGATTATTATGATATAATAATGAATTTTACTTATTTATAAATTTTTTGATTATATATATAATTTAATTGAATTATATATATAATTATATTTATTATTATATATATTTTATTTTTATTTTTTTTATTATAATAATTAAAGGGAGGGGCGTAATTCACGCTGCAACTGCAGCAAGTTATTTTATTTTTTTAAAGGGAGGGGGGTGTGTGCTTCACGCCCCCATTTATTTTTTTTTAATTATATAAAATGAGTTTGACTGACGTAAGTGGCGTCAGTTTGACTAAGGTTACTTTGTCAATGGCGCCAGATGACATGGCGCCACTTGTGGCGCCCTGTCAGATGACGCTACCAACTGTATTAGATTGGAAATAAGTTTGAACATTGTCTTATTTTGGTATTTTTTAAAAAAAAATTAAACTGGTAAATTTCCCATATTATATTATATAGATTCCATCCATCTTCTCCCTTTGAAAATCCCTATAAAAAAGAAATGACATATATATAAGTAGTTCAACATCACATCTTAACCCAAAACGTCAAGAATTTTTTTGGTCCAAAAAAAAAACGTCAAGAATGAGTGAAACATTCATATCAAGTCAAGTAAGCTATGTATCCCAAAAAAAAAAAAAAGGTCAAGTAAGCTGACACTTAATACCCAAAAAAATAAAATAAAACTTTATAGTTTATTCAAAAAATGTAATACATATAAAAAAATCAATCATCAATGGCTTCTATATACATAACATTTAACAAAAAATATAAACCAAGAACGACATATATTTTTTCCCCTATAATAAATCAAGTAACTAAAATCAATTAATGAAATCGACTAAGAACCAATTTGAAGTTAACTCTATTTCTGAAGCGGCAGAATCTGAAGGCTTGATTTGATCTCTATCCGTTTCCCCTACAAGAACCAATCTGAAAGTTTACTCAGTTTCTGGGGCTTTTGCTCCATCATCCACTGAAGAATCTGGTTTGATCTCCTCCAGTTGTTGAAGAATCTGTTGAACTTCAGGCCTAGCAGCTGGGGACGGATCCACACAATGAAGAGCTAATTTCAGAGTATTAAGCAGTTCATCACCAATAGTTGGTGCATCCCTCATGAGCTCCAAATCAAACACTTCATTAGTCCATTCTTCTTTAACTATGGAAGCAACCCACTGGGGCAAGTCCAAGCCATTGGTTGGTTCACCAGGTGGTTTTCCAGTCAAGAGCTCCAAAGTAATGACTCCAAGGCTATAAACATCAGTTTTTGTGTTTGGTTTCTTGGTCTTTGTGAGCTCTGGTGCATTATAACCAAGGTTTCCTGCTGTGGCTATGATGTTGCTGTTTGCTGATGTGGTCATTAGTCTTGAGAGACCAAAGTCTGTGATATGTGCATTTGTCTGCTCATCCAAGAGTATGTTGCTTGAGGTCAGATTTCCATGTACTATGTTCTCCTGCGTATGTAGGTAGCATAAGCCACGTGTCACTCCAATGGCTATCCTCATCCTTGTTGGCCAGTCTATGACAATTTCCGGGCCCCTAGCTGGATATGTAACAGACATATCAGTATTGTTGTAATCTTTGTCCTAAAACATTCTAGTACACAATAAAATGATACCACTTTCCTCTTGTTTTTTTACCAGCAAAAAAAAAATGAAGATTTTACCAACTCTAAGTTGTGTTTTATAATCTTTGATTTTTCAAGTTTGTCATTATTTTTATTTTGGTCTCTCAAATTTTAAACTAAAGATTTTAGTCATTTAAGTTTTATTCTGTTTAAAACATTGGTCCCTATAATTTAATGAATACTTGGACAATTTTGCCTCTTTTAAAATCCGTAGTTTGAAACTTGAGGGAGCAAAATTGAAATGAAAATAACCTTAAGGGATCAAAGATAATATTAACTTTCTTTTATTTATTGGCATTTGGTAATGTCATATCCTATAGGGAATGTAATTATCCAAGATACATGGATGCATTATTCTATTAAAAAATCATAAGCTCTACTCAGATTATGGGACATTATAACTTCTATTAAAACACTCAACATATCATATACCACAATAGTATTCATGATAATAAGGGAACATAAGATAACAGTCCTAAAATTCTTCAAGTACTAATGAGTACTCAGTACTTACCGTGGAGGAATGATGCTAGGCTTCCTTTGGCCATGTAATCAAACACAAGAAGCTTCTCTCCCTTTGGTCCCAAGTAGTATGCTCTAAGTGCCAACAGATTTAGGTGTCTAATCTTGCCAAGTGCAGCAACCTCAGTTTCAAACTCCTTCTGGCCTTTGGTTGTCTTCTCTCTCAGCCTCTTCACAGCAACCTGGTTCCCATCCTCAAGTGTTGCTTTATATGCTGTTCCATAAGCACTTTTCCCCATAATCTCAGCAGTAGCACACAAGAGATCATCAGCTGTAAAAACAAATGGACCATCAAAGTGAACTAGCTTCCCTCCTGCTTCACCTCCTGATGCAACTTCACCTCCTTTTCTTGCAGTACTAGCAGCAGTTGATGATGTTTTGGCATTATTGTTCCCATTCTTTTCTTTTTTTGAGGCTGATCTTTTCCTGACCAAACAACAAAGCAAAAAGCAGCAAAGTAGAAGAAGAATCACAAGAAGAGCACCTGCTACTATGAGGATTATGTCCTTGGTGCTTAGTTTTCGACCATGATGTGGGTTCAATGAAGGTTTTGGTGATGGAGATGGAGGATTCTGAGGTGTGGATGATGAAGAAGAAGGACATGGTTTTGAAGGGATATATCCACAGAGTTGGAGATTCCCAGCAAAAGAGCTAGAATTGAATCTTTTGGAGAGAAGGGATGGGACAATGCCAGACAAATTGTTGTAGGAAACATTAAAAGAGATCAAATTTGCAAGTTTGGTAAGTGAATCTGGAATCTCACCCACAAGTTTATTATCAGAGAAATCAATCTGGGTGATTCCAGAGATATTCCCAATTGTTGATGGGATCTCACCCTCAAGCTTATTATTCTTCAGGTTAAGCACAGTAAGGCTTTTCAACCTATCAAAATTACCAGGAAAGCTACCATTAATGCCATTGTTTGATAGATCAAGACTTTGAAGCCTAGAAAGCCCACCTAGCTCACTTGGAATAGCCCCTTTAATCTGATTGTGGCTCAGAGAAATATCTTGGAGAAAACCCATCTTACTCAAAGAAACAGGAATGTGTCCAGAAATGAGATTGTGATCAAGGGTCAAGATTTGAAGATTGAAAGATTGGTTATTTCCCATTCCTCTACCCCAAGAATCAGGGATAGAACCAGAAAGATTGTTGTATTCAAGAGCAAGAATAGTTAAAGAAGGAGACATCGTGAAAGTTTTAGGAATTGACCCAGAAAAAGAGTTAAAGCTCAAATTGAGTCTATATAATCTAGTAGAGTTTGCTAAGCTAGGAGGGATAGTACCTGAGAGAGAATTATTGCTAAAATCAATAGACTGAAGCATTGGGCTATTTCTGCCAATAGAAGGAGGAACAGAACCTGAAAGCCTATTGTTGAAGAGGTAGACTCCTCTGAGATTAGGAAGGAAGCCAAGAGACCAAGGGACAGGACCACCTAATACATTGTCGTGTAAACTGAGCTTCCTAATAGCTTGAAGCGATCCGATTTTCTCCGAGATTCGACCACCTAATCCCCTCCATGGAAGCTGGATTGCAATAACCTGTCCCTTCGCACACTTGATTCCTGCCCACCCACCAGAACAAGCTCCAATTCCACTGTCATTCCAGCTCCTTAGAATTCCTCTGAGATCTACGAACTCTTGCTTTATAGCTCTCAGAGCTTGATAATCAGCTTGTGTAACAATCACACCATCCCATGCATGGCCTCCTCCTGAGACTGGCTGAAACGTGAATGTCAGAACTTGAAGAAACAGAACGAAGGAGACGATGAAACGAGAAATGGGTCTTCCATCATTTGTGGGAAACTTGTCGGAAAACCGATTATTGTTTCCCATACAGAAGAAAGATGTGTTTTTTCGTCTGTATGGTGGTGGGAACAACAATGGGTGATATAAAGGACACACTTTCTCTCTGTTTATTGCTTCTCAGCTATAAAGCTCTGTTTCAGAAGATGAAGAAGAAGAAGATGCAAGTGAAAAAGGAAGAGCGAGAGGGTTGTTAGAAAAAGAAGAGAATAAATGTGATCGATGAGTGAATGTGTGGGGTGGGGTTATCGGTTTTTGGTGGGTCGGGGAGAGAGAGAAGGAGGAAGGAATGGGTCAAAGCTCGCGTTTTTCTTAAATCGTTAACGGCTAGTTTTACTGGGAATACATCAGTATCTGCATATAACGGCTTTGGTCTCTCTGAGCAGATGGGGCTCAGTTTTCCAACGGCTACATTGCATAATGTAATGCATATGATATTCACAAGCCAAATATGCAATTACCAAAACAGCCTTGCATAGGCAAATTTATAGGATACTCTCAGTGGACAAAACTGGAAAAAAGTGTTCAATTTACTCAGAATTTGTCGTAGATTTATAAGATGCTAAAGAAGAAGCTTTTTTTTTTCGCCCAAAAAAGAAGCAGCAGCTTTTTTGGGCCAACAGAAGGAAACTTTTCAAGAGACCTAATCATAGGTACCAGTAAAAAAAAATGTTGTACTATATTTTATTGAAGGTTTGATTCTAAATACTTAAAAATTGATTTTATCAAAAAAACTTAAAAAATCAATCTGAATTTTTTTAAAAAAAAATTCCTTCTAAATAGTTAATTAGATTAAATGACATCTCTTTCAAATAAGCAGAATTTTATTGAGAATTTTCCCGATCAAAATCTTCTATGTGCGTAGAGCCGAGACGATGGGGGTAAGCAAGCAGAGTTTGGGTAACATTGGAAGATGTTATGATCGTGAATTAGGAAAATTTGTTATATTAAATATTTTATACATTTTATAAGTGAATTATGAAAATTTGTTAAATTATTTTTTTAAAAAATAAATTTTTATATTTAAATTTTATCTCTATTAATTGCCTTATATCTTTTCAGGTAACAGTATGGCTATCAAATTATACAAGTAGAAGTTTTTGTGGAGGAGTCGCTTGAGATACCGAGGACAGATAGATTTGTGGCTTCAAGTGCAAACTTTCTACTCTTTTGGCAATTACAAAGATGCTTGATTTACTACATGTGCTTAATTTATGTTGGATTAAAGATTTTCTTGTGTAAAAGCACATAGGTTTGTTTGGTTGGCAGTAGAAAAAAAACATTCATATAAGTCGAGATAAAACTCATCTTATAAACTTACCTCACATATCACAAATCACGTTGAAAAAAAAACAGCTTCTATCACTAAGTTGAGATAAAACTCATCTTATAAACTTATCTCACATATCATAAATCACGTTGAAAAAAAAAACAGCTTCTACCGCTAATCTAAAGAGGCACTAATATGAATGTGAGGAGGCAGTGCAGGGGACATAAAAAGAAAAGGTCTGGAAATTGTGAAAAGTGTGTTTCATGGCTAAGGTGTGTTCATGTCTTAAAGCAACATGTGCTCCCTGTAAGGGGTCAGTTCTTGGATTACTTTATTATCCATAAAAAACCACAACAAAAATCAATTAATTAATTTTGCTTTTAGAAATTATTAAGATGTCTCCCTCACCCCGAAATTCCCGCAACTACTACTAATCGGACCTCCTCAACAAATTTCAGGTTTATATTTGGAATGACTGAGACTAGTGAAGTGAAAATGAAGGAAGTGGAAATTAAGGGGAAAATAGTACTCTAATTGTCAAATCTATAATGAGATTAATGAGAGCAACACCACATTAAACTTTTTTCCTCCTAAAATTTAGTTGGTATCTCATTCTCAGGCATTATTAGGTTCACATGAAGGTAGCCTTCCCAATGAAAAGGATTTTTATTTTTTTTTTATTTGATCATGAGAAAGCTGGTTTTAATGTTAGACAGCCAAAGGTCAAGATTATGAAATTAAATGTGTGGCCTCCTGGCCAAAATGACACTTATTTTTTTCTTAAAGAAAAATAGTTAGGTCAAGTTACTTGTAGTTATATCCATTATATTAAGTTTTTTAGTTATTTAATGTTATATCACATTGGTTAAATACCTTTTTTGCTCCGAGCAAAAAAAAAAGAAAAACTTTTTTACTATGGAAGTTTACCATAAGGAGTGTTAGTCAATTGAAAGTTTTTTCAATCTCATTTTTGCCACAAATTTTTAAAAACGAAATAAACATGCCTTGAAAGTTTTGTTTATGAGTAAATTTGCCCCGAAAGTTTTTTTAAAAAGCAATTTTTCCATGAAATTTTATAAAGAAGAGCAACAATTCAACGGTCAAGATCAACGGATGGGTAAGATTGCTATATTTTTAAACTTTCGAGACAAAAATGAAACAAAAAAAAAATTCAGGTGACCAGTGCTCATCAGGGTAAATTTCCATAGTAAAATTGGTATTTAACCCTATCATATTTTTCAAATGTGCGTTCATAATTAAATGATACTACCCCCTTGGGTTTATAATATAAGATCTATTTGGAAAGTTAATTTGACTCTTACGTATAATATAATACTTATTTTTTTATATTTGTCAATATTTTTTTAATTTACCTTTATTGATACTCCTTCAACAATAATCAAAGGAAGAGTGATAAAGATAATTAAAAAAGATGACTAAAGTGTTTTAGAAAATACATGTCGTATTAACTAATTTAAGTAGCTTCATTAATATAATCAAATTAAATAAATATGTTTTATATTAGGGATCAAAGTATTTTAAAAAAAGTAAACATCCGACCATATGTGATTTGAAATCTTAATTTAATGGATGCAATCAACTAATGTTGTCCTCTTTTTTATAGACAATAAAAGTTTAGGTGAGTTAAGTACCAATGCTCACCATAGTTAGGACATGCCTCCAGATTCAAGGAACATTTACAGAAACAATTACAATTTACTCACTTACAAGATTCTAACATCAACATAAATTAAACTTATAATCTTATAGTTATAAACTAATCCCTTTATCCGTTGAGTTAACTTTTATTAGCAATATTGTCCTTCATTTTTTTAGTTACTGATAACATGTACAAATATCACTACTTCATCACATAGACAACATTTATTTTTGGGCGGGCAAGAATTTTTTTTTTGGTTAAGGTGCAAAAATACACATAACCTTTTCCCCGAGTAGCGCCCAGCACCATAACTTTTTTTTGGAGCAAAAAAACACATTACGTCACGTTTTGGGAGCAAAAATATCACGGGCTGTTAGTTGACCAACGTTGACTGTTAACTTAGATGGAAATGAACAATAACTCCGCTAAAATTACCATTTTACCCCTAGTTTTAAGTTGAAATTATCATTTTGCCCTAGTTTTAAATAATTTCTTTTCTTAAAAAAAACTAAAATAAACCCTCTCCCGCTGGTTGGTACTTCCACCGATCACACCACCGCCAGCAGCCGCCCTCCCCACCGCCGGGCGCCGTCCAGTGACTTTTTTTTTAAAAAAAAAAAAAAAAATATATATATATATATATATATATATATATATATATATATATATATATATATATATTGAGCAAAAGCCCAAAAACGAAGAAGCAGGTCACGCACTGATGCAACAAGGATATGAGTATGTAAGTAAAACAATAACCATCTCATTTTGCTCTCAGCCCATATGGAATTACTTTACATCCAATCTTAACCCCCAACCCGTAAAGCTTAAGCAGGTTATGATTATCAGGAAAAGAAAAAAAGAAGAAGAGATCAACAGAATTCATGCAACACGCAAACACAGAAAAAAGAAGCAACAGTCAGGACGCCATGCTTCTGCAGATTATCCTCAAGCTTTCTCGAGCCCTGAGGTTATTATCTTTCGGAGAATGCCTCTGGACCATCGTGTGTTAGTCTCGGCTGGTTCTTCATGAACTCTATAAGAACCATGTTCAGTCATTCCTTATTTCTTTTCAGCTTCTACCGTGGGAGCTTGAGAAAAATATAGCAGCAGTAGTGCTCTGTTTTGAGTCTTGAAAACAGAGAAGAAAGGAGTGGCTCGTGAGTGAGAGTGAAAGAGAGAGGAAACTGAAAACCATACTTCCTCTGTTTGTACCGTCAAGGAACAGGGGAAACGAATCAGTGTTGCTTTTCATCATTTAGCTTGTTCTGAAGGTAAGAGATCAAGGTTTTGTTCTTTCCTTTGTTACTGTCACTATGTCTCAAAGTAGGAAGCTTAGTAGATCCAAAAAGGAGCTTTGCTGAAAATAAAACTAAACTGAAATGAACTCTGCAAAAATCTTGAAAGGAAAAGCAAAGGAGTGCCGATAGTTTATATCCAGGATAGTGTGTGTGGGTCTGAATATGTATATACATTTGCTGTCAAAACACTTACTGTCTATATTTTTCTGCGTTTGGGTTCTGCTTCTGCCGAGAGCAAGTCATGCTGAAGTTTGTTTTTCTGTACTGTCATCGGGTTCCTTGAAGAGAATACATATACATAAGATTTTAAAGAGAAGCTAGTTGAGTGTATATATGTGTGGTCGTGTTCCTGTATGAGTATAGGAATATATATATATATATATATATATATATATATATATAACTAAGGTTTTCCAATAAAAAAACCTTAGTTAAAAAAAAAAGTCACCGGGGTGGTGCCCACCGGCAGTGGTGCTCACTGGCAGGGAGGGTTTATTTTAGTGTTTTTTTTTAAAAAGAAATTATTTAAAATTAGGAGTAAAATGATAATTTCAACTTAAAACTAAGGGCAAAATGGTAATTTTAGTGGAGTTACTGTTCATTTCCGTCCAAATTAACAGTCAACGTCGGTCAACTAACGACCCGTGGTATTTTTGCTCTCAAAACGTAACGTTATGTGTACTTTTGCTCAAAAAAAAAGTTATGGTGCTAGGCGCTCCTAGGGAAAAAGGTTATATGTATTTTTGCACCTTAAGCCTTTTTTTTTTCTTTTGACCCAGGAATGTGTTTGGCATGGCAGCAAAAATCCATAAAAGCTTAGCAGCCATGAAAAAAAGCCTAGTGAAAGAAAATTATGTGTTTTTGGTGTTCAGAATAACATTATTTTCAAATGGACTTCTCTTAAAAAAGTTACTTATGGAAGAAGCCAAAATTTTTGGCTTGGCGTCCAAACCCTACCTCCTATTTATCACAATATATACAATTACTATTATATGTAGATTTAGAAATATTTATGTCATTTTGAGTCCCTTTTTTTTTTAATCTTAACTGACTTTTTAAATAATAATTTAAACAAGTTTCAGGTTGAAAAAAAACACTCTTACTATTGTTATACTAAACACAAATTACATTTACAATCAAACTTTTAAATTGTAAAAGTCAAATTAAAAATAAGTCACTTCTGTCATTGTTATTCCAAATGGTCCTACAAAGCAGCAAATTATATTCTTTTCTCTCCAATGGCAAGGAGACTAACATTTAGATTGGTGCTTAAGTTATGTAAAATAATCATTCTCATTTTTATCTCTTTTATTCACCTTTCGCCACCAAGTTGAAAAACCAATAAATAAGATAATCCTACATAATAAATAAACAAAATAATTCCAATGTCTTAGTTTTAATTTTGAAGAAATAATAATAACTAAATACTCTTAGTTTTAATTTTGAAGAAATAATAATAATTAAATACTTAATATTTTGTATTTAAAGTATAACTTTTTTTATTAAATGAGAACAATTGTTCTTTTTTTTTGGGTATAAAGCTGTATTCTATATTAACTCAAAAAAGAGATACCAAGGAAAAAACAAAACTCTAACTTATGCTTCATCGCCAACCCCATAAAAACTTTTGATAGGTGAAGGCGAATCAAGTACACGATAAATTTTTAAGAGATAATGAGAGCACTTCGCTACCCAATTCTCAAGCGAATCAGATTCCCATTTGAGATAGGTAGGGGGAGCTCGTCCGTACGGAAGTGCTCCTGATGTCCAGATGACAATTGAGATCTTATATATATATATATATATATATATATATATATATATGTATAGATGAAAAAATATTTTTTTAAGAAATGTTAGTTCAAAGATTAACTCTATTTTAAGTTTTCTACTCATTATTTTTTTTTTACAAAAAAATAGAAAGTCAAAAAAAATTTGGGTCATCCAGATTAGATCTAAATGGTCAAGAGCTTGTCCATACGGACGAACTCCCTCTCCCTATACCAAGGATAGGCAGGGAAATGGGGTCCATTGGCTCCTTTGGTATATAATTAATTATGACCTGTCAATCCCTACGAGCGAGCAATCTAGCTTCCTAAACTATACTGAATTTCAATTTGCCCAGGTATTCTTTTACTAACTTTTATTATTAACAATTTCAATTTATTTTCAATAATCATTAATAATAGGGAAATTTCCTAAAATAATGCCAAAAAAAAAGCTAGATTGGGACATTGTTCAAAGAAATCGTCAAAATAGGGCAGTTTGTGGCGCCACGTTAGAAGGATGTGGACGCCACAAGTGGCGTGACCATGTGTCACGCCACCTGTGCTGGTGCCACATAAAAAAAATTAATTTTTATATTATTATATATTATTATATTATATATTATTTTATTTAATATATATATATATATATATATATATATATATATATATATATATATATATATATATATCACATTTCAAACCAAGTCAACTTAATGTTCACGATTTCGAAACTAGTTGTTCGTAGCGCGATTTAATCGCAACTTTCAACTAAATTGCGCTAAAAAATAAATCGCTACGAACAGCTAAATTTGTGATTAAATGGCGCTACAAACAGCTAGTCATGGCAGTCCCGTTAGCCGGTTAGCGGGTGGGGTTAAGGGGCAGCGCCCCGTTCAGAAATTCTTTTCGAAAATAGAACATCATTTTAAAAGGAATATTTCATAAAATTTCCGAAATCGTGAACACTTGGTTGACCTGGCTTGAAATGTGATATATATCACATCATTTTAAAATGTGATATATATATTATATAAAATAATATATTAATATATATTAAATATAATATAATATATTATATAATAATATAATTTTTTTTTTAATGTGTTAGTGCCACACAAGTGGTGTGACACGTGGTCACGCCACAAGTGGTGTCACCACATGTGACGCCACTTGTAGCGTGCCATGTGGTAACGCCACATGGGCAGTGGCGCCACGTGTGGCACTATCTACCGTGACGCCACAAATTGTCTATTTTGACGATTTCTTTGAATAATGCCCCAATCTGACATTTTTTTTTAGACATTATTTTAACAAATTTCCCTTAATAAACTTAGTTCCCTAACCTTGCATATCTGTTTAAACTCCTAAATTTTCTCCTCTGCTAAAAAAAAAGGGTTAAGGTGCAATTTTACACATGTGCTTTTTCCAGGAATGCTCAGCGCCATGTGCTTTTTTTTTTTTGAACCAAAACTACACACGGCGGTTGCTGGTGGCAGCGGCCGTCGGCGTGGGGTGGCCGGCGGTAGGGCCTACCGGTGGGTTTTTTAGTTTTTTTTTATTTTAAACTAAGGGCAAAAAGGTAATTTCACCATGGTTAACAGTCAACTGGACGTAATATTTTTGCTCCTAAAACATAACCACGTGTGTATTTTTTGTCGAAAAAAAAGCACGTGGTGCTGGACGCTCATGAGGGAAAAACATATGTATATAATTGCACCTTAACAAAAAAATAATAATAAAATTTTATCCATCAACTTTTTCAAGTATCAACTTGCTTTAAATTCACAAATGCAACACTAAAAACTCATTACTTAATCCTTTTTTTGCCGAGTCCACCAAGAACATACAACTGATTATCACAGACACAACAATCCCAAAGCTTGCTGAGTTCCAACGGCAAATAAATTGAGGAATTCCAACAAACTACTACTCCTATCATTTAACAAAAAATATATTTATATTTACCTAATTTAGCTAGATTAAAAAAATTAATTTAATAAAAATAACACTTACTTTTCAAAATACCCTAATTACATTTCTTAATTTTCTCTTCTCCTCTCCTCTCCTCTCCTTGATTAATTCTGAAGGAGCATTAATAAGAGTAAATTATAAAAAAAAAAAATCAATATATAATTTTTTAAAAAAAAATTAGAACCTATATGAATCTTGACCCATAACGAGAAAACAATGACCATAACCTATTTTAAAAAGTTGAAGGGGCAAGGCAATTTAAAGAATGAATTGAGGCAATCATGCTAGAACTGCAGAAGGGCGACAATAGAAGCTGGAATCTTCGATACCAATATCCTTTATGAATCAATCAAGAAGATACGACATCTTGTAGCTCGGAATGATATTCAATTACATTGCAAAATTGTAGGCACACTAAAAAAAGAGGACTGATAATTCAATCTTCTATAATACACATGAAATGCAAGCGAACGACTAATATCAAATAAATTACATATTCATTTGCTCACAAGACTCACAAGATAGTGTACCATGTCACAAGACTCAAGATATTCAACGGAAATATCAAAGTATGGTTCTAACTAAATCAAACTTTGTTTGGTATATTACATACTCTACTCCATAGCATCCCCAGATATCACGGAGCACAGTACCAAATTATCATGGAAGTACCGTGATATTTAAAATCCTCGCATATATATTGTATTCACAAACTAAAGGTGATCAAAGAAACCACACAACGGTATTTTATAATCCCAAACTGGTATGCTGAATTCTGAGATCGATGTCAAGATCGACAAGATAAAGGGGGAAAAAGAGAATGGGATGTTTTAATTCGAAGTCTAACTATACAACCCACAATAGAGGCCAAAATTGCTCATGCAGCTTCAGTCACATAGATTCAAAAGAAGATACAACAGGTGTCTTCTCTATTTGACTACTTTCCAGTGCCCACCACACATTAGGAACAGTGGCAGGCAATCTCCAATCATGTGATCAAAGTAAACAAACGGGCAAATAATGCAAAGGCAGCAACAGTCCATGATGGAATCCAACAGGCAAAAACAATCTAACCATTCCTTGATAAAGTTGAGTCTACCAATAAAAATCGAAGAGATCTATCTAATATTTGATGAAAGCAAAAAATGAACAATAAAAAAGGAAAGCGAAATGTAAGCACCAAAGCAACTAGGTAATCTATGTTCCACACAACTATGACACTGAGGTTACAGGCATACAGGCATAGATATCTAACAGACTAACACAATAAAGAACATTTCCACAATTTGCTATAAGAAAGCCAAATTACAAAATGAATAAAACAATTGAAGTATAGAGATAGAAACTAGAAAGAACAATTCAAGCATAAAAACTGGTAGATCCCACAACAAGAGTTGCATATCCTACATAAAGCAACACAAGATAACAGAGAACCGTACAAATCTCATGTGATTGACCCTATGTATAGAAAAATTTGTTGATACATTTTCATACAAAAAGTAAGTATATTTCCTGCGCTTATTTCACTTCCAGGTCCTAACAATGAATTTCATGGATCAGATCAAGACACCATTACCCTGCCATCCTCCTAGATCTGGATTCAACGATCTCATCAAACACGTGCAGTGACCGAAGGTACAGCGGAGGCGAGAGCAGCATTGGTTGCAGCACCACGGAAGAATGACAGGAACCCTGTGGTTTCAGAAGCCTGCTGTTCATCCAAGAAGAGATCTTCGGGAACCCTGAAGGCACCGTGAGCACAAACAACGGCCACACCCACCATGAGAGCCGAAACAAGAACAGATCCAACATTGGTAAGAAAGACAACAAACAAAGTGAGGCCACCCAGGAGCGCCAAGGTCTCAAATTCAGAGAAAGTGCGACCAAGAATGACCAAAGGCTGATCCGAAGGACGGAAGAGGTATAGGAAAATCCAAGAAGCGAGCAAGCCCACGAGGACAATAAGAGAGAACGGATTCGTAAGCAGAGAGACACCAAGGATCAGAGCAATGATAGCATAATAATTGACACGGAAGTAAGAGTAGTTCTTGCGGATCCGAGCAGTGGCTTCAGAGAAACTCTCAGGCTTCGCAAAGGACGTACGGTCAACAAGCTCACCCCAAGGACGGCGCTGAGCGAGGCCATTACGGACAGTGTCGGAAATGTTGCTGATGAAGGCACGGAAGGCAGGAGTGGCAATGGGTCCTCCAGATTCGGCGGCGGCGCCGCCAGTAGCAGCGGTGGGCTGGGAATTGGAGATGGGGAGGACGGGAGGGGCTGAAGAGGACATTGTTAGGGGTTAGGGATCCGATCAGCGAAGAAGAGAGAAGAAAGGAGGGATTGATATATGGAAAATGGAAAAACCAGATTTGGGGATTGAGGAGAGAATGCGAAATGGATGGTTGAATGCGATTTTGGGGAAAGGTGTGGTGGAGACGAGGGTTTTGTTTCACTGAAATTGAAGGGAAAGAGAGAGGAAGGTGGATGGAAAATAGGAAGACGACGTATTACGAAACTCAACTTCGCCGTTAAGATTCCACTACCGACAAAACGCATTCGCCGTTTTTACATAAGAGGGTTTGAGTCAATGCTTGACCACACGTCGTTTACAACGGCACGCGTATTTCGCTGCTCAGTGCTTTTTAACCGTCGTCGATAGATCTACCCATATTAGATATTTGTTTAATTTTGTAATTTTTGTTTTCTTAATTCTTAAGATAAACATTGTAACTTAAGAATATTCTTTTATTCAAAAAAATAGAATATTCTATTTTTGACAATATCAAACTTTCATCCATAACACTCTTTTAAGTTTTTTCATTGGTTTTATATATATATAGTATATAATCTCATTGCGTCGTATTCCAAAGACCTGTAAAAACTTTTCAACTTATACTCCCTCGTATTCTCATTATAAGACATTAACTACTAAAATTTGTTTGTTTTTATTATAAAAACACCAACTATTTTTAACCAACTCATTTATTATTATTTTTTAATTATACCCTCATTTTTAACCAATTTTTTAAAGGGCGTGCAAAAATACACATGATCTTTTTCCCAGGAGCGCCCAACACTAAGATTTTTTTTTAGCGAAAATACACACGTAGTTATCATTTTGGAGCAAAAGTCACATTCCACCATTAAGTTACATTTCACCGCCGTTATGTTACTATTTACCTTATCTCTTTCTCTCTCATCACCGTGAACGATAACTTAACAGTGAGATATAAATTTTGCTCTAAAATGGTAACCACGTATGTATTTTTGCTCCAAAAAAAAGTTCTTAGTGCTAGGTGCTCCTAGGGAAAAAACTTATGTGTATTTTTGCACCTTAACCCTTTTTTAAATTCACATCATTAAAATAGGGGTAAAATTGGAAATATTTATCAAATTTTGAACCAATTTAATAACTTAACTTTCATTCTTTGGTCCACGAGAAATTGTAGTTGGTGCCTTACAAGGGCTAACCCAAAAAATAATTGAAGGAGGGGGCTGCCCCTGAATTTTTTTTTTAAAGCAAAGTTTTAAATACATTAAAAAATAAAAAAATATAAAGGGAAAAATAAGGCTAAATGCGGTTAGAAATAGCAAGGCTGAGTACTAAATCAGTTTAAGTATATATATTGTAATAACAAAAGTATATTACAATAATTACAATGATATTCTTCTAGACTTTATTTTTTGGAATTCTATCATAATTGTCTCATTATCAATACTATTAAATACATCTTTTTTAATATAAAGTACTAAGCAATAAGAGGGGCACTTCCTTGTCTTGCTAGGTCATAATAGAGCAAGGAGCTGAGATGTTTTATCTTATTACTTTTTAATTTGTTCCTAAATACAATATTAAGGAAGAAGGTATTTATAAAATATTAAGGATTGCTTTCTAGAATTTATTTGGTAATTAACTACCAATAGAGAAGGGGTAAGATAGTCAATCATCATCCTCAAGCCTAAAAATGAAATTGAGCTAACATTTATCCCAAAATTAGAACCCAAGGATGTGTTTCCCCCGAACTAAGAAGATAACTTTAAGATTTTGTAAAAATTGGTCCAATAAAACTGTTAGGGACAAGGCTTAATTTATTAGCCTCATAGTGACCCAGAAAGTAATAAGATAAAACATCTCTACCCACTTGGCTCCTTCAGCCCCCTATCTGCCACTGAAAATAAAAAATTAAAAAACAAAACAAAACAAAAAACGGTCAAAAATCAAGGGGGGCACGTGCTCCCCTTCTCACTAACGTAGGTCCGTCTTTGGTGCCTTATAACAAGAATTATAGGGAATAACTTATTATCTACCAACTCATGTAGGAAAAAATTTATAATGGGCCTATTTGGAAATGCTGTTAACTGCTTTTTCTTAAAAAAGCCTATAACGCCACTTTTTGTGGGAAAAAAAAACGCTGACTGTTTGGGTTATCAAATATGTTCGTTGGGCCATGGACAAAAACGCTAGGTTATCAGGCTTTTTTAAAAGCCACAATGCCTAGCTTTTTCTTGGGGAAATTTGCCAAAATAACTCAAAAAAAAAAATAATTTGTCAAAATAGACCAGTAGGAAAACATTTTATCAAAGTAACCTCTTTTGTAGCGTCACGTCAGATGGCGCCTTACGTGGCGCCATTGACTGTGTGGCGTGCCCACGTGACACGTCACATAAGTGGCGCCACTTTAAAATATATATATATATATATATATATATATATATATATATATATATATATATAAACATGCAGGGCGTGTCAGCGCCCTGTAAAAGCTGCCCCGCAGCTGTAATGGGTGGGGGGGCGTGAATTCTTCACGCCCCCAACAATAGATTTTAAAAAAATAAAAAAAAAAATAACTCTTTCCCTATTTAACACCTAACACACACACACACAAACTTCATAACTTCACATACGGGAGAGGTTGGGGAGCAGCAGGTGAAAAAGGAACGAAAGGAGAAGAAACATCTTGGTAGCTACTTTAAGGTATGTTATGTATTTTATAAGATTATTTAGGTAGTTAAACTAAAATATTTTCAACAAGTCTTCTGCATAAGATGTTTTGTGTATATTTTTGTCTATGCAATAATGGTAGTATTTTGTCGGTTAAAAAAAATGTTAGAGTTAGAATTTTTTAGAAGTTGTAAGTTCTGACAATAGAAGACTGTATTTATATAGTAAATGATTAATAATAAATTTAAGGTGATTTATATGTATTTTTTGTTTGTTTTAAAAATTTAAAATTAATTTTTAAATTTAAGAAATTCAAGATTGTTGTATTATAGGATATTTTGCCTGATTAAATGCTGTGCAAATAGTATATTTGGGTTCATAGAGATATTATGGAAATTTTAATCGGTTTAGTTTTCAAATTTTTAGTAGTACATTAGAGGAAAAAACCAAAGTAGGATGAGAAAATTAAATTATAAATAATAATTCACTATATATAATTATATTGAATTTTACTTTATATATATATATATATATATATATATATATATATATATATATTATGAATTATATTTTTTCTTTTAATTTTTGTTCTTTTTTGTTAATTTTGATTTGTTTTACTTAAATGAATTTTTATTTGTTGAATAATTTTTATCATTATAATATAATTTTTATTATTTTTGTTATTAATATATGTTATGAATTTTAATATTTAAATTAATTTTCATTCTTAGCATTATATCATTTTCGATATTAATAAATAACTTTGAATAATTTTATTAAATATGAAATTTGATTTTTTTTCATGAATTTTTATGATTATCAAATAAATTTCGTTTTCTTTATTTTTATTATTATATAATAATCAATTTTCATTTTTTTATTAATTTAAGGCATTATTAAATACTTTTGAATAATCCTACATATTTTGAATTTTGATTTCGATATGAAGTTTAGTTATTATTGTTATTATATAAAATTTTTTATTTTTATTATTAAAATATACTATGAATTGTAATAATTTTTTTTCTTATTTGTTAATTTTGATTTATTTTACTTAAATGAATTTGTATTTGTTGAATAATTTTCATTATTATAATATAATTCTTATTATTTTTGTTATTAATATATGTTATGAATTTTAATATTTAAATTAATTTTCATTCTTAGCATTATATCATTTTCGGTATTAATAAATAACTTTGAATAATTTTATTAATTATGAAATTTGATTTTTTTAATGAATTTTTATGATTATTAAATAAATAAATTTATTTATTTTTATTATTATATATACTTAATTTTAATTTCTTTTATTAATTTTCATTAGATGACATGGCGCCAGTTTGTGGCGTCAGTCAAACTGACACCGCAAACTGGCGTCAGTTTGACTGGCGCCACTTTGTGGTGTCAGAGACTGACGCCACGTGTACAGTGGCGCCAGATGACATGGCACCATGAACTGCATTAGTTCGGTAATATGTTTGAACAGTATCTGATTTTGGTATTTTTTTAAAAAAATTCTTAAAAAGGTAAATTTCCCTTCTTGAGAGAATAGGTGTATTGAGTTGGAGTGAGACTCCAAGCCCAATATATAAAATGGCGGTATGGATGGTTCCTTAGTGGGAAATTAGTGTTTCTACTAATGGGCTCAAATATGTTATAAGACCAAACAAGGTCTTAGACTAATTTGAATTTAGAATTTGAATTTTGATTTTGAAATTTAAATTTGAATTTTAAATTCAAGAGATTGAGTTATAAAGATAATCTTGAATTATCTAATATATTTATGTATATGTGTAGATATAAATAAATAAATAAATGTCCTATAAAGATTGGATAAAGAAAGGATAAAAAAATAATTAAAGATTTGGATGTGATCCATTATCTTGAATTATTAATCCAAGAAATAATTAAATATATGGATGAGATCCATTATCTTGAATAATTAATTCAAGAAATAATTCAAGATATGAATTTAATCCATTTTATTAATTATTTAGATAATACCAATTAATGGGTCATTAATCTTGAGCCCTAATTAGGGTGTTGGCTAATAAATTTAGACGATACATTAGTAATGGAAAAGGGAACAAGAGGCATTATCTATAGGTAATCCGTTCTTGTTCTTTCTTTCCAAAATCTAATCTCAAGAAATCTAATCTTCTTGAGATAAAGAAAACCCAAGAACCTTGACTCCTCAACCTTGCCATCGCCTAGCAAGCATCCAAGGAAGAGAGGAATCAAAGAGAAGGAGTTCTCAAGGCAATCAAGAGATAGCCGTGTGGATCAACGTTAGAGGACCTCATACTCTTTGAAGTCTTCAGTGATCTAAGGTAAATCTAAAACACATGTGTTGTAATGAGTAAATTGGGATAATTTATGAAATACCGTAAGAATTACGGGTTTTCATAAATCAAAAAGTGACTTATGAGTACCGTAAGAGTTATATGAGTTCTCATAAATTAGCTTATATAAGTGAGTCATGAGTACCGTAAGAGTTATGAGTTATGGGTTCTCATAAATTAGCTTATATAAATGACTCATAAGTACCGTAAGAGTTACAGGTTTTCATAAATCAAAAAGTGACTCATGAGTAACGTAAAAGTAACGAACTCTCATAAATTAGCTTATTTAAGTAACTCATGAATACCATAAAGTGTTACAGGTCCTCATGAGTACCGTTACAGTTATAAATTATAAATTCCGCTGCAATTAGTGAAGAATTTTTTTTTTCCCGTTTTTCCTACTCATAAGTTTTTGCCTTGAACGTCAAGTAGCACCCATTTTACTAACACTATGCACACACATCACCCTCTTTGGCGAAAGTCTTATTCGTGCACAGTAATCCATCATTCTCTTGAGTATCTACCTCATATATCATTCTCCTGAGTATCTACCTCATATATATCTTGGAGTAGTTAATTGATCCAATATCAACACACTAATCCCACATCTGTTGTTCTCATACAGAATATCTCCAAAACCTTTTTAAAGGTTTTAGAATTAATAATGTTAATCAAGACTATGTTGATCAAGGTTTTAAAATCTTAAGATCCATTTGTTGGGTAGATTAAAGATTTGTTGGTTTTATTATTTAGTTACTTGAAGGTCTTTTGGCAAGCTGAGTGGCACGGGTTCACAATAGGCAAATTATCAAATTCTCCTTAGCATTGCGATCTTAATTATAATATTAAAGGCTATTGTAGCAGCTGAGATTCGACAGAAATGTTCCATGATCTCAAATGAAAAACAATATCCTACATATTTTTATTGAAATTAAAGTGAATAAACAGATAGAATTAAATTTATTAAATGAAATAATTAAGGAAAAAGTACAAGATTACAGTCATAAACGCAAATAATAATAAATAAAGCAGTACAATAATAAATTCAAGAGTTGACCCCATGGACAATATCAAACAACAAATATGAACTGCATTTGTTAAAATAATCTTTAATATAGGATAAAATTTATAGTGTAAATTATACTACAAATTTTGTCATATATTTAGAATCAAATATAGTACTATTTAGCCATTTGAACTTCCAATTCTCTATAATAATATGCATATCAATAAGGTCCAAGATAAGTCACTCAAATCTTACGTAGCCCAAGGTTTGATGTATCTAAAATAATTCAATCTTCGTAGAGAAGACTTCTTCACAACTAGGAAATAATTCTTTGCAAGAAAAATTTTAAGAATAGTATTGTAGTAAATAGTTTCTCTTTTATAGCATTTTGCTATTATCTTTTATTGTTTATCGCATTCTGATAAAAAGGCCTTAACACAAATATCCAATGTCATCATGGCTTTCTCATTTTGGTTTTGCTCCATGCCACTTCAAATCATAAGCTTTAGCCCTTCATATGACAAAATGGTCTAAGTTTTATTAAAACATGGTATGGACTAACATTTTAGACCCCCCAAAAAAAAAACTTTTAAAAGACAAAACCTATAATAAAGTCAAATTATAAGGACCAGATGTACTGAAACAAAGTCAAATTATAACAACCAGATGAACTAAAACAAAGTCAAATTGTAAAGACCAAACATTGTATTAACCCTTCTTTCAATATCTCTAGTATCTATTTACAAATATCCATTATTTTTAGTGTTAGGAACAATTTTACCCTAAAAGTTTTCACAAAGAGATAATTTTACAATTAATTTTAATTATTAATTGATTAAATATACTAAACTAACAGTCCACATGTAATATACATCATTTTAGTTAAGTTGCTAATTTATCCTAAAAATTTTAAATCTAAATTTAAAAACAAATAGTGTAGATGATACATAGGCTTTTTGAATAAATTTACATCTTAATAAATATAACATAGATGACATGTGAATTGTCAGTTTAATATATTTAGTTAACTAATCATTAAAATTAATTAAGATAACAAATAGGGAAAAATTGCTCTTTTTTAAAAAACTTCTGGAACAAAATTTTTTCTCAAAAAACTTTCAAGACAAAATTACCTCTTAACCCTTATTTCTCTTCCAAGTAATAGAAGAATTAATAAACGAGGGGCAGGGACAACCTATTGTACTGAGAAATTTTTTCCTTGTGCGTGTAGCCACGTGCCACAGATTACCAGCCATTACTTTGCAGCAAACTTACTCTAGGGAGATAATTTTAACAATAGGATCGAACACTAAATCAGAGCCAACCATTCTCTTAAACAGAAAGACCATACGATGGTAACAAAATAATCTAGGTCGCATCACTGAAGTTTCAAAGGAAAGAACCCACATTTGTTCCAAACAGCCAATCAAGTTTCAATTGCACCAGCTAAAAAGATGTTCGTAACATAACATCATCCATAGTCTAAGCAGTGGTTGGAAACAGAACAAACACTGCATTCATTATCAAAGCACCACAACCATTTAGAATGGAGTTTAGAACGTAGACCCATTCCATCCAAAGTTTGAACCCTGCAGGACAAGATAAGTAGAGTTACCATCGAGTTGCAGCAATTCATGGTAATAAAAGTGGAGGTTTAGGTATGTTTGGGAGTTGGGAGGAGAAGGAAAGTGAAGAAATTCCAACAAAAATGGGACAGGAAGCAATGATTAAATTAAGTGATAACTTTCCTCCCCCTTGTCTGGGGATATTCTCTCCTTTAGAATCCTCCAAATTTGGGGGGACTAAAAATTGAAAAGGAAATTGAAAAGCACTAACAAGCCTCACCTCCATTAATAACCCCAAACAAGAGAAAAAATTAATAAAACCTTCTCTTCTCTCCCATTATTCTTCATCCAAACATACCCTTAAGAAAAGGGCTGGGGGTTTCTAGAGTTAGCATCTAAAGGAAATGGGTTGGATTTTAAGTACAGGTAACAAGAGACGCAAAAAAAGTGTTGGACAGTAGGGATTTATTTACATGATCTAGTGCTGATGTAAAGCATGCAAACACTGTGCATACTCTTGACTTTGATGATCCTAAACAAAAAGGAAGAATGCAATAAGAAAAAATTGCTGCAGAGCAGGTCAGTGACCCTTCAGGATAACTTAGAACTTTAAAAACTTGCCTTTGTATCATAGAATTTTAAGAAGAATCGTGATTTGGGCACGGATAACTTGGTTTCGAGAATTGATGCAATTGCAGCACTAAGTTTCTTGTTCACATCAGGGTTAAGACCACCAATGGACACCAATTCACCATAGGCTGCAGGCTGCTCAGTCCCACCAAAAGACATGGGAACTGATCCTTTCAGTACAATCATTACATACTGCAAGAAAAGGAAAAGGATTAAAGGCTTTAATCAAGTCAAAGCAATTACATATTATAGCTCTGCAGAGATAACATGCTACGTCTACAACATGGTTCCAAGAAACGTCCATTTTGAGTAAAAGGGGATTTTTTTTTTTTTTGAACAATAAAAGGGGAATTTCATTACTCAACAAAAATTAAAAAACAGCCATGGTGCCAACAATAACCAGGCTAACAAATCATGTGCACAACTTGACATAGAGGAAATGCACATTTCAAGGAAATGAATCAGGTGATCTCGGTTTTTCAGAAGGTTGGCCAAATCGTTGACTGTGACAGTGTGGTCTGAGATAGCCAAGGCCACACCAAGAAGACCCGAGTTATTAAGATGAGCAAGGAATTATTAGGAAGTAATCATTGCATGATAGTACAACAAAGGTCACGAGGCCAGCAAGTCATTAAGGAAATTCAACATAATAATACTCATGAGTCTTGTTCGTCCGTTAATGCTTAGAAATATTAAGTTTGTTCAAACTAATCTGATTCAGGCATTAGTTCCCCTTCTTAGAGGATGGCATCTTAACATCAGCACAAAACTACATTCATCAATTAAAAGTTCAAAAGAAAGAGAAAGTTGAGCTCAACTTCATCAATTCTAGCACTCATAAAACAAACCAAGACCCACTATCACTCTATCCTTCCAAATAAATAACTAAGCAAATCATTTCCACGTCATTCAGAGCAAGCAAAAAAGGCCTTGATGCCCCGAATTAACTGACAGTACAAAATTGACTCAGTCCAGACTAATAATTTCCTAATTCCGCAAGTAGCGATACATTGCGTGCCTTTACAATCATTGGACGATGCTCATCGGTTTAAGGTTAGAATCCAATATGATGTTCGAAGAAAGACGAACTAAAAAAACTCCAACTAAAACAGTAAAAAAAACAGAATAGGAATACTGAAAGAATGAAAGACCAAAAGCAGCATAAAACATAGAACCAGAAAGTCCAGAAGAACTATAAACAAGTTCAAAATACAGAAAAGAGAGAAATAGAGGAATTTCCTTACATTCTCAGGTTTGCCGATGAGCTTTGCGACGGTGGAGGTGGCATCAGAAAGAATGGAAGAAGTATCAACACCGTCGAGGTTGACGTTGGTGGAGACGTTGAGGCAAGGCATGTTTTCGCTTGTCTTCTTGATCACTCGATTCTGAAACCCTTCTGCTCCCCAATAAGCTATGGAGGAAAACTCGTATCGAAAAAAAAGTCGCTTTTGTGAATCCAAAGCCCAAACACCCTCGTGGGCTCGTGGCTAGGAAATGCTTCAGTCATGACCGTAAGATCCATCCAAAGGTTAGGAAGAGAGTCTTAAAGGGCTTCACCTTCTTGGGGTTCAAGTCCAAAAATACCGCACATATCAAAGGAGGTTCCAAGTCCAGAACTGAAGGCTTCATGATAGTTTACCAAAAAAAAAAAACAAGAAGAAGGCTTCATGATAATAGTTTACTTTTGGAATCAAGGCTCCAAGGTGGCTAGTTTCTCTCATTGTTTATTTTTTCATCTATTCTCATAATTTTTAAATTATATTCGTCTAATTAAATTTAAAAGATAAAAAATGAGCCATGTTATTAGGTTGAATTTCTCTCATAATTCATTTTTCATTATCTCTAAATCATATCCGTCTAATCAATACGAAAAGTACTTTATCCTCTCTCCCCTCTTTCCAATCAATGGGCTAATGAGAGAAAATGATAAAAAAGATGAGGAGAAGATTCTCTTCCCCACGTTTTTAGTTTATCACTCCTTTAACTTTTTTCTCATCTTCTCAATCAATAGTGTAGATTGATTCATTTTCCTAATCAATGGTCTATATAGACTTATAAGAGATTATGAGAAATTAAGACAATGACAGGATCTCTTCCGGTAAAAAAGTACTCCTCTGGTCCCAAAAAAAGGATATAATTTATAATTCAAATTATACTACAAAATATGTTATATATTAAAATTGGTAGTAGTAAAGAACAACAAGGCCATCCATTTGATGCAAAGCAAATTTGAATTCAAAAATTAACTATTTAATTACCCAATTCTCAACTATCCATTCGCAATTCCACAAACATTTCTCACGTTTCTTTTTGAACAGCACACAAAACACTAGCATATTGCACAAATCAAAACTGACAGTTTCATTAGTTAATTATTGTGTATGTGTTATTAATATACAATTGGAATAGACTTGCTCTTCCTTTGACTATCTTCCTTTGACTGATATTTTTCTCAATCCAAATCAGTAAACATAGACTATTTTTTCGTCTGTATTGAGTGAAGAATTGAAAATTAGGCCTCTCACAACACTCAAAATCAAGTCCCAATTGAAAATTGCCAACAAATTAAAAAATATTCCACTCATCGTTTTCCCATTCCACCCTTCAATCAAGTTGGTCCAAGTACAAGTAAACCATAAAATGTCATTATTCGTAAACTAGGTCCATCTATTCTGGTCCTTTTTTTTTAATAAAAAAAGGTTAGACGGCCTAAATTTAATATTTATAAAAATAATTACAAAATGTTCAAATTTTAAAATGAAATATGGACTATCCAAAGACTCTTAGTGATAATTAAGTTAGGTAGATGTCCCGTTTTTCTCTTTTAAAAGTGAAGTGAGTGGCATAATCTTCGTCAACTTTTTGTTGATGGTTTCTTCTCTATGTAGCATTACATTACAAGTGATCCGGTGTAGATCACAAGTTGGGTTGGACTTGGCCCGGGATGAAATCCCGGGGTCCTACGTACCACAGTGTGGATCAAAGTCCACGTAGTTCGAGGGTATACGACAGGCAAATGATAGCCAGAGGGGGTGGTGTGTGTGCTCTGTGTGAATAGAAAAGCTAGGATTTCAGAAGTGTGTACCTTGTAAGGGGTTTACCCTATTTATAGGCGTACCTGTGCCTTATCTTAATCAGTTGGATTCATCCTTTATTTTAGGGATATCAAGATATGCGTTTTTGATAGATATTCTTGATACATAGGCGGTTATCATAACGATAGATATTTTGATAAAACCACTCCTATTTTCAAGGAAGCGGTTATGAGCATAACTGAAGTCATTTTGACTAGGCTCTTTAGTTATTGGGCTGGGCCCATTTATGAGATATCCGTAACAACAAGGATTGTTTTTTTAAGGTTGTATTACTTACTCATGTCGCCTGTTGTTGGAATTTTCACTATGTTTATGGTTTGATGTGTTTGTCAACAAGGATGACTTCTTTAGGGTAGTTGTAGGGTGTGTGGTGTCTGCTGTTGTTGGCTTATAATTATATGTATTTGTATTTATGTAATTATCTTTCTATTTTAATGTAATTGATCATTAAAAAGGTTGGCAATGGGCATCCATGAGAAAAGTATTTGTAAACGAGGAATCTAAAATATTTTGAGACAATATCATTAAGATCTCAATCATCACAAATAATAATATCATAATAGTTTTAATTGACAAGTGAAGAGCCATAATTAATAAATTGTATGACTTATTAATATATTTTTGCTCTTTATTTATAATTTAAAGGGAAAATTACATTCTGGTCCCAAGGACCAGAATTAATTACCAAAAGGTCCCGAACCAGAATGTCATTACAAAAAAGTCCCTTAGGATTTTTTTGTAATTAATTGAAAAATTCTCAATCCGTATTTACAACTGGAAATATTATATTTACAACTAAAAATGCTATATTAACAACAAAAATTCTCAATTCGCATTTATAACTGAAAATGTTATATTAACAACTGAAAATGCATTTTGAGTAGTTAATACAACATCTTCAGTTGTAAATGCGAATTAAGAATTTTTGTTGTTAATATAACATTTTCAGTTGTAAATATAGCATTTCTATTTGTAAATACGGATTCAGTTAATTACAAAAAAGTCTCAGGGATTTTTTTTTTAATGACATTCTGGCTTGAGACCTTTTGGTAATTAATTCTGGTCGTTGGGACCAGAATGTAATTTTTCCTAATTTAAATGATATCCTCCAATATATATATATATATATATATATATATATATATATATATTGGCAAACACCACTTGTAAGTAGGGATCGAATCCTGTTAAGTGTCATACCATTGTACCACTAAGACACTTGCAAGAAACATGAAATATACCTACTTTAAGCAACTAAGTGGTAAAATTAAAAGGTTCAACAGTTAAAAATATTTTTATAAAATTCTTCATATATGTCGTGGAGCAGAGAGATGCTCAATAGAAGACCACTTTAAGGGGGGAAAACAAAGAAAATTTGAAGTTTATACACTAACCTTTGTACGGGGTTTATGTTTGAACGTGCATCCCCATTTAAAAAAAAAAAAAAAAAACAATCATATGCATATGTGTCTGTGGGAGGGGGAAAACCCATTTGTAACCAATTATATTTTCACTTAATTTTTAATTAAATCCATGTGAGTTTTTTTCCTAATTAAATTCTTTAATTTTTCTCTATCAATACAACTAACTCTTTTATAGGGGCTAACAGTATTAATAAAGCAAAGTTTCGGGAGTTGACGAGGTTAATCGAGCAAAAATTAATGATTTAATTATGCGTAAAATACACGCAAATACTAAATTCTAAATTGAGTGAAAATATATATACACATGCAAATAGGTTTTCTCTATGTATGTGTGTAATTTCTCCTTTGCTTCGAAACAGTTTATTTGTTTGGGATTTTAAAAGATTAATATTACACTACTTTCGATCTTAAATATAAAATATATTTTGTAATATAATTTATACTATAAATTGTATCATATGTTTTAAATAAGAGGAGTGTTAAAAAAAGGGAACAAATTATAATGATCTTATATGTTAGATGCATCAAAATGCCCAAATTTCTTTGTGTGCGTGTGTGAGAGAGATAGATATTTCATATAGGGAGAATTGCATTGTGGTCCTAAAGAAGTGAAAAAAATATATTAAAAAAAAGGGACTTTTTATTTGTAGTAATTACGGAAATTTTAACAATAAGAAATGTCACTTTTACAATTGGAAATGTCATTTTAACAACGAGACCATTTTGATATCAAAATTTCAAGATTTTTTTATTTTTTTTTTACAATTTTTTCTTTTTTTGGGACTTCGGTATAATTATGTCTTTCATGTAACCATGTGAGGAGGTACAGAGAGTTGCTTTCTGAATAAAGTGTGGGGACAGAGATGTGGTTTTTTTTTTTTTTTTTTGCTCAGAGACAGAGATGTGGTTCACTTGACTTATACAAATTATTACAGTAGATGAATGAACTTCCTTAGTTGGGATAGACAAGTAGGGAGGCATCAACCTAATTTTCCAAGTTAAAATCTTCCACTCTAATTACATTCTCCCCTCACTTCATATTTCCACAACTCCCAATCATTACAAAAAAGAAAAATGGCTCTCCTGCCTCTCAATATAAATATCACTTTAATAAGTCATTTTTAATTAAATTACACATACTAAGGATAGGTAGTTAGCTCAATAATTATAAAGTAAAATTTCAACTTTGCCCCCATTTATGAATGAGTATCTTTTAATTATTTATTCTCTCTCTATTTTCATTGGTATAATTAATATGGATAAAATTGTCACAATCTCATTTATTACTTACAATATGACTTATAAATAAGACCAAAATTTTTGATTAAATGAGACTTATAAATAAGAACTGAGTGATATATAAGTATCTCTTCTGATATTTAAATTTAAGACCTAAAAAGATCTAACGAAACTTTTCATCACTAAACCAATTTTGTGTTGCTTCAAATAACAATCTTCTTTGTTTATGAAATACTTCAAAATACTGATATTCTCTTGTTATGAAAATATATGAGATTCTTATTACTTACAAAACTTTCAAACAAGTAATAAGTTTTATACCCCAGCCACCCTTGAGTTCATTTTATTATAGATTACAAAAAGTATAACTAACATGTAAAAGATTGTTTATATGCGCCTAGCTTGAAGTTGTTAATTCAATAATGGATTGATACTTGTATACATGTTGTTGCGTGGATTGTGAGATATTCTTAGCCAAACACAATAACAACAACAACAACAACAACAAAATTTCTTAATTAGACTTAGGGGGGTACAATATTATCAATGATTTAAAAAGTGACAAAATGAAAGTGAGGAGAGAAGTTGGAAGAATAATGAAGATGAACATTCATAATTTGGAGGAGGGATTATTTTTATGACGAAAGAGAGTGGTGTCGAAGACCTTGAGGAAGAATCTAGAAGGAGGAATAGAGAGCTTGGAATGGAGGATGGAGCCAATAGAAGCAATGAGCTTCTTCTTCACCTGAGAGTCTATGCCTCCCATCGACACTATCTCGGCGTACGCCGCCGGCTCCTTGTTCCCCTCGAACGATATCGCCACCGACCCCTTCAATATCACCATCACATACTGTAAATGTATTGATGTTGTCAGTAGATCGAACTTGTGATCTTCCACTTATGAAGGAATTCTTGCATTAACTTGTATACCCAAATTATTGATGCTTTAATTCCATTATAAAAAAAAAAAAAAAAATTGTAATTTCATATTTCACTCACATGTGTACACCCAAATAATTATTGATGCTTTGATTTCATTCTATAAAAAAATGCGATTTCACTTTTCACTTTTCCTCCCCCTCTTCACGTTTCCCTACAAAAATGTCACACAGAAGCATCCATCCTCACTTTTTAAAAGTTTTTATCAACTATTGTACCGTGAATTCACACCACTTTTTCCACTCACTAGGCTTCAATTATTATGGTCACGCTCACACTAGCAACATATTACTCTTCTATCCTAAATATATCACTTATTTATTTAATATGGTAAGATTAAAGAAGTTAAATTAATTAATTATATGTGACATAATCTCTCTTAAACACTCATTTGTAACATTAGGTTATATATTAGTTTATAAATTAGACAAATTAGTTTAAAAATGATAAATATAAAAGATAAAATAAAAAAAAAAGTCTTACATAGAATCAGAATTGGTTTCGGTGCCTATCCAATGTACCTGTTCCTATTTTGACCATCTAGATGAGATTTGGATGATCTAAATTTGATTTTTTTAAAAAAAAATATTTTAATGAGTAGAAAATTTAAAATAAAGATAATCTCTTAATTAATTTTTTTTAAAATGATTTTTTATTAAAAAATCACAAGTTTAAAAAATCAAATATAGATCATCAGATCCTATCTGGACGGTCTAGATGGGACGGGCGCTTAGTGCCTATTTAAATTAGGTTTTCATAATTATAATTGTCTAAATTAATATTTGTAACTTAACTTCCAGCAAATTTTATTTTAAGAACGTAATTGTCATTAAGTTAAAATTTTGGGACCTTCCTATCATATTCAGATCAAGCAATTATTTGTATATAAACCCATAAAAATAAGTATATGATATATTTGAGAGCGAAATAATAAATGCAAAATAAGTCATTAATTTTAGGAGAAATTAGTAAGAAAAATTTCTCTTTGCAAAATTTATAGTTCAAAACTATATAAGGACTTAAGTCATTGAAGGAGTGGATATAACTTTTCTTCTGTTGTGTGTAATATATAGTTAATTGTATGTATAACATAAAACATTTGCACATAGTTTTGAATATGTTCTACATAATTAAAACAGAATTGCACCCATTAAAAACCAACTGCACCTGGATAATCATTATACAAATTTCCAAGTATCTTTGACTTATAAATTTTACACTGAAATTTTTTTCATATGATCTTTTTAAATTTATAAAAATAAATATATAAAATTGACTAAAAAAACATCCCCTGGCCGGAGATTATTGTAATTTCACAGCATCCAGCTGACTTTGACTTCAATAACAAGAATATTTTTACCAGCTGAAACAGAAACAACCTAGAATCTGATCAAAAACAGAAAAGAAGCAACCTCGAATCCCAACGAACTCAGTGCACAAGAGATACTATCAGAAAATTAATAACCAGATGATAAAACGAATCTGTGAGTGAGACCAGATAAGAAAGTAACACAGATAGATATATCATCATCGAAGTCAAGAAGGTCTTCAAATTCCACCGGATCCTTAGTTAATGATTATCATTTCTGGAACAATCTTACTAATTAAGAATGAAATACTGGAGTTTTCAAATCTGGAATCAAGTTGAAGAAAATCTCAGAATTAGAGAAACACATAAGAGAGAGGAAGAGGAGGGAGAGAGAAGTACTTTTTGGGGCTTTCCGATAATGGCGGAGACGGCGGAGGTAGCTTCCGAGAAGATGGGATCGGTGTCGATTCCGTCTAAGTTAACGTTGGTGGAGATGTAAAGGCAAGGCATCTTGATGTTCTTCTTCTGATTCTGGTTCTGGTGATAATGATGAAGGTGAAGAAGAAGATAATGATGTCGAAAGAAACTAGTGGGAAATAAACAAGCGAGTTTGATTGAGGGAAATTGCAGCTTCTTGTGGTCTATATATAAAGCCAATCCGTGGCTTTTTACAGTTTTGACCATCCCTTCCCTCCCATTCCCTGATTGGTTCGTGAATCCTTGGAAATCCACCTTCCCCACTCTCTCCCTCTCTTATCAACGCCAATCATTTTAACAAAAAAAAAATGTTTATTTTGTCGTCCCAAATAAATTATTACTGTTTTATAACTTACCACTCACTCTGGCGTTATTTATTAGTTTTTTTTAAAAAATAAATCTTATATTCTGAGAAAAGCTAGTTAAGTTAATAATTATTAGATAAATTTATAATTTTTTCATCATTTATAAATGACTATTTTTTAACCTTTTATTCTCTTTTTATATTTAGAATTTATTATTCTAGATACAATTAATTTAAGTAAAATTGTCAGAATCTCATTTACTACATTAAAACTGAACTTATAAATAAGATCAATTTTTTTTATTAAAAAATATTTATGAATAGGACTAGTGGTAAATTCTGAAGATTTTATTTTATTTTATTTATGAGTTACATTGTTAAAATTAAAATATAATTTATTTGTAATTACCCATTCATTGAATCATGGGATTGTTCTATTATGTATAATAGAACAACTTTCCAATCATCTTTATTCCTTTTTATGGCATATTCAACATATTTATTTTATTTCATCAAATCTCATTCACAATCAACCAGTTATTTTACTTCTATGCTAATGATATTGTGACTTTATGGAAGTAGATAATCTCTTTATCTTTTTTTTTAATTATCTCTCATCAGCTCATTTAGATAATTAATTGGGAAGATGAAAGAAAATTTAAAGTAATACCGTAACCTTTCTAAACTAATTAGGGGATAGGATATTCTTACTACCATTTTTTATTATTACCAATGTTACCACCACTTTTTCACTATTAGATCATAATCTTATCTATCTTTATTATTTCTCCCTCCTATTGAGATTATGATATAACGGTGAAAAGTGGTAGTAACATTGATAATAACAAAAAATGATAGTAAGAATATCATATCCCATTAATTAGATATATATGATTTAAATATTATAAAGACTGATAAAAAAATAATAATAAGAGCACCGCAACGATTACTTTCTAGGTGTAAAGTAATTATTCACAATTTCACGTTAAAAAAGCTTAGAACATAGAACCCCTATAAAGAGGCGAGGGTTTTCAAAAGTCTCGGTGTCTTATCAAACCACTTACAATGAACTTATATATTAATAATGGATTAGAATCTCCTAAATAATTTAGAAAAATGAGGTGGATTTCACTCCTGAGAAGTTCACACACCTTTATTTGGATTATCATTCTCTACCTACCTCGACAATTATTTTTATGGCCCGTTTGGTTTATGGAAATGATATCATGTAATGAAATATAATAAGAGAGAATGTAATGTAATGGAATGGATATTACATGATAATATAATGTAATAACTTAAAAAGCTTAAACCTATTTTTGGTCTTTCTATGTTTTTTTATAATTTGGATTTGATCCCTAAAATTTTAGACGAGTCGTTTTGGTCCCTCAAATTTTATCCATTAAAACATTTAGTCCCTGTAGTTAGTTTTGGAAGGACCTGGATCAGAAGTTAATGGCGTTAATTTTGCTAATGTGACACTGACTTCGTTACTTTTGTTGACATGGCTCGATGACTAGACAATATCACGTGGAAATAATGCTGATGTGTCACTGAACCTCCAGATCTGCACCGTGGCACCACCGCGTACTCCACCATGAAGCCGTCTAGCGAGGAGATTCAAGAGAGCGGGCGGTGGAGGTTGAAGAAGCTCCATCGCTGTGTCGTTGCTGGATCTGGTTGATCTCCTTCATCCTCACCATCAATCTAGAAAAACTCTTCTCTATCTCCTCCACCTTCCACCATGAACAACCGCCAATCCCGAACAAATAATCATGTAGAACCTACCGTCGATCAGCTTATTGGGTACTAATGTTCTGAATCAAAGCCACGTCCAAATTGAAACAATAATCACAATAACAAACTGGAAACATCATTGAACATTAACTAGATTTAATAGATAAAAAAATTCAAACCAGCTATCTGAATCAAATTCATCATCCATTGAAGATGAAAACCGTGAAGGAGCGACAGTTAGAAGTTATTGCTCGTCGGGTTAGATCTCGTCACCGTTGCTATCATGTTCTGCCGTAGATCTCATCGTCTCAGATCTCACAGCTCGTCAGCATTGCCGTTTTGTTTTGTCGTCGCAGGTTAAAGGAAAATATGAAGAAGCTCGTTGTCATTTTCACAAAAACAAAATCAAGGAGTTAAGCACAGTCCTCCTCACCTTCATCGTCATCCACCGGAAAATGGCCTCCGCCAATGAAGAGCTGATATTTGGTTTTCTTGTTTAAAATTTTTAAATTATTTATCCAGATCATCAACTTATTAATGCATTATTTACATTTCATCTTCTCCAATCATCTAGCCATGTTAGTAACGCTTTTAACTTCGGATCTATGTCATTTTGAAACTGTTGGAACTAACAAATTTAATAGAGAAAACTTGAGGGATCAAATCCGTAGTAGTACTCCCTCTCGTCTTTATTATAAGGCACCAACTAACAATTCTCACATACCAATAAAAGTAGTTAAAGTCAATAAAGTTGTGATAGAATTTAAGTAATTTCCAATATTATCCCTACTAATTACACTAAATTCTAATATTCTATTAATTATTACTCTCACCTACTGTTTATATTAATTAGGGGCATACATGGAAAAAGATAATTAATGCAAATTAGGAACAAACAAGTGCCTTATAAAAAAGACTAAATGAACTTGCTAGTTGGTGCCTTATAATAAGGACCAGACGGAGTAAATTATACAGGTCAAAAGTATGTTTAATCCTTTATTAAATTAACAAAAAAAATTTTAAAAAATTCATTCTTATAGATGACTAGTAAATAAGTGCTTAAAGTAGTGTTTGAAAATCTTTTAAAATCTATGTTTTAAGATTTATGAAGTAAGTATGTGAAAGGAGTTTTGTCTCGGTTTTCACAAAACTTAAGTTTTGGCATTCTTCAAAACACTACTTAAGTGTGGGAGAACTATGAAGGAGTTAAGTACAAACAATGTTTTTTCATTTTCATATTCTCAAATATTGTAATCCTATTTAAAAGCCCTAACATTGTAATGCTGATGCATTTATTTAAGGCAATAGTTACAAAAGGTAATCATTTTCACATTACATAAGTTCAACAGAACATCTAAAGTAGTTATTTGCATCCTAATCATATGTAATTAAGGTTGTTAAACTTATAAGTTTAAGCAAACTTATAACAATAACATAAATTTGTATGTATGGTGAACTCGAATCGTAAACTCGTAAGAGTTTACTTTTACCATTAAATTGATATTAACACTATATAATTAAAATATAAAAATATAACAATTTGATTTACATATATTTAAATCCAAATAATTGAAAATAAATTCCTCAACATTCATAATTTATCACATTTAAAAAAGAAATTTCTATAACATATATAAATCCACCGAATATTATCAAATCGAAGAAGTTAATACAAATCTAAGGGTGAGTTAAACATAGTTTTGTAAGATAGAAACACAAAAATGGTAAACTCGATACATAAACTCGAGGGATTAACCGAGTTTACAATGGTTATGAGTTTACCAGTGACTTAACTCGATTTTATAAACTAAAAACGTAAAAATGATAAACTCAAAGAGTTAATTCGTGAGTTTAACAACAATTCATATAATCCTCTTCCATGCAATCAGATCAAAGAGACCATTAGATAAGCCTACCCAAGTAACATTTAATTGTTTGATTAATTTCTCTTATCTAATTATCTTTTTTTCATAATGGTGTGCTCAATTTATTACATCTTACTATTCTTTGACATATTGATTACGTTGTGCTCTTGTTATTTATTCAAAACACATACTAAATGTGGGTGCCTCTTAGGCTTTTACAATCACAACGTTATAATTTAATTATTTTTTTTATGCATTGAGATACAGATTTCAATCAATGATGGTAGGGAAAGAAAAGTATCTCATAAAAAAAAAAAAGAGTTGTCTTCATAAATCTAATTAAATAAATTATAAACTCTGATTAGTGTTTATTTTAGCATTTGATGCATATATAATGTATATAATTATCAGTATATTATTAGATGATGATAATAATGATATCATTGTTATTATTATTGTGATTTGTTGTGTTACATTATAATTTTTAATAAGAGAGACAGATCAAATTAAGCATGCTGAAGCCGCAAGGAAAAAAGGATGCGAATCTGAATTATGTCGTTAATTGCTGATTACGTGCCGCACTTGAAGTCACGCACATGTTCAATTTGTTAATTTAATTAAAAAATTATTTCATATTTCTGAAAATCAAATTTGGGTTTTTGTTTATCACTCCTTCTAGTCTTAATTATAACAACATTTGAAAGTTGATTTTGACTCTAATTATAGGATAGCATTATATCTTTTTGTCAACTTTTTCTTAAAATACCTATATTAATATACTTTCTCAATAATAATTAAACACAATAATAATTTAATAATACATTTATATATTTTATAAAGTAAGTAATGCTTGCAAGTCATTAATGCCGCATACATCTTAATTCCACTTTTTTTAATAATATAATTAAAGCACAATTCACATATGAATGAGGGATTATGCAAAATCAACAAGGTACGTAATTGAAATGCAAAATTTATATAAGGGTATTTTAGAAATATGAGTAAAATTAAATAATTTAACTCTTATCCTTAATCCCTCTAAAATCAGTTAATATGTTTTATAATTCAGATCGGAGGTAATATTACAAAGTCATAGTCAGCACCCCGTGATATAAAAAGGATCAAGCCATATTGGTAAGCAAAATATCTGTGATAAATATAAAGATCTTATACTCGATGAGTAAGTCAAGCACATAATTAAGAGTAGATGGCAATAAAAAAAAAAAAAATCATAAATAAGAGTAATGACTTGGTTACCCATATGGTCTCTGGCCACGTGCATGATATCTTGCTATACGATATTTTAACGGCTCATTTAGACTTTGACTTTCATATTTGAGTTGGTCAATTTTTACGTGAAGACCAAAAGTATGACGCCTTAAAAAATGGGGGAAAAAAAGATTCATAAGAATTCAAATTAAAAAAGAAAATGACTTAGTCATGACTTGTAAGATTCTTGACTTTTTTTTAGGGGCAAAGATCGATCTTTAACCTGACTTTGATTAGCATATAATCCAATACATACAAAAAAAAAAAAAAGTTACCACACTAAAAAAAAAAAAAAATTAGATGTGACACAAGCTCTGCTACTTTCCCAAAATAACATTATTCACGTGCTAACGCCCAGAGTCGTATTTTTTTATTTCTGTGAAACTGTAAATGAAGTTTAACATCTTGCAGTGAAAAAAGAAGAAGAAGTAGTTTTATATTATATTTTTTTTTTTGGGGGGGGGGGGGTTGTGGGACACTGCCTTAAAATCAAGATATTATATTCTAGCTACTCCACTATTTAATTTATGTTTCATATTTATTGAAATGTTAGTTATAATAACAATTATTGAATACATGGACTCTATTTTTTGAAAATATATATTCAATATTCTCCTATAATGCACAAAAGTATTCCTAAATAACATTCTGTACTTATTACTTAGGAAAGTCATAATGCATAAATTTTAAATATGATATATAGTTTTGAACATGTAATTTATAGACTTGAAATAATAAATTATAAGCTTTTAAATATGTTATTACATCACAAAAATTTATTATTCGATGTCATTTTTTTTTAAATAAAGATGAGAATACCGAAATTCTGCCTTTTATGGAAGCATATGAAACACACAGATGATAATATATATGAAAAGCAAAATTCAAAAAAGGATACGCCTAATATATGTCTGGGCGGCAGATTATATTTTTTTTTATTAAAATGTATAGAATGCATAATAATATGAAAAAGATTACTAAAAAAAATTCACAATCGACTTAATTAGGTGCAACATACTATCTCCGGTCCTAATTATAAAATAAAGTTGACTTTTTTGGAAGGATTAAGAAAACTAAATAAGTTACTTAATCATTTCATATGTTGTGTATTCCTAGATTATATATTAGTTTATTAATCAAACTAATTAGTTTGAAGATAAAAATAAAAATACTCTAAAGTAATTTAATTAGTTTCTTTAATCTCTACAAAAAAGTCAACTATGTCTTATAATTAGGACCGGAGGGAGTATTTTCTTTGGTAAATAGGTCGGCAAACCCCACACCTTGGGATCTATGGCTTTCTCTAAACTGAATTAATGTATTTCTTAGACTTCAAATTTGTGTTTTTATTTTTATGGGCGGAAGGAGGAATTAATATCACTTACCATCTCTACCAATTACTTGTTGGCGTGGGTAACAACATATATTTAATTGTGTCTACCTTATCTTTAATTACGTGTAAAACAAAAGACATTCATATACTACTAAAGATATATTACACATGGTTGGATAAAAGTTGTACTTACTGAAGATAAGTTGTATAATTAGTTCAAGGGGTCTAGCGTGATTGATTACTATAATAAAATCTATAACTTTCTCAAATAATATTAATTTTATAAACATTTAAATAACATAAATTAAAATTGAACTATTTCGTCTGAAGAATGTGGACGATCGAATTGGAATTTTTAAGGAACAAGGCCATTTATAGGATGATGCATGCATGCGCGTTTGTCTGTGGGACACTACGTACAACTAATTGCGGTTGAAAAGTCAAATTAAAAGAGAAGTATTAATTAGCTAGCAACTTTCATTGGTTGAGTTGTCACGTTGGAACCGAAAAAATGATTTTTAAAATTTATAAATGAAGCTTGTGACGACGTTGGCAAGTTGATTTAGTGTATCGGAAGGCTACAATGAAGGGATTGGAAATTTGGTGGGGACCAAAAAGCATAAAATCATTATTGTTGTGCTTCAAATGTAATTGTTTATTTGGTTCTGTCTAACCATTTTTATGCCAATTTTGTTTATTTATTTTTGGATACAACTTTTAGGCTATATATGCGTATATATAATTGGTATGTACGATGCAACCAAAAATCTTATTCTTAGTGAAAATAATTTTTGATCATTTATATGTATGGAATCTTATATATATATATATATATATATATATATATATATATATATATATATATAATCTCTGAAAGTATATAAATTACTTTTGAGAGTTCTCCTACTAAATGGGATCTAATCTGGATTAATGACAGTGTATTATACTAATGTGTGATTTTAGTCCTCAGTATCAAAACAGCTTGCTTAAAAACACTTTCCATTAGTTTCCAATTTTATTACATTTCAATATAAGTACTTTTCCCTTAAAGTCTTTAATTTTTAATTTTATTTTAATATGTATTTTTCAATAATTTTTTTTAATATAGCATTTTGACGCCAGACCCGGTTCATTTTTGTGTTTGTTCGTGTATATATAATCTCTATAGAAAACAAAATTGTTAAGTAGCAAATCCGCTCTGGAAGTATACGTCGAGGAACAATATTGCTTTAAAAGTTTTTTCAGACTCAATTTCGCTCAAGAAGTCTAAAAACGTAGCAATGTTGCTATTTTTCGTTAAAAAACTAACGTTGATGATTAAAAAATTGACGTTGACTATTAACTTTTTAACAGAAAAAGGGCAACATTACTACTTTTTTAGACTTTGAGAGCAACATTGAGCTTAAAAAACTTCTATGACAACATTGCTTTCAGATGTGTACTTCCGAGACGGATTTGCTATTTAACCTGAAAACAAAACATCTTATTTAAAAAAACATGTTCTTATGATCAATTGCAAATGGATTATAATATATATACAGAGTATTTGGTTAAATTTATTTTAACAGATTTTGTATATCATACCAGGTATATATGTAAAACAAATTTGTCTCATGAAAATGAAAAAGTTATTTTTAAAGAGTCAAGTGGAGGGACTCAATTTTTTTGAGTAAGGTTGACACCTTGAGGATTTCAATTTTGTAAATGAAAAATCGAATACGATGTGATAGTATTGATATCAGAAAGTTATATGAAAAAGATAGTAAATTAAACATAAATTTATATTTATATTTCATTCTTAATTTTATATATATATATATATATATATATATATATATATATATATATATATATTCTATTTCCTTAAACAAGTATTTCTTTATTATACCAATGATAAAATCATATATAACTACTTAAGGTATATTTTAAAAAAAATTCAGAAAAATTGTTTCAATAAATTGGTATATAATTATATAATAATAATAATCTTGCATTTTATCTCTTGGGGTGGGAGATATATTGATTTAGTCAAAGTGATTTAATTTTGACATGCATTTGCTTGAATTTTAAACATGTTTTATTTATGGTGGTCATGGTACATTCATTTTCTGTGCAAAAAATGGTACATGCATTTAAGACCATATTTCGAAACTCATTTACGCCTTTGCATTTGAAACAAGGCATATTACCCGTGTAATGCACGAAATTGTGTATTTTACAATTAATTAAAAATTGCAATCTGATTTTCAATTAACTCAATCTATCGTGACATTTTAAAATAGGGAAAATTCCAATGAAAGACTTAGAAGAAAAAATATTTATTGAGATTGATCATAAGAATTATAATTAGCTAGAAGGATTAAATGTAAAAAAAATATAACATTAAAATACTAAACTACCCTAAGAAAATCTTCTTCATTCCCTTCCACAACCTATTTTTAAAACTAATAAGAAAATTCTAAATTTCACTAAATTAAGCAAAAGCTTTCTCAAGTTTCATTTTTCAAAACTTTCATAGATATCTATGGAAAACAAATATTCGTAACATAGTATCCCCTATTTTATTACATTACATAAGGGACTTGAATAATCATTTTTTTAATTTCAAAAAAGGAGCCAATAAATCCAACTTACTGGGGAATGGCGAATAGTATAAGAATGAACTTTTAATCAATGTGAAATAAATAACCAAATGGCAACATGATTTTTTGGATGAATTTGAATCAATTGGCGAGAAACTTGAACACTCATCTCTAAGTCTATACAAACTCCTGCAAGTATCAATGTATAGTAAAGTCCGTCGTGAGGGAAATTAAATGGCATGAATCTAATAAGAGAGGTAAGGTGCAAAAGGATTGAAGAACAACTAGGAAGGCATGAGGCTGGAAAACTATGGATTTACATGATTGGTTTGGAAACACCTATCATATAATTTAAATTTTCAACGGTAGATTTTGTAACAGTTGTTGTAACTGGAAAACAAATATATGAGGTTAAGGAGGTTCAAACCCTAGATTTCAGGAACACTTAGCAAAAGCTCATGCCAATTGCATCGAGACACCAGTTTGTGGAAATGTTCAATGACTAGTGTTTATTAGACAGTCATTGTATCCCAAAACGTTTCATTGACCGAGTTCATTCAACGACTATGTTATGCAAACTAGTTGTTGTAATTGAAAAAAAAAAGATACAAGGTCTTTGAATCCTCGACTTCACGAACACTTGGCAAAGGCTCATGCCAACTACGCTAAAACACCAGCTTGTTGAAATATTCAACGGCTGGTTTTTATTAAATAGTTGTCGTATCCCAAAACTTTTCAACTTGTTGAATTGGGAATTTCAACGACTGATTTTCAAAACTAGTCATTGTAAATAAAAAAATATTAATTACATTAAATTTTAGGCCTAAATATCAATAATTATTTTTAAAAATAATCATTGAAAGTTTATTTTAATGACTGTTTGCATTTGAACAGTTTTGGAATTTTATTAAGACAAAATTTCAAAAAATGCCACTGCCTCTATTTTCACTTTTGTTTTCAAAAACAGTCATTAAATCTAATTTTTTAGTAGTGTCAATACCCCATCATCTACCATTTCCTCTCTCCCTCCTTCAAACCTATAATCCCCAAAAAATCGTCTCCCCCTCATATTTGCATATTCCTTGCCATCATCATTACTCGCCTTCATCTCTTCGCTTTGCTAGAAACTTCCATTGCTGGTATGTTGTTCGGTTAAACAAAACTATTCAACATGCTTTTAACATGCATAAAGCATAGAAAAATTGAGCAAAGCCGCACAAGAAACAAATATCCGAGATGCGAGAAAAGGAAATGCAAGCATAAAGTGAGAGAGGGATAGATAGTTTTTTGACCCAAAAAAAAAGAGAGAGGGGGATAGAGAGGAGGCAAAGACTTACATATGGAGTAGCAGAACCATCGATTCCATCCATTAGATAGACTAGCCTTGGGAAAAATAAGAGGAATGAATCAAATATAGTCAAGTAAGAAAAGAAGGCGCCTACCTTATTTTATTAATGGGTTAGGCACAAACATTAAACCCTTTATTAATATATAGGAGTGGGTACTCTTTTTCTATTTGAGGACTTTTCAAAGGTCAGAGACAAGGAAGGTGACGCAGCCGAGCTTCATCTCAACATCGACTTCTGTGGACAAAGAAACATCCCATGAAGTCATATTGAAATGGTATACTGAATGACTGAGTTTTCTTACTGAGTTGAGGGTGAGAGTTCATCTGAGCTAATATGACCTTGGCATAGATGACCCATAAGTAGTGGCTAGCATTAACTTTGGAGAAGGAAGAAACATCCATGGAATCATGTTGAATCGGTACAGAAAAGGAGTGTCTTTTCATCTGATAAATTGTGATCGTCGCACTGGGAAAATATGCGTGTTATATAGTGAATATAATTAGTTGATTAGGGTTTAAACCAAGATTCAAATCGACGCAGATAACACGGGTTGCATCTTGGTTTGAAACAAAAGGACCAATGAGAGTAAAAGGAACCGTTTTTCTAAAGCTTCTGATATATTGATGAGAATGGTTCCAATAAATCTTCATGTGAGATAACGATTTATAGATCAGGAATTTTGCCACTACAATACATGCATTATATAAAAAGCATATGATGACGAAATTTTTTCTTTCTTCATTAGGCTGGGGATTAATTACTAGGAGTTTTATTTAGTTGCCACTTGGCAGTCGTTAATTATGCCAGATAAGACGCTTAGAGCCACTTACTATTAAGTGAACCACAAGATCTTGAAGGATATATTTGATGAAGCCTTTATATATTTTATGTTTTTATATGTTAGTTAGTTAGTCCGTGCACGTATGTTTGTGTATGTTCGTGCATATGATTTCGTCACATTTAGTTAATTTCTCATGCTCATTATATGAAACATGTAATTACAATTGACAACCGACTTATATATATATAAAATTAATATCCAGAATAATACACACACAACATATTATCCACTACTGTATAATTGACAATATATAATAATTATTATCGATAATAAATTATGGTTTCAAACCATCATATATGTAGGTATTATATATACTCAGTTCTAAACCGTAATATACGTTGAGGACATATATAACAGTTATTTGTTAATAATTGTAATGTATTGAATTTATTTTTTATTATATATAGTTATTTTTTTCTTTAATTTTATTGTTAATATTTATTATATAAAGACAATATAATCATTGATAATAAAATAATAATAAGAATATTAAATACGAAGTTTTATTCATTATATTCAAAATTCAATAAATTATAGATGAACATCATACAATTTAAACAAAATTGATCACTTAAACACTCTAGAACAATATTTTATAATTTTTTAAATTCTAAAAGAAAATATATTAGAAAAATCCTATAATACTCGCCAAATACGTTTGTTGTAAATTGTTGCCCACTCATCATTACTTCAAAGTTCCTGTAATGCAAAAGGCAAATTTTGGATTTGATTAAACAAATATGATTTAAACGTAGCTGCTAAAGTTTAGGAAATTGAGAGGGCCAACTTTTAATTAGATTGTGATTCAACAAGTTGCTAAAAGTAGGAGAAAAAATTATATCGAATTTTTGATACAGAAAATTATATTGATTTTAGTATGTATAATCTAGTATAATCAGAATTATTTTTTTGCCAATAAAACAATCATAAAAAAGTAAACATTTTACCTTGTTGTTTTTTGTGCTCTCTAGTTTTTTGTGGTGTTTTTTGTTTGGTTTTATCTTCAAACTAACAACTATCATCAGGAGTTACATATCGCTTTTTGTTTGCAATTCTTCTTCCTAGATAATCCGGCGACTTTGAACCTCAATTAGTAAGCTTTTGTTATATAAAAAAATAAAATGCACCTAAAAACATTAATTGAAAACAAATGAAAGCTTACATGAGGAATAATTAATCACTAGAGAAAAGAGATATAGAGTGAAGATCCATGTTAGTGGTAGAGGACAAAACCTGAAGCAGCATAGCAAAACCCATAGAAAGAGGAGTATGAGATTCACTAAAGAAGCCACAGAACACTTTAAAAGGAATATGAAGAGTTGCTTTAAATACTTTTTTTTTTTTTTTTTTAAGAATCATGCCTCTTTACATTTGATGTTTTGATAATGCCACCTTTTTTTATGAAAGAATTCTTGACTGCTCATTGAAAGAACTATAATGCATTGTTTATGGTATTAATTAATATATCAATAAAAAATATTAATATATTTGTTAGATTACTTAACGATTCTTTATGAAAAATCATAATGTATTGTTAATTTTGTTTTTTATATTACAGGGTACTTAACATTTATTTATAAAGAACTATAATATATTTTCAAATAATTTTTTTCTTTAGAATCCACCTTATTATATTAAATCTTGTGTATTTTTTTTTTTTAAAAAAAAGTGTCAAAAGTGTTGTCAAATAACTTTTTATAGAATCTTGCCTAGTTGCCTTCTTATATTCTGACATTTTTCAAAATCCCACCTTCTTATATATGATGATTATTATTTTTAACCCTTAAATAATCTTGAAAAGTATAGGTTTAAGTTGCAAATTGGCCAAAATCATGATTCATGATGGCGAATTGTGGCTTTGATTCTTGCTTTTGATTTGAAGCCTGATGGTGGACAGGAAGAAGAAGGGATGTCGTCGTCAACGATGGTGATGAAGGTGAGAGTTGCTGATGATGGAAGTTACACTTCGTTGGCTAATTTGTACCTTTATTGATATTTTTCTATTTTCAATTGTTTATTTGTATTTTTGGTCCATCTAAAACATTTTTTGTGCTAAGTGCTCTTTGTCTAATACTTCTTTGGGCAATCTGTACCTTAACCCAATAATATATAATAGTTATTTGTGAAGAACTGTCAAATATTGTGAAATTTTTTTTTATAATCCAACCTTTTATATATAACAATTTTCATTGATAAGTGTTAAGTATTCTTGAAATATGCATAATGGTTTTTTTATGAAAAACTGTCAAGTATTGTCAAATAACATTTTTTCTTCAGAATCTCGTCTTAAGATATTAATAAATATCTTAGATTAATATTAGATATTAATATCTTAAAAATATAAATTTGAGATAATATTATATATAATTATATATTAACCTATTGTATTTATCTTAAAAATAAAATACGAGATAATATTATTTATAATCATATTTTACGATTAATTATTATATTCGTTATGTATATGTTTTTATTGATATAATGTTGGAAGACGAATTGTTTATAATTGTTACATGATAATTGTTTAATAACAATAATTATATTTGTCATTAAATAAATGACAGTTATTAACTACAATCGTTAGTTTTATGTTTTCTCGAATTTGGTTTATCAATACATGACGATGCACATATTTAACAACTATATTTTAGTGTTATATATTCTTGTGTGACCTTTGCTTCAACATACATAATGTAATCTTTGTAATAATTATTTATTAAGCATTGTATATATCTGAATCTGTAGTAGTGAGAGCTTAAGTTAAAGTCCTATGACAAAATTATGTTTTTAATTTTTTTTAATTTTTTTTTATTAGATGCATGCTAAGAATAGGCATAAGAAGTATTATTTGTTTTATAAACTCTGCCAAAAAAAAGCTTATTTAAATTGGAGATTTGGAGATGCAATCTTTTACTGGGAAAATATGCGATAGTTATCAGGTTATTTGTTTCAAAACCCAAAATTCAAAACTGAAAGTGCAAACAAATAAACATACAAAAGGTTATCAAGGTAAAGTAAATCATTTTTTTTTTAAAAAAAAAATAACACAAGCAGTTAAGTAGTTCTTTCAACATCATTTTTTTTTTCATTTACAAGTTAAAAAAGAAAACATAAACTAATCGGCCTTGCTTAGTAATAAATCCCAATTTTACTATATTTTATCCCACATAAATCATTTATTTTGGGGATTATTTTAGGCTAATTTGGAATTATTAGATATTATTTAGATTGTTAGCCTATTTTAGAAAATAATGTAAATTTAAATTAATCATGAGATTATTGGGCTTAAATTAATATTTTGATTATTATCTTGTGATTAAATGATATTTTTAAATATGATATATCATGATTTATTTAATTTCTGCCAATAAAAAAAAGTATATTAGAATATCCTGTAGTGCAAAATTTTTCAGGGAAGCCAAAAAGAAATCCAATGATAGAATTGTATTGGCCTCTTTAAATCTTATTGGGCTCAAGTTGGTACCAAAAGTCCCCCTTCACTTTTAAAATAACTTAGCTGTTGCTAGGTTTAGATCACGCCATCACGCCATAACGCCGCAAGAGATCATCAAGCTACAGCCGCTAGACGCTTAGCCGAGGACTGAGAAAGAAAAGAACGCTGGACGACGCAGAGAAAGAGATGCAGAGGCTGCATGAATTGAATTAATCAGTTCTTCAATCTTCCATCCACGCACAGCAACCAAGAGCTCTAATTACATTGATTCATTCTTCCATTCTCCTTCTCGCCACGTGTCCACACCATTACCCACACAATTACTCTTCCAATGGTGACTTGTTTAAGACGTGAAGAGGAAAATATCTACATGGAAGCTTAAGTTCTTTGGGAGGCAACTTGGGAAGAGCATGGAGGAGATTAAAGTCTAGGGCTTATACATGAAGATTACACATAAAGATTACAAGGGAGTGTTCTTTTTATCTTTTTAATTCAAGACTTGAAATAATTTAATTTTAAATGATTTCGAGTTGTGTTAATTGAGAATAATCTAGTTTTAGATTGTAAACTTATTTCTTCTGGATTAGACTGATAATTTGAAGTTTTATGCTTATTGTTAAACTCTTGTTTGTAACCTTTGGATTGTCAATTAAATTAGTAATTGAGTTTTCGTTATTGATTTAATTGTTAATTTGATTTATCATCTTAATTGTTTAATTGAGTTGATAAATTATCTATTGTTCAATTGGATAATTGTAAACAAGATTTCTAAATTATTTTGGAATCAAAGGTGTTGGATTTTAGTGAGTTTAACTAGCCACCACTTATTCCATTATGAGTTTTCTAATGGAATATGTGTTATTAAGCTTGAGGGTTTCCTAAGTTTAAACTAGGTAATTGAATTCGTTAATTTTAATATTTCGTTAACCTCCCTTGGGTCTAATTAATTAATTTGAGCTAAGAAAGTTTACTCCTTGCAATTCCTAAGTTGTTCCCTTCATCATCATAACTAAATTAAACCTTTATTATTTGATTTGCTTTTAATTAATATTCTTCTTAGGATTTTAATTCCTCTCTCATACAAAAAAAAAACCCAAAAATTGCATTCAAATTCATATAGATTAGTTTCATTTTCATACAGGTTTTAGAGCCAATTGCATTAAGTACATTTAGTTAAGTTAATTGCATATAGATAGTAGTGTTTGCATTCTAGTTTAAATCCATTCACATTCCATTGCATCTTTTCATCACCTAAATTTAACCTAAAGAAAACCTACAGCTTGCTTCTTGAGAGAATGACCTAGGTTGACCCTAAACTACATAATTAATTAAGACCTAGTTTAATTGATCACTTTAGCGACAAAAGCAGTTTGATCACTTAGATTTTAGAGTGTAAAAATTACTTTTATTTTTTGAAGTGGCAATAATATTTGTTTTGCATTTGAAATAAAACAAATATTGACAAGCATTCAAAAATCATGCTTATAATCGGGTCTTCATATATACAAAATACAAATGATACAAGATTCAAGGAACAGGACATGAGCATGGTACTTATTCACTGTCTATCATAAAATTTGAACTCACAATTTTAAAATTATGAGTAAACCCTTTTACCAATTGGATTAATACTTTTTGGGTAAATGAGTAAAAATACACATGTGCTTTATTTTCGAAAGCGCCCAGCATCATATGTTTTTTTTTTGGAGCAAAAATACACACGTGGTTACCATTTTGAAACAAAAGTCACATTTCACCGTTATATGTTACTGTTCACCGTAATGAGAGAGAAAGAGATGAAATGAATATAACATAACGGTGGGATGTGATTTTTGCTTTAAAATAATAACCACGAAGTGTGTATTTTTGCTCTTAAAAAAAACATATGGTGCTGAACGCACCCAAAGATAAAGCACATGTATATTTTTGCTCATTTACCTTACTTTTTTTTATCATCAAAGATGACATCTTTTTCTTTTTTGATATGAAAAAGTTTATGTGGGGGTATACATCGAGATTCCACCCGGGTCAGGACAAACCTTTAGGTTTTAAAAAACAGTTATAGAGTTATTTATAGATTACTCACCAATAAGGCCCTTGCAACAACCCATAGGTATCAAACCTTCTCTTTTTTTGGATGAACGCCTTACCTAACTATGCTATAGCTCAAACATGACCTCTGTTTTTTTTTTTTGATATATAATGGCAAAGTGTGTAACCACTCCAAGGTTCTGTCAAACGTCGAAGTTGGGACTTCTCCCAAAAAAAGTTTTATATTCACAAGGACTTGAAATCGAAACCTTTTGCTTGATAGTGTGTTTGGTTTGAGGGGAAGGTGTGGTAGGGGAGGGTGAGGAAAGAAAGGAATTGACCAAATTGCCATTAATGAAGGGAATATTCTTTTTTGTTGAGAGTATATTTTAAAAATATTAAAAAATTTCTATAGGTTTTTTTTTTTGTAAAGAAGAGGGTCAAAGCTTTCTCTTTCCCCTCCCCCTCCTTCAAACCAACACACCCTAAGGGATTAGAACCCCTTCCACTCCGGCCAATTTTCACTCGTTGAAACATGACGTCTTGTTTACTTCATGCGGGGGAGTTCAAGGACATCTGGACCTGGGGCAACCCGTCTCTGTTCGAATCATGTCCAAACGGGTCGGGTCGGCCCAAAATTTCCGAGACAGAATGGAAGCAAATGGAATGGAACAAAATCTGACACGGGCGGGAACATAGGATGACCCATTTCAGACGCTCAAGCCGCGAATTCAGTGACAGTAGAGAAGGCTTCAAGATCCTCTGAAAGCTTGGACCTCCTTCGCCGTTGAACTCTTGAGTCCGTTGCCTGTGTGCCATATCCGTGTGTTGTCTCTCTCGGCCAAACTTCTTCTCCTTCATTGCTGTTGTCAGTGTGAGTGCGTGAGTGCTTAACAGGCTCGCTGTACCTCGTTCTCCTTCGTTCTTCAGTTCGTCCCAATGTGATAGTGTTCGTACGTTGTCTCTCACCCACGTTCTTCTTCTCCCTCCTTTGTTTCGATTATTGTTGCTGTGCTTCCTCTTATGCTTCAAACGACGTTGTCTCATGGGGGTTGTGTGAGCAAAAATTTCGGAACCGACTAGGTACCTTGACTGCATCTGTAGGTTCGAATTCCTCTTCTCTTTTCTCAGAATGTGCTTGTGGTAGATTTAAGATTGTTTCTTTGCTTTTCCCTGCTCTGTTGGTTTATATGTTTGCGTTTTCAGAAGCTCCTCTTCTCCCTCTGATTGTCATTAAGGAATAAGATATTGAAATATCTTTTATCTTCTTGCAACTGGAAGCTTAAAGAGTGGAATTTGAAAAATTTATGAAACTTTGTGTGATTGAAGATCATATGGTTGTTAATTTTTGCAGTATGATGGTTGTTTGTGATTTGATCTTAGAATGCACATAAGGTGTTTGTTAAAATGTGTATGAGAGGAGTTTGTTTGAATTTGAGGATTAAATTTACTTATTTGTTTTAGCTATATTTGGATACAAAGAGTTGAGGAAATGCTTGATTGAAGAAAAAACAGAGAGAAAGAGAAATTGTTGTATGATGAGATGTGTTTGTAGAAGATAGTATTGGAAAATTATGAATGATGCGTGTATATTTATATATACTGTGGATTTATTCATTATGGATTAAGCTTTGGCTATATACATTATAGGTGTGGAGAAGCTAAAGTAATTCTTTCTTACCTCTAAACTTGCTGTGAGTGTAGAACTGTGAACATATATATATATTTTTTAATGTATGTAAGGTGTTGGTAATATTATGTTGAATGGTTCATAAAGTTCAAGATTTTGTTTGGGTTTTGTAAACGTTAAGGAGAAAAGGGGTTAAAAAAAGAACATGGCAAAATTTTATTACAGATATTATAAATTTCTATAAGATTACAATTGTAGTGACAATAATGTTATTTGTATGCTAGGGGATTAAGGCTGAATTATACTTGAAGATTATTAATTAGGATAGACTATAGCTATTTCACTACCAAGTAAGTAAATAATGCTCCACTTATTCTAAAAATGACATTCTTATTAGACTCTACCCCAAACGTTTTCACAAGTCTTATTTTCTTATAAACGTTTTTCTTGAGCATTAACATTTTAGAAAATGACACATGAAAGCTTTTGAAAGAAAATGAAATGAGGATTTTGTTTATTTAATTCTCCATTTGTCTTTAAACTTTTATCCATGCATGGAAAGGAATAGATTTTTCCAAAAGGAAATACTTATCCATTCTGTCTTGAAATGATTTAAGTTACAAGGTTGTATACTTCCATGCATGCCGGAAAATGTTTTTAAGAGAATGAAAGTAGGCCATTGTTTGCTAACGGCAGTTCTGGTAGCCCTTGTCAGGCCATGGCACACCTAGTTGCTGACTAGTAGGGTGATTTGGAGGTACTATCCTCATGTGATGGCCAACACATGTGAAATGGAGGGTGGATTTTTGTGAGCACCACTCACGCTTGTTTTTTGTGGGCTTTGTGCTTGCACTTGTTTTTGTGGCTTCTAGCCACGCCAGATAAGTCATTTACCCTTGTGGATTGTGTGTGTACATGCCTATCATCATTTGGTCTAGGTCTTGATTAAGAACAAAGACTATTTTTCAAATTGGTTTATTGATTTTCAAATAAAAAATTTTCTTTGAATTTAATTTTTATTGGCAATGATCAATTCCTTTTTTTTTTAACACTGCTGTATAAATGTCTATATTATGAAAAATTAATCCTATCCTATTTAAATGCCAACTTGCTTTATTCTGTTATGACTTGACCAATTTATTATTGTTTATTTATATATGTTAGAAGATGAAGATTAGGACCTCATGTCTACTGTTTAATTCTTCTACTATTCAATCTTTCTTACTATTCAATATCTGTTCCTATTCAATCTCTACCCCCTGTCCATCTCTTCCTATTCAATCCTGCTTCCTATTCATTCTATGCTCTCTATGACTGTCTATCTATATATATGTTGTCATCTTCTTTCATATGTAACATACAAGATGAAATATAGAGTGTGATTCCTCTGATTTACAATATGGTATCAGAGCAGAAGTAATTCTTGAAGAAAATTCACAGTTCAGTTCTGGTTTCCTGGCGCTGGTGACTTGTTGTCTCCCAGAGCACCTTCTCCTTTATGCTCCATTTTTGAGTATTAGGAATTGAGAGACAGGGTTGGAGCAACGGCAAGACACACAGCGCCGGGAGACACATACTTCATCTGGTTGAACTAGAAAATACACAAACGAGAGAGACAACGAGTTTTCCGGCGAGTCTCCGGCGAGTCCAGGGTTCTCTGTAGGCAGAGCTTGGAGCTACAACGCCAAACCCAGAAGGATTGGAAGCCTCAGATCGGCGCTTCCCCGGAGTCCGACGACGGTCTGAACTGCACGTGAACCACACGCGCCGTCGGAGTCTATGGCAGCCTTCAGATCTACGGTGAACGAACGTGCGTTGAGGTACACCGCCACCATAGACGGCCTCAGTAGGTGCCGATCGGCAAAACCTAGAGGAATGCCGGTGATCTGCTCGGCGCATGAACACCACGCGCCACCACTGTCCCTGCGCGTGTCATCCACGCGCCGGCATGAACAGTGACCTCCGACGTGAACAGTGACCTCTGTTAAAAAAAAAAAGAGGAACCTAAGAGATGGCTTCAGAATTCTCGGACCATCAAGTTATGGCTTTCGCCCATAAATTTAATGGTAGAAATTATGTCCAGTGGTCACAAAGTGTGCTGAGGTATATTCGAGGAAAAAGGAAAGAAAAATACATTAATGGGGCAGCCCCTCAACCAGCTCCAGATGACCCAGGTTTTGACATATGGTTTGCTGAAAATAACCAAGTCATGACATGGTTGGTAATTCAATGACCTTGGAGATCAGTGAGGGATATCTTCTCGCCCACACGGCAAAGGAAATATGGGACGCTTCTAGAAGAACCTATTCCTCCCTCGAAAACACAGCCGCCTTGATCCACTTGAAGAGACAACTCCGTGATTTAAGACAAGGTAATATGTCAGTGACTGAATATTATAATGCTTTGTTGAAGTTATGGCAACGGCAGGATTTATTTGAGGTTCATCCTTTGGAAAACCTCAAAGATGCACAATTGTACAAAAAGATTGTGGAAGAAGGAAGGATACATGATTTCCTTCTCGGCCTGAATGATGTTTTCGAAGAGCTAAGGGGCAGAATTATGGGTATGAAACCACTTCCACAACTTTTTGATGTCGTTAATTTTGTGCAATTTGAGGAAAGTAGGAAACTTTTGAACCAAAGTGAACCAAATCACATAGAAAGCTCAACACTCGCAGTTCAGGGATCACACGGAGAACAAAAGACTACCAAATGGTGCAACTATTGCAAGAAGAAGGGTCATAATATGGAAGAATGCTGGAAACTCCATGGAAAATCTTCCAATGGAATCTCGGATTTCCAAAGTCACATTACCCCAACTGAACCAATAGCTGAGAATGATGATCGACTGAGCAAGGAAGAATTACAAATGCTTCGCAAAATACTTGAGAAGGAGAACAAGTCAAACTCTATCATTCCTAGTGTAAATCTGGTCCAATCCGAATCTAAACACATGGAGGATGATTGGGACTTCTAAATGGGCCCCTGAGACTTAAAAAGCAGTACAAGTCCAATCAAGATATGATGGACCTCTGAGACTCAACAAATAAGTACAAGCCTATAATCCTCGAGTGATGAATCAAAGGTAGGGAGAAAGACCACCGTGAGCTTGATTCAAACAAGTCAGAGGGAAGAAACCGTGAGCTTGATTTGAACGGGTCTAGGTGATACATACCACTATCTTGTTTTGTCATCGTTGCTATTGTTCCAAGCACTGTATGAAGAGACCAGACGCAAAGGAAGTTGAAGTTTGAAGGATTTCAAGGCAAACTGGATACTCCAGCTTGAGGGGGGTGTTAGAAGATGAAGATTAGGATAGCATGCCTCATGTCTACTGTTTAATTCTTCTACTATTCAATCTTTCTTACTATTCAATATCGTTTCCTATTCAATCTCTGCCCCCGTCCATCTTTTCCTATTCAATCCTGCTTCCTATTCATTCTATGCTCTCCGTGACTGTCTATCTATCTATATGTTGTAATCTTCTTTCATATGTAACATACAAGATGAAATACAGAGTGTGATTCCACTGATTTACAACAATATATTATGTGGGGACATTATCTACCTGAAGAATTATTTTGGCACTCAGATGGTAGAAGTGAACCTGCTCCTCCAACTGATTCTTGAAGGTAGTACCTTGGAATAAGAAGCTTTTGGCTGCTGCCTGAATTGTGTAGGCTAATGTAAATATTTAAAAATATTTTTGAATGTTGTACTAGGGTCGCTCTATTGATTCTATATTAGGATGATATTTTGGGATTTATGAAAGCTTAGTTATCAAGCTATTGTAGACTTTCGGGAAGTCCAACTTACAGAGAAGACTGCCGAAATTTCTACAAATAGTTATTTTGTTTATATGATATATGTTTATATATGAAATATAAATCGGAAATGCATATGCAAGGTTATTACACTAATTATGATATGTAAATGCTATTATATCATGTAAAGTAAATATTGTTATGTTCAATGCTTATGGAATGTGAAATTTTCTCATATTTCGTGGTAGTCACCTTGAAATCACGGCGTGATAAGATTAGAGTATAAATGATCAATGCTTTGTTGATGCATTTATTCTGTTGTTGATACACTGGTCATGGAGGGGTGTTCTTGAACCTGTCCCCGTCCTGTCTGAGACTGATTATTGAATTTTTGATGAGAACTTTGATATTATTGACTTTTATGATGGTTTTTGTATTGAACTTCTGTGAAAGAGGTTGCTTTTTTAGCTTAGACTTACCATATGCTGAATGTTAAACAGAAAATGTTCATAGATTGCATGTGCCGATCTGAGCCATTCTAGTGCTATGGATTTAGGAAAATGAGTTCTTTCTGAAGATCACTACACTGCTGTGAGGGTATTCCGACCTGAAAATCAGTCTGATTTTAACCTTTAGTAGGATAAAAATGGAATCTGAGTTGCTTTGATTGCGTGTTTCAACTTTGTTTGGAACTAATAGACGCAGATGCTGAGTCAATCAATGGACCTATTCCACAACACTCCCCAAAGTGAAGAAGAATCCCTTTCTCTCTCCACCTTGGCTTCCATGAGATCCCTCATCATCAACCCTTCAACTCCACAATCCACCATAACTTCCATTCTTCAAAAGCTGATTCGCTCACTTGAACTTAGTCATGACGAAGTCCTTCTCCATTACTCTCTCAACCTCCTCACCCATCTCGCCATCCACCACTCTTCCTTTTCTCATTTCATCTTTCAATCTGTCTGTTCTCACTCTCTTCTTTCTGCCCAATCCACCCGCCTTGCTGTTGACTCACTCCAAGTACTGGCTTTGATCACAGAACGTGTTCGAGCACCAGGCTTGAATGCGGACAAGCTTGATGATGGGTTTTTTGTTTCTCTCTGTTTTGGCCCCTCTGTGCCTGCACGTTTATGGTTGCTGAACAATGCAGGGCGATTTCAAATTCGGCCATCTTTACTGTTTACTGTGTTTCTAGGGTTCACAAAGGATCCTTATCCTTATGTGAGAAAAGCTTCTCTAGATGGACTTGTTGATTTGATTAATCTTGGTGTCTTCGAAGACTCTAGTATGGTGGATGGTTGTTATCATCGTGCTGTTCAACTTCTGCGTGACATGGAAGATTGTGTGAGATCATCTGCAATTCGTGTTGTAAGATACCATTACTTAATGTTTTCCTTTTCTTTATGTGCTTCACGGAGATATGAGTCTGCAATGCTTGTGGAATAATAATTAAAAGCTTGTATTTTGGAGCTACAGGGTATTGTATCCTAAATGAATAATATGTAGTCTTCCAGAAACTCATTAACATATTTTCCACGACTGGAAATTTTAGTGTAACTTGAGGTCTTATATGTTATGTTATCTATTTTGTAATTTCAGGTTGCTTCATGGGGGTTGATGTTAGCAGCTTCTGATGCTGACATGAAAAGCTACTGGTCGAATGAAGTATTTGCCAAGGTGTTTTTTTTATTGTATGGGCAATGCATTGTCTATGGTTGTTGGATCTTAATTATATAAATGTTTGATATTAAAGCTACAATTTCAATATTATGATGTTTCCCTATCCATGCGTGTTTCCCCTTCTTGACAAACTCAGGATTCTCAACATTGCCTTTTGATCTTAATGATTATTCTATGTCCTTTATGAATCTCAAAACCATAATGACCCGTTCCTTGGTTTGTGGGATTTTAAAAATGGCACATGGAATTATGGTAAGTTGAACAAATATGATTCTCTCTCCAGGTTGGAGGAATTAAAAAATGAACCTATGATGTCTCTGACATGAAACAATATGAGTTATTCTATTAAATTAGATTTTGGGCTCATGTTCTGCATGGAATTTGGGGCAAGTCATACTATTCATGGCTTATAAACATTGCTTTCTATAGATTTTATATTATCGATAGATGTGTAGATATATAGATTCTTGACGCATGTAATATATGTTTTAGTCTTATTGCACAATGTCATTTTCTTTTTGTTGCATTCAGAAATTAGATTTATACTTGACATTACTGTATCTGTACACTTTTAAGTCATTGAACTGATATCATGGAGTCGAATGTCGTGTAGGAAATTTACTAGGAATCCATCAATTTTGTCATCCACAAATGATTGTAGAACTTTCCCCTCCTGCCACTGTCTTTTTTCCAAGTATTATTCTGTTTGTATGTTTTTGTATTCGTGAGAGTGGACTGCTGATTACCTTGGTATTACACACACTTCATATTTATGCAGCTCTGTTCTATGGCAAGAGATATGAGCATGGAGGTCAGGGTTGAAGCTTTCACTGCCCTTGGAAAGATTGAAATAGCATCTGAGGATTTTCTTTTGCAAACTTTGTCAAAGCGAGTCCTGGAGGTTGGAAAGAAAAAGGAAGTTTTTGACCGGAACACAACTGAACAATTTAAAATGCTAGCAGCTAGTGTAGCTGGTGCACTTGTGCATGGACTTGAAGATGAGTTCTTTGAGGTAACTTTTCTTGAACATTAGTGCTTCATATGCAGTTACAATAATGATAAGATGTAAGATAGATCTTTGAGGAAAGAGGCGTCTTGTTTAATTGAGTGGAGAGCTTAGTTATTGTAAAGCTCTTTGTTTTGAGAACTTGATCTAGCAATTTGCGGTAATTATGTGGTAATAGTTTAAGGTTTTTCCCCATATTTGATCTGAAATTGAAAGAGTTCATGTCCTGAAGGTGCGAAAGTCTGCATGCCTGTCCTTGCAAAGACTTGCAGTCCTCTCCACTGAGTTTGCTCATGAAGCTTTGAACATTTTAATGGATGTGTTGAATGATGATTCAGTGGTTGTTCGATTACAAGCTTTAAAAACTATTTACTATATGGCAATAAGTGGCTGTCTGAAGGTTCAGGAAAAACATTTGCACATGGTATGTTTTTCATCCTTGATAAATACATAGGCTGACTATCCAATATATAACTATTTTATGGTTGTTGGGAGTCAAACGAAGTTTTTTCTTTTTAAATGAAAAAGATGGGTCCCCCCCCGGCTCCTTTTACTTAATTTTGTAGAATGAATCAAATAACTAGTTTACTTGGTCATTTTGTTGATCAAATCAACTACTGGGAAACATGCAATAACATAATATATTATTAGGGTCAGGTGCATGTACTTTTTGATCAAATAAACTACTGGGAAATTGTCTAGGATGACCCATAGGCTTAAGTTTTATGATAGAGCTTTCTTGAAGAGGAAGACAGTGATTTGCATGACTTGACTGTGGAGAATTTTACCCTCAGAATTGATAAGGGGTTTCTTTTTCTGATGAAATTTTCCAAGATACTTGACCCTTGTCAGTAAATTTAAGTTATGTATTAAGTATAAATGTATGTTTTCTGTCATATTGTTGACACTATCATTTATCTTCTTGGCAAGTTTATCCTGTTCATGTTTCATTTGATGCTCTTCCAGTTTCTTGGTGTTCTAGATGACAACAACAGGGAAGTGAGATATTCTGCAAGGAAAATACTTAAACAAGTGAAGCTGAATAGTCTCTTGTTGTTTAAATCAGTGATCGATGGTCTTCTACATAGCTTGAGTATTTACCCACAGGTTTTCATCTAATTATTCTGCAATTTTATCTTCTTTATTCTTAAGCTGGGCTTATGAGATTTTACAATGACATTAAGTATTGCAGATGCAATTGATTGCAATGATTACAAAAATTTATTTTCATCCTTTTCTGATCATTTTGTGTTTCACTGTTTTGTTAAAAGCAAGCTCCCCCTTTTAAAGTATTCGACTTGTCTTGATTCTTTAAGCTGGGATAGTCTCTCCCTCACATTCGGCTTCCAAAACCTTTGAACCTAAAAGGTCTTAAGAAACAGAGGGCAAAACCCTAACGCTGTACAGATATGGTGGAGGGGCACTTCAAGAAAAGAGTATTCTAAAAAAATTCATAGAATTAGAGGAACTGTTACTCTTGGATGAAATGATAAAGGAATACCCTACTAGGGGTGAGCATGGGTAGGGCTGGGCAGGGCGAGACCTCTGCCTGATGTCCTGCCCAAATTGGGCAGTAAAATGCAACCCGGTGCCCAGCCCTGCCCGATAGAAGCCCTAACATTTTTGGGCTGGGCAATAATGGGTTGGGCAGGGTGGGCTTCCCAGGCCCAAATGATAATATCCTACTACACCCTATGTGGAAAAAAAAAACAATTTCAATCATACCTAATAAACAATATTGTAAACTTCAAATGTAATTGATAATTATACACCTTCCTTAGAATATTCCAAAATAAATCTACAACTTGAGTCTTGAAATTAAAAAAACTACCATATGTCTTAACAAATAATCAAATACACATAACCTGAAGAATTAAATAACATCCACAGTCCATTAAATACAAGTCATCATTAGTAATATAATGGACTAATGGTCAAATACTTAATGGATATATTAGAGTATTAGTAAATATATAATATAATATAAGTCTATTAACTATTATATAAAAAAATATTTATATCAAACTAATATATATATATATATATATATATATATACTGGGCAGGGCAGCATACCTTGCCCGATGCCCGGCCCTGCCCGTAAAAATGCCCAGCCCGATCATGCACATTTTTTCTGGGCTTCTTTTTTTTGGGCTGGGCAGAACCATTTTTTGCTGGGCCGAGCTGGGTGCACAGAGCTCCTGGGCTTTGCGCACAACCCTACCCCGCATATCCTCCTATGCTGTGTACAATTTGAACATCTTAGGCAAGCTAGCACGTTCTCAAATAAATCTAGATGAGATAATTTAGCTTTTCATTTTGCCACCCATTTTCCTGATTGGTCAGGGCCTAGTCTTTACTGCAGTCTTTACAGCTCATCATTATTTAGTATTTAATATCTCCTAAATGTTCACTTCAATTCCCTATAACCATTGAACCTTCCTTATTTTATCCATATTGTCTATGCTATATGGATTACATGCTACTTAATTTTCTAATATAGTTCATGATTGTGGTGAATATATATAGTGACCAATTTTTGGCATTTATTGAGCATTTAACTCTTTTTTGTTGTAACATCTGCATATTCTCATGCCAGGATGAAGCTGATGTATTCCCTGCTGTTTCCCATCTTGGCTGGAATCACAAGAAGTTTGTAGCCACTGTCTCCAAGGAAGTTTTTGAAGAGGTGAACTTGTTCCTTCAAATGATGAGTATATAACATTTCGAGTATCTTCATGAACATTTTGCCGATTTCATGTTAACATGAAGCTAAACTTAGTTGACACTCTGCAGTTAGAGTGGCATTGACAGAAACTAGGGTATCAGAAAGCTGCAGACCCGCTGTACCTACTGCTTGAATTTTACTCTTACAGTACTAGTTTTTGTATATCTCAAGCTTATAAAATAATCTATAATTTTTCAGGGGCGTGAATTTGGCATTACATTTCAGTTAAATGCTGCCGCCCGCTTTTGTAATTTAGCCCCATAATAGAAATGATGTTTCTTGATAAATTTTTGGCGTTGTTCTAGTGGTAACCAATAGGAGGATGGTTTTCAGTTTATCATGATGTCAATATGTAATATTTATAGTATCAGAAGAATGCAACCTCATAGAGGGAGGGACAATTATTCATTTTGCCTGTAGTTTCCTTAAGATTGATTTCATTTAACTAATCAAGGTCAATGGATTTTATCTTGCAAAAATCTAATCTTCAGCAGAGATAATTGATATTTAGTTAATATTCTGTTACACGATTCTTTCAGGTAGAAGCAGCTTTCGAAGGCAACTCTGAATTCAATAGTGCTAGAGTGGCTGCACTTTTAATCCTTTGTGTCTCTGCCTCACTCTCGCATGTAAATGTAGGCACGATGCCTCCAGTTTTGTTTTCTTATGCTGGTACATTCCTCGGGAGGATTTCCTCTGCATTTATTGATGTTATGGATAGGGATGCCCTTTTGGCCTACCTATCTGATAAAAGTAGATCTATTGATTGTTTTGCCTCAAATATAAACCATGGTGAAGGGGAGAAACAATTACCCTTAGTTCAAGGTGATTACAGTTATTGCACCAGCAATGATGTGACAAGTCTTGTTGAGACATCACATAAAATAGATGTGGAGTTTGAAATTCAGTCCCAGTTTGTGAGGGAGCCAAAAGATATACTCAATTCTCAAGTAGAACAACGGCCAGTGCGTGATGAAGTTATAAAGTTTACGGATCTTACTCTTTCGAAGGTCCCAGATATCTGGTCCCTGATACAATCTGGCTTTACAAGTGAAGTTCTCAAGATCCTGAGGTAATATAGTTCATTGTGAATACCATCTGTTCGAGGGCCTGAATTTAATTTTTGTCCAGCGAGCTTATTGCTATGTGATATTTGATATGTTTTGATTGTTAAACACATGTATGCATATGAAATATTATCTTGGTTTTCTTTTTAAAGCGTTGTGCTGACAACGTAGGAGTTGGAAGGAAGATTTGGCAACTATGAGATCTGATTTTGTGGGATCTGCTGATGCTTTGGCATTTACCTTGCAATATCTTCAAATAATAAAGCACCTAGCAAAAATTTGGGGAAATTTCCCACAAGAGAAACCGATATGGTCTCGTGCAACCGGAGCATTAGACTTTGAACTGGCAAAGCTTGATAGGAAGGTTAAAGAATTCAGGATTCGGTTCATCGGGTTTTCTCCACAAGAGGAATTGAATGTCTTGGAGCTAATGTTAGTAACTTGTGTCCTCAGGCTATGTGAAGCTGACTTATGTTGTCGGATTCTTACATTAAAGAGGTTGACTGCAACATTTTCACAGGTAGAACTTCTCCTTAAAGAAAGCTCTGTGGCACCATCCACATTCATAGTTGAACTCAGGAAACTGTTACCTGAAGGTGTCACCTCCATAAATGAAGCTTCCCAGAGTCCATTGGAGTTTTGTAAGTGTCTTAAGTTATTCTGCCTGAAACAGTTCATATATAGTGGAACAATCAGACATGTGAGAGCAGAGCTAAGTGTTGTAAATAATGACTTTGAACATCCTCTTCCTTTCGTTTCGGGACTACCGGTAGGCATTGAGTGTGATATCACTCTCCACAATATCGCCAGTGATCATAGATTGTGGCTGAGCATGACCATGAATGATAATGGTTCGTCTCAGTATGTTTTTCTAGATTGGAAGCTTCTTGAAGGCTCTGGAGAAGAAAGGAATTTTGCATTTGTTGCTCCGTTTTATGGAACCCCAAAGGCTAATTCTTTCAGGCTGAAGGTTCGTATAGGTTTGGAATGTTTATTTGATGATCATGTTCTGGGGCAAACCTGTGAAGGGCCTAGACCAGGACTTACCTTTCTTTGTCCTGAAAAGGAAGTTTGTCTTTCTAATGTATTAAAGACTAAATCCCACTACCTCCAATAAAACATCATATATATAGTCTTGTTTTTTTCAGTAAAGGTGTAAAATACTTATTATCTTTTTCAAAAAGTGTTTCTAGCACCATAATCAAACATTAGGTACAAAATATAGAGGAACTTTTTAAAAGAAAGTAAAAATGCTGTTAACTCTGCTAAATGTTTGTTACTTTTTCAAAACATATTTTTATAAAGGTGCAAAAATACTCATAATCTTTTTTAAAAAGAGCTCTAAGCAACATAATTGAACCTCGAGGTGAAAAAGTGCTTTATATCATATTAATCCTACATATCACCTCCATCTTCTCTATAATTATAGGCACTTTTGCACTTGATGTTTGATTATGGTGCTTACAACACTTTTTATTAAAGATTGTGAGTATTTTTTCCCTTTCACAAAAATATGTTTTGAAAAAGAAGCAGACATTTAATGATGACGACTTTTTTTTTTTTTATAGAGATTAAAAAATTTATATGTATTTTTACACCCGTAATGTTTGATTATGTAGCAGCATTTATGAAAAAAGAAATTAAAGTAGGTATTTTTGCATATACCTCTGTTTTTTTTTTTCGGTCAGCTGAAATTGTTGGGCGAGAAATTCTAAGTTCCAATGTCTGAAGGACTCTAAAATTGTGTTATTTACCATTCTCTATGTAATGATTTAATCCAACAATGCTATTGCAGACAATTTCAAAAATATATATGGTGGTCATTGAGCTGAACAAATGATAAGTTAAATGAGAGAACTCGAAGAATTATTCATTACAAAATAATACCAAACCACACTCCATCGAAAGGTCTTAACGTCCTGGTAACTGCACTTCCGGTGGTGCCACCGGCAGCCTCCAAAGTGAATCCCTTCTCACTTCCAACCAGCTTCTGATTATTGGAACTTTAAGAATTAAAATGCAGGAGACTAAACCTAAGATAGAGTATACTAACGAGGAAAGGAATATTCTAAAGTTGTCTTTTGTCAAACTTCGCATCTCAACATCACTTTTATATTTGGATTTGTCAACGATGAGGGGTAAGGTTATGCTCATGTTCATTTTGCCAAACAACGTCACATTTTGAGTTAGATTTAATGTACTAGCTAAAAAGACCTTTCATTAATTCCTCTAACTCTTAAAACGACATAGTTTTGGGGTTAGGAGAATTAATGAAGGATCTTTTGGTAATTTTTATTTTTGTATTTATTATATGAATTTTACCAAAACACCCTTCATTAATTCCTCCTAACTCTCAAAACGACATAGTTTTGGAATTAGGGGAATTAATGAAGGGTGTTTTGATATTTTTGTTTTTATATTTATTATATAAATTTTACCAAAGCACCCTTCATTAATTCAGATAACTCCCAAAACAATGTAGTTTTTGGATAACTTGATGAAATCTTATATCAAGTGACATAACAAACGATAAACTCACACACACATATAAACACATATATATCTTCGGTATTTTATATTTTTATGTCTATTGAAATATGTAAAAGTTTAGATTATTTGATACTCTCATAATCCTTTTTATAAGAAACAACTAATAAAATATAATTGTTCCAAAAGTTAGATAAAAACAATGGTAAATATGTAACTTCTGTATTTTTTTTTCTAATTATACCTTTATTTCAAAAGAGTGTATATGAGAGAGAGAGTGGATGGAAATTGATATGAGGGTGACATATATTAAATAAGGGTAAAAATGAAAAAAAAAAAAACAGTTTAAAATTTTAGACAAAAAGCACGTGTTCCTTATATAATGAGGACCCCTTTATGAGAGAGAATGTTCTTTATAAAAAATGATAGGGAACAGTAACTTTTTAGTACAAGACTTGGGTGCCTTTGGGAGAATTTTTTGGTGCTAAATATAAGTTACTTAAAGGGTATTTAATGATTGTTTCCCAATTTTCCGTTTATTTAATTCATGTTAGAGAGAGAGAGAGAGGAGAATAATTTGTAAATAGGGAAGAATTTAATAAAGACAAATTTACTTTTTTTTTAATAATCAATTTGGTGCATTTATTGATACAAGAATGATTTATAAGTGACCAATAATAAGGATTAGAGTAGTATAGATCCAAGTCTCTAATCAAACTTTGCCATGTGCAATATTTTATTGGGAAAATTCCTTTAAAGTCTAAAGGGATCAATAAAATGTCAAAAAGTTCCACAGAAAATTCTAATGTTAAGAAAATCCTAAAGAGTTGTTAAAACCCAAAGATGGAATTGTTAATCACTTACTGAAGAAGTTGTCAATGAGACTTTTTTGATATCAAAATTTTTAGTGGGACTTTTTTTGATATTTTTTTGGTCCCTTGGCACCTTAAAGGGATTTTTCCTTTTTTTTTTTTATTAATGATTCTTTAAAAGAATCTTGAAAATTTCTCCATGTGAATTTTTGTTATTAGAAAAAATTCATGTAATAAGATTTGGTGGGAGAATTAGACGTAATGGATATTAAACAAGTCAACATAAAATTTTTTTTTATTGTCTGATTCTATTTATAAAGTACTTTTAGCATATTTCACATAAATTAAAATAAATTTAAATTTTATTAACTCTATTTTAAAATTCAACAACTTTTGAACGTTACTCCTTTTTACCTATACTCTCCAAGAAAATATTCCCTCCATTCCTTATTTCTTTCTATAAGAAATGTTTAATCAAATCTCATGGTTCAAAACGTCGGTTAAGTACAATAAATGTGTTAAAATTATAATTTTCTTTTAAAAAAAACTAAAATACCATTATTCATGCGGACATAAGAAATAAGAGAGAATAAGGAAATTATTATAATAAAGATGATTAAAGAAGAGAGAGAATAAGAAAATAAACATGGTACTCCCTCCATTCTAAGTTACTTTTAGAAGAATGTCATGGTTTACATCAATATAAGTCACTTAGAGAGTAATTACTGCTTATTTGTTAATTTTGCCCATGTAAATAATACTTAAATGTAATTTTTTGTATATTCTCTCTCATTTGAAATCTAATTTAATATGGGTAAAGTTGATTTTTTTTTTTTCAATTTTAAGTCATATTTAATGAGTTATCTACCATTTTTTTATTCTAATGTATTAGTTGGAGTGCGTTATATTATGGATTGGAGAGGGTAGAAGTAATATGTTTTTGGGGGCTGCAATAAAAATTTATTATATTGACATTAAATATGGTAAGAAGTAAAAAAAATAAGATATTCTCTTAATATTTTTCTATAAAAAGGAATTGGGTATGTATGGCAGTTGATTCTTATGAAAAGGATGGAGGGAGTAATTATCTACACAATAATAAATAAGGGTCTAATGTTTTTGCTTTTGCTGCAGGAACATTTTTTCTGGCCCTCTCACATAAAAGTGAATGGTTTCTATTATAAAGAGAAGAGAGAGAAAATATTAGTGAGATTTACTCACTTTTATGTGAGTGAGACATAAAAATAAGACTAATTTAGTATAAAACCGGTCCAAAAGGTCCAACTTTTAAGACCTAATATTTAAATAACTGGTCTAAACAGTATTTTGCTCAACTGGTTTTAAAAATAACATACTTTAAGATGGGCTCTATTGAGACTGGGTTCAGAACCGATCTAAAAAGCGATTTTTATCCGGTCTAAAAAGCGATTTCTGTAGTAGTCTCATCCCATATTTAGTTTATTTACATTGAGAAAGAATGCGTGAGAAAAAGAAGTGAGAGAGACATGTAATTAATTTGGGGTAAAAATAAAAAAAGGTGTATTAAATTAATAGACAAAGTCAAATTATTGCTTATATATAAGATTGAATGTTGCTTATAAATAGGACATAAAAGAGTATATTGAAGGGAAAAATAGTATGTGCCCCTTTGTTACAAATATGATTTTTGTTTATCCGAATGGTAGTCAATGCAAGTTTCTGGTCGACCATGATAAAACAAAAGGACATAAGTCATTACAACTAGAAGATAGGATAGCAAGGAGATAGCTTTATATACCCATATATTACTTCATTAATATTAAGTATATGATATGAGTTTTGTCTTGACCCACATGAATGTGTTTTTCTAATGCTAATTCAAACATGCCCTTGATCATTAGGAGGATTTGCGGGATTTAGCCTTCTAAAAGCCTGAGCGCTGAACTCGGGACACAGCCTCTGACTCAAGTTTCCCAACCAACGAATCACTGATAGATTCAGAATGAAAAGGCCAAATAAAAAGGCAACCACAATGGATATTAAGACCGGGTAAAAGCCTCCAATGTTATATATACTTAAACTTGACGTCTCTATATCATTTTCGTCTTCAAATTCCAAATCTTCAATGGAGGTGGGTAAGGAGCTCTGGCTCATCAGCACACGATATGGCTCCACTTCTCGAGTCACATTTAAGATTGCTGTTGAGAAATGCGAAGTGAAGCCAGATTTCTTTGGAAATGCCTGAAAATATATACAATGAATATATTGCATTGTCACTACTTAAGGTTTTATATGTAAAAGAATCACTGGTAATGGTTGGATTGATTAGGAATTGATTTCATATAAAGTTAGTACACAAGCCCTTGCGTGTGTATTAAAGAACCACGTCAATATTCGAATTCAATTCAGACAAGCAGATATTATTAGATTCTAAAGAGTTGCAAGAAAAATTGTAACCACATAATTAATTTGGATATAATAAAGCGAAAAGTCCACTCTCCCCCATCCTTATTAATTATTATACGACAAAGTTTTAATGGGGTAAAAAAGGGAAAGAGTAATTTAAAAATTCAGATAAAAAATATTTGTCCTAAGTTTGAAAGGACTGAAGGGAGTATATTCAATTCTAAGTTTAAAGATAACATGAAGTTAGTTCAGTTTGAGTTATTAAGACTATGTTATGAGAAAGAGTACTATAGATGGAGGAGACTTACAAAGGAAAATCCGCCAGTTTGGTACATTGTTCCTGTTATCATATAGCGCGACTTATATCTGGAGAGGGAGAGGATGAGATAAGGAGTTTCATCAAAAATAGCATCCACTGTTCCATTTGACAATGATTCATTGTACTCTTCAAGACTTCCTAAAGCCTTTAACTGTTCATCCTTCAATCCTATTTGGTCTATCAGAAGCCCTCTCACCCATGATCCATTTTTATATCCCACGGGCACATTGCTACTTTTAATCTCATTTTCATCCTTAAATGAAGGCTCGTTTATTGTTCCTTGTGTTAGAATTGAAGTTAATTTCGCGGTGTAAACTTGCACTACTAAGACGAATAAGAATGTTGTTAGTATCACCATCCACCTTGCAGTAGTGCTTTCAAAATTCTGCATAATATCTGTCATATATCATCGGACACAATATTGACATCAAATATGGCACAACCGAACTGGTTTCTGGTTTCTGTTATGCAAAGTGCTTAGGACGGAGAGCTAATTAGGTCTTGATTGTACAAAAATTATTTTAATAGATATGAAATATAAAATAAAGATGAACTCTTAATATTATTATTTTTTTAAAAAAAAGATTTTTTAAGTCAAAAAATCGTTTTTAAAAAACTTAAATTTGGACCGTACGTCCAAGATCAAACCTAGATGTTCTAAATACGATTAGCTCTCTGTGCTAAACAAAATGCTTAATCGTGCTACAAGGCACAAATTTGAAACATAATAACATATAATCAAAGTATATGTGCTACATATAAGAGAACTCACCGATCTTGTAAACAAGGAAGGGGTTGTTGAGGCGGAAGTCGTTGGCTCTGATTATTTCTAAGGCATTTATGATAATAGTTGCACCCGCAAAAATCGCACCAAGAATTAACCATAGTGACCGTTTGAAAGGTTTCAAGAGGATCCCCTTACTCGTGGCGGTCTTTTTAACCCTAACCACCATTGCTACACTTGAATCTAAATACGGCAACGTGAAATCCACACATTTAGTGCGACTTGCCACAATTGTGATGTCTCCAATTATAGCATCAAGATCCTGCAATATATTCATGCACAGAGCAATGTATGAAGGTTAAAAACAATATATATTATATCTGACTTTCCATTATGACAAACTAAAAGATAAATTGACACAAAATGAAACAAGTTAAAAGGAAAAGAATGAAAACTTGCCTCCTCTTTCATTTGTCTGCAGAGAATATCATCATAGCTGGTGTTATGGCTTCTACTTTGGTTCGGCAAGGGAACAAACTCGTAATTATTCAACGAAAACGGCAAAACTTTGACAGCTTCTGAAAACACATTAATAGCAAAGCCATCAAAGTGAAGCTTTGTAGAATCATAAACATTCACAAATTCAGGAAAAGAATTTGTTCTTGGGACTCCAATTCTCAACTTTGGTGGTTTATCCAATGTGTCACCCGGCCACAGTGGATCCTTTAGTTTGTATTCACTAGATGCCTCAATATCCTCTTTATCATGATTTTGAACAAGTCCAGTTTCAGGGCTCCAAGATCCTATGATCCTTTCTCTATCTCCTATCACATTGTATACTTCAAGCACCGATTGATCTAGTTGTCCTTTACTTAAATTAAAATGTACCCCTGAATCGCCCGTGAAGTTAGCAGCCCGGCGAATTCCCTCGCCAAGTTTTATGCCATTATTTTCTGCGCCTTGATTCTCTACTGCCCCAGCCAATGCTTCGATTGTGTGATAAGCCCACCATCCATAGATAGTCAGGCCTCTTTTGAACTTTTTGAAGAAAATACTCTCTATCTTCTTACGCTTCTCAGCTGTTTTGTTCAAATCCACTGGCCTCACCCCCAATGCACCTTGCATATACAGTCTCAGAGAACGATAATCAGTAAAATCCTCAGGTTGGACTTGGTTGGGATAAAACAATTCTCTTTGAAGCATAACTAGAGGTTCTGTCAAAGAAGATAGCTCTTGGGTAAGTATCCACGCAAAACCTTCACCCATCATCTCTTTTCTTCGTGCAGACAAAATTAATTCTGTTCCGAAATACATGCTCATATGGACAAGAAATACATGTGTTCGCATGTCTTTTAACTTGTCCAGAGTGCTGTTAATACCTTCAACTTCTGGGGCAATGGCAGTTACGTTAGCCATTTGTACGCCCATATCTTTCAAGACATTGGAGAGGCATGGAAGAAGGTGACTGCCATATTCAGTCTCTTCATAAATGGGGACAATTGATTGCCAACCAAGAGCTTTAATAATGTCAGCTATAGCTCGGAACTGAAAGCAATTAAGGCCTTCATCGGAGTAAGTGGAGGATGGAGATGGAGGTAGCAAAAGAGAGGGACCAGTTATGGGAAACCAAATCACAGGTACTTGGTGTTTCTCACCTAGTTTCACTATATACCTTGCTTGCTCTGGAGTTTGGGGCCCCAGTATGGCATGTACTGCTACATTCATTATTAGATCATAAGCTGCTTGCATAACAAATTAAAAGTTGGTCTCCAAGTTCTATAACCTTGATCGCTCCATGTTAACATAAAGTAGAGCCTATTTTATAACAAAATAGGTCTACTCTACGTTAACTTGGAGAGGCAGGGAGCAGAAATGGAGACCAAAAAAAAAAAAAAAGGGCTTAGTAATGAATAAAATGATATCCCAATTTATGACTACCTACTTTAAGGAGGGAATGACATTTTAGGATCATTACTCTAATTTAGTTTTAACTTGTGCTAAAAAATATTAAAATTTTAGTAAGGGATCATTTCACTATTTGGAAACTGGATTTTCATTAGATCAAGTACTGAATTCAAGCTTTGTCCTTTCTTTAAAATGGTCCATGTTAATTTTTGGAAAATCAATTAAAAATTAAATTAAATTATCATATAAATTTTTTTAACATATTCAATCAAAATTTCACATTGAGTTTTTGTAATTTAAAATTGATGTGTGAAAATTTTGCGATTGATGTTCTAACTTTTATCATAAATAATTCTTAAAAAATATCCAACTAATACATACAGTTGCACGAATTTTATAATGACTATTCAAAATTTGACAATAATAAATGAAAATTTTGCAACTAATTTTCCCACTTTTAACTGGAAGATTGGAAAGACTAATTACAAAGATTAGATACTCATATTCTACGATTTATTACTAAGCATACACTATAAGTTAATCTGTAACTAATTAATTTTCAGAATTTAACATGGAATATCTTAGATGAAAAATTCATTATATAACTTCATATGATTATTATTTATTAATGACCAAAGCTTCTTTATGAAAATTGATCCCAAAATGAAATTAAGTTAAAATTTTGGTTCCAAAGTCATTGCCCCCGAATTCTAATCTTATTCTATTGAAAATTCATGATTATTAATAGCCAATTTTCTTAAAGATATACAGATTAAAAACACATTTTTAAACATACATATTTTTTACCAGAATCATATGAAAAATTCTTAAACAAAAATATCAAATTCGAAACATCTCATCTAACCGACGCTACAAGATCGCATCTTCTTACATTAATATATATATTGCTATATTGATATGGAAATCCGGGAACCCATTTCCTCACCTATCTTTTAGATAGGTAGGGAGAGCTCATCCCATCTGGATCATCTAGATAGGATTTGGATGGTCCAGATTTAATTTTTTTTACTTTTTTGAAAAAAGTTATTTAATGGGTAAAGAATCTACAAATAAAAATAATATCTTAACTAATATTTTTTTAAATTTAAAAATAACTAACTAAAAAAATTAAATCTGAATCGTCCAAATTCCATCTAAATGATCTAGATGGGATGAGTTCTAGCTACCTATCTAAAAGATAGGTAGGAAAATGGGTTCTGAAAATCCGAACCGATCTGCTTGGATATCAAAAAATCTAAAGGCCAAACCCAACCTAAAGTCCAGGTAAAAAAAAAAAAAAATCAGAAGCCGAAGGAAGCTTTGTATGTGGGTGCGTTTTTTTAAGAAAAAACTTTATTTGAATATTATTTAATGTGTTAAAATTCATAATTTTTTTTAACTGTGGAGCTTTTTTTATTTACTGTATGATAGTAACAGGCCACCAGCAACAGTATCAATATGTGAATATCAATATTTTTTTACTATGCAAAATATAAAAATTTTAACAAATCAGGGCTGAATAATAATACGGTTCATTTTTTCAAAGACTGGGACTAATAATTTGAATTTGTTATAAAACTGATAAAAATAATAAGAAGAAGAACAGAGGTTCTAGAGAGATAAAGTAGAGAGATAGATTCTCATTTCATTCAATAGATGAACAGTTACAGAAAACCTCTATTTATAGAAGAAAAATGGGACTTTAGTGTAATTTCTACCTCTGGGTCATTTGGTGTAGTTTTCCCCAAAAACCTAAACTATTCACTCACGGATTTCCTTCCCGTGAGTGATTGTATAATTGTGTGCGGGTCCCACCAAATAGTAAACTACTATGCGTGGTACTATGCAAATAGTAAATCACTATGCGTGGGTCCCATATCATCTTTTAATATTTGGAAACCGGGAGTCAATGGACATCCACATAATAAGTATATTCATAACACTCCCCCTTGGATGTCCATTTATGAATGTGCCTCGTTAAAAACTTTAACTAGGAAAAACCCAGTGGGATAAAAACCTAGCCAAAGAAAAGAGTACATCATCCATTGATACACTTTCTAGTGCTGCCTCATTAAAAACCTTTCTAGGAAAAACCCAGTGGGATAAAACCCAGATAAGGGAAAAAGAGTACAGCGTGTATCGTCTCCCCCTCTTGATTACATCAGTGTTGCTCCTCCTGATGACTATATTGCTTCAATGTCTTTCTGAGCATATTATACTTTCTGTCATCAAATATTCTGTTAGAAACACCCAATCTGATTGTTCATTATATACCTGCAAGATCTAAATCTGTCAAGTAAAGTCATAATAATCTTTTCATAAATATATATGTGCATATAGAAATTCAATAAATGTTTATTCAGATAATGATGCTATATGCACTATCATCTTGAGTCCTTTTGGAACATATATGTTTTTGGCGCCTTATGTGCTTCTAGCACATACAAATATATTGTGGCTCATGATCCTCATTATCATTCATTGTAGCATATGCTATCATAGATATTATTAACGTCGACTTCATTTTCAATCCCATTGGATTTCATTCATAATTTATTGAGATCTCATAATGTAAATACCTGGGTCTCTTCTTGGACCACAATACACTTTACTTGTAATATCTCTTCTAGAGATAACATCTCTTCAGGAGATGGCTCTTCTAGAGCTTTTCTTAATTATCCTCAACATGATCATCTATATTCTTATAGCTCCTTTTCTCTTTTGAGGATTTTTATCTTTAAAATCAATGGACTTGCAACACTTCTGGTGTGCTTTATAACAATTCATATAGGAGCATTTGCAGTTGGCACATGTGACTTTGTCACTTTCTTTAGGTCAGTAAATGCTTCTGGCATTCGATTAACTAAACTCAGCAACTGAATTATCATTTTGAATTTTTAGTGCACATTTCTTTGTACGAGGATCAATAAGAGCCAATGATAATTCATTTCACTTTATCTTTACCCAATCTGCTTATTTTTCTCCCCCTCATTAAATCATCAATTTTCTTTGTATATCCATCTTTGTATATCCATCTATGTGCATTGAAGTAGATTAATAATCATTGCACATTTAAAACATTTTAAGATGGAATTATTCTGGCTTCTGACCAAAAGCCAAATTTTACGGGGAGAATTTTGTTGGATTATAAGCTGCAAATATACACGTATGAACAATGTTCTCATAATCATTGATCTATCCATTCATAGATACTTTAATACATGATTTATGGATCATTCAATCTGGAAATTGCGCGCATAATATATTGCAAACATCTGGTTGCAATCATCACTGCAAACTTTGCAGATCAATAATTTCATATGTACTCTTTCAATTTAATATATTTCCAGAGATCCATTTCCAATAAAATTTTCATAATCATATCTATTTGAGAACAAGCAGCACATAATATGACTCGGATGATCAAACAAGTCATGCCAACATTCCATATAATTTATCATCAAATCCAATATCAATCTTGGGGGAATCAACACACAAACATTCACAGAAAATTAACACAAAAACACTCACACTTGATATATATCAATCTCCCCCTCAAGTATGAGTCTGTAGAAATTAATTCATGTAATTTCATACAATATTCCATATATGATATCTATTTCTACAGATATCATTAAAATTCCACAAATGCATTATCAATGCATTATTCTGTTACTTCTGGTAACAAAATTTCAATTTTCCAGAAACAACAATCAAATAAATACAAAATCATTGAAATTATCAAAATACTGTGGAATCACAGATGCATTACTGTGGAATCACAGGCGCAACATGTATCACTGTGGAATTGTCGTATGCATATATAGTCAAAAAGTGTCTAAGCTCGTGCTTGACAGGGTGCAGATCTGTAAAGATTCAACAGGACTGCGCATATCTGCAGAGATTCAATAGGATTTAATTCGGCTATAAATAGAAGAAGGAAAACGAACATGCCTCACAAACATTCAAGCATCTGATAACATTCACTATCATATACTAACTTATCATTTTTCTTCTAATCGCGTATATTATTGCAATGGCAGGTCCAAGTAATTTTATCCCAGTTTCTGATACATCTGACACAGCATTACTTGATGCTTGGTTGTATGATGATCAGACAAACCTGTCATTTACCTCTTTATTATCTCCTAATCCTTTTGAGATGTTTATTCCTCCTTCTACTATTCCTCCTTCTGCTTCAAATATACCTACTTCTCCCCCAAGAACAAATGTTCTTCCTCAATTTAGAAGGAATGAAGGTACAACTGAAGCAGGTTCATCAAGGAGACCTGTTAAAAGGTGTAGAACTATGGCTGAACTAATGGAGTCTACCAGTCAAATTCAACCAATAGTCACAACAATCAATGAGCCAGCATTCATAAGCCAGCAAACAACCACCAGCCAGCCATCAACCACGATCCAGCTAGCAACAATCAGCCAACCGACAACCATTAGCCAGCCAATAACAATTAGCCAACCAACAACCACTAGCCAGCCATCAACTACAAGTCAATTAGCAACAACTAGCTTATTGGAATGTAGTTGTTGTCATGTTTTACGAGAGATCATACATACCAACGAACTCCAGTACCATAAACTTGAAGTTCACGGAAGAAGAACAGGTATGATTACCCATGCTGTTTTATTTGAAAAAGTACAGGATAAATCTTATAATACTGACAGGCTTCCAATGTTTGATTTCACAAAGAAAAATTTTGAAGAAATCAAACAATTTCTGACACAGTATTGTATAGATTTACAAGTATCAGGATATATCTTGATGCGTGATCCTGTATTAGCCTATCATGAGGTTCTCTGTGTTGGTTCGGAATGGGCTATAAATCCAAATGACCTCCATGGAAGTTCATTTCAAACCAATATTGAACACTCATTAGGCAAAGGAAAACAACCTGCAGTAAGTATACCCTATGATACTTCATCCCTTAACCAGGGTGAATTATATAGGTTATCTATGGAGCAACGAGAAAGAATAAAGAAAACAACGCTCCATGATTTAAGAAATTATTTTCACTTAACCCTTGATGAAGCGAGTAAACAATTAAATATGTCTACTCACACTATACAAAAAATCTATCAAAAATGAGGGTTAACTGAGTGGCCACACAAGAAGCTCAAGAAACTTATGACGCAAATCTCGATATTACGAAGAGCTTTGCCTCATCTGGATCCCATCTCAAGAGAAGCAAAAGAAGAAGACATTAAATATCTTCAGAATGAGATGATTAAAGTTTGTAATGATGTTGAGCTACTCGCAATTAAACTTTGTTGAAATAATATTTCCTTTTGCTTAATTATTTTGTTTATGAATATTCTTTTCTCGTATTTATAAAAATTGTTATAATCATATAAATCACATAACAACCATAATAATATATTTTCTTTATTCACTTCTGGGAATGAAGTTGGATAAAAATTCATGATCCATAACTCACTGATTTGTTTGATCATGGCAAGAAATTAATCCACAATATTGCTACTACAATAGCAAATTGAATATATTTATTTATAATATCAATCATGATCATACAATCCCTTGTCTCATAATTTAAGGGAATATTTAATGCCAAATATACAATTTTGAGGCCTTTATACAATTGATAACATACAAAATTTATGGATCAAATATTGTTTCATAATTTGTCTCTTGTTATCAGGCTAACTTGCCTCTTGGCTTCAGGCTATCTTGCCTCTGAAATTAAGGCTATCTTGCCTCTTAGTCTCAAGCCAATTTATGCCTCATCTCTCTATGGCATTTTGATCTCATAATATATATGGCCTTTTAATAGTTTATTTTCAGGATAAATAAAATATAAACATAATAAAATAAATAGATGGAACCCACTAATATGTATATATTAGTGTCGTTGCCATAAATAATAAGAAGGGAGAGGGATATATATATATAGCAATAAATAAATAAAATAAAATAAATGACTGGAAATAAACATGCTAGATAAATAAAAAGAAGATGAGATAGGAATGGTAGTAAACTCACAGCGAGACCTATCTCATCCAAAGATAAGAAAGAAGATGCATATGCAAATGTAAATATATATATATAATATATAGAAAACGGTAAAATAAAAAGGGAAGGGGATTTAAAGCAGTAAATAAATAATAAATAAATGGAGTCCACTATACAAGTGTTACCACCATGAAAAATAAAGCAGTAAATAATAAATGGTGCCCACTATACTAGTGTTGCTACCATGAAAGATGAATAAAGCAGTAAAGAATTAAAATAAAATAAATGGGGCCCACAAAATGTCACCACCATAAAAGATAAATAAACTCTAAATAAAATAAATAAATAGAGCCCACTAATAGATACTAGTGTGCCTCCATGAAGAATAAATAAATGTAAAATAAAATAAATAAATGGAGCCCACTAATAAATAATGTTGCCGCCATAAAAAATAAATAAATGTTAAAATAAATAAATAGAACCCACTAGTAAATATACTAATGTGCTATCATAAAAGATAAATAAATGTTAGTAACAATAAAATAAATGTTAGTGACATAAAACTAAATATTAGTAAAGTCAATATGGAGCTTAGTATAGCCACCATGAGATAAATAAATAAAGCAGTAAGTAAAGAATTACAAATGGAGCTTAATGACGCCACCATGAAATAAATGAATAGGAAGTGGGAAGAATATATAAACATAAATAAATTACTGTAAATAATAAAATATAAATTTACCGTGAATAGTAAAATTACTATTCACTATAAATAGTGAATAAAGTAAAATTACAGAAAGATTAATCTAGACTTCCATGTAGGAGTCAAATGAATAAAATGTAAAAATTACTGAAAAAGGGGTAAATTTACTGTGAATAGTAAATTACTATTTACCGTAGTAAAATAGTAAATAATCTCAAATCTTAACCATGGAACCCGATGTTAAAATAATCGGTAAGAATAGATATTTAATTCCATATAATGGTTAAGATCATCCCAGATAAATAAAATGGAAATATGAAATAGATGGTGAGAAAATCTTACCTTGGTAGAGTCTTCGTGCTGATAACGTGTTATAAAACTGATAAAAATAATAAGAAGAAGAGCAGAGGTTCTAGAGAGATAAAGTAGAGAGATAGATTCTCATTTCATTCAATAGATGAACAGTTACAGAAAACCTCTATTTATAGAAGAAAAATGGGACTTTAGTGTAATTTCTACCTCTGGGTCATTTGGTGTAGTTTTCCCCAAAAACCTAAACTATTCACTCACGGATTTCCTTCCCGTGAGTGATTGTATAATTGTGTGCGGGTCCCACCAAATAGTAAACTACTATGCGTGGTACTATGCAAATAGTAAATCACTATGCGTGGGTCCCATATCATCTTTTAATATTTGGAAACCGGGAGTCAATGGACATCCACATAATAAGTATATTCATAACAGAATTTATTTTTTCTAGTTGGTGATGACGCGAAAAAAAACCTACCAAAAGAATAATACTACTACTACCTAAAAAACCTATCATTTTAGAATTTAGATGATAGAGGTAAGGGCGTGACGTCACCTGCTGCTGCCGCGGTGAAGATGTCGTACCGAGAAACATTCTTGACTATAAGGTCGATCTTGGTGGCTGTTCGGTTATGAACTGAATAGTGTTCTTCGATGGCGAAGGCGAGGCTATTGTTAATCATTCTACCAAGTACTGAATTCAGGTCAAGAATAACTCCTATTGGGACTGTTTGTGTGGTCGCCATGGATGGCCTTGCCGTGATGTTAAGCCATAACAGTAACACCACACTCGCACTTAACAGACATGAAGCTTTGAAGCTTCTCTGCAACTCCTCCATTGATCTCAGCTCTCTCTCCCCACCCTCCTCCACTCTTTCTCTTTCTTTATATGCCCCAACCTCCAAATAGCGTCGTATTTATTGGACTGGGTGTCACCTGTGCCTTGTCAGCTTCCCCTTGTCCGTTGCGCCTCAATTTTGGGCATTCCCAAATGGTATTTCGTGCTTCTTTTAATCATTAAGGGGGAAAAAAAATAAAAATTAAAGAAATGAATATGAGAGAAAACTCTAAAAATAGTACTGTAAATTTTTTTTATCATTTAATTTTTTTTTAATAGTATTCTCTCCCCACCTATTCTCTTCTCACTTTTCTCTCCATCTAAACACACCCTAAATTTTACTTGAAATGGGTGACATTAATTGATATCTTATGGACAAAATTGTTGTTTTTTAATTTTTTACCATTTCAAAAATTTAAGACTCTAACTGCATAGTTTTTTTTTTTTAAAAAAAAATTTAGAGTATTAACTCTTAAAAAATAGTAAAAAATAATAAAAATAACTTCATTTTTTTCATATAAAATATCAAAATATCACTAGTTTTATGTAAAATCTAATAATTAAAAAACCAAAAAATTTGGTAAAGAACCCAAAATTGAGGGGCGGTCGGGCACAACTGACAAGGCGTAATTGACACCCCAAACCTGTATTTATTAGGGAGAATTCATCTTTGGGCCCTTGTAAGAGAAAAAAATCATAAAAAGCCCCAAGATTATGAAAATATCAGAAAAGGTCTCAGGGCCTTTTTTGGTATAAATTCATTAAAACTTTAGTTGTTAATGAAGCTGATATAGTTGTTAACGTTTTAGTGAATTTATACCAGAAAAGACCCTGGTATTTTCAGAATCTTATGGCCTTTTCTAAAATTTTTTCTCTTACAAGGGCCCCAAAATGAATTTTCCCTTATTATACCCTTTTGACTCTTCTCTTTTGTCCCCACTTACTTTTTGGATATATTTTAACTTGGATTTTCCAATTCATACATACGTTTTTCCAATTCCTAGAAAGGGTGAACCAATATTCTCATTTCTATCATAATGCTTCTCCCCTCTCTAATTTCTCACTCTTTCAAACACATACACTACTACTGCTGCAGAATATAAAATTAACATTCCCATAATTAACATCTTTTTTTTTATATATAAAAAAAAATAGACGTTAAAAATTGTGGGAATGAAACACTCACAAAATCCCTGCACAGAAAATCAATAACCCCATGCGGAGGATTCACAAAGTTACATAGATCAAAACTACCTCCGAAGCTAAAATTAACTAGCAAGTTAGCTATAGGCCATAATGAGTTGGATGGGTTGCCTCGTGGTCAGCCTGCAGCTTGTCTATTTAATTCTTAATGGGCACGGGCTAGCTGCTTAGATGACTGTTAAAGCTCACAACGAGTGGGCTTGGTTAATCACGTATGGGTTAAATCGTATGGGCAATTTTTCACTAGGGTTGGTTTGGGCTCACAGTCTCAAGGGGCAGTGGACGAATTTCTCAACCCTAGTTATTTACACATTTGTCTTCTAATTCAAGTTGTTTAATCACTAGAGTAAATTAGTTACACACACACACATATTAAAATTGGGTAATTTTCTTATGAGAAAATCCTAATTAGATCAAGCCAAAATCTCAACCCTAGTCCACTTATCTCTAACTTGTGAACCTAATGTGGTTAAAAATTGAGGGTGTAAGATTGATTTTGATTTTAATTATTTCAGCATGATTTAATAAAGGAAAAATCCATATAAAGCTATTTGTAATAGGGAAATTCTAAATGAGGTTGATAAACTTAATAAATCTCTAATTAAGTTATCGACCCAATTTAGGATTTCAAAATCTAGATTAAATGACGTTATTGCCCTCTCATGGTATCCTCTCTCCTCTTAAAAGGGTCTCAATGCTTTATAACTTATTTTTACAATAAGTGAACATATATATAAACATTATAATATACTTAGATCAAAGAAATTTTATGTTTTGTGGAAGAATGATCAAGAATAATCGAAAAACAGTATCAACACCAATATTAATTAAATGATTTCTAGTTGAACATTGAGAATAAAAAAAATATTATTTACTTGGTTTTTTGTTCAATTAGAAAAAAATTTAACTATGTTCATTAAAAAGAAAAATAACTTGTGTAATATAGCAAACTGTATATCAAAGATTTTTAATTAATGATTTTTTTTAAAAAAGATATTTATTAATGTAAAAAAAAAGCTATATATCACATAGGAATTGTGTGATTAATGAAGAATGATTTTTTTTATTGAAAAAAAAATAATTTGAGTTCTTTCAAAAATAAATTTTAATTCAAAATATTTAATAAAAACATTTAATTTATATCGGTGTTATGCTTTTCTTTTTATTTATTTTTTTTGAATCACAACATTCATAATCATTCTTCCTTAAAACAAAAACTGCTTTGATTTAAATGAATCATATTTTATTTTATTATATATTAATGTTAATATATATATGCACATTTATTAAAAAACTAAGTTAAAGAGTAATCAAATTCTTTTAAGAGGAAAGAGGATAAAGGAGACTAGGAGAACGTAATAAAGTCAATTTACTTATATTTTGAAATCCCAAATTAAGTCTAACTTAATTAGGAATTTGTTAGGTTTACCAACCTGATTTAGAATTTCTTCATTTTAAACAGTTTTATATTGGATTTCCCCTTTAACAAATGTGCCTGCGATTTAATTAAGATTTTAATAACATATATATGAAAGGAAATAAAAATAAGTTTAAGTATTTCTATACGGTATACCCCTGCATATCTAATCTAAAAAAACTCAATAAATTGCACTTCCCAGCCCCATGAATTAATGAACAAGTTCTTGGTGCCTGTATCCGTATGAAAATCATGGACGGCGAAGGCGAGGCTGTTGTTAAGCATTATACCAAGTATTGAATTCAGATCAAGAATGACTCTGAAGGTCTTGATGTGATGTGAAGGCATAACAATACTAAGACAAGACTGAAGAGGAGAAGCTTTGAAGGTTTTCTGCAACTCTGCCATTGATCTCATCCCCAAACAAACACACACACATATCTCTCCACTCTGACTATCAATTAATGAATGCCCCAGCCTCCCGTATTATTATACCCTTTATTTTCAGTCTTTTTTATTATTATCATTATTATTATAACTCATTGAACCACTTAATATCCGATGCTTGTTTTTGAATTCTATCATCAGATATTATCCAAGCAATTGACTATTTCGGCTCGAGGCTTCATGATCAAAATGTCTCTCGTTATCGTCTTTTTTAACAAAGCGATATTTGACCTCTGTTTGTCCGCTTTATCATCTAACTAATTTACTAATAGACCAAGCAGCCTTAGTTTCTTTATTTTCACTCTCCATTTGTCTTCATTTTCTGTTGGAATTAATGTTTTACTTGGATTTTCGCATCCATACATTTGCATATATTCCTAAAAAGGTTAAACCAATATTCTCTTTTTTTCCCCTCATCTTGCTTATCCTTTTTTCCTCACTAATTTTGACAAGACACAGCTCTCTTTACTTGTTTATTTATATTATGGGGAAACTCCCAAGTAAATCCAGTAAAAATATGAAAAATTTAAATTCATACTTACACTTTTAACAAATTCCTGATTAAGTTAAAATCCCTAATTAGATACTCCTGAGAATACCCTATGTAATTGAAAAGGAAAGTGAGAGTTTGTTGTTTGTCCTCCTCCTATGTCCTCTCCCTATCTTCACTTTCAGTCTCAACCCAGAAATGTCTTGCATACGCAAACACGTATTTCTCGTTGTTGGATGTGACTGATTTGATTATTTCTGTAGATTTAGCATGAACAAGTAGTTTTTGAGAAATTAGTTCTTAGGATCTTCGGTTTTTTACTTATGGGTGTGTTGAATATTAGTTTGGAATTTTTACTCGATTTGGATGTGATTTGGGTTAAATCTGATTAATATTTTTTTGGGGGCTATTTGGTGATTGTTACAGATGGAACTCACCGTTCTATGGCAAAGAATGTAGACCAGAACAAATAGTAAGATGGAAGAGTCAAAGGAGAAAAGTTGGGAAGGTTTCGTCGAGAAGAGGTGTCAGACAATCTTGAGTCAAATCAAAACTCCAGACCGAGTAAAACTGGAAGAATTGGACTGTCACTGTCATCCGATTAATTGTCACCTAAGGAAGTTAAAGGAATAATCCAATTTTAACCACGAAAGTTTGAAGTCTCATTGTAGGTTCTGAGGAATTGGGCGAATCTTCATTTGTCTGATTCCTTTTTCTCGGAAGGTTGGGATTCTTAGGGAGACATGATGATCCCACCAAAGAATTTTTCCAGTTTCGTTTTAATTTTTTGCCTTTCGTTTCACAGTTTGAAGAAGAAATGTTGTAGATGATGATGATCAATTTAACAAAATTTAACTGAAATAATTAAAACTCAAATCACCTACAAAAATTTTAAGGAGCATTCTGGTTTTTAAATAACACTCTAAAATTTCTAATTAGGCCTCTTAGACTGATTACAAATTTATTTAAATTGTAGGCATTAATTTAGATTTTAAGATTTTAGGGGATTTAATTTGGATTTTTCTTAATTTATATACATATATTTATTAATTCATCAGTGTATAAAATATAACTATTCAAGAGTCATTAAGAATGTTATTGGTTTCTCACACTCTATGCAATATATATTCATATAACTATGCTTTTAAGTGATTGTGTGATTTATGTTCGTCATTGTTTTTATTTAACACCGTTGGTCCCTATGAAAAGTGATGAATAACGGATTTAAAGGCAAAGGCCATAAGGCCATAATAAAAATGAAAAAAAAGAAGAAGCCTAAAGATGTTATTTTAAAGAGTTAGATTAATTTTTTCTAAATAGTAGTAAGACTACTTGTAGAAGATATTTTAGACATATGAACATATAGATTCTTTAACTTAATATAATATATAGATGAAATTTGTTTTTTATTGTCCTTCTTCAATTAGTCTGTTTTTTGTTTAATTGACTTATTGACTTCATATATAATTCATGACTAAAATATGTGAGGCTATCAAGTCTTATCATTTACATGTCCTTCTTCCCGGGTATTGGCGGTACCTTAGAAAAAAACAGAAAGACATTGTCCCTTCCATAAATATCCAACCAATGGGGGAAACGAGTGAACGCGGAAGAGAAGGAAAACAAGATATAGTGACAGTTCAATCAGAGTGAACGTGGACCCGCAATCAAAGTTATATTAAAAAACATGATTTTTTTAGTTGACTTATTGACTTCATATATAATTAGTCTGTTTTTTGTATATAATTTAAAAATTCCAACAAATTACATTATTTATAAGCCATAATTTATGACTAAAATATGTGAGGCTATGAAGTCTTATCATTTACAAGTCCTTCTCAGGTATTGGCGGTACCTTAGAAAAAAAAGACATTGTCCCTTCCATAAATATCCAACCAAGGGGCGAAACGAGTGAACGCGGAAGAGAAGGAAAACAAGATATAGTGACAGTTCAATCAGAGTGAACGTGGACCCGCAATCAAAGTTATATTAAAAAACATGATTTTTTTTAGTTGACTTGTTGACTTCATATATAATTAGTCTGTTTTTTGTTTAGTTGACTTATTGACTTCATATATAATTTAAAAATTCCAACAAATTACATTATTTATAAGCCATAATTTATGACTAAAATATGTGAGGCTATGAAGTCTTATCATTTACATGGAAGTGCTTAACATAAAGGATTGAATGTACATGGAAGTGCTATATCAATGAGGGTTCTCCTCCACTCTTCATTTCTATAATTCTCTCTATCTCTTTCTTTATCCCCTCATCTCATCTCTCTATTTTCCTTATTTTTATAACAAAAACAAATCTAAATTCATTATTATACTTCTAATAAATTCCTAATCAAGTCTATCCAGAAGCCTATTAGGGATTTTTAAATGTTTATAATAGTTAAAATACCCCATTTGGGATTTTGAAATGTTTTTAAAAGACATGAATACCCTTTTGTGGTAGAATAAGCTGAAGGCTTATTATTTCAGCTGGATTTAATAAACACACACACACACACACACACACACACACACACACACACACACACACACACACACACACACACACACACACACACACACACACACACACACACACACACACACACACACACACACACACACACACACACACACACACACACACTCCCTCTAGTCCTTATTATAAGGCACAAACTATTATTTCTCACAAACCAAAAAGTGGAAGTTAAGTAATTAATTAGGTCCAAAATTAACACACACTCCCTCTGGTCCTTATTATAAGGCACAAACTATTATTTCTCACAAACCAAAAAGTGGAAGTTAAGTAATTAATTAGGTCCAAAATTAATAAATGTTTCTAATTTTACCTCTATTTTAATGAGGTAGATTTAAATGAGTTAGTTAAAAATGAGGGCATAATAAGAAAAAAGTAATAAATGAGTTAGTTAAAGTAAGTTGGTGTCTTATAATAAGGACCAGAGGGAGTATGTATGTGTGTGTGTGTTGGGTTTATTATGCTCTTTACACTTAAGCCCAATTGGGCTTAAGTGAAACTAGAACCCAAGAACCCAATGGCCCATGTGGTCTAAGGTTAGGTTTTGGGTGTAGTGATATATAAACTCATTTTAGCCTCTTTTCACCTTCTTGATTCATTCTTGAAGAAAACATAAGAGAAAAAGAAGAGAGAAAGAGGGAGGCTCTCATCAAGAACAAGTTCAAGATAAATTTATCAACAAGAGAGGTTGCCCACACAACCTTTCTATCCACCTCGAGAGATAGTCTGGAAGATCAACCATAGAGTGGACTACAGTTTCATCTTTCAAGGTAATCAAAACGATGAAGGTTCTAATTTTCCTACATCAAATAGGTTCAATACGCTTCCGCGCTTTTGATGAGATTCTACAATTGGTATCAGAGGGATGTTGATGAGGAAAAGAACCCAGTTTTGATTTTCTTTCATATTTCATGTGATTATTGTAGAAAATTATTTTCTTGAAAATATGACATCTTTTTCTATATTTGTTATTTATTTCATGGTGATTATTCGTTTATAATTTATATTTGATATTAGTGTTAATTTTAATCGGTTAATTACTTTAATCCATGGTTAGATTCTCTCATGTATTTCTTGATTTGTAACAATGAGGCTAATCTCATATGATTAGGTTTCCTCCTTGCTGTTTTTACATTATTTTCGGAATTTCTATGTAAATTTTGAATTTTTGTAGAAGTTGGAGATCAAGAAATGGTGAAAAAGAATAGGAAGATGCCATTGAATTAAAGTTATTTGTTTAATTATTTAATGCTTTTATTGAATGGTATGAATTATATGTGCGATTAACATGATTATAAATAACATGCCATATAGAATAGGAAGATGCCATATTGTTGCATAATCACATGTCATAAATGCATAATAGCTATTATGTCTTGAATTGACTAGTATGATAGTTATTATGCGAGATCATTTAGGTTAACCACTAAGTTAATTATCAATTATTATGATTTTATATTAAAATCTAGAATAATAATTGGATTAATTAATTGTGGAATTAAAATCTAGATAAATAATCTAGGAAATTTCCTAAGAGAATTGTATTTTGGAGTAATTTGTGGGTTATTTAAAATGGTCATGTGAAGCAAATTTTGCCAATCATGACTAGATTTTAGATACCTAATGATTTCAATCATAGTTGTTGATCTCACACAATGAATACTCTAAATTGAACAAATTCTTGGAAATTGAAAATTGAAAATTGAAAATATTGAATGGGTGAAGGTTTTAAATTAATTTTTTTTTAATTTTAAAACCTACGGGCTCCAATTGTGGGTTTATTAGTGAAATGGTTATCGCTGAAGCCCCATCGGATAAGGATAATCAGATTTCACTATATTAAACCCTAATATTTTCAAAATTTTATTGAAGTTTTGTACGGCCCATCGTCGGCAACACTTAGACGCTAAAGATAATTTTGAAAGTAAACAATGGTTAAATACATTCAACTTTGATAAAATTGTTAACCCTCCCATTGAGGCTCTGGCAATGGAACTGAAGGCCCAAATTAACAATATTGGTTTTACAAGTATCTTGCCCATCGTAAGCCTTGTAAGGATAACTAATGGATTGTTAAACAATAAACACATAGTAGTTATTAGAATCTACTAGCGCTATATCTGTTTGTTATTAATTATGGTTTGTAATAAGTGTGCATTTCCTTATTTTTAGAAAAATGTCTTCATTCGATCCTTTAGCTACAATCTTGAGCCAAAAACCTATGGATAATACAAATTAAAAACAATGGAAAACTAATTTGGACGTTGTTCTTCAATATGAAAAGCTCAACTTTGTTCTAACGACACCTAAGCCAGCGCAGCCTGCTGCAGATGCGTCTGATTCAATTCAGACTCAATTTCAGCAGGAGAAGGAAAGATGAGAGAAGACGAATGTCGCAATTCGCTGCTATATTTTGGCTAGTCTCTCCAGTCACCTTCAGGAGCAAGTGAACATGATTGAGAGTGGAGCAACAATGCTCCAGACTCTTGATGGCATGTTTGCTACGCCTAGCAGCTCTGCAAGACAAAATGCGCTGAATGCAGTCACCAAGACAGTGATGTCTGGAGGAAGTGTGCGGGATTATTGTCTAACAATGATAGCAAACTTTAAGAGGGCTGATGACCATGGTATTAAATTTGAACAAGAAGTCAAAGTTGACCTTCTCTTACAATTACTGCCTGAATACTTCAATCAATTCAAGATGAATTATAATATGGATAAGATGAATCTTGATCTCACTCAACTGATGCACGAGCTTGAGAGTGCTGAACAGTCTCTAGTCAAGCAGGGAAGTTCATTCTTTGTTGGTGAGGGTTCTGTGAAACCTAAGGGGAAACCCAAAGGGAAGAACAAGAACAAGAAAAAGAAGAATTTAGGTACTCCAATTGCCAAAACAGTTGCAATGAAGTAGCCAAAAGGCAAGTGCTTCAGGTGTGGACAAAAGGGGCATTGGAAGAAAAATTTCCCATGCATGAATAAACCAGGTATGAGTAATTTACATGTGATTAAGGCTTGTTTAGTGGAGAATCACAATGATAAATGGATTGTTGATTCACGAGCCACTAACCATGTTTGTTACTCTTTGCAGTGGTTCAAACATAGCTTGCCTGTAAGTAAAGGACAAAGAGATTTGAAGCTTGGAAATGGGGAGCTTGTATCTGCACAGGCAGTGGGACAAGTTGTTTTATCTTTTGATAATTGCAGAACTTTGGTTTTAGAAGACTGTTTATTTATTCCAGATTTCAAGAAGAATTTAATTTCTGTTAGTTGTTTGAATGAACATGGCTTGACAGTTCAATTTAATTCCTCAGTTTCTATAAGAAGTTCATCTTCTTTTATTTGTTCTGGTGTAAAATTTAATGGTCTTTATTTCCTTAGTCCTGTCCCCTATGAAGTTAATCATGTTGAATTAAAAGATGATGAACATATTAATTTTTCAAAGAAAAGAAAAGTTTCCAATGAAACTTATCTTTGACATTTGAGATTGGGTCATATTAACTCTAACAGGATACAAGGTTTGGTCAAAAATGGGATTTTAAAATCCCTGGACTTTGAACCGATACCAGTATGTGAATCTTGTTTAGAGGGTAAAATGACCAAGAGATCTTTCAAGGCTAAGGGAAAACGTGCCATACTTCCACTGGATTGGTACATACTGATGTATGTAGACCAATAAATGTCCAAGCCAGAGGCGGGTATCAGTATTTCATCACATTTACTAATGATTACTCTAGATTTGGACATGAGTACTTGATGCGTCATAAGTTTGAAGCTTTTGGAAAATTCCAAGAGTTCAAGGCTGAGGCAGAAAAGCATCTTGGTGTTTAAATTAAGACTCTTCGATCTGATCGAGGGGGTGAATATCTATCTGGAGAGTTTAGGTCTTACCTGACTAAAGAGGGGATAGTTTCACAATTATCTTCTCCAGGGACACCCTAGCAGAATGGAGTTGTTGAAAGGAGAAATAGAACCCTTTTACAAATGACAAGATCTATGCTCAGTTATTCATCTCTTTCTGATTCATTCTGGGGATATGCCTTAGAAACAACTATGTATCTATTGAATTTAGTACCATCCAAATCGGTTTCAAAGACACCAATAGAATTGTGGAAAGGGTGTAAGCCCTCCATGAAACATATTCGGATTTAGGGTGCTCCGGCACATGTCTTGTAACAGAAACCAGATAAAATGGACTCGCGTACTGAAGTATGCATGTTTATAGGTTATCCTAAAGGAACCAGAGGTTGGTTGTTTTATAGTCCAAAAGAAAAGAAGGTCATAGTGAGCACTCACGCGACTTTTTTAGAGGAAGACTATATGACAAATTATAAACCAAGAAGTAAGATTATTCTTGATAAGTTAGTCTCAGATCAAGTTTCACCTCAACCTCAAGGGGTTCCAGCTTTTATTCCTGTGGTTGTTCAAAGAGGGGAAAATATACCTAACGAACATACATAGGAACCAGAGAATCAACCAGGAGTTTAGCATGATGATGAACTTATGGAAGAACAAAATCATGAATTGGTTAATCCACTTAATGAGGGTCTTCATTTAGAAATTGTTAACCCACAAAATATGGATCCCCCTGTAGATGCACAACATCAAGTGCGACGAAGTCGTAGTGGGAGATTGATTCATAAACCTTCAAGATATCTCTTGTTGGATGAGTCAAATCAGGACGTCATCATTAATAAAGATGATGATCCCACATGTTATGATGAAGCACTAGGTGATGTTGATGCTCAGGAATGGCTTGAGGCTATGAATCGTGAAATGGATTTTATGTATTCCAACTCAATTTGGTCTCTTGTAGATGCACCTGAAGGGGTAAAACCCATTGGGTGTAAGTGGATTTACAAGAGAAAGAGAGGATCGGACGGGAAGGTTGAAACCTTCAAAGCTAGATTGGTGGCGAAAGGGTATTCCCAAAAGGAAGGTGTGGATTATGAAGAAACTTTTTCGCCGGTTGCCATGCTTAAGTCCATCCGGATTCTCTTAGCTGTTGCAGCAAATCTTGATTATGAGATTTGACAAATGGAAGTCAAAATTGCTTTTTTGAATGGAAATTTGGAAGAGGAAATCTATATGCAGCAACCAAAAGGGTTTATAGCCACAGGACAAGAAAAAATGGTATGCAAGTTGCGAAGGTCCATTTATGGACTTAAGCAAGTGTCCAGATCATGGAACATCAGATTTGATCAAGTCATTCAGTCTTATGGCTTTGAGAAAAGTCCTGATGAGCCATGTGTGTATATAAGGATCCAAGGTAATATGGTATCTTTTCTGGTACTTTATGTGGATGATATACTCCTTATCGGAAATGATATAGAGGTATTGTTAGGCATAAAAACCTGGTTGAATAAGAATTTTGATATGAGGACTTGGGGGAAGCCAATTATATTCTTGGTATTAAACTCCCGTGAGACTAGAAGAATAGAGTTTTGACATTATCTCAGGCTAAATACATTGACAAAATACTTGCCAGGTTTGGCATGGAGAATTCCAAGAGGGGAATTATACCCTTCAGACATGGGATTCATCTCTCTAAGGAGCAATCTCCTAAAACTCCTGAACAGAGAGAATGCATGAGTAGGATACCTTATGCTTCTGCAGTAGGTAGTCTCATGGATGCTATGCTATGTACCAAACCAGATATCTGCTATGCAGTGGGAGTAGTAAGCCAGTACCAATCTGATCCTGGAAAGGAACACTGGATAGCGGTTAAACAGATACTCAAGTACCTACGGAGAACGAGAGATTATATGTTGGTTTATTCTAGTGGGAGTCTTGAAACCATTGGTTATACGGACTCAGATTTCCAAGGAGATATTGACTCAAGAAGGTCTACCTCGGGATATGTGTACACTCTTAATGGCGGTGCCATTTGTTGGAGAAGTGTAATACAATCATGTGTAGCTGACTCTGCAACAGAGGCTGAGTATGTAGCTGCTTCTGAGGCTGCAAAGAAAGCTGTATGGTTGAAGAAGTTCCTAACGGACCTTCAGGTGACACCAGATATTGATTGTCCTACCACACTTTACTGTGACAACAGTGGGCAGTAGCACAGTCCAAGGAATCAAAGTGTCACAAGAGACAAAAACATATAGAGAGGAAGTACCACTTGATCCGAGATATAATTAAAAGAGGAGATACTGTGGTAACAAAGATAGTATCAGAAGAGAATCTTGTTGACCCTTTTACTAAGAGTTTGCCTGAACGTGTGTTCGAGAGGCATGTTACTTCTATGGGTCTTAGGAGGATTCTAGATTTGCTATAGCTTTGGGTTGTTATTATTTTACATTGTTATTTTGTGCTTTTTAGCAAGACATTATGACATTGTAATTTTTCTGAATGTTATAAATGAAGTGTTTTATCATTTATTTAGCACACTATTTTCAGACTCTAAGGTCCGGATCAATTATGGAGTATATGATTATATGAATACGTTCATAGAGGACATGGTCATAGGTTCTCACAATTGATGAATAAGTTCACAGCTATTAAATTAAGTTGGGCGCTTTATTTAGGTTGCAATATTTTATGAAATGGTTTTGTCCGAATCATTATAAAATATTGGTGTGAGTTAATACTTACATTGAATGGATCAAGGAGAGATTTGATTAAGGTTGTTTTTTCTGTCATAAGGAATCAAATCTCCAGATAACTATAGTTATGTAGTTACTCTTAATCCTGAGTTTATTTTAAATAGGTAGTCAAATAGTTTTCATTCTTTGATTTACCAACAAGTAAGGTTTGATCTATATGACGACCAATAACTTGGTATTTTAGGATTGACACTATTTGGTTATCGGTATTTATGAGATAAACAACATGGAATTTATAAGAAATGTCCCCTTGATATGTTTCGGTACTTGGATATTGAAGACACTGGCCAGTGCAAGTAATCCATTAGAGAAACTATTACAATCAAGGGAATAATAATTGATTGAGTTACAGAAAACTAGTCAATCAAATTATAGACATTCTATAAAGGGGTACTGCATATTCGTGTTATAAGTGTCATTATTCCTGGAGGTCACGTTCGGGCTTTTAGTGGAGTAGCACCGAACTAGATAATCTTCTGTAGATTATCATAAGCGTTGATGAATGACAAATAGTAGATCCCCAGGCTAGCTCGAAACAAAGGATGAGATATATTATTAGATGATGATGACTTATGGGATACATGGTCTTGGGTTTACAAACTCAAGTTTGTATCTTAAAGAGTAAGTGGGAGATTGTTGGGTTTATTATGCTCTTTACACTTAAGCCTAATTGGGCTTAAGTGAAACTAGAACCCAAGAACCCAATGACCCATGTGGTCTAAGGTTAGGTTTTGGGTGCAATGATAAATAAACTCATTTTAGCCTCTTTTCACCTTCTTGATTCATTCTTGAAGAAAACATAAGAGAGAAAGAAGAGAGAAAGAGGGAGGCTCTCATCAAGAACAAGCTCAAAGTAGATTCATCATCAAGAGAGGTTGCACACACAATCTTCCTATCCACCTCGAGAGATAGTCTGGAAGATCAACCATAGAGTGGACTACGGTTTCATCTTTCAAGGTAATCAAAACGATGAAGGTTCTAATTTTCCTACATCAAATAGATTCAATACGCTTCCGCGTTTTTGATGAGATTCTACAGTGTGTGTGTGTGTGTAATGAAATGAAATAAAAATAAGTTCAAGTATTTCTATATGCTATAGCCCCTGCATATCAAATCTAAAAAAACTCTTAATTGCACTTTCGAACCCATGAAATTATGAACAAGTTTAGATGGTTTCCATAAACTAGTATGTTCTTGTACAAACCGTTGGTTTTCCTTGAACTCCATACAAAGGTGATAAAGTAGCAAAGTTGTAAACATAATACTTATACAACCAACATTCAAAATTAACTTAAATAATGATAACTATGGGATAATATTAACCAAAAAAAAAGCCACATTTTGCAGCAAAATTGGTCTTTAACTCTTTAAAATTCACATGATTTGATAGTTCTACATTGTAGTCTTCTAACAAATTACTTCCTCTATAAGTCACTGCAACTCATTTAATTTATCTTAAATTGGAAAAAAAAAAAAATCTAACTTCACACATATTGAATGAGATTTTGAAAGAGAGAGATATAAGAAATCATATTTAATCATTCATTATGGGGTAAAATTGATAAATAAGTAATAATAGCTCTTCAAGTAATTTTTTTACCTGTCCTCTCCAAGTGATTTTATTTCCAATTCTCCAAATGATTTATATGTTAGTCCAATGATTTTTTTTTTTAAATGACTTATATTATAATTTTTTGGAAAATCATTCCCAAGGCCCAATTAAGCAAAATTTTTTTTAAAAAGGCCCCACAACTTTCACATGTCAGAAAAGGCCATAGGGCATTTTCTGGTATTATTTCGAAAGCATTAACAACAATATCAGTGCCCCATTAACAACAAAATCAGTATCCGTTAACAATAAAATCAATACCCATTAATAACTACGTTTTTCTAAAATAATACCAAAAAAGGCCCTAGAGCCTTTTCTGACATATGAAAGTTGTTGGAGTCTTTTTTTTTAAATTTTTTTTACTTAATTGGGTCTTGGAGAGGATTTTCCCTAATTTTTTTTATATCATTACTAAAGAAAGTACCGGTCAATTGGATTCGAGGGCCAAGGAGGGGATAAAGCATCCGTGATGTGAAGACTGAAGAGATAAGGATGATGTTGCTTTGATCAATGGGTGTGCGAAACGTGTCTTCAATCCCCATCAATTTAATTAAAAGGTAAGGCTGAGTCCTCTCGTTTATAAGGGAGAAATGATGTGAAGACTGAAGACTTGATGCCAAAAGTGATAAATTTAAGCTACTAAAATTTCATCTGAACAGTTAATAGCGGCTGCGGAAAAATAAAAAAAAATAAAAAAATAAAATTCTACTCTATTATAATATAGGGCTCTTTAGTAGATCAAATTTTACCAAATTAAATTTATTTTCTATTTTTAATTAAAATTATAATAATAATTCAATAAAATATTAAATCTGCATCATTAGCTTTTGATCTAACAATAAAAAAGGAAAAATGATTACCAGTATACAGGAAGGACAAATGATGGGAATGATATGAGAGAGAAGCAAAATCTTGCTATAGGACACTTCTAACAACCTCATTAATATATATATATATATATATATATATATAACTTTTGACTGACAACCTAAGATTATGAATTGATCCAATTTAGGACCTGCCATTTATGAAGGATCAGTCATGTCACTGTACTAGAGGGCCAGAAGGCTATTTGTGATAAAACATGTTGTTTGACAATCATTAATAACGCTCCTGAACCAGAAGGCTACTGGTTACATGTGGCGTTCAAATAGTTAAAAATAGGTTTGTTTGGGTTAACGGTAGGGGTGGTAGTTTAAAAGCTATCTGACTTTTATAAAAGCTCGATAGGAAAAAAGTCAGGTTAACCTATCTGATTTATGTTTGAATTACCCGTTTGACTTTTTACAAAAGTGACTTTTTTCTAACTGATGTGAGTTTAAATTATTATTTAAAAAGTTAGTTGATCAAAGTGGAAAATGATTGAAAAGGGTGTAAATTATATTGGATATAACATATACATGTTATTTGTATATATTGAGTTAATGAAAATTTTAATTTAGAAAAGAAGTTAAATGATTATTAAAAAATAATAATAAACAATAAAAATATTGACATTCATGCACAATCAAATCACTACACCCCCACCGTCTAAAATAGCTACAAAAATGTTTATACGATCTGAAGATTTTATTTTTGAAATCAGGTGAATGATTGGAAATTACTCAGATTAAAATAATTCTGTCCATGCTAGAAAATGGGGGGAATAATGGGAATGGGATAAATACTCCTTCATTTCCCAGCGGCTTCAGTGCCTCATGACACAGCATGTTAGGAAATAAGCTCTAACTTGGAGCTTATTGAGCCTGTTTGGGTCCCTAAAGCTAGCAGCATTACAGGCGAAAAAACACAGAAAAAAAGGCCAGCAGCAGCTCCGGTGATAACATGTTTGGAGCATTTGGGTTCACAATAGCGCTAATGAGCTTTTATGCAAAAGCTACGATATAACAAAAGCTACAGATTGGAGCTTTTAGGTGCAGTGGCATTGGCATTGAGGAGAGAAATGAGTTCCAATGATCATTTTATTTTATTCGGTGAATAAGAGGCTGGGAAGGAATGAGCAGGAAGGAAATAAAATGAACTCTAGAGGAAGTGGGTTCAAATTGAAGCTTATAGGAGGAAGTCTCTGGTTCATGAAAATAAAATGATGAAGAAGGTGGAAGTGGAGGAACAGGGGAAGTCTGGAGTAAAATGATGATGATTGAATGTGTTGGTGGGGAGAAGACAATGATGATGACGTGGTAAAATATGTGCCATAGGAAAATTATATCAAATAAATCATGATATAATAAAATACTAACTTTTTTTTGATAATAATTTAAGTTTTTTTTATCAAATTTAAATTGTATGTAGTAATTCCTTCTATCCTAAATATAAGATATAGTTGAATTTTTTTAGAGGGATTAAAGAATCAAAATAAGTTACTTAATCATATCATATATTATATATGTAGTATTCAATATGATTCATATCATTTGTGGTCATTTTCTATCTCAACTAACTTTTCAAATAATAATCTAAACACTCATTAGTTTAGAAAAAAGTCACTTATACAAAAAGTCAAACAGGCAATCCAAACACAAATCAGATAACTTAACCTGACTTTTTTTTTCTACCGGACTTTTTTAAAAATCAGTAGCTTTTAAGCTATCATTCATACCACCAACTCAAACAGGCCTATTATTATCGGCCTTTTTTAAAATAAGTATAGTAACGAAAACGCTAACCTAAACAGGTACAATTATTGGAGTTTTTCCTTACTGAACTTCTCCAACGCTGTCAGTGTTTTTTGGCTTGCTCAACGCTCTGAGAAGCCAATCCAAACATGTCCAATGCTCTTGGACTAGAAGGGTACTGGTGGTATGTTGCTTTCAAATCATTCATTATATACCATGAGAAGAAAAGTTGGGACGTTCTTAACTGAATATCAATCCAATCAGTTGTAAATATATGCCTTATTTGCAAGAGACTTTCATATTTAAAATATATCTCCAGCAACATTTACAATTCGTATTTTAACAAAAAAAATTTAGTCATAATTGTTATTATATTAATTTTGAGACCTAAGTGTCACTTTCCTAAACACATTTCGCTTTTTCAATTCTACCCCAATTTTATTTTTCAAAAGTTGATGTTTGCATCCTTTCTTTTATTTTATTTTATTTTATTTTTTCAAATTGAGAAAGGCAAGCAGAAGCCGGATACAAGTCAGGAGATTATTGAACTATGTAAATTAAACAAAAAAAAAAATTATAATATTTGTCAAACTAGCTAGGGATTGTCATGGAGAAGTTTTTATTTGTCTAATTTGTTTTTATATGAAGAAACAGTAGTTAATCAATTGTAATTATTATTGACTCATATAAATCCTTATGTAAAATTTTTGGAAAATCACAATGATATCTAGAGATGAAATGTAATCAATAAAAAAGTTTCATAACAAGTTAACAACACTGACAAGTTATAGGATAGAAAATGACAAGAAGTTCATGCTACTAATTTCTTATGAGATTTGTTAATGATTGCATTCATTCCTTTGTACCTCATAATGATTTTCCCTCAAAATTTCCCTTTTCTCTTCTATGATCCTTTGATGACAATATTTGGGTTCTTTTTCATCTTTTATTGGAAAAATCAGCGTGAAGTCACGAGAAAGTAATGTCACAATCAGACATGTAAGAACAGAGCAAAGTATTGTGAATAATGACTTTGAACATCCTCTTCCTTTCGTTTCGGGACTACCGGTAGGCATTGAGTGTGATATCACTGTCCATCATATCGCCAATGATCACAGATTGTGGCTGAGCATGACCATGATTGATAATGGTTCGTCTCAGTATGGTTTTCTAGATTGGAAGCTTCTTGAAGGCTGTGGAGAAGAAAGGAATTTTGCATTTGTTGCTCCGTTTTATGGAACCCCAAATTCTTTCAGGCTGAAGGTGCGTATAGGTTTGGAGTGTTTATTTGATGTTGCTGTTCTGGGGCAAACCTGTGAAGGGCCCAGACCAGGACTTACGTTTCTTTGTCCTGAAAAAGAAGTTTATCTTTCCAATGTACTAAAGACGAAATACCATTACCTCCTGTAAAACAACATAGTATAGTCTTGTTTTTGTTTTTTGTTTTTTTTTTAGTTAAGGTGTAAAATACTTATTAACCTTTTCAAAAAGTGCTTCTAGAACCATGATAAAAAATGTACAAAATATAAAGGAATTTTTAAAATAAAGCAAAAATGTTATCTCCATTAACTCTGTTAAATATCTATTACTTTTTCAAAACATATTTTTGTAAAGATGCAAAAATACCTATAATTTTTTTAAAAAAAGATATGTGGATGCCATTATTGAACCTTGAGGTGCAAAAGTACTTATATCATATTAATCCTACATATAATCTCCATCTTCTCCAAATTATAGGAACTTTTGTACCCGAGGTCCAATTATGGTGCTTATAGCACTTTAATTCTAAGAAAGATTGTGAGTATTTTTGCACTTTTACAAAAATAAGTTTTGAAAAAGTAACGAAAATTTAATTGTGTTGACTTTTTTTCTATACATTAAACAATTCATATATATTTTTACACTCATAATGTTTGATTATGTAGCAGCACTTTTTAAAAAAGAAACTAAAGTAGGTATTTTTGCACATTACCTCTCTCTCTCTCTCTCTGTGTATCAGCTGAAATTGTTGCGCGAGAGATTCTAAATTCCAATGTGCAAAGGGCTCTAAAATTATGTTCTTTACCATTATCTATGTAATAATTTAATCCAACAATGTTATTGCAGACAATTTCAAAATATATATGGTGGACAAATGATGAGAGAACTCGAAGAATTATTCATTACAAAACCACACACCATCGAAAGGTCTTAACATCCTGGTAACTGCACTTCCGGTTGTACCGCCGGCTGCCTCCAAAGTGAACCCCTTCTCTCATTCAACCAGCTTCTGATTATTGGAACTTTAAGAATTAAAATGCAGGAGACTAAACCTAAGATAGAGTATACTAACGGGAAAAGGAATATTCCAAAGTCTTCTGCTGTCAAACTTCGCATCTCAACATCACTTTTGGATTTGTCAACGATGAAGGGTAAGCTTATGCTCCTCTTCATGTCGTCAAATAACATCAAATTCTGAGTCATATTTAATATAGTAGCTGAAAAATTTGAGGCCAAGGTAGAACTATTGGCGAATGCCTGGAAAATTTAACATGGTACATTGTCAGAGTTTTATAGTCCTTATGGAATACTACTTCCAGTCTTAAATATAAGATTTAATTGAATTTTTTTAGAGATGTTAAGGAAACTAATTAAATTACTTTAAACTATTTATATATTTATAGTTTTTCTCCAAACGAATTTATTTGTCTTACAAATTGAAATATAATTTAATGAAAAACATCATCTATTACAAAAAAAAAAAAAGAAACCTTTGAATCAGGGACGGAATTACCAACAGAAAAAATTCCGTAAAAAACTACCGATGAAATTCCGACAGTAATGTCTTCTGCCACGGTTTTTTTGTGCGATGGACTTTTTTCGTTGGAAATCCAATTACTGGCCGGAATTTCCATCGGCGTTCCAGCATTTTTTGTAGTTAACTTATTTAACTTCCCTCATATTTTCAACAATAAAAAAAAAGTCAACTGAGTCTTATTTACCAAGAGAAAAAATATAATGTATATATCGGGAAGAGAAGAACAATACTCACAAAGACAAATCCACCGGATTTGTAGATTGGTCCTGTCATCTTGCATGAAGAGCATCTGGAAAGCAAGAGCGAGAGATAAGGAGTTTCATCAAAAATAACATCAACACCTCCTTTTTCGGCTCCTTTCGACAATTCTTTATTGTACTCTTCACAACTTGTTAAAGCTTTTAATTGATCGTTCTTCAATCCTACTTTTGTAGTCAGAAGATCTTTCACCCATGAATTATTTTGATATCCCACTGACACATTCTTCCTTCTAATCTCTTGCACGTCCTTCAATGGAGAACGCTTTGCCGTGGTCATGTCAGTTAAAACTGAAGTTAAATTTGCTGTATAAATCTGAATTGCTATGCCCAACACAAACATGACCACTAACACCGTCGATTTAGACGAGTCACTTCTCAAAGAATCAACATCTGCAATCATCACACACACAACATAGATATAACTCACAGCCATATTGAGTGCGTTAAGATACGAACCGGCTAAGTGATAACTGATGAGCACCCAAAATTCATCACATCTGGACCGTTCAATGATGTTTTAAGAAATAAAGATAAGAAAAATTAAATTTGGACTATTTAGATCTGATAAAAAGAGAACTCACCACTCTTGTAAATAAGGAAGGGATTCCGGCAAAGGCTCGCAAATTTGCTTTCAGGATCGCTCCTCCTATTGCTTTCCAATATAAGTATGAAAACAGTTGCACCCACAAATATGCCACCAAGAATTGACCAAAGTGTCCAATGAAAAGGTTTGAAGAGGATCCACCCATTTTCGGAGTCGGGCCTCACATTTACCACCATTGACACCCTTGATTCCAAATATGGCATTGTGAAATTGACATAATCTGCGCGACTCGCTGTAATTGTTATGTCTCCAATTATAACATCAAGATTCTGCACTTTTTTAATACAAGGATAAGTCTTGGAAATGAAACCCCACACACACACACATATTTTTTGTGTGTCTCCATCTACCCAACTCTCCATTTTCTCTTGTATCACCTAACATTTTATAATAATATGTTATAATTTTAAATAAAAAATATTAAACTATTAAAATTTAAGTTAAAGAGTTTAAAAGTTCAGAAGATAAAAAGTAAACAAAAATTATTAAATACTTTGATAAATTTCTACAGGGTTAAAGTCTTCATATATAATTTTAAGTCTAAATTTATTCACATGTACTTGTTATAATAATACTATATTTATAAAAAACAATGTAATACCGGTATTCATATAGAAATATTAAATATTAACTGTTTGAAGTTGACCCAACGAAGAATATAATAAATATAGAGGAAGGTAAACTGAGGCAACCATCTAAGGGTAAAGATAAGACAATTAACATCCCACAGTCTTGAGTAGGTTTAGGAAATCGGGCCGGCCCAATTAAATTCTGGTCCTTCAAAGATCGGGCTTGTAAATTGAAGCTTCTAAATGAAGTTGGTTGACTTTATAAGGCCGATGGTTTAAAAGGGCAAGTCCGTTAGGCTTTTTAATTTTTTGTTTTTGTTTTGTTAACTCAGGTGACCGAGTCTGAGAGTGTTTGAGGTGATTGGCCAGGCCATTTAATTTATATGTATTTTGTCTTTGTTATACAATTATTTATCCATTTAATTACAAATAAATAATAACTATACTTTAATTTTATGATTTGATTTATTATTTGCTGCATATCGATGAAGATTATAGATGTATTCATGATATGAGAAAAGATATTCTTGATATTTTTACCTATGAAGCATAGTCTACTACTTGAATTGAAACATAATCAAATGCTTTTGAAATTGATGATAGTGGTGAAGAAGAAGAAAAAGAAAATGATAGCCATCGTACTCATGCTACTTAGTGGTAAGCTTGTTATGCTTTGTATGAGTTACTTATAGACAATAATTTACTCTTGATTATGAATTAGTGACTACGTTTATTTATTGTATTAAGCGTGTTGTGTAGACATGACAATATTTATTTGATAAATTATAACTCTAATTGTTGTATTTTACAAATTATATTTCTTTGAGGAAAAAAGTAGGAAAAATACTTTTAATTTATCAAAATGTCTTTTGGCCCTGCAGGGCCGGGTTTTAAAAAATAAATGTTTTCTTACCCTAGGCCTAAAAATGCTTGCCCTTTCAAGGACCAGTGCTGATTCTCATCTCTAGTCTTGAGCAAAGCCCGGGACAGACCTAACTGTTCCCACTACAAATTTTACTTCATTTGTAATATTACATGGATAAATTATATATGCATATCAGATTAATCTTTTTTTTTCAAATATTATCCAGTTCCGTCGTCCCTGAGTATTTCCTGGGATGTTGTTGAGTCTATCCATGCTTATGGCGGATATATATATATATATATATATATATATATATATATATATATAGGGTTAAAGTCCAAATTTGCCACGGAAGTTTTGCGAATGGAGCGTCTAGGACTCAGAAGGTTTTTTGGTACCAAATTTATCCTGGAAGTATTAAAATGGTACCAAATATACCCAAAACCGACATGGCACCGACGTGACAAATGGACGTGCCACGTCGGTTTTGGGTATATTTGGTACCATTTTAATACTTCCGGGGTAATTTTGGTACCATTTTAATAATTTCAGGGTAATTTTGGTACCATTAACAGACCCAACAAACCGATGTCAAAAACATAACTCACAAACAACCCTCTGTTTTAGTTTCAGTTTTCAACTTTGCTTTCAGATTCATTTTCAACACCTAACAAATGGCACAGAGACGAGAGAGAGACCCCTTTAAATAGAAGTTCATCGTCCAGATAAAACACAAGGGTCCAGACGCATGAACTTTCAAATAAAGAGCACAGGGCTCGAGAGGTATGGCTCATCGCAGATTAGCTGCTCTTACGCGTTTGGTTGGTTTGTGTTTCACCGTGATCTCCACTGATTTGGTTACTGATACGTGATCTTCCTTGCTTCACGTAATGGCGCTGGATCTATTTTGTTTATGTAAAGTTGCTGGGTCAAAACGAGAGGGAGTGAGGATGACAGAAGATCAATAAGTATATGGGTTGGATGTATGGGCTGAAAAGAATGGTGTTAAAAACAAAAACAAAAAAAACAAAAATCTGACGTGTCTATATGATGTGGCAAAAATCCAGAGTAAATTTGGTACCCAAAAAAACTTCCGGATGCTGGACGCTCCATTCGCAAAACTTTCGTGGCAAATTTGGACTTTAACAAAAAAAGAAAACATTTCTAACGTGGCCAACGGACGTTTGACATTCCGTCAGTTTTGGGTATATTTGGTCCCTTTTTAATTCTTCCCAGGTAATTTTGGTACCATTTTTATACTTCCGGCGTAAATTTGATACCAAAAAAATTTCCGGGTGCTGGACGCTCCATTGACAAAACTTCTGTGTCAAATTTGGACTTTAACCCTATATATATAATCAGCAATGCAACTATAAATCTGGTACTTGGTTTCAGTACTAAGCACTCTCAACTCAATAGATCTAGGCTGTCCAGATCTGATTTTGTACAGTTCAGATTTGAGTGTTTTTTAAAATGATTTTTTCTTATATAAAAAATGATTTTTAAAAGAATATTATCATTATTTTAGATTTTATACCCATTAAAATAATTTTTATTAAAAGAATATAGACATTTAAAAACTCAGATCTAGATCCTCCAAATTAAATCTAACCGTCAAGATTTGATGAGTTAGGATAGCTAAGCAAAATACGTAGCATTAAAACCATTATCAAAAGCTGGGAAACACAAAAGCTAATAAATGAAGTTAAAACAATTGAACGCAACCGAAATGAATGAAAACTTGCCTTGTTATTGCGGAGAAGATCATCGTATCCATTATCGTTGTCCACGCGCACAAACTCATGAGGAAAAGGAAATGGCAAAGCATCAACCACTTTTTTAAACACTTCAACAGCAAAACCTGTGGGTAATATTTTCTGTCCTTCCTCAGTAACATGAACAAATTCAGAAAAATGTGTTTTTGTTGGCACCCCAACTTTGAACTTTGGTGGTCTCTCCGTTGTGTTACCCGGCCATACCGGGTCTCTTAGTTTGTATTTACCGTCTGGTTTACCATCTACACTGTAATTTTGAAAAAGTCCTGTTTCAGGTCTCCAATATCCGATGATATTTTCTCTTTGACCTTTCATATTGTATACAACAAACTGTGATGGTTCCAGTTGTTTCTGCCTCAAACTGAAATTCCCTGACTTGCCCTTGTAATCAGTTTCCAGAATTGCATTGATGAGAAGGTGATCAACCCCGGATTTTTGTACTGCATTGGCCAACGCTTTGACAGTGTCGTAAGCCCACAGGCCATAAAGAGAGAGATTTACATTGTGCTGATCATCCCTTAATGTTGTCTCTAAGGAACCATCCAATGAAGGCCTCACACCCAAAGCACCATCCATGTAGCCTTTCACTTTCGTAGCTTTAGCTTTGGGATCTAACAAAGGAGATAGGCCTTGCGTAAGTATCCAAGCGTGTCCTTCACTCATCATCCCTGCCAATTTTGCTGGTTCCACAAGTCTTGACCAAAGCTCCATAGTCATATGAGCAACAAACACATATGTTCTCAGTTCTTTTATCTTGCTAAGCTCTTTGGTGATTTGAAGATCGTTGAAATCTTGACGAATGGAACTTATGTAAGGCACTCGAGTGTCCATGTCTTGCAAGGCATAAGTGAGACATGGAATAAGGTCATTGCCGAATTCTGGCTCTTCATAAATGGGGATCACTGACTGCCAATTATAAGTTTCGATAATGGATGCTATAGCCTCGAACTGAGAGCAATGGCTTCTACTGAAGTTGGAGTTGATGAAAAATCGGGTACGAGGTGGCAACAGAGAAGGACCAGATGGAGGAAACCATATCACAGGTAAACCATTCCAAATACCAAGGTCAACAACATACCTTGCTAGCTCCGAGTTTTGAGGGCCTAGGATTGCCCTCACATTTTCCTTGTATACTAGATCGTAAGCTGCTTAATGCCAACATTAAAAAATTAATTTTCTTTATTGGCATATATTTAATATAACTGTTGTTCAAAGAATCAATTTTTTATTAATTATTTAAATTTCCAAATTAATATATATATATATATATATATATATATATAGTATTTTATATTTTTTTTATATATATTGAAATGTGTACAATTTATATTATTTGATACTCCCATCATCCTTTTATTTTTATAAGAAACAACTATTAAAATCTAACTATTCCAAACACCAGTTAAAAGCATTGGTAAATATGTAATGTCTTTACTTTTTTTTTTTTTCAATCATACCTTTGTTTAAAAAGTGTGTACATGAAAGAGATAGTAGGTGGAAATTTATATTGAGGAGATAATGAGTGACATATATTAAATAAGAGTAAAAATGAAAAAAAAAACTTAGTTTAAAATTTCAGACAAAAAGAATGTGTTTCTTATATAACAACCGTCTTTATGAGAGATAATGTTTTGTTAACAAAAGGACAAGACGGAGTAACTTTTTAGGACAAAACTTGGGTGGCTTATTGAGAATTTTTTGGGGCTAAATATAAGTTACTTGTGGGGTATTTGATGATTTCTTTTCCAATTTTATGCTTATTTAATTCAGGTTTGAGAGAGGAGAGAGATGAGAATAGTTTGTAAATGCAGAAGACTTAAATAAAAACAAATTTGAAAATTTTTATCAATTTAATGCATTCATTGGTGTGTAAAAGTGAGTTACAAGTGACCTATAATAAGGTTCAAAGTGATATAGATCCAAGTCTCTAATCAAACTTTCCATTTGTAATTTTTTATTAATGATTCTTTAATAGAATCTTTTCTCCATTTGAATTTTTGTTATTTGAAAAAAAATTCATGTAATAAGATTTGGCTGGAGAATTAGACCTAATGGATATTAAACAAATGAATATAATTTTTTTGGTATCATCTGATTCTATTTATAATGTATTTTTAAGCATATTTCACACAAACTAATATAACCTTAAACTTTATTAACGCTATCTTAAAATTTAACAATTTTTTAATGTTACTCGTTTTTACCTACACTCTCCAAGAAAATACTACATCTATTCCTTTTTATAAGAAACATTTAACCAATTTGTGGATTGAAACGTTGGTTAAGTATAATAAATGTGTTAAAATACCATTATTTATGAGGACCTAAGAAATAAAAGAGAATAAGGAAATTATTATAATAAAAGGGGATTATAGAAAAGAGAGAATAAGAAAATAAATATGGTACTCACTACAAAAAAAACTTGAAATTACCCACAGAATTTCTGATGGAAAAAATTCTGTCGGAAATTACCAACGGAATTCCGTGGGTAATTTCCGCAGGTAAAAATTACCGACGAAATTACCCACGGAATTCTATCGGTAACTGACTTTACCGACGGAATTCCGTGGGTAATTCTGTCGGTAAAAAAAATTTCCGTCGGAAATTTTCCTTCGGAAAAAATAGCGTGATAAAAAGAATATTCGTTTTTGCCACGCTATTTTTTCCAATAGATTTTTTTTTACCGACAGAATTACCCACGGAATTCCGTCAGTAAAGTCAATTACCCATGGAATTCCATCGGTAATTTTTACCCACGGAATTCCGTGGGTAATTTCCAGCGAAATTTTTTCCGTTGGAAGTTCCGTGGGTAATTTCAAGTTTTTTTTTGTAGTAACTCCCTCCATTCTATGTTACTTGTAGAAGAATACCATGGTTTATAATATAGGTTACTTGGAGAGTAATTATTACTTATTTTTCAATTTTACCCATGTAATTATATTTAAATATAATTGTTTGTATGCTCTCTCTCATTTGAAACCTAATTTAATGTGGGTAAAGTTGGAAATTTTTTCAATTTAAGGCATATTTAATGAGTTAAATATCATTTATTTGTTCTAATGAATTAATTGGAGTGTGTTATATTATGAACTAGAGGGAGTAGAGATAATAGGTTTTTGGGGGCTGTCAAAATGTATTATATTGAAAATTAAAGGGAAAATTAAAATAAAGGACCAAAATAAAATAATATTTAATTAGAAGGACCATACAAATTATAATTATAAAAAAGGACTAAATAAGCTTAAAAGTGTTAAATTACCTTTTTGTTTCTCTAACGCAAAAAACAAAGAACAAAGTAACTTCTTCCATCTTCCCCTGAATATCAAGGTGAGGCCATTTGAAAATCCAGTATTAGAAGTTAAAAACAACGATTTTTGGTAATCCCGTGAAAACAAAAAGTTAATTAGAACAAAGTTGTTTTTGAACTTCATTACCATGCATCCACTTTTACCAAATATTGTTATTTTTAATTTCCAATACTGGATTCTCAAATGGCCTCATCTTGATATTCACGAGAGGACAGAAGAAGGCGTTTTGCTCTTTGTTTTCTACGTTGGGGAAGCTAAAGGGTAATTTAGTACTTTTAAGTTTTTCGGTCCTTCTTAATAATTACAATTTTTATGGTCCTTCTAATTAAATATTATTTTATTTAGATCCTTTAGTTTAATTTTCCCTAAAAAATAAGACATTCTCTTAATGCTTTTTATAAAAAGGAACTGAGTATGTGTGAGGGTTGTTTCTTATGAAAAAGAACAGATGGAGTAACTAGCTACACAATAATAAATGAATGGTGAAATTGTACATTTATGTAAAAAAATTAATACCTTATAAATATGATACAAAAATATTCCCTCTGTGTCTTATAAATAGAACAAGAGCTTCATTGGTGTTTGATACCCAAAAGCACTTTTTAATCACTTTTATGCTTTATGTGATATTTTTTTTTAGTGAAAAATAAAAAATTTCACCTTTTTTTTTTTGGGGGTGGGGGCGGGGTGGTTGGGAGCTTGAGTCAGCAAAATAGCTCTTCTACGTGATCTGTTTTTGGGTTTATTTTTTTCTTATATAATCAAGAGAGCGTTGCAAATAAGCCAGACCGATGTGAAGAAAAGGTGTTAAGAGACTTAATTAATTAGGAGGCTATTCATCATGACAATTGAGCTGAGTAACAAGAGATATAAGTTAACAAACATATAATTAAATAAGTTATGAATTCAAATCTTATGAATAAAAAAGGGATTAGGCTAACAAAGACCAACATGACAAACGAAGAACAAAGCTCGAAATTGTGACTATTCGACAAACATTTGAACGAACAAAATGAAGAAAAAAAACTCCAATATGATTATTGCAGTTACCTTCAGAAGCTGCAGTGAGGAGATCGTTCTTAGAATCTCGGAAAAGAGGTTGGAGCCTGGTTGTAGATTGTTCGGCATGGAAATCTTGGAGTGCGATGTTGATGGAGTCGTGAACGGTGGAACCAAGTGATGAATTCAAATCCAGGATCACTCCTATTGGTATGGTTACATTGACAGATTCAGTTATGGTAATTAGGCATATTAAGCCCACAAATAATAAGAGACAATCTCTTTGCTTTCTCTGCATTTCTGCAATTTTCTTCATTTACCTTTTGTCCTCCCTTCCTTATCTTTCTTCTCGACTCGTACTATTCATCCCTCTTAAATTCTCATTGCTGAAGCCATAGGGGGTTGACTTGTAAATTGCATGTGAAAGACTTGTAATATTAGTATTTATGGAAAAAATCGCTACCTCCCATCTTGTAATAATGGCTAGCTTAGAAGTGGATCTTGGCCTTAAATATAAATTTTCTTTTATCTTTTACATTTATCATTTTTTTCTAAATTAAGTTGTTTAACTTATAAACTAAAAACTGATATATATATATATATATATATATATATATATATATATATATATATATATATAGGCTTTGATTTTCTCATGTTACATGAAGAAAAAAAAAACTCCTACAAACACATGAAATGGTGGGACCCACATATACATATATAAATTTATATATGTATATGTGGGTCCCATCATTTCATGTGTGTGTGACATAAGAAAATGTTTTCCCTATATATATATATATATATATATATATATATATATATATATATGATCATGCAACATATGATATAGTTTTTAATTTATTTAGTTTTCATAATATCCTTAAATTAGTGAATTAGCTTTTATATTAATAACGGATACTATATTAAAGTATGTGTTTTAATTAATCTACAAAAGTAGATTAAGTTTCATCAGTTTGCAGCTGTAAATCGCCAATGATGGTGATTTGACAATTGGTAGTTAGTTAGTTAAAGTCAGCCAAATAGGTTGGTTAAAATTACATTACCATCTTTTAGATTGATGAGAAACAACATTTGTCCCTACGGACTTAATTAGGATCAATTTTCTTAAAGATAACGTATTTGTAATTTGAGAGGTATATTTATTTTATAATTTTGTTGGCGTACTGCAATATTACACCAACTTAAAGTTTGGATATCCCGTATTCTTCCGAAAATATTTTGAGAACAAAAATACCTTTAAATCCTTTTTATTAATCCTGTTTTAAATTGGATTTAATTTAATGAGGTCTGATTTTTTTTGTCTTGAATTCGATTAGCTTACTGTTGTTTTAGTTAACCTATTGACCTCATATATAATTCAAAAACTCTAACAAGTTATACTATTTATAAACCAGCCATAATTTATATATATGCTCAGCATTTTACAATTAAAATATGTGATGTCATAAACCAATGAATTGGCTGTAGCCTGTACTTTTCCTTCCTCCTCCATAGCACATGACATTTTCCCCTACGTACATAATTAAATAACTGGCTCTATTCACCTTCATCATATTTCACATCGATAAAAAAAATCTTAAAATTTATTAACTATATCTTAAAATTTAATAAATTTATAAATTTAACCCTATTTAATATACATTATACATCTTAAGACTAAAATCAACACAATAATAAGTGAAACTTAAAATTGTGTATTTATATGAAAAATTTAATAATATGGCTTATAAATAAGATAAAAAATTTCTTCCCTTTCTGCTCTATAAATAGAATTAGATGAGTAGTGTTACTCTCCCTAATTCTAAATACTGAAGTTAGATAAGTAATTTGTAAAAATTAAATAAATTATGAAATTTAGTTATTTATATATATTAGTTAATGATTTGCATTTGAACTACCATTTGATAAAAAAAAAAAATATTAATAGGTACAATTAATAGAAATAATTTAAAATAAAATTATAAATATGACCGAAAAAATTAATTCTCTCATCTTATATTTAAAATTAAAATGAATTTCTTTAGGAACTTTTATATTTAAAACTACTGGAAGGAAGGAGTACATTGATGGCGTTGATTTGGTTGGATAGTAAGATCCAAACGCGAATTTTCAGACTTCAGAGTTCAGACGGAGTCAAATAGCTTTGAACCAAAAAATAAGAAAGGAAAAAAGACTGAGTCATGGAGCGACTTCTCTCCAATCCTATTATCATGTTTGTTCGGAAAAAGTGTGGTCTTGCACGTGTTGATGTAAGAGAGGAAGAGAGAAGAAAATGGAAGGAAAAGCAAAAGGCAAAAATATAATGCAATAGTATCATAATAGGGCCCGATGCTTCCTTCCATGATAACATTTTCTATATTTATATTTTTCTCTATAAAATATGCTTATGCCAAGGGATTTAATCAAGAGAGTACAAATACATATAATTAATAAATATTTAGGAAAGCTAATATTTATTTATTATAAATAACTAACTTAACTAATGTTTTTAATATTTAATTATAAATTAGTTATTTAAATTTTATATTAAGGACTAAAAGTAATTATATACATCTAGCTGGGTTGTTCTCCTCGGGCAAGCATAGGCGGGAGCTATATTTTCGAGTATCCGTGTATTTTGGCATATCCATTGAAGATTATCCCATCTTTTAACTATATACTTATAATCATAGATATCAATGTATATTTAATGAAGAGGATTATATGTAAGTTTCTATTTTATTTATAGCGTTGATCTTTTTTGTTGTTGATATTATAATCTGGTATTTAGTTCGGGGTTTTTGGATTCCCCTCCTAACTAGGGGCGGAATCAGGAATTGCAATTAGGAGGTGTAAAAATTATAGAATAGAACCTAAATATTTATGAAACTATATTTTAACTTTATAATAATTTTAATATTTTCATTTTAGTCCCTTAACGGTCAATATAATTTTAATGGATGGACTAAAGTGCAAATTATAAAAGTTTTATAAATTGAAAGGTAATTTTTTAAAACCTTGGGTTAAATTCTGTAATTTTAAGGGGCCACCCCTAGCCCCCATAAATCCACCCCTGCTCCTAATAAAAGTGTTTCTTTAGAAATTTGAACTCAAGATCTCGAAGGATCTAGTAAAGTCTTATACCACTAGCTAGACTAATTTTATATTTGTTGGTGTTAACCTTTGTGAGTGTTACTTTTGTGCAAGGTATAATGTTGCTATACTAATTGTTAGGGGCATGCTCCTTGTTTGTCATCTTTTTGACTTATTCAGAGGGTTGAACATATTGTTAATAATAATAATAAAAAAAGAGGATTGAACATATAGTTTTCATCGTTTTTTCATTGAATTTGGAATCTACCTGTGATAAAGATTGACTTTAAGATCGTCCTCCAAAATTACTCACGTAGTGAAGTTCTACCAAACTTTATTAACTATACTCTCGAACCATTATTTTTTTGTTGTTGTGATATCCTCCACTGAACCAAGCCACATAAGTAATATTTTGTGTACATTACAGATGTTTTTTTAGACATTACAGATGTTTTTTTTAATACTTATTTTAACATATTTCTTTAATCTGTACTTTTATAATTAACCAAGGTTCAATCGTATATGTTGTTTCTCTTATAATCAATTTATATCATTTTTGAATATGCACTTGGCCTGGCAATAACTCAAGGCTCATCTTATGAACTTGTGTTCATTCATGTTATAAGTAATTCTTTAAAATGCACTTTTACAATGAATCCAAACTAAAATTAACAATACTACCCTTTATAATATCTGCTTAATCAATTTGGTTAGATTAAATAAAATTTTAAATTAATTATAAGGGGGAAAATGTTAGTTTCTCTAAAATACCATCTTAAATAATTTGCATTCAAATTGTCCCTTGAAGCAAACTCCTTTAATTAACAAGTGCACTCAATATATATAGAGACACACACACCTACATGTGTGTATATGTATATGTGTGTGTGTATTTTTTATTAGGAAAAAATTATAAACATTAGGAATAAAGTTGATTGAGGTTTTATGTGAACTACCAAATCCAACTATGAACTAATTCTTAAACTAAGCACGTAGTGCGCGCGCGCGTGTTAGGAAGTTGAGTTGACCAAATTAATGACAAATATTATAAATGTAGCTAGCTGTAATTGTCTTCAAGTTTAACTGCCACTGCAAGTATTATAAAGTAAAAAAGAACATTTTGATGGGAAAAATGATAGTTAGAGACTTACATTACAGTAGTAAAATCTTAAGACATTTGTCTCCAATGCCAAACGTGTAAAGATTCAAAGGATCAAATAATGAAATACTTTTATTTGTTTATTTTCTAATTTTAAGTTAATTTCCCTTCAACGTTGATATTTTTATCACTCAAATTATGCGTAAGTGTAGGATATTTTGGAACCAACTCCTTATTGTTTTGATAATTTTCTCATCACTTTATTATATATCATAACTCATTCACTTGCGGTGCGAACAACAAATCAAATTCAAATAATTAAAAATAAATTCATCAATATTTATAATTTATCACACTCAACAAATTTTTTTATGAAGTTTATATATGAAACCACCGAACATGCCAAATCCAAAAATTAATTTAAGTTTAAGAGCAAGTTAATATAAATTTGTAAAATGAATGATAAACTTAATACTTGTAAGTTCAATTGAGTTTGCAGCTAGTACGAATATAAAGATGAGTTGATGTGACTTTGTAAGCTAAATATATAGAAACGACCAAGAATTAACATTAGTTTAACAACAATAGTTATAAGACACTAAAAGACAAGAACAAAACTAACCCTCCCTTACAATAGTGAAAGAGAGAGAATATGTCATATTAAGTGCTTTAGTCAAATACGATACTTAAATATAATCATGGTATGAGTATTTTTTTTTTTCGGTAGTTAAAGATAAAATGGGGAGTTTACTGTAATAAAAAGAAATAGGGAGTTAAAAAAAAAAAACTTATGAGACAGCCCTAAATCTATCTAATCTAATAAAAGAAATATGGCCTTCCTAACAATTATATTCTATCTTATAAAGAACATAGGAAGGAGTGAAAAAACACTTTTTAGAAGGCATCCTATGGTAAAGACAATTGTAACATCCCAAATTTCATGTTCGAAAATCGTGTCGGTCAATACATAGCTTTAAGAAAATCAACAGAGTTTGAGATGCTACAGCTTAGAATACTGCGGAAGTGGATAGCGTGCACTAAGATCTGGACAACGAGTACCTGATATAAGATGTCCAGACATATGATGATGCCCGACATAAGCTGATATATTAAATATCCCGAAGGAATATTTATGTGATACAATTTACAGAGATTTGAACACATTTCTCTGATAAAGAAAGTCTTAAACTAGACCTATGGCGTGGAACCTAACATCAGTTATTCAGTCCATTTGGCCAGGTCGGTGTTCAATCTAATGGGAGTCTCACCGACTCTACGGCGACTTATAACAACCCACCGATGAATCCTTCCTTAGTTTAAGCACCAAATAGATCGAAATAACTTTGTTACATTCATGCCAGAGTACTCTGCTTGTAACACTTCTACCGACCTTCATCTTTGATCACTGCCTCTATACGGCTCTATCCTCTGGCACCTTCTCTATCCCGGTTTCTTTCCTGTACTATTCATTAAGACTGAGGTCCAATGGGCCATTGGACCTCAGGTAACGGTTAACCTCATATTTACATATATGGCATATAAACACAGCAATTGATTCACTTCCAACCATGTCACCAACTATGTCACTCCCAGTGAATACAACTGTACCCCTCCCAGCGAAATATACCACTCCCAGTGAAAACAGATATATCACTCCCAGTGTATGCAGATGTACAGTTATCTTCTAATAACAACACGTATTCAAACAACACACCACAACATGCATACAACACACATACCACATATACGCATACTATAAATATCAGAGTTAGTGTTACAATACGCGAACGTACCTTCGTTTGACGCTATACGGTATTTCTGGCAGAATACGGTGTGACAGTTGGTCAGAACGTATTCAGTGATATCCTATAAGGATAATATTGTTTCTATTAATTCATAAACATTATTCCAAGAGATATCTTGGCTATATAAGACCATTTTACCCCTGGTGGATTTATTTTCCAGTTTATACCCTAATTTTCGGAAAAAAAGCTGATCCAGCATTTATGGGCAGAATTTCGCCTAACTTCGAAAAATCGTAACTAATTCTAGAAAAATCGAACCGAGGATTCATAAAATTTCCCAGAATCCTTGAGAAGTCTACTTTCGAGGAAAAATACTGGAACTTACCCATAACTCATGGAAAATTCCCAGTTTAATCATTTCAAACTGCTGCCCAGAATTTCGCACAGAAAACATAACCTAACTTCTAAGATTTTTATTTTTTTGCACAGAGCTTCAAATCACACACTCTTTATAGATTTAGAAAGCCCTAGATGTCTACTTTCACCATGAATTTTCTCAGAATTTTTGATCATCTTCTTCATAAAATACTGGCGTTTTTACCTCTGACTCCAGGAATCGCTAATCAATAAGATTTCGCCAGAGCTTTGCTATTTTGATCATAATCTTCCAAAAATTTTGCTATAACTTCTTCTTCATCAAATTTTTGAAATAAAGCCATTGGAAACCATAAAAACATGTAAATAAAACTGGAATTGGAAGATTAATGATTAAAACAACATTTCTAGCATTTCTATTTCATAACCTAAGAACTTGAACTATGAATCTAAAAACTCTCTTACCTCTTGAAGAACACTTGCCTTCTATTTCTTGAAGCTCCTCACTCTCCCCCTCCCACTCTATATTTTCGGTGATGCTAGTGAATTGGTGACGAGAAAGTGAAGCCAAGGACTTCTATTTATAGCAAAGCCTTGAGTAGCCTCCAAGCATCTTCCAATTGATCCTAGCCCTTGGTCTTTTTCTTGGGGAAGAAGTAAAAATCCTATCCCTCCACCTCTTCTTCAAAACCGACCCCCTCCCCTTCTTTCTTAAGTTTGTGCTTTATCCCTTAATTATCTCCAAATACTAATTTACTTAGGTGTAAGTTGGCGTTTAAATTCAAAATCCAATTTCACTTTTGGGATCCTAATTTTATGATTAGATTTATGGTGATTTTTAATTCCCGAAACACATAGGTAGGAATCTTAACAGTAACCGGAAATGACTTTGGGAATAGCCAAGTTGAAGCTTATAATTCTCTGATTTCAAATATGTATTTATCTTAAATACTTAGTTCCAATATTTCAAGTTATGATTTATTTCTTAGGGATTCTCATCTAATTGTATTTAATTACATCACTTCTTGCTCCCCAAGTTTTAAAAACTTGGTCCCTAAGTTTGTCCAATCTTCTTCCATACTCTTTGACTTATTATTTTCCCTTAATTCTTGAAAAATTCATCCCCCTCCCCTTAATTTTAATTATGCAATTATATTTTTAATTCTCTCACATGACTAAAGAAGGTAATTCTCACATTGGTCCATGTAGATTTTGGATTCATGGTTAATATAATTTATTTTTTATTGTATAATTTATTCACCACCAAATAGGAATTTTCGTCCCATAGAAATAAATTAGGAATAATTAGTTGAATCCTAATTTTAATCTCCAATATAGTGTTTTAGGGGTTACTAGGCTTAATTACCAAAATTTAACAAGGTTTATAATTTAATTTTGATAATTAACAACTCCTTGTGTGCCAATTTTAGCTTCTATTTACCATTTGGTCTTGGTATTATGATCTTTATAAATTAGTTACTAGCTAATTTCAAAAATTACTAGAGCATCTCAATTATTGCAATTTCAATTGCCCAATAATTGTTACTAATTTTCTCTAATTGATTTTATCATCCTCCGATGTTTTTAATTGCTTAGAAAATGGTATAATTCCTAAAAATGATAATAAATCAACTAAAAAGTTGGAGACAACATATTCTCCAATTTTAATAAATATTTTGTTGCCTCTTAGGATTTATCATAACATTCTCAGGGTATTTTATGACCCATAAATTCACTTGAGGATTTTTAGCTCTTTATTTACTCTAATTTCATGAGAAATCACCTTAAAAGATAAGGTAATTATTTTACTAGTTTTGAGACCACAAATTCACCTATTGTAATAGATGTCATTTATCAAAATTTAATATTTACATGTGTTATGAAAATTAGGGTATTACAACAACAAAAAATATTATATTCAAGAACTGAGAGTTTGAGATCTTCGGGGAATAATATTGATAAAAAAATAAAAAGATCTTAGGGGAATATGATCCTATTTATTTCCAGGAGTTTAATTGCACTAAAGAATTGATGTCATTGGAGGCGGAAAAACATCTCACTCTTGTTTGTGATTGGGCAGGGACGGTGAGGTTTTGTCTTCAATATACACGAAATATCTTTTACCAAATTCAATTCTAGCGCTTTCAATATGCTACTCTACCATGTTTATATAAGTAAAAGCTATTTAAATTACTACACATAATAAACTATTTGTCAAAATCAATTAAAACAATAAATGTTTAAGAGATATGTTATGAATATTAATTATGCGAATGTGTATTGATTCATCTCCAAGCCAAATTACTCTCCAACTTGCCAACTTGCTCTCCAAGTTAATTTTATGAATTGTGTTTTTGTGTATGCAAGACTCTTAAAGGCCTACACGTATGCAAGCATTGTAAACACATATACAAGTGAATGAGAATGCTCTCCTTTTTCTCTCTTGAATTATCTCTTTTCTTGGTCTTGTTTTCTTCTACTATCTATTGCTCTTTTGTCCCATATTTCTTTTATTTTCATAACATCTTATCAACACAAGCTCCAACGAAAGCATAGTTCTCTCATAGTTTCCTTGATGATTCCATCTACCTTCTTTTACATATTTTATTTAATCTACTTGGGATAATCTAAGCCACTATATATAATTAAATAGATACTTTTATTGATTGTCATGGCTAAGATTGGATATCGTTATTGTTTTTATATCTTATATCTCTTTTACAAGTTATTTTATATTATTGTTCAAATTCCCACTTGAAGTGGATTGAGAAAGATTGATAAGAACCATAAAAGGAAAACTAATAAAGGGCATAATACATGTTGAAAATCCATGTTATTGTTGTGGTGGCAAGGGTCATTGATCTTATACCTGTCATGTGCTAAGATACTCGGTTCACCTTGGTAAAGGGTTAAAGATTGAAATAAATCATATTGATAAGGTTGAGAATATTGAGTATGTTGATATAGATACTACACATTTGAATGTTATTGATTTCTTAGTATAAATTATTTTTGTATATTTGAACTGCTAAATTTAGTGTGTTTATAGTTGCTACTATCATAGTTTTTAGACAAATCCTCTATAATCTTGTCTAAAAAGTGTTCTTGATATTTATAAAATTGTCACCGATCATACATTTTAGACTTGATCCTTTATAATTCAGTCTAATTTTTTTTTTATTTACAAAACTATCATCGGTCATGCTTTTTAGACTAAATCTTCCATACTCCGGTCTAAATGAGACAGTCTGAAAGCTCTTTTTTGTAGTAGTGCATCTCCGGTCAATCATAATGTGAAAAATAATTGAGATTCATGTGAACATACCCTGAAGCGTAAATAAGTACAACAATCCCATGATTTCTCATATGCTGCATGTTCCAAGGGAAATTTAATTATTCAACCAATAAAATAGAAAGTAAGTCTCTCACTTTTTTAGAATGGATATTGGGAGATATTGTGGGCCAATACACCCACCATGCAAATCATTTAATTACCATATGGTTTTCATTGATGCATGAATTAAATGGTCCCATGTTTGCATATATCTTCTCACAACTTGGAGTTTGTGAGATTGCTTGCTCATTTAATTAGATTAAGAGTGTGCCACCCTGATTATCCTATTAAGATAATACGTCTTGATAATGCTAATGAATTTACTTTGCAAGTTTTTAATGAATATTGTATGTCCCTTGGAATTAACATTGAATATCCTGTAGCTTATGTTCATATGCAAAATGAACTTGTAGAATCATTGGTTAAACATTTGCAATTAATTATTAGACCTTTAATTATGAGATTTAATCTTCCAGTTTCTACTTGGAACAATGTCATTTTTCATGCAGCAATGCTAATTCGCATTAGACATTTACAAATGGCTTTTGGTCAGGCGCCTAATATTTTCCCATCTATGGATTTTTGGGTGTGGAATATGTGTGCCAATAGCACCACCACAATGCACCAAAATGGGTCCTCAAAGTGTAACATCCCAACTTTTCAAAAGTAGTATAATTTTTATTTTCATTTCAAATCATCAGAGTAGAGCATTTGAGCGGAAGAGTAACTGATATATATATATATATATATATATATATATATATATATATATATTCAAAGTGCCAACCGTAGTGTGTCTGGCTGGTTACAACAACGATACAATAACCGAGTATTTCAAAAGTGATGTACAACAACAAAAGGAAGGCTTTCGCCGGAACGTCAAAAGGAAGTCTTCAGTCGGGTCTTCTATGCGGCCTGCTTGCTCTTCTCCTCGGCTCTCTGTCCTCCCGATCCAGAGGCTATGTTAAGAGTTGAAGTCCAATACATACGGACCCTAGGTAACGGTTAACCTCATATTTACATATACAGTATATGGATTACAGACACTCACAACATTAGCAGTATTAGAGCACATAATACAAGCATCTCCCAGACTTATGTATTTTGGCGGCACATAGGTCCTCTGAAGCATAACCCTAGCAGCACCTAGGCCTCTTGAACCCTAGCAGCACATAGGCCCCCTTGAAGCTTATCCTGGCAGCACGTAGGCCACTAACAAGCATATCCCAATACCCAGCAATTATAACAACAGTACATACAATACACATAGCACATACATGCATACCATAAATATCAGAGTTAGTGTTACAGTACACGAACGTACCTTTGTTGACGATATACGGTACTTTAGACGGAAAATGGTACGACGGTGGCACAACAGCAATAACAGAGGTACATGATCTCATATATCCTAAAAGGATGATATCACTTTAATCAATGTCTCACATTATAACAGGCATTTTAAGTATCAATTACCATTTTTCCCTTAACCCCCTTAATCAGCGGAATTTCGCCAGCACTTTATTATTTTGACTCTGATCTTCCAAAATTTTGCCATATCTCTAACTCTAACATATTTTTTGAAATATATATCATATTTAACCTTAAAACATGATATCAAAACTAACTTGGAAGATTAAAGATCAACACAACTTCTACCTTAGAATTTTAAGAACTACCGAACATAAGATTAGAACTTAAGACTAGCGATCGAAGAACTTACCCAGAACTTCACTACAAATTTCCCCAGTACTCCTCCTCCTTCCTCTGCTCTAAAATTTTGGTTTCCACAAGAAGGGAATGGTGTGAGAATTGTGAAGAAGTTCAAGCTATTTATAGAAAATGACGATGGCATTTCGGTAGTTCCTTTGAACTTTCCATGATCAAATTCTGATCGTCGGATCGCACTTCTTTGAGGTGGCAAGATCTTGGCCATACACCTTACTATGCCGACCTCATCCTATGTCACCAAGGTGATGTCATGCTTGCATCATCTCTTGTTTTCATCTGATAAAGTTCCCTGTTCGGTGTCCTAATTACGTAATCTTAGAAAATCTCAAAATTCCGGAAGCAATTCACTGAAGATCTAATCTTCCTTGTTAAGAATATTTGGGTTGACTAAATTTTTGATCCCATTTAGGACATTCCGTTGCTTGTTGAACACTTTCGGACAAACGTTGTATGTTACGGAAATAACGTCGGACAACATTAACTTTTGGATAGAAATTCACTGATTCGTAATATGTTCTGGTCTTTACCAACTCATCCCCGGATTTCATTTTATGAATTATTTTATATAGGTTTTCATTTATACTATCTGCTCTTTTTTCATAAAATATCTTTTTGTCTTATCTCATAATCATTCTGTTGGTTACGGAAATGACTTCAGAGATAGCCCACTCCGGGATAAAAATATACTTGTTTATAATAAGTCCTTATGTTAGCTACTTAGTTCACATATTTTGAGATAGTATTTATTTTCTATCGGTTCTCGTTTATCCTATACAAAATATCCCATTTATATATTATTATAACATAAATATCCTTGATATTTTCTTCAAAGTATCCAATCCCTTTTAATTATATTTTTCTTTTCTTTTCCCTTCATAATTTTGGTTACCCCACACACACACACACACACACATGTCAACTTGAAGCTTAAAGGATAATTCATTCACTTATAGAATTTAGTTAATCAAATGTCAAAAGCAATCAGTGATCCAAATTGACAAAGTCACATATCCCAACTGCTGATTAAAAGACTGTTAAAGCTCGTGACAAGTAGACTTGGCTAATCCCATATAGGCTTCAATGGTATGGGCAATTTTTCACTGGGGTTGGTTTGGGCTAACCATCTCACAAGGTAGCGGGCAAATTTCTTAGCCCTAGTTAGCTGCACAATTGTCTCTAATTAAAGTTATTTAATTGTAACATCCTGAATTTTGGGCCCTGAGAATTAAAATAAGCCTAAATTACACAAACAACCAAGCCAAGTTCGGGAAGAGTCCCAAGAATGATGAGAGATATAAAGCCTTTTAGTGACTAAGTAACTGGCTATATGGGTCGGTGGACCTAGTATCTATAGGCCGTGAAATTTAAGTGCCAATGAAAAAGGGGCACAAAAGACCTATACGGTGTTAATCCGGTTGGAAAAGATGTCACCCAACTATGTCCTGAGATATAGGACAATTAGTTGAGTGAAAATATGCCGGTATAAGTAAGTATACGGTATTTTCATGGCAATCGAGTATGCCCTGCGTTTTTAGGAAAACATCGATATGTGGTATCATTTGTAAGGTTTCGATATCCGTGTCACAATTTCAAGTAAAACCCGAGCAAGAATTCCAAGTACACTGTGTAAACCGAGGCAAACACGCAAACTAAGACAACACACACAAAAACACACACACACACACACGTACGCACGCATGCACTAAGACACATGTCAACACCTCTCCTCTCCTTGTAATACATGGCAACCATGCAGACACACACATGTCACCACACAAACATCACATATAATCATATTTTCACTCTTTTTTCTCTCATTTCTCGTGCACACACACACATTCATATCTGATCCAATTCATTCCTCTCCTCTCATCTTATGCCATCCTCCTTCCTCTTCACTCCTCTCCAACTTCAACATCATCTTCTTCCTCCCAACCAAACCGTGAACTCTTCTCTTCAACAACATCAACATCTCTTCATCAACCTCCTCCTTTCCAAGATCATCTTCATCATCATAGTCATCTCATTCCTCTTGAAGATCAGCCAAGAAAAAAAGGAAGAAGAGAAACCAACAAAGATCAAGGTAAGGATCTCTATCTTCCTCTTGAAATTTGGAGTTCAATCAAAGTTGTGGCTGGACCAACATTTGGGGAAATAAGAGGAATTTCATAAATCTGAGCTCACCAACATGTTAACCACTGAAAAAGGAGTAGGAATATGTTGGTGAATGAATTTTTAAGTGTGTTTTGGAAAATAAAATCATAAGCTCCATAAAAATGTTGAAACGGCTAGTTTTAGAAGTCTGGAGTCAGTCCGCTTACATGCATATTTTTATTGATCAAATGGACTTATAAAATTATGAAAATATTCCAAGAGATATAGGACATGCATAGGTTTAAAATGGTGGGTATTTTGTATTTTTCTAAGCTCTGATCAAAGAGAAATAAATTGTACAAAATGACCCTACGTTTTGGAAGTAAAAACTGGGCAGTGAGCTTGTATGTGGAATTTTAATGGGTAAATGAACCCATAAAATTTTGAAACTTTCCAGAATGAAAGATGACTCATAGAGCGTTAATTTGATATATGTTTTGTAATTTTTAAAGCTATGTACAGTGAGATATGAATTTTTAAAGATAAGCCATGAATTCTGGAAGTTTAATAGGACAGTTAGTGGAAACGTAAAAGCTAGGAATAATTTGACAAGTTCTGACCTTTGGAATTATTTTTACATGAAAGGGGACTTTCCTAGGAACACGTGAGAGTTGACGGCACGTTAAAATTATTGTTGTGCAATTAATTAAAAATAATTGAAGTTGTTAGACTGTTAAGAATAGTGACAGATAAAGGTTGAAAGTAACAAGTTTAAGTTACTTAATTAAACCCTAATGAAATAAGGGTTAAAAAGGAAACTAAACATTCATTTTCCCTGGTTCTGAAGGTATGTTTATGTCCTTAGGGCCACAAGGAGAATGAAGAAACTTAAAGCAACCCTGATGGTTAGCAAAAGAGGAACCCAAGTAAGGACAGTAGTTCTTAAGAGGTAATGGGTTTACTTTACTTGCATGTGTATGATATTATTGCTTATGTGTACATGTATAATTACTATGCTTGCTTGTTATGTGTAACATACTTGAATGATTGAAGTTCTGTTTATAATTATGCTATGGCCATGAGTATGATGCATGAGGCATTGAGCGTGCAGAATTGTCATGATGTTAACATGAGCTTGTGCAAGTATATCATACATTAGCATTTATCTTGCATGCATTGTTTGGTATTGTCTGCTATTGAGATTCCTCAAAATCTCACTCTCCACTACCAACCAATAGGCAGGTGAGCACAAGAGAGAAGTACTGCACAGAGTTCAAGGAGGGAGTGTTGCTTGAAGATGGCCTTGTAGAAGGATAGTTCAAGAGTCGAGGGGTGACAGTGATTCAATGTGTTTAATTTTCACTGTCTATAATGAATGTAAGCGTTTGTAAAGGGGTATAAGTCCTGAAAATACTCCCCTTATGTAATCAAATTTAAGTTCTATTGTATCAGTATATCGAATATTTCTGATTTTGCCACACTACTGCGTAAGCTTATGGGCGAGAATGCTAGCATCCCGGGCGGGTGTTACATTAATCACTAGAGTAAATATTATATATATATATATATATATATATATATATATATATATATATATATATTCTTACAAGAAAATCCTAATTAGATCTAGCCAAAATATCAAAAATCTAAATTCATTATTATACTTCTAATAAATTATTAATCAAGCCTGTGAAAAGGCCTCATTAGGGATTTTCAAATGTCGTAAAATATTGGAGTAGAATCGATCGGAGGGCTGAGAGGCGGTGGTTTACCTTTTGGCGAATGCCAATGGTTCGAATCCACTTATCCTTAACTCATGAACCTAATGTGGTTAAAAAATTGAAGGTGTAAGATTGATTTTGGTTTTAATTATTTCAGCTTGATTTAATAAAATGTGCCAGCAATTTAATTAAGATTTTAATAACATATATATGAAATGAAATAAAAATAAGTTTAATTATTTCTATATGTTATAGCCCATGCACATCTAATCTAAAAAAAACTATAAATTGCACTTCCGAGTCCATGAATTTATGAACAAGTTCTTGGTGCCTGTATCCTTATGAACATCATGGACGGCGAAGGCGAATGATCTAATCTAAAAACTCTGCCATTGATCTCATGCCCAAATCTCTCCCCTCTCACCCTCTCTCTACTCTGCCTCTATCAATCAACGAATGCCCCAGCCTCCCGTATTATTATACCCTTTATTCTCAGTCCTTTTGTTATTTTTCTTAATAACTCATTGAGCTACTTAATATCCGATGCTTGTTTTTGAATTCTATTATCAGATATTTTCCAAGCAATTGACTTTTTTGGATCGAGGCTTCATGATCAAAATGTATGTCCTTATAGTATTTTTTTACAAAGCGATATTTGATCTCTGTTTGTCCACTTTATCATCTAACTAATTTACTATTAGACCAAGTAGCCTTAGTTTCTTTATTTTCACTCTCCTTTTGTCTTCATTTTCTGTTCGAATTAATGTTTTACTTGGATTTTCACATCCATACATTTGCATATATTCCTAAAAAGGTTAAACCAATATTCTCTTTTTATTCCCCCTCATCTTGCATATCCTTTTTTCCTCACTAATTTTGACAAGACACGGCTCTCTTCATTGATTTATTTATATGATGGGGAAACTCCCAAGTAAATCCAGTAAAAATATGAAAAATTTAAATTCATACTCACACTTTTAACAAATTCCTGATTAAGTTAAAATGCCTAATTAGATACTTCTGAGAATACCCCATGTAATTGAAAAGGAAATTGAGGGTTTGTTTTTTTTATCCTCCTCCTATGTCCTCTCCCTATCTTCACTTTCAGTCTCAACCCAGAAATCTGTTGCATACGCAAACGCGTATTTCTCCTTGTTGGATTTGACTGATTTGATTATTTCTGTATATTTAGCATGTGCCAAGTAGTTTATGAGAAATTATTCTTAGGATTTTCGTTTTTTACTTATGGTGTGTTGATTAATTTGGAATTTTTTACTCGATTTGGATGTGATTTTAAATTAGGTGAAATTGTAAGGGTTGGATTAATTTTTTCTAAATAGTAGTAAGACTACTTGTAGAAGATTTATATAGATTCTTTAACTTAATATAATATATAGATGATTTTTTTTTATTGTCCTCATTCAATTAGTTTGTTTTTTGTTTAGTTGACTTATTGACTTCATATATAATTTAAAAATTCCAACATTGTAACTCTTGGAAGGAATGGAGGCTAATAAGGGCTTAACACAAAGGATTTGATGTACATGGAAGTGCTATATGAATGAAAGTTCTCCTCCACTCTTCATTTCTATAATTCTCTTGTATCTTTCTTTATCCCATCATCTCTTCTCTTTATTTTCCTTATTTTTATAACAAAAACAAATATAAATTCATTATTATAGTTCTAATAAATTCCTAATCAAGTCTATCGAAAAGCCTATTAGGGATTTTTAAATGTTTATAATAGTTAAGCATACCCCATTTGGGATTTTGAAATGTTTTTTAAAAGACATGAATACCCTTTTGTGGTAGAAAAAAATTGAAGGCGTATTATTCAGCTGGATTTAATAAGATGTTCCAGCAATTTAATATATATATATATATATATATATATATATATATATATATATATATATGAAATAAAAATAAGTTTAAGTATTTCTATATGCTATAGCCCCTGCATATCTAATCTAAAAAAACTCTATAAATTGCACTTCCAAACCCATGAATTTATGAACAAGTTTAAATGTGGTTTCCATAAACTAGTATGTTCTTGGACAAACCGTTGGTTTTCATTCCTTGAACTAGAAAGGTGATAAAGTAGCAAAGTTGTAAACACAATACTTATAGAACTAACAATCAAAATTAACTTAAATTCTGGGATAACCTTGATAATTAAATTAAAAAAAAAAACTCATGTCACAGCAAAATTGGTCTTTAACTCTTTAAAATTCACATGATTTGATAGTTCTTATATATATGCGCGCGTAGAGAGAGAGACACACACACATATATACACATATATATGTGTGTGTGTGTGTGTGTGTCTCTCTCCTCTCTTCTTCTCTCAGGGCCTTTTAGTTGCCTTGAGCACTCTACATTGTACTCTTCTAACAAATTACTCCCTATTATAAGTCACTGCAACTCATTTAATTTATGAAAAAAATTTCTAACTTCACACATATTGAATGAGATTTTGAGAGAGAGATATATAAAAAATCATATTTAATCATTCATTATAGGGTAAAATTGATAAATAAGTAATAATAGCTCTTCAAGTAATTTTTTAACCTGTCCTCTCGAAGTGATTTTATTTCCAATTCTCCAAATGATTTATATGTTAGACCAATGAATTTTATTAGAAGTGACTTATATTATAATTTTTTTTATTATTATTAAAGAAAGTACCGGTCAATTGGATTCGAGGGCTAAGGAGGGGATAAGGCATCCCGCGGTTATGACAAACTATCTTTATTTTAGTGTCAAAGGAATAAATTTATTTAAGTAATATTCGTTTAAGGAAAAAAAAAAGTGAAACCCCGTAGTCATAGAAAGAGAACAGAAAGGCGCCAATGCTTGCCAGTACCCCATGGGAAGACCAAGGCCGAAGACTGAAAACAACGTAGGGTTGAGTCCAATCGGGTATGAGAGAGAAATCATGGGAAGAATGAAGCCTTGATAAATGAAGACTGAAGAGATAAGGATGATGTTGCTTCGATCAATGGGTGTGCGAAACGTGTCTTCAATCCCCATCGATTTAATTAATTAAAAGGTAAGGCTGAGTCCTCTCGTTTGTAAGAGAGAAATGATGTCAAGACCGAAGACTTGATGACTAAAGTGATAAAATTAAGGGAAAATTATATTTAGGTTTTAAGGATCAGAATTAATTACAAAAAAAATCTCACACTAAAATCTCATTATAAAAAAGTCTTTTGGGACTTTTTTTATAATTAATTGAAAAATTCTCAATCTGTATTTATAATTGAAAATGATATATTAACAATTGAAAATGTTATGTTAACAACAAAAATTCTCAATCCGTATTTACAACTAGAAATATTATATTAACAACTGAAACTGCTATATTAACAACTTAAAATGCCATATTAACAATTGAGAATTTTTGTTGTTAATATAGCATTTTTCAGTTGTTAATATAGTATTTTCAGTTGTAAATACGGATTGAGAATTTTTGTTGTTAATATAATATTTTTCAGTTGTTAATATAGTATTTCTAATTGTAAATACGGATTGAGAATTTTTCAATTAATTACAAAAAAGTACCAAGGACTTTTTTGAGACTTTTTTGTAATGAAATTCTAGTACAAAACTTTTTTATAATTAATTCTAATCCTTGGGAGCAGAATGTAATTTTCCCTAAAATTAAACTACCAAAAGTTCATCCGAACCAAGGTTGTTAAAACGTAGCTTTTACGAAAAAATGGAAGGGGAATAAAAAATCGTAAAATGTAAAATCGTAATATAGAACGTAGTTTTTACCTGTATATATAAAGAAAAAAATTTAAGAAAAGTAAGGCACATGTCATCATCCATACACATACTGATCTTTGCAATATCAATCAAAATAACCAACATTGTCATCAAATATCATTCAAATAAAGACACTTGTCATCATCTATAGTTCCATACATATACTAATCAATGTAAAATCAATCAAAATATCCAACATTGTCACCAAGGGACTTTTTTGTAATGGGATTCTGGTGTGGGACTTTTTTGTAATTAATTCTGGTCCTTGGGACTTTAATGTAATTTTCCCTTCAAAATATCCAACATTGGGCCTGAGTTCCATTTTTTTTTAAAAAAAAAAACATCCGATTTTATGCTTTTACGTTTTTTAGCTACTTTTTTTACGTTTTTACTCCATATATGTTTTTTTCTCAAACGAAACTCATTTTGTTAAAGATAAAACGTAACATCGGTGTTTTTGCGTTTTAAAACGCGTTTTTGGTTACCATGATCCGAATGGTTAATAACGGCTGTGGGGAAAAAGAAAATTCTTTATAATAATATAGGGCTCCTTGGTAAATCAAATTTTAGCAATTTAAATTTATTTTTAACTAAAGTTATAATAATAATTTTATAAGATATATTAAATCTGAACCATTAAAATTTTGATTTAATAGTAGAAAGGGGAAAATGGTTACCAGTATATAGGATGAAAACATGATGGAAAGGGTAGAGTGATAAGCTAAATCCTCTTGGACTTTTCTAACTACATTAAAAATAAAAATATATAATTAAATAACTTTTCACTGACAACCTAAGATTAAGAATGGGATTCTATTTAGAACCTTCGACTTATGATGGATCAGTCACGTCACTGTGCTAGAGGGCCAAAAGCTTATTGGTAATAAATAAGTTGCGCTCCAATCATTAATGGGTTTGTTTGGGTTAGCAGTAGGAGCGGTGACTCAAAAACTATCCGACTTTTAAAAAATCCGGTGGGATAAAAGTCAGGTTAAGCTATCTGATTTGTGTTTGGATTGTCCATTTAACTTTTTGTAGAAGTGGTTTTTTTTTTAACTGATGTTGTTTGGATTATTATTTGAAAAGTCGGTTGAGATAGAAAATTACTGAAAATGATATAAATCATACTTCCTCTGATCCTTATTATAAGGCACCAACTATTAAATATTTTTGGTCCTTTTTATAAGACACTTGCAAGTTTTCAAGGTGCAATTAATGATTTTTTTCATGTCTGCCCATATTTAATAAGGGTAATGTAAGATAGTATTATATTTGAGTTTAGAGTAATTAATAAGGATAATATTGTAAATCACTTGAATTTTATGACAACTTTAATGTTGTTAACTAATTAAATTGGTTTGTGAGAATTGGTAGTTGGTGCCTTATAAAAAGAACCAGATGGAGTATTAAATACTACATATGCATATTAGTTGTATATATTAAGTTAATGGAAATTTTAATTTTAATTTGGCAAAAAATATATTAAAAAAATAAACAATAAATAGGAGCATTTTTTAGAAAAATTAAATTTCTTAGATAATTATTAAATTTAATTATTTTTGTAAAATCTCACAAATCTATTAAAAAGTTCTTACATATAAGGACAAGGGAGTACTTTTCAATTTTCTACTTCTCGATAATTTATATATTTTTCATAACCAAGTATTCTAATAAGGACAAGGGAGTACTTCTCGAAGTTCGTGTCTTTCCATGGCGCTCTCCCCAATCTCCGTCTCGTCCATGTCGGGTCTCTGTCTCTAATGAGCACGAGTGAGATGTCCCGCCAAACAAGCCTGCTAATGTTGAAAAAGCCCAAGAAATGGAGCTTTTTAAGCCTAGTTGCGTTGCGTTTTCAAAAGGGAAAATTGATTTCAGGGCCCAAGTTAGTAAAATAATTACAAAAAAAGGCCCAAGAAAGATTCACATGCTAGGGCCTTTTCTGGCATTTTTTCAAAAATCGTTAGCAACTATATCAGTAGCGTTTAATAACTATATCAGTCCCCGTTAACAACTAAATCAGTCTAATTAACAACTACATTTTAACAACTACATTTGTAGCAATTAACAACCACATCAGTAGCAATTAGCAACTATATCCGTACACTTTTTTTTGAAAAAATTCCAGAAAAAGCCCTAGGGCCTTTTCTGGTATGTGAATGTTTCTTGGGCCTTTTTTGTAATTATTTTCCTAGTTTGGGCCCTGAAATCAATTTTCCCTTTTCAAAAAAAGCCCAGTAGACATACTGGGTTACCCAAACGCACATTTTTTACTTTTTTTTTTGTTTCACTTGGCCTTTCTCACAAAAAGCTAACTTTAAGCCTCACCAAACACACCCAGTAATGCTCTTGAACCTGAAGGCTACTGGTTACATGTTGCTTTTAAATCATTCATCATGTAACATGAGAAGAAAAGTTGGGACGCTCTTAATTGAATAATAATTCAATCATATTTTTATATGATTTTTCATAATAAAATTGAGATTCTTAATATATTTTCTAAGACATTATTGTATGATTAAGCATTAATTTGAAATAGAGACATTTGTATTAAATTAAGTGTAATTAGGGATAAAATGATCATAATTTGTTAATTATATATGTAAATGATTTCTTGGACTTTTAATGTTACTTTTTACTTAATCTTACATTGTAGGTGTTTAATAAAAAAAAATGGAGATTTTGGAGGGTAAGAATTAATTTTGAGGATTGGGGAAAATTACAAACAAGGGCCTTATAATTTCTGAAAATTGGAAATCTATGAAGAAAAAGACTAGAGAAAATTACATAAAAGTACTTAGATACTTTGGAAATTTCATTTCTACCCCACAAATAGTTTGAAAATTCTCACATTTTCCCTCTTTAGAACTTTTGAACTTTGCATATTGGTCTCTGGTCAAAACTTGTGTTTTGACCGAGAACCAATTAGGTTCTGGCATAATGTGAGACACAAAGACCTTGAAATAGGGATAGCGCTGAGAGCAAGGGAGGGGAGAGTTTCTTCGAACGGAGAGAGCTTGGTAGGAGAGGAAAGAGACAGAGAGCCACCACCACCATCGAGGACTTCCTTCTTCCACCGACATCTTATCCATCGTTGAGGAAGTTGTGAAATTTGTTAGACACCAGAAACCATAGTAGCGTTGGCAAACCTTGAGACCTCTGTTTTTGTTAGTTCTTTATGAGTTTTGATGATAACAAACATTTGTAAAATCAAGATTGAGGTTTTGTCTTATGAAAATGAAAACTTGTTGTCTAAGGCAAAACTCAAGTATCAGATTCAAAACTCGAGTATTAGCCTTACAGAGGAAAGCTCAATTTTAATGATTAAAGGCAATACCGTAGTTCCCTCTTGGAAACTCGAGTATTATGTCATACAGAGAGCATCACAAGTTTTATATCTAGATAAACTCAAGCATTAGTTTCAAAACTCGAGTTTAGGCCAAAAAGACTCTTCAGTATCTTTTAAAAGATATGAAAACTCCAGTTTCGAAAACTCTAGTTTTGGAATGTGAAAAGTCCAGTTTTCCCACTTGGCTCCAAAATTCAAATGTTTTCATTTTTCAAATGGAAACTCGAGTATAACATTTAAAACTCGAGTATCGAGCCAAGCACAGATAATCAAATTTTTTCAATGAACTTATAAACTCTGGTTTGGAAAACTCCAGTTTTGGAAACTCTAGTTTTGAACTGGGTAATGCTCTCTTTGAGTTTCAAGTTAAAAATGCAAACTCGAGTATGAGTTTGGAAACTCGAGTTCAATACTCCAGTTTTAAATGAAAACCACGATTTTGATATTTTGAACATACTTTTATTAAGAGTCCAAAACTCGAGTTTAGATTGCAAACTCGAGTATTAGTCTAAGTTAAATTGAAACTCCAAAGCTCAGATCGTGACTTTCCTCTCTGAAAGGAGGAAACTCGAGTATTAATATGAAAACTCAAGTATAAACTTAAGTGCATAGTGACAAACTCGAGTATTGATGCACAAATTTGAGTATACGTAGCAGTAGTTGAAAATTCAAATCTACGAAATCTACATAATGTTTGTTGATTGATCCGAATGCTTACTAATATTAATTATCAACATTACTAGATATGTTTAACGTGTTTGCTAGTGTATTTCAGCTGATTTACATATGATTTGAGCAAATTATTTGAGCTGATATAACTAAAGCAAAAAGTAATGTCAGAGCATTAAATGTAAGGCCACCTAACTTGCAATATTTTGGTCTACCAAGCTCTGCACGATGCAAAAATGATAAAAAGACACTCACCTAATCAAGGGACTGACATTCCAACGGATAGAAACGTATAGAAGTCAACATTTATCATACAACACAAAGAATAAGCAAAAAAGTAGAGAGAAAACAATACTCATAAAGGCAAATCCACAAGATTTGTAGTCATTTTGCAAGAAGAGCATTTAGAAAGCAAGAGCGAGAGATAAGGAGTTTCATGAAAAATAACACCAACACCTACTTTTTCGGTTCCTTTCGACAATTCTTTATTGTACTCTTCACAACTTGTTAAAGCTTTTAATTGATCGTTCTTCAATCCTATTTTTGATATCCCACTGACACATTCTTCCTTCTAATCTCTTGCACGTCCTTCAATGGAGAACGCTTTGCCGTGGTCATCTAAGTTGAAACTGAAGTTCAATTTGCTGTATAAATTTGAATTGCTATGCCCAACACAAACATGACCACTAACACCGTCGATTAAGACGAGTCACGTCTCAAACACTGAACATCTGCAATCATAACACACACAACATTGATATAATTCACAGCCATATTGAGTGTGTTGATACAAACCGGCCAAGTGATGATTGATGAGCACCTAAAATTCATAAGATCTGGACGGTTCAATGATTTTTTAATAAATAAAAATAAGAAAAATTAAATTTAGGTCGTCCAAATTTTATGAGACCAAAAAAAAAAAAAGATTTTAGGTTACATTTAACTAATTCACATTTTCCTTGTATACTATCGTTAGCTGCTTAATGCCAACATTAAGAAATTCATTTTCTTTCTTGGCATATATTTAATATAACTGTTGTTCTAAAAATCAATTTTTTATGAATTATTTAAATTTCTAAATTATATATGTGTGTGTGTGTATTCAATATTTATATTTTTTATGTATATTGAAATATGTAAAGATTTAGATTATTTGATACTCTCTTCATCCTTTTTATAAGAAACAACTACTAAAATCTAATTGTTTTAAAAATTGGTTAAAATCAATGGTAAATATGTAACTTATGTACTTTTTTTTTTCAATTATACCTTTATCTAAAAAGAGTATACATGAGAGAGATGTAAAAAATTATAGTAAGGAGATAATAAGTGACATATATTAAATAAGGATAAAGATGAAAAAACAAACATTTTAAAATGTTAGACGAAAAGAATTTGTTCCTTATATAACAACCACCTTTATAAGAGAGAATGTTCCTTTAGAAAAGACAGGAGAAAGTAACTTTTTAGAACAAATCTTGGGTGTCTTTGTGAGAATTTTTTGGTGCTAAATATTGGTCACTTGAAAGGTATTTAATGATTGTTTTTCAAATTTTAGATTATTTAGGTTAGAGAGAGGAGAATAATTTGTAAATACTAAATAGGGAAGAATTTAATAAAGAAAAATTAAATGTTTTTTTTATCAATTTAATGCATTTATTAGTATGCAACAATGAGTTATAAGTGATGTATAATAATGATTAAATTGTATAGATCTAAGCCTCTAATCAAATTTTGCCATGTGCAATTTTTTATTAATGATTCTTTAATAGAATCTTGAAAATTTCTCCATGTGAATTTTTGTTATTAGAAAAAATTCATGTAACAAGATGTGGCAGGAGAATTAGACTTAATGGATATTAAACAAGTGAATAAAAATTTTGTTTTTTATCCTCTGATTCTATTTATAAAGTACTTTTAGCATATTTCACACAAACTAAAATAAGCTTAAACTTTATTAATTCTAGTTTAAAATTCAACAACTTTTTAATTACACTCTCTGGGAAAATAAGCCCTCCCCTTGTTTGTTTTTAATAAGAAATGTTTAATTAAATCTGGTGGTTCAAAACATCATTAAGTACAATAAATATGTTAAAATTATAAATTTTTTTAAAAAACTAAAGTACCATTATTAATGAGGACATATGGAATAAGAGAGAATAAGGAAATTATTATAATAAAGGCGATTAAGTAAGAGCGAGAATAAGAAAATAAGTATGGTACTCCCTCTATTCTAAGTTACTTATAGAAGAATACAATGGTTTACAATATAAGTCACTTAGAGACTAATTACTGTTTCCTTGTCAATTTTGCCCATGTAAATAATACTTAAATGTAATTTTTTGTATATTCTTTCTCATATGAAAACTAATTTAATATGGGTAAAGTTGAAAACTTTTTCAATTTGAGTTATATTTAATGAGTTAGCTATCATTTCTTTATTCTAATGAATCAATTGGAGTACGTTATATTATGGACTAAAGAGAGTGAAAGTAATATGTTTTTGGGAGCTATAAAAATTTATTATATCGACATTTAATGTGATAATTAAATAAGGGCTAAATAGAAAACTAAGAAGTAAAAAATAAGACATTCTCTAAATGTTTTTCTATAAAAAGGAATTGAGTATATGTGGCAGTTGTTTCTTATAAAAAGGAACAGAGGGAGTAACTATCTACACAATAATAAATAAATGGTGAAATTGTACATTTGTGTGAGAAATAATAATAACATACCTTATAAATATGATAAAAGAAAATATATTCTCACTGACGTATAAACAGAACAAGAGAAGTGGGTGTTTGCCTACCCCAAAACACTTTTTAATCACTTTCATGCTTTATTGTAGGAATGAGATTTTCTAAGAACTTTAAAAAGGCATAAGTAAATCATTATAACTCTTAAAATAGTGGTTCAAAGCTCAAACTTAAGCTCCTGAATTGCCTTTTGTAATAAAATTAAGACTTGAGCTCAATACAGTCCTACTGGGTCCAAAACTTCCTTAAAATTCATACAATTCATAATTTGTTGATTCATATGGAGATAAAAAAAATCAATTAAAAGAGAATATAGAAAACAAAATTAGAAAATAATCGTCAATAAATTTTATTTATTGATTAATGGGTTCAAACCAAATCCACTAATATTTATTATGTTTTTTGACAAAAAAAATATAATTTTAAATTATGATAACTCATTAATATATAGAGATAAAACAAAATTCAATCATGGAGCAATATAAAAACAAAACGGTGTTACTCAACGGAATTAAAATTTTCACTTGAAAACAAAATGAAGTTAGCCCTTATCACTACGAGCTAACCCAATTAGACTGTCACACAAAAAACTAATAGTTTGATGAAAATTGTCTGGGTAACTGTTTTTTAATCTTTTATCCCTTTACTTAAATTGTGCCGCTTATATCTTGAGCTCTTGGCCCATATAGGATGGCCCAATCCAGGAGAGAGCCCAGGTTTACAAACTTGTTTCAATCAAATTGGGATCCGGCTTAAATTATAAAACACCACTCTCTTTCGTATTCCAATGTAATTATAAAATTTTAACTAATTTATGGTTCCAACCTTTCCACTTCTGCTCTCAATTGATGATCATCGTCTTTTAAACCCTAACATGAACTGCACATCCTGCTATTCTGCTATATATGCCATGTACAATTTGAACATCTTAGGCAAGATAACATGTTCTCAATAAAATCTAGATGGGACAATTTGGCTTTTCATTTTCCTGATTGGTGATGGTCTCATCTTTTTCTGCGTCTACCCTCTCCTTGAGCCTCATCAGTTCATCATTGTTTAATATTTACTCTCTCTTTAATGTTGTTCTTTACCTACAATTTTGAAAGATATATGTACTAACCATATATATGCATGGTGGATATTGAGTTGAACAAATAATAAACTAACTGAAGAGAAGAAAGAAATGGGAGAACTTGAAGAATTCTACATTACAAAATAACAATAAGCCAAAAAGGTCCTAAACTTGAGTTTTTCATCACCTAGTCACTCTTATCACTGCGACTATTCACAAGTAGCTTACACACACATAAGATACTGATTTTACTGATGAAACATTAATGCTTTAATCTCCACCTCCTCTTAATGAACCTCAAAATCAAAACCAATATCGATCGAATGCAACCGGAGAGCAATAGATAGATGGCGTAAATAGTACTCAACTAGTCAGGGATAGATGGAAGTTTAAGAATTAAAATGCCGAAGAAGAGAGCTAAAACAGACCATACTATTGAGAAAAGACCTCCAAAGTCGTCCTTCGTCAAACTTCGCATGTCAACATCACTTTTGTATTCGGATTTATCAACGGTGTCGGGTAAGGATATGCTCTTCTTCATCTCACGAAATGTTGTCACATTTTGAGTCACATTTAATATTGCAGCTGAGAAATTCGAGACCAAGGTTGAATTCTTTGGGAATGCCTGAAAATTCAATATCATTGGAGCCTCATTAAAGTTTTAGAGTCTATATGGAATATCACTGGGGAGAGAATTGAAGAGTACTCACAAACGCAAATCCACCAGTCCTGTAGATTGGTCCTGTCATCTTGCAAGAAGGGCGTTTGGAAAGGAAAAGCCTGAGATAAGGAGTTTCATCAAAAATAGCACCCACTGTTCCATTTGGCAGTGCTTCATTGTACTCCTCAAGACTTTCTAAAGCCTTTAACTGATGGTCCTTCAATTTTATTTGGTCAATCAGAAGATCTCTCACCCAGGAGTCCTTTTGATATCCCAAGCACATTGTTCCTTTTAATATCTTGCAAGTCCCTCCATGGAGAAGGCTTTGCCATTGTCCTCTCTGATAAAACTGATGATAAATATGCTGTGTAAACTTGTATTGCTATGCCCAACACAAACATCACCAATACCATCACCCATTTAGACGTCCTGCTTTTCAAAATCTCAACGCCTACAATCATTATCACACACACCATTGATAATTCACACCCATATATATTGAGTGCCTCAAATAAAGTGGATACAAATACTATCCCGTACTTTTAACTAATTTACATCAAGTGGATTAATATTGCTAAAATGTCAATTGCTTCCGTCATGTCAAACATAAATTTTTTTTGTCCAACTTGAGTTTGAAATGTTTTTTATGCCTAGAAGTCAGAGTCATCCCAAACAAGCCTTAAAAAAATTCTTGATTCTCTCTCTCAATCCTTCTTTCTACCATAATTCCATACCAATAGTACTATCAAGAGAAAAAAAATATAGATTTTATGAAATCATTTACAAATAGGAACATAAAAAAACTTGACTTATAAATAAGAACGAATGAATGGATTAATATATGCATGAAGAATCAATAAAGAGAACTCACCACTCATGTAAATAAGCAAGGGATTGAGGAAAAAAGGATGACGATTGCTTCCTTCATTCATCTTTCTTATTTCAAATATAATTACACTCACAGTAACAGCTGCACCCACAACACCCACAGCAAGACTTAACCAAATTGACCGACGAAATGGTTCGACAAAGATCAAACCATTTTTGGAGTCGGAGTCGGACCTCACCTTTACCACCATTGACACTCTTGAATCTAAATACGGCATTGTGAAATCAACACAATTTTTGCGACTTGCTACAACCGTAATGTCTCCAATTATAACATCAACATCCTGCAATATTTTCATCCACGGATTAAGTGTTGGTAGTTATGATGTTGAGAACCAGAAAAGCCGATAAATTAAAGTTTTTTGTCACGAGCGTATAACACAAATAAATTTTGAAAGGTGGAAAAGTGGAGACAAACTTTTAAAAAAGATGTAACTTCAGCAATAATGTTAAATTGACCTAAAAGTTTTGTTATAAAGTTAGAGATGGACGTTTAGGCTAATATGATGCATCATCCTAGCGTGTCTGGTTTTAAAGGGAGGGAATGGGAGAGAGGGATATTTATCAAATTGCTATCAATGAAAAAAAATATTTCTTTTTACTAAAAGTGTATTTTTGGAATATTAAAGTGTTTCTATGAATAATTTGATCAAATGAGGTAATAAATTTATCTCTCGTCCCTCTCTTCCCTCCTCACCCCTCAAACCAAATAAAACCTTAATTTGTATCTTAATCTTTACTTTTATCGGTATTTTCTAGGTCCGTCCAATATGATGCCTCAACAGAAAAACTGATAAAGGTAAACAACTGAAATCAACAATAATGAATGATAAAAAACAATAATGAATGAATGAAAACTTGCCCTGTTTTTCATATCGCAGAGAAGATCATCATAGCTGGAGGGACTAACCCTGTTCAGGGGCACAGACTCATAATGTAAATGAAATGGCAAAACATCAACCACTTTTTTAAACGCTTCAACAGCAAAATCAGCAAATTCAGTAAAATGCGTTTCTGGGACCCCAATTTTCAACTTTGGTGGTCTCTCGGTTGTTTTACCCGGCCATACTACCCTGTCATAAAGAACAGTAAGTCCTCTTTCATGGCTCCAAAGTCCAAAGTTCATGTATCTTCTGTCTTGCACATTATATATTACAACTTGTGATGGTTCTAATTGTCCTAGCCTCAAATTGAAATTCCCTGCCAGACCTGTGAAATTCTGTAACTGAATTGCTCTGCGAAGATCACTTCTGCTTTCATCAGAATTGGATAAGCCGGCATTCTCAACTGCATTGGCCAATGCTGTGATAGTGTCATAAGCCCACAGGCCATATAGAGACAGACTTTTATTGTGCTCAGATTTTAATCTTGTCCTTAAGTCAACTCGCTTGGTTATGTTGGAATCAGCCAATGATGGCCTCACACCCAAAGCACCATCCATGTAGCCTTTCGCTTTTATATTTAAAGCTTCGGGATCTAGCACAGAAGATAGGCCTTGCGTAAGTATCCAAGCGTATCCTTTATCAACCAGCCCTGCAGATTTTGCACGTTGCACAAGTCTTGACCAAAGCTCCACCGTCATATGGGCGACAAACACATATGTTCGCTTGTCTTTGATCTTCTTAAGTTCGTCGGTGATTCGACGATTTGAGAAGTTTTGATTAATGGCACTTATGTAAGGCACTTGAGTGTCCATGTCTTGCAAGGCATAATAGAGACATGGAATCAGGTCATCGCCGAATTGAGGTTCTTCATAAATGGGGATCACAGACTGCCAATTATAAGCTTTGATAATGGCAGCTATAGCTTCGAACTGAGAGCAATGGCTTCTGGTGGAGTTGGAGGTGATGAAGAACCGGGTACGAGGTGGCAATAGAGATGGACCAGAAGGAGAAAACCAAATCACAGGAACATCATATTTGTCACCGAGATCTACAACATACCTTGCTTCCTCAGAGTTTTCAGGTCCCAGGATTGCCGTCACATTTTCCTTTGTCACTAGATCCCAAGCTGCTTAATGCCAACATCACGAAATTTATAGAGACAATTTAACAAAGAATATAATAATTTAACACATTTTAATCATAATTGCCTGATGACTGATTTAAGAAAATTACTACTTTCAGTCTTAATAATAAGACTAAATTAAATTTTTTTGAGGGATTAAGTTAACTAAATAAGTTACTTAATCATTAGGTTATGTATGTCATTTTATAAGTCAAACAAATTAGTTTAGAGGAAAACGGTGAATATAAATACTCTAAACTAATTTATTTAGCGTTCTCAATCTCTACCAGAAAGTCAATTAAGTCTTATAATTAAGACTTGAGGTAGTATCATTTTATTTTGTTTTTAAGAAAAATAAAAATCTTAAGTTAGAAGATGGTTATTTTTCTTTAAAATAAAATAAAATAGGAATTTTTCAAATGAGTCTTTACTCAACTAAAATTATAATATACTACATTATAATATTTTGATTGAATATAGTTTAAATGATGTGTCAGAATGTAAGTATTTCTCATGGGGGTAAATTATGGGTGACTAGTGTCAAATTTGTAATATATGCAATCACATTGAATTTTTGGAATTATATTTAACTTTGGGTGAAGGGTCAAAAATACACACGGTCTTTACCTTAGGGATCGCCCAGCACCACGACTTTTTTTCTGGATCAAAAATACACACGATGTTATATTTTAGGGAAAACATACCACAGGCCGTTAGTTGACCGACGTTGACCGTTAACTTGGACGGAAAGGAACAGTAACGCGGGTGAAATTACCATTTTGCCCCTAATTTTATTTTTTTAAAAAAAAAGTAAAATAAACCCTCCCCGGTGGGCCCCACCACCAGCCGCCACCTCTGGCGACCAGCGATCACCTCTGGCCGCCTTTTTTTAAAAAAAAAAACAAAAAACTAAAATAATCCACCACCAGTTACACCACCGCTGGCCGCCACCTCCAGCGGCCTATTTTTTTTTTAATAATTTTTTTTAAAAAAAAAAACTAAAATAACCCCTCCCTGCCCGTGGGCCCCACCACAACCGGTGGTTGCCCTCCCCACCGCAAGTTGCCACCTCTGATGACCGGCGACCTCCTCCGACGGTTTTTTTTAAAATAATTTTTTTAAAAAAACAAAAAACTAAAATAACCCCTCTCCTACCGGTGGGGCCTACTACCGGCCACACCACTGCCGGCCAAAGGCAGTTGCCAGCGGCCCCCTCCGGCCAGCAACGGCAGCGGTGTATTTTAGTTTTTTGTTTTATTAAGAAAATTATTTTTAAAAAAAAGTCGCCGAAGGTGGTCGCCGGCGGTGGCGGGGCCCATCAGCAAGGGAGGGGTTATTTTAGTTTTTTGTTTCTTAAAAAAATTATTTAAAAAACAAACCGCCAGAGGAGGTCGCCAGAAGTGGCCGCTGGTCGTCAGAGGTGGCGGCTTGAGGTGGGGAGGGCGGGCATCGGTGGTGGTGGTGGGGTCCACCGGCTGGGGAGGGGTTATTTTAGTTTTTTATTATTTTAAAAAAAAGGCCGCCGAAGGTGGGGAGGGCAGCGGTCGGTGGTGGTGTGGCTGGTGGTGGTGGGGCCCACCAACGAGGGAGGGGTTATTTTAGTTTTTTGTCTTTTAAAAAAAAAGTCTGTCGGAGGTGGCCGCCAGCGGTGGGGAGGGCGGCAGCCGGCGGTTGTGGGGCCCATCGGTGGGGGAGGGTTTATTTTAGTGTTTTTTTAAAAACATTTAAAACCAGGGACAAAATAGTAATTTCTCTTTAAAACTAAGGGCAAAATGACAATTTCACCCACGTGACTGTTCATTTCCGTCCAAGTTAACGGTCAACATCAGTCAACTAACGGCCCGTGGCACTTTTGCCCCTAAAACGTAACGCATGTGTATTTTTTATCCAGAAAAAAGGTCATGGTGTTAGACGATCCCTGGGACAAAGATCGTGTGTATTTTTGACCCTTCACCCTTTAACTTCAATATGTGAAATATTTGCAATTGCTGATACGCTAACTTTTGTCATGATAAATTCTTGAAAAATATTTTAATGATACATTCAGGAGCTGAAATTTTACGAAGAGTTTTCGAAGTTTGACACCTGACATATGATAAATTTGTAACTCATTTTCCTAATTATACTTATTCAGTGTTTGGTAATTTGTGAGCCTTTTTTGTAAGTTTAGACAAAATTATTCTCAAAAAACTAATCTAAACACGCACACTCTTAGACTTAACATGAATGGTTTATAGGGTGTTTGGTAACATCACGGTTTAAAAAGTTGTTATTTTTCAAAAACTAATCTAATCTTCAGACGTTTCTTTAAAAAGACTTATTACAAAGATTTGACACTCATGTTCCGAAGTCTTAGATGATGAAGATTGCAGTAGTGGCGTGTTACCTGCTTTTGCGGCATCGAGGACGTCGTCGTGAGAAGCATTCTTGACTTTAAGGTCGATCTTGGTGGCTGTATCCGTATGAACGGAATAGTAATCTTCGAGGGCGAGGGCGAGGCTGCCGTAGACCATGGAACCAAGTGTTGAATTCAGATCAAGAATGACTCCTACTGGAATTAGTCTCTTATTCTGCTCATCTGTGGCCGCCATGGAAGCTCTTGCTGTGATGTGAAGGCACAATAATACTAAGAGAAGAAGGCTACTCATACTTAACAGAGAAGCTTTGAAGCTTTTTTGAAGAATAAGACTTCCCCCTCCCTCTCTCTCTACTCTTCCTCTAACAATTAACGAGTGCCCCAACCCCCCATATCACGTTACTCTTTACTTTCCCTCTTTCATAACACGTTGGGCACCGGAATCCTGTTGGGTTTTTTACTCCCATTTTACGCGGAGGAAGGTTCGTAATTTTATCTATTTTTATTTTATGAAGAGAAAAGAAATAGAAATACGGAAAAAATAGATAATGGTGAGAAAATGAAGAAAAAAAAGAAATGAAAGCTTTCTTATTGTTTTCTTTTTTTTTTAAAAAAAAAAAAGAATACGCTCTTCCTGATTTGAGACCAATTATATTGTGTATCACTTATTTAAGTGGAGGGGCCTTAGTAGGTTTTTGATTAGTTTAGAATTTTTACTCGATTTGGATGTGATTTTCTGTTAAATCTGAAGAATATTTTTTGGGATTTTGGTGATTTTTTACAGAGGGAATAAACCGTTCGATGGTAAAAGAAAAGAAAAGAAAACAGATTACAAAATCGACAAATCAAAGGAGAAAAGCATGGAAAGTTTCGTCGAAAAGAGGTGGAAGACCGGAAGAATTGAACTGTCACTATCACCCGATTAATTTTCACCAGAGAAAGTTAAAAGAATAATCCAGTTTCAAACACGAAATCTCATGGTAGATTCTGAGGAATTATTGGTTGAATCTTCATATGCCTGAGGAATACCGGAAGAATTGAACTGTCACTATCACCCGATTAATTTTCACCAGAGAAAGTTAAAAGAATAATCCAGTTTTAAACACGAAATCTCATGGTAGATTCTGAGGAATTATTGGTCGAATCTTCATATGCCTGATTAATTCCTTTTTCTCTTAGAGAGACATGATGATCCCACCAAAGAATTTTTCCAGTTTTGTTTTAATTTTTTCCTTTTGGTTTCAGGGTTTGAAGAAGAAATGTTGTTGTGGACAAGGACGACTTAAATACTAACCAAAATTTAGCCGCGATAATTAAAACTGAAATCAGACTTCCAACTTCTTCAATTCATTTTAATTTTATAATAGAAAAAGGTCTTTGAACAGCATTCAAAAATTCCTAATTAAGCTCCTTAAGCTGATTAGAAATTTATTAGAATTGTAGGTATTAATTTAGATTTTGATATTTTAGCTTAATTTAATTGAAATTTTTCTTCATTTACATACTTATATTTATCAATTCATCGATATATAAAATATTGCAATTCAAGAGTCGTTAACATTGTGATTGGTTTATCACACTCGATGCAATAAAATACACAAACACTCATAATTATGCCAAGACAATTTAGGTCATTGTGCGATTTATTCTCATTATCGGAGAAAGAAGGTGAAAGGTCTAACTATAAGTGAAATTCCATTTCATTGTGATGAAATACAAGGTTTAACTTCTTGTTTTGGTTCAGTTTGTTGGCATATATGCTACGAGACTCCTTTTGTGACAGTCAAGACTTGTCAACAGTTATATCAAAGCCTCCATTTTAAGAAACGACGAAGGAGGAAGAGGTGGCGGAAGAGAAGGGGGTGGTGGTGACTGAGAAACCCTTGAAATCTTAACATGATGGAGAGAAGGAGTAGGCCGATTAAAAAAATAGTAATAATCAAAAGGAATATATGAGTTTAAATAGTGGTCGGATGGATTTTACAAAAGGTTATGATTTATGAATGTCCGATGATGTCAGGAAGATCATCTATGAATTGATACTCAGGAAAAATATATCATTTGAAAGTGTTACATAACGGTTATCTCTGAAGACTGTTATGTTTTGACTTCGTTGATATAAGAGGTTGGAAATTAAATCGTTTATATGTGTTATATGGTTGTTGTTTCAAAAGAACTATCATTTTTATGATTAAATAAATGACAATTATTAAATAAACCAGTTATTTTTGTGTTCTCGAAAATTCCTCCTTGAAATATATGATTGTGCATAAAATTAACCGTTATGTTTAAGCATTATATATTCTTACGCAATGTCCACCTTAACATACATGACTTTTATTCGCTGTAACTATCATTTTTCAAATCTTATATATGTGTGGTAGTGTTAACCCTACTTGTAGAAGATTTTTATAAACATACAAACATATAGATTCTTTAACTTAATATAATATATAGATTAGACACTGAGATATGATAAATTTGTAAGTAATATAATATATAGATTGGAAATACTCGGTGCAAAAACTTGACACTCATGTTCCAGAGTCATCCCCCAAATTCTAACCTTGATTAAAAATTCTTAAATATTAACGACCGATTTACTTAAAGAGATACAAATTGAAACCCACACATTTTTGGACAAATACTTCTCACAAGAATCATTTGATAAATTCTAAAACACAAATCTCAAATTCAGAACACGTTACTGAAACTAATAAATGGTACCTTGTTACATTAATATAGGCTAGTGTGTGTAGATCAGAGTATTTATATACTATCTCCTGTATTTAGTATATAAGATATCTTTATAGTTGAATTTTTTTCCATTAGAGTTATCTTATGGGGAGTACCCAATGGACTATATGGTTTGAAATTTTTGTTTTTTCAGGGTACATTGTCGTGGCTTGACCATTGATTAGACTTACCCATAGAGTCATATTCCAGTAACATTATTACCCTAAGTTTTTTTTAAAGTTAGAAGGGTTAAGGTGCAAAAAGTCACATTCTACCATTAAATCATTGTTCACCGCTATTAAGTTACTTTCACCTATTTTTTTTTTTCATCACGGTGAACAGTGATTTAACAATAGGATATGACTCTTGCACCAAAATGATAACCATATGTGTATTTTTACTTCCAGGGAAAAAGCTAATGTGTATTTTTACACCTTAACCCAAGTTAAAATTGAGTTGAAACTACTATATGGACTTTAAAAACTAATTTCCCAAAAATCAAACTAATCGGGGGAGCTGAATTTTTCAAGGACTAAGACTAATTCTAAGTTATTCTTTTCTAGTTAAGGATCACCGCAAAAAATCAAACTATATGATAAATTTTTTATTAGTTAAATTTATAATTTAAATGATTGAACGTGGAAGAGAAGGAAAAGAAGATAATGCTCAATCCAAACTGGCTCACGTCGACTTCAGAGTTCATTCTGACAGGCTGACGTGATTTAAGAGTTCAATCAAACGGAACGCGGACCCGCAATCAAAGGAATGTTCAAGGCAGTGGAACGATCAGGGGAAAAAGGAAGAAAGCGCGTCCTATTAATTGACAGAGGCAGAGTGGAGAGGGGGCGAGGGGCATGAGAGTAACGGTGTTAAATAACGATTTTTTTCTTTCTTAAATTATAAATTTAACTAATAAAAAAATTATCTAAATACTTATGTTTTCATCTAATTTAAAGTAACGTCTTTAGGATTTTTTTTTTCATTTTTATTGAGTTTTTGTAATTTTTTCCTTTAAATTCGCTATTCACTTTTAATAGGGGACCAGCGGTGTTAAATAAAACAATGACGATCATAAATCACACCATCACCTACTGAGCGTATAAGTATTTCGTTATGGGTTAATAAGTTAAATTGGAGTTAGATTTGTATTAATTAAAAATATAATTTAATTAAAATAGGTAAAAATATTCATATTTTAATAATAAAAATATTTTTTTAAACTATAAAAGTAATATAAATTTTTTGTCCATGAAAAATAGTATTCATATTTATCTAGGCAAGGAAAAAATAGCCAGGAATTAAGAATTAAAGGTACAAATTAAGCCTTCAGCAAACCAATATCTTCGTTCCCTGTTCTACTTCCTGACGCTGTGATGATGGACAGCTGTAATTGGGGAGGGTCTATTAATGTTATATTGATTTTTAAAAAAAAAAAAAAAAAAAAAAGAAAGAAAGAGAACTTTTTTCCTAGGTTTTATTTATTTGAATAGTTAATTGGAATATAATATTCCTACTACTATTTTTTTTATTATCAATGTTACTACCATTTTTTCACCGTTAGATCAAAATCTTATTTATTTTTATCATTTCTCTCTTCTATTGAGATTTTGATCTAGCAGTGAAAAAGAGATAATAATAAAATATGGTAAGAAGAATATTCTATCTCTTTTTAATTTTAATTTGATTGGAATGTTTTGTGACAATTGTTATATGGGAAAACTCCTTTCAAGGTTTAAGGTAGGAAAATATTGTCAAAAAAGACCCTAAGGCTTTGTTTGTGAGTTCCATTTTGAAGGGAAAGGAAAGGAAAGGAAGGGTTTTAGTAGTCCCTTCCCTTATTTGAGAGTTTTAAAAATAAGAGGGGAGGGAATCAAAGATTTTTACAAATCCTCCAAAACCCTCATTCTTCACAAAAATGAAGTTCCTCCAATATGGGGGTTTTAAGAGGGAACATAGATTAATTATTTTTTTACCCTTGTTCAAATAAAGCACTCCCATTATTTATGATCTCTTTTCTATTCTTGGAATGCACACGAAAAATATTTTTTAGAGAGAGAAAATACTTTTTTAGGGGAAAATATTTTCTAGAGAGAGAAAATACTTTTTAGAGAGAGAAAAATGCTTTTTAGATGGGAACACATTTCTAGAGAGAAAATACTTTTTAGAGAGAGAAATACTTTTTTAGGAAAACAATATTTTCTAGAGAGAAAAAATACTTTTTAGAGAGAGAACGTGCTTCTTAGATGAGAACATATTTTTAGAGGGGAACAAATTTTTAGAGAGAAAAAATGCTTTTTAGATTGGAACACATTTCTAGAGAGAGAAAATACTTTTTAGAGAGAGAAATACTTTTTTAGGAGAAAATATTTTCTAGAGAGAGAAAATACTTTTTAGATGGGAACATATTTTTAGAGAGAGAAAATACTTTTTAGAGAGAGAACATGCTTTTTTAGGAGAAAATATTTTCTAGAGAGAGAACATGCTTTTTTAGATGGGAACATATTTTTAGAGAGAGAAAATACTTTTATAGGGGAAAATATTTTTAGGGAGAGTTAATATTGTTTAGAGGGTAAAATACTTTTTAGAGAGAGAAAATACTTTTGTAAGGGAAAATATTTGTAGAGAGAGAAAATACTTTTTAGAGGGAGAAAATACTTTTTAGAGAGAGAACATGCTTTTTTCGGAGAAAATATTTTCTAGAGAGAGAATATGCTTTTTAGATAGGAACATATTTTTAGAGAGAGAAAATACTTTTATAAGGGAAAATATTTTTAGAGAGAGAAAATACTTTTGTAAGGGAAAATATTTTAGAAAGAGAAAATACTTTTGTAGGGAAAATATTTTTAGAGAGAGAGAGAAAATACTTTTTTACGGGAAAATATTTTTTGAATATAAAAATTACGTAAATAATTTTTTTTAGAAAATTTATTTTTAAAGTATAATAATTATATTAATTTTTTAATAAAAGGATAAAATAGTAAAAATAACTCATTAATCCTCCATCTTTTTCCCTTACTATTTTTTTAACTCCCAAACAAGAGGAGGAAATATCTTTCATTTCCCTTCCTTCTCCTCCCTTCCAAACTCCCTATATCTCTTTCCTTTCCTTCTCCTCCAAACTCCCAAACAAAGCCTAAAAAAATTCAAATGTCAAAAAAGGCGCTAGGACCTTTTCTGGTATTATTTTAGAAAATGTTAACAACTATATCAGTACCCAACTAACAATTATATCAGTCCAGTTAACAACTACCCATTAACAACAAAATCAGTTCTATTAACAACAAAATCAGTATCCGTTAACAACTATATCAGAACCCATTTAGAACCCGTTAACAACTATATCAGAACCCGTTAACAACTACGTTTTTCTGAAATAATATTAGAAAACTTTTTTGACATAGTGACTTTTCTTAGAACACTTTTGATAATATTTTCCAAAGACCCTGATGAAGATTTTCCCTTGTTATATCGAATCTTACCGATGGTTTGTGCTTGCAGAATGGCGTGTGGAAAGAAATTGCAGCGGAAATCATGATTTGGCGTGGAGCTCTTACAAGTTCCAAATCACTCTCTCTTCTCTCCCTCGTTTTACTCTGTCATTTGCGCTCCGCCGGACCTTTTCTGAGCTTCCTTCTTTACTGTGTTTCTCCTTGCCTCCATGGATCCTTGTCCTTTCCTGCGACTCACCGTCGCTAATCTCGTCCTCAAGATTCCCGTAGCTTCTAAGCCTGCTTCTTCTCTCTTAAATGTCAGTCTTGTCTTAGTATTATTATGCCTTCACATCACAGCAAGACCTTCCATGGCGGACACGCGAATAGTACAAATAGGGGTCATTCTTGATCTGAGTTCAACACTTGGTAAAATGCTCAACGACAGCCTCGCCTTCGCGGTCGATGATTACTATTCCGTTCATACGGATACAGCCACCAAGATCAACCTTACCGTCTGTGATGTTCCTCAGAACGATGTGGTCGTTGCGGCAGGAGAAGGTAACACAAACTTCAATCTCCATCTTTTAAAGATGATAAACAACATTACTTCTTGATAGATTTTTTGCGATGATCGTTAGAATTAGTCTGAGTCCTTGAAAAATTCAGATCCCCCGAATAGTTTGGTTTGTGGGAAATTAGTTTTTAAGTCCATATAGTTTAGACTCAATTTTAACTTTAAAAAAAACTTAGGGTAATAATGTTACTGGAATATGACTATGGGCAAGTCTAATCAATGGTCAAGCCACGACCATGTACCCTGAAAAAACAAAAAGTTCAAACCATATAGTCCTTCGGTACTCCCCCATAAGATCACTTTAGTGGAAAAAAATTCAACTATATAAAGATATCTTATATATTAAATACAGGAGATAGTATATATATACTCTGATCTACACACATCGCCTATTTTAATGTAAGGGTAAAGTTGCAAAAATACCCTTGAACTTTGCCTTCAAGAGCCTCCAGCACCATGTGTTTTTTTTTGCGTAAAAGTACTTACGTGGTTACATTTTAGAAGCAAAAATATCTTTTCCGTTAGTTGACCGTTAATCTAGTGAAATTACCAATTTGCCCTTATTTTAAAATAATTTTTTAAAAAAACCACCCCCACCTCCCCTTTCAGGTGGGCCCCACCACCGGCCCCCCACGCCGGCGGCCGCCCACCACCGGCAATCGGCAGCAGAAGAAATTTTTTTTTATATAACTATTTTTAAAATAATTAAAAAAAACATAAATACCCCACCCCCCACCTCCCCTTGACGGTGGGCCCCGCCGCCAGCCCCCCTCCACTCCGGCGGCCGCCCACCTCCGGCGACTGGAGAAATTTTTTTAATAACTATTTTTAAAATAATTAAGAATAATTAAAAAAAAAACAAAAATACCTCACCTCCCCTTGCCGGTGGGCCCCATCGCCGGCCCTCCCCACTCCGATGGCCGCCCACCTACGACGACCAACGGCCGGAGAATTTTGTTTTTTAATAACTATTTTAAAAATAATTAAGAATAATTAAAAAAACAAAAATACCCCACCCCCCACCTCCCCTTGCCGGTGGTCCCCACCGTCGACCCCCTCACGCCGACGGCCGTCCGCCGCCAGTGACTTTTTTTTTTAATAAAAGAAAAATTATTTTTGTCTTAATTATTTTTAAAATAATTATTTTTGTTTGGGTTCAAAGTATGATAAAAAACAATTCATCTCTTGAAAAGCTTATTTTTGTTTGGGTTCAAAGCTTTTTTTTTTAATTATTTTAAAAATAGTTATAAAAAAAAAATTTCTCCGGCGGCCAGTCGCCGGAGGTGGTCGCTGGCGGTGAGAGGCCGCCGGCGTGGGATCAGCGGTGGGGCCCACCGGCAAGGGGAGGTGGGGTGGGGTATTTTTTTTTAATTATTCTTAATTATTTTAAAAATAGTTATTAAAAAAAAAAATTCACCGGCCGCCGGTCGCCGGAGGTGGGCGGCCGCCGGCATGGGCGGGCCGGCGGTGGGGCCCACCGGCAAGGGGAGGTGGGGGTGGGGTTTTTTGTTTTTTTTAAAAAAAATTATTTTAAAGTAAGGGTGAAATGGTAATTTCACTAGGTTAACGGTCAACTAACGGAGAAGGGTATTTTTGCTTCTAAAATGTAACCACGTAGGTACTTTTGCTCCAAAAAAAACACATGGTGCTGAACGCTCTTGAGGGTAAAGTTCAAGGCTATTTTTGCAACTTTACCCTTAATGTAACAAGGTACCATCTATTAGTTTCAGTAACGTGTTTTGAATTTGAGATTTTTGTTTTAGAATTTATCAAATGATTCTTGTAAAAAGTATTTGTCCAAAAATGTGTGGGTTTCAATTTGTGTCTCTTTAAGTAAATCGGTCGTTAATAATTAAGAATTTTTAATCAAGGTTAGAATTTGGGGGATGACTCTGGAACATGCGTGTCAAATTTTTGTAGAGAGTATTTCCAATCGTTCATGTTAATTATAAGTAGGAAAATTACTTACAAATTTATCAAATGTCAGTGTCAAATTTTAAAAAGTCGTTGTAAAATTCCTGCACCTCTAACAGTTATTTTTTTTCCCCCTTAGAATTATTCATGATAACAATTAGCATATGTAATTTCAAAAATTTGAATGTGAAATTTTGAGTGCATATGTTTCAAATTTGATACTCATCATCCGTAATTTATTACACTGTTTTTATATATAATTTAATCTGCAACACTTTTTTTTTTTTTGTCTCCATGTGGCCGTCTCCCTGTGTCTCTCCAAGTTAACTTAGAATAGACCTATTTTGTTACTCCATTTATTCTATACCAAGTATTTCGACTAACTTGTTAGAATTATAGTTAACTTATTAAATCCGTCTTAAATAATTTCTTTATTAACTTTACCTATATTAAATATGATTTTGAATTTTTCTCTCTTAGTTATAAAAAAAATATCTCTTTCATCCCTCCCTTTTATCAAAGGTTCATTCTCGGACTCATCATGAGGACCAATGTGCCAAGAAATGATGTTTTGAACGCGAGAGAAAAATATAAGAAACCACATTTAAGTATCAATTATTCTAGATAGAATTAATAAATAAACATGAATTACTTTTAAGTGATTTAAACTCTGAATTAGAAAATTCTTCTAAAAGTGACATATATATGGAGAATAGATCGAGTATAAACTAGGCTTACTTTATTCTAAGTTAATATGGAGAGATCAAGGTGACAGATCTTGGAGACAACCATTGATATATGCAAGCAGCTAGTAATCTCATAAAGGAAGCCAAAGTGCGTGCCATATTGGGGCCCCAAAATTCAGAGCAAGCAAGGTATATAGTGAAGCGTGGTGCGAGAGAGGAAAACCAAGTACCTGTTATTTGGTTTCCCATGACTGGTCCGTCTCTTTTGCTACCTCCTTCCCCATCCTCCATCTACTCCGATGAAGGCCTTAACTGCTTTCAGTTCCGCGCTATAGCTGACATTATTAAAGCTGTTGGGTGGCAAACAATTGTCCCCATTTATGAAAAGACTGAATATGGCAGTCACCTTCTTCCATGCCTCTCCAATGTCTTGAAAGATATGGGCGTACAAATGGCTAACGTAACTGCCATTGCTTCACAAGTTGAAGGTATTAATAGCACTCTGGACAAGTTAAAAGACATGCGGACACATGTATTTCTTGTCCATATGAGCATGTATTGGGGAACAGAATTAATTTTGTCTGCAGGAAGAAAAGGGATGATGGGTGAAGGGTTTGCTTGGATACTCACCCAAGAGCTATCTTCCCTGACATATCCTCAAGTTGATATTATGAGAGAATTGCGTAATGCCGACCTATCTTCTGTTTTAACATACTTTGATGATCAAGTTCCTTTGACAATATACATGCAAGGTGCATTGGGAGTGAGGCCAAGGGATCCCGAAAGAACAAAAACAAGTGTGGCGAAAGAGACAAATTTCTCTAGAGCATTCAATAGTAGGCTAACTATCTATGGATGGTGGGCTTATCACACAATCGAAGCATTGGCTAAGGCAGTAGAGAAAGTAGAGAAGGCAGGCACAGACAATGGCCTAACACTTTGCGATGAAATTAAGGCTACTACTTTCACAGGCGTGTCAGGGGTAAAGTTTAATTTAAGTCAAGGACAACTAGATCAATCTGAGCTTGAAGTATACAATGTTGTAGGATACATGGAAAGGATCATCGGAAATTGGAGCCCTGGGAGGGGGCTGTTTCAAAATCAAAGTAGTAATGAAGGTGGTGAGACTGCTGGTGAATACAAGGTAAAGGATCCATTGTGGCCGGGTAACACATTGGATAAACCACCAAAGTTGAGAATTGGAGTCCCAACAAAAAATTCTTCTCCTCAATTAGTGAATGCTGATAATTCTCGTGAACGGCTCACGATTGTTGGCTTCGCCAAGAATGTGTTCTTAAAAGCTCTTGATTCTTTGCCCTTTCGGCCAAATAATTATGAGTTTGTTGCGTTGCCCGACATGACCTATGATGATATTCTCTGCAGCCAAATGAAAGAGAAGGCAAGTTTTCATTCTTTTTTTTTTAGTTTGTTTTACTTGTGCATCAATCCATCTTTTATTTTCAAATGGAAAGTCAGGCATGATATTGGTATTACCTATGAATCCTTGATATATATTGCTCTTTTAATTACACTCACACTTGAGAACTGAGAAGTGTGTACCGCCTCTGTCCTAAACATAAGATAAATAAGGGGCTCATTTTGATCCTAAATACTACCTCTAATATTCAGTTGACTAGTTTTTAAAGATTAAAAAAATTACTCAATCATAACATATATTTTGTGTATTATTACATTATGTATTAGCATAAAAGTCAAAAAAATTAATGTAATTTGTTTAAATTTTTTAATCTTTTCAAAAATATCAATTATCTCTTATATTAAGAACCGGAGAGAGTATAGGACTTCAATCAGCCTTTTCCCATAAATGTATAATTTTTTTTTTCCAAAGTATCTTTATTGATTGAACGTAGTATGGAGGTTTTCATAAAGGGGTGGTTATGATGCACATAATTAAAGAGTGAATTTTAGGAAAATCAACCCACAATTATTACAAATAACTAACTTTAAGTAATTTCCTTAATCTTTGCAAATTAGTTATCTAGAGTATTTAGTGTTATATATGTTTGTGTAAGATTCATTTCCAAACACTTGCTCTGTGTATGAAAATATTGCAGGATCTTGATGCTATAATTGGAGACATTACAATTGTGGCGAATCACACAAATTGTGTTGATTTCACGTTTCCGTATTTGGATTCAAGTGTAGCAATGGTGGTAAGAGTGAAGGATGCCTCCACAAATAAGCTGATCCTCGTCAAACCTTTCAACGGATCACTATGGTTGCTTTTTTGTCTGATTTTTGCAGTTGCAACTATTACCATAATTTTATTTTTAGAAATAAACGAAACCAGAAACAGAACCAACCAAACCGGTGGAGGAGATAAAACCGGGGGAGGAAACGGAACCAGCCAAACCGGTGAAGGAAATAGAAACAACCAAACGGACGGAGAATATCGCTTCAATCCCTTCCTTGTTTACAAGATGGGTGAGTTCTCTTATATTGCATATGCCTCATAAGTACTCTATCGATCACCCACTTGATATCAATGTCGTATGTACGATGATATGTAACAGATGTTATGGAGATCAATTCAACAAGCAAAGCTGCAGCATGGATGGTGATACTGACGTCATTTCTATTTATCTTTATAGTGCAAGTTTACACAGCGAGTTTAACTTCGATTTTAACACAAGGAAAAACGAAAGAGCTTTTATTTGCAGACGTGAACGAGCTTAAGAGCAGCAATCTGTCGGTGGATATCAAAATGGGTCATGGGTGAGAGGGCTTCTGATTGAACAAATAGGATTCAATCCATCTCAGTTGAAGGGTTTAGGAAGTCACGAAGAGTATGATGAAGAATTGTCAAGAGGCACTGAAAATGGAGGAGTGGATGCTATTTTTGATGAAACTCCTCATCTCACGCTCTTCCTCTCCCAGTACAAGCCTCGCTTTATGATGATTGGGCCTCTCTATCAAACTGGTGGATTTTCCTTTGTAAGTCTACTCCATTATCTTAGTCGGGACAAGAATCTCTCCACTTCCCCTATATTTCACTTCCCTACACTTTACTATCATTGTTCAATCAATAATGGTTGGGATTTAATATGAGATTCAATATCCTATAAAATCTGTGTAATATCCTTTAATAATATTCTATAAAATCTCAACTGTTCATGGTTAATCTCACGGGGAGAATAAAGAAGTAGAGGGAAGTGGACGAAAAGCGAAGTGGTGAGTTAGTCTCATGGTGAGGATATAGAAGTGGAGGGGAAGTGGACGGAAAGTGAAGTGGAGAGGCTCCTCTCCCATCTTGCCCTTGCTTATCCTAACTATATATATATTGTACTTGCAGGCATTCCCAAAGAAATCTAATCTGGCCTCACATTTCTCGAATGCAATTTTAGATGTGGCTCATGATGTGGAGACATACTGTGTGTTGATGGCTAAGAGCTCCTTACCCACTTCCATTGAAGATTTGCAATTACAGGACCAAAAGTGATGAAGAGCTGATAAGTTTGAACTTTGCAGATAAGGGGCTTTGGAGGTCTTTATCCTGTCCTATTATCCATCGTGACTCTCTTTTTAGTCTGAATTTGCGTGAGAAGTTGTGTTTCAACTCATCAGCTGAGGCTTGATTATATATACTAGGTGTTTTTAGTTAGCTGTCGCTTATTAAACATGCGATACATATGTCTGTATAAAAAGCTCCTTGCTATCGTATCTCCTGTTTTGCGATGGATATACTCCTCCGGTCCACAATACAAGTTGTTTCTAGAAGTAATTTTTGGTGCACAACATAATTAAGTCTCTTGCATGTATAATAATTATTGCTTATTTGTTTTCCTAGCAATTAATATTAAAATGTGACTTCATGTTTTTTTTTTTTTTTTTGGTCCTTCGGTAAAGTTGGAAAATTTTCAACTTAACACAAATTTAATAGAGAAAAGCTTCTAGAGTTATTTGTGGCCGCATTACTACAAAAAAATCTTTTAATGTCTGTTTTTAGGCTTTTTCTAAGTCCTTTTCTAGGAGACGCCTATATAAGCAATGCAATAAAACTTGAGAATGACCTGACACGTCCGTTGAAAAAGGAATGTTGTATGTCTGACTTATGACGTCTCTTTTACAAAGGGGATGCTGTAAGGCTCAGCAAACTATAGAGATACTCTCTTTCTCTCTTTGTTTCTTCTACACTGACACTGTTTGGTTTGAGGGAAGGGTGTGAGAGGGAGTAAGAAGGAAAGTTGAGAGAGAAATTTTTTCTCTTATCTCTACAAAATTGCCCTTAGTAAATTTTCAATATTCCTAAAATATACTCTTCACGAAAAAGAATATGTTTTTCATTAATGGTAATTTGGTCAATGTACTTCTAAAAAAAAATTCCTTCCCACCCCCTCCCACACCCTTCCCTCAAAGCAAACATAGCCTGAGAGAGTTAATAGGTGTCTTTCTATTTTTGCTAACTCTGATTCTTGTCGTTGCTTTCGTCGTTCACTCTTGCCCGTCGTCTGATTGGGTGGCTCATTTTGCTTTCAAAGCCGCACTCACGGAACCCTACTTAGGCATCTTCAACTCATGGTTCAATAGCATCAAATCTATTTTTTACAACTCATGGTTCGTCGTCGAAAACTTGTAGCGGCTCATTGTGTTGAACCTCGCCGACAATGTTATCTCTAGTAGGATCTCGCCCTCTATTGTCAACCTCGCCTCACTTATGCACCTTGATCTCAGCAACAACCAACTCACCAGCAAAATTCCCTTCAATTTCGGCAAACTCAGCATGCTCAACCGTGCGCTGCTGAAAAGAAACCAGATCACCAGTTCGATCTCGACGTCCATCGCTTCCATGATGCAGAAGAGCTATTTTACAGAGGATGGAGGAGCTGCGGTGGAGAGGGAGGGACGAAGGAGCAATGACGGTGGGAGATGGAAGGAGGACGGAGGTTCGACAATGAGAGATGATGGAGCACAGACAAGCTACGTTTGAGATGGAGAGACGACAAAGCACCAACAATGGGGGAGGAGGGAAGACGGAGGTCTGACAGTGGGAGAGGGATGGAGTACGAATTGCCATCATTTTTGAGTCCCATCATTGCCTCTTTGACATTTTACCTATGCTTTTTCAACGCCGTCTTTACTTTCACAGCCACTGAATTCGACTTTGGCATGTTGACTTTAAGCAGTTTTGAACTTCGAAGTTGTGACAATCCACTTTACCGGCACGATTCAGGGCGTGAACATGCAAATTTTACTTGATGGGGGCAGTTTAGATAATTTTCTTCATCCATGTATCGTTCAACACCTGAACTTACCGGTTGAATATACCAAGGAAGTACGCATTATGGGTGGTATTAGTCAGGTTATGCGTACCAACCAACAGGTGACTAACATACGCGTACAAATTTGTGGATATACCCTGTATTTAACTATACTTGTTTTACCAATGGCAACTGTTGATATGGTCATCAGAGTAGGGTGGCTGGAAACATTGGGCCTGTATCTTGCTAATCACAGTACGTCTACTATTAAATTTTTTACTAAGGGTCAGTGGGTCATGCTCAAGGGGTTCAGAGGTAACACCATGGCACAAGCTCAATATCAGCACATGGATCGATTATAGTATATGGATGCTATTGCAAAAATCTTCATTCTCGAGCTCGTAGACCTTCTAGACACATATATATACTGGAATCCATTCTCTTGGATCTGCGTCAACTCCTACACACATTTGACTTTGTTTTTGATACACCACATGGATTACCTCCTCCTAGAGGCCATGAACATGCAATCGAATTGATTCCCAACTCATCTCCCGTGAAGGTATGGCCATATCGATATCCGGTGAGTCAGAAAACGGAGATTGAACGTGTGGTCAATGAACTTTTAACGGAGGGCCTCATTCAACTGAGTACTAGCCTGTTCTTAGCTCTGGTCATTTTAGTGTTAAAAAAAACAGGATGGCACCTGGTGTTTCTGCGTTGATTGTAGAGCTTTGAATGCTACTACTGTGAAGGATGCATTTACCATGCCAACAATAGATGTGCTTCTGGACGAATTACATGGCTCTGTTTTTTATTCCAAATTAGATCTCCGGTTCGGCTATCATCACATATTAATGAAAACATCAAACAAGGAGAAAACAACATTTCAACTCCTCAAGGCTTATATGAATGGTGGGTAATGCCCTACAAACTCACGAACGCATCGGCAACATTTCAGGCTCTCATGAACACAATTTTTCGCCCTTTCCTTTGTAAGTTTGTGTTGATATTTTTTGATGATATACTTGTATATAGTACCAGTTGGGAATCCCATTTAGAACATGTCAGGGTGGTGTTAAGTACTCTGGAATATCATTGTTTATTCACGAAACTGTCAAAATATGCTTTTGGCAAAAGCGAGGTTGAGAATCTGGGTTATGTGGTCTCGGGCAAGGGCGTACAAATGGATGCATCCAAGATCAAAGATATTATGGAATGGCCCAGTCCCAACATCCCATATTTTGGGAGTTGAGATTTAATATTTTATGAGAATTTGGTGGAAAAATAATTATAGGGAATAAAAGTTTAATTTCCATAAACTAAACTTGGAAAAGAATAAATAAGCATGGTATGTGAATAATGAGTTCCTAAATTGAATACAATAGAGACTTCTAATTAAACCCAAAATTTTGGGAGTTTGAAGTTGTAACATTTGATGAATTTCCCTATAATATTAACAATAACAAAATGAATAAAAAGAATTATTAATTAGCTGATTAATCAAATTAATTTTTTTTCTTAAAAAAAGGAAAGCCCAAGACATGAAAAAAGCCCAATCAGCTATTAGGTAACCCTCGTCATATGGGAAACATATCAGCCATGTGAAATACCTTCAGCAACACACCATGGACCAGAGAAAGGATACTGATGATCAGCCCAATACGTTAAGTCCCTTAAATGCAGCAGATCACCCCAAATATATCACTCTTTTTGCCTCCAGTACGTCCCCAAACAGAAGAAAAATAAACACAGATTATGTAAACCAGAAGTCAAACCGTAAAGCTGCAAATAGCCACACCTTCAGATCCCACTTTCGGTTTTCTTCCACTGTTCACGCAAAGCCGCGGACTTACCTCATGCACGAAAGCGCAGAAATATCAGCTTCTCCATGCTTCTCGAGCCTTGTGCTCAATATCTTTCAGTTAATACTCCCTGCACCCAAACACAAAATCTGGACAAGGAGTTCTCTATTTAAATGGTCCATGATCCCAGCTCTCTCATTTTTTCTTTCGGCATCCACCCAGAAAAGAAAACAAAGAGAGAGAGAGAGAGAGTTGAAGAGAGGGAGAAACCGAGAGAGGAGGAGAGTGTGGGAGTGTCATTTGAAGCTCAGCGTTTCTCTGTTTTGGGCTGTCCAGAGCAGGGGAAGATGTAATGAGTGGGGAATTAAACTCTTAGAGTGAAATTTATAAGTCCATTGGGTTCTCCCTCCTCATAGGCTAGTTTTTGGGGATTGGGCTCTCTCTTTAGGCTTGTGCTCATCACATTGGTGCTTTCGTTGAGAGACTTCATGGAGGAGAACACGAGAATGAAAGGAGACGTCATGGAGGAGAACACGAGAATGAAAGAGCTTCAAGCAGAACAAAAGCGGATGCACGATTTCGTTAACGGTTTCGTTGAAGAAGTGAGCGGACGATTCACTCGGTTAGAAAACCTTATGGAAGCCGTATTACTCAAGCTCGAAAAACTCAATAAGAAACCAGAGGAAACGGGTTCCACGTCGAAGACCGATCCACCCAGCATGCAACAGAACTCAAGTTTCTTCTCGGTGAACAGGTAGGTGAAACTAGATTTTCCCCGTTTTGACGGGGCAGAGGCCTTGCAATGGATCTTCAAAGCTGAACAATATTTCAAATACTTCGAGATTCCTGATGCCCAACGACTAGTGATAGCGTCCGTGCACTTAGATGGTGAAGTTCTTCCCTAATTCCAGATGTTGGACAGAGCCCATCGAATTCCCCATTGGCAAGCTTTCATTCAAGCTGTCGAAGAGCTGTATGGCCCATCACAATTTGACTGCACCCCCATCACAATTTGACTGCACCCGATCCCAGGTTTTCAAATTGATGCAGAACGGTAAATTGGAGGATTACAATACTCAGTTCATGGCGCTGGCGAACCGCACCATAGAAATCCCAGAAACAGCTCTGCTCAACTGTTACATTGAAGGCCTACATCTAGACTTACGCCGCGATATACTGATCCAAAAACCAAGCTCGGGGTTTCAAGTCATGACGCTAGCGCGCCTATTTGTAGAAGCCATAGAGTGGAGCAGACTCGCCAAAGCTCAGGGACTTATTAATTTCAGTGGGGTAAACACAACGAACAAAAATTATTCTACACTAAACTCAACACCTGGCGGCTCAGCAACTACAATGAGTGGGGGCTGTAAAACGAACCTCCCTCCATTACTACCAACACCCACACGTCTACTCCTGAAACGGATGACGCCGGCTGAGATGCAAATTTGACGAGAGAAGGGACTATGCTACACATGTGACGAGAAACTTTCATCGTCACACCGTTGCCCCCAAGAAATAGCTCATGATGATGGTAGAGGATGACGAACTTGAGGAATTAGTGGAACCCGAAGTTGAGGAAACGCCGATAGATGGGACAATGCATCATTTATCACTACCTGCATCCAAGGGTACACATGGAGCTGCGACTATCCGATTCATCGGCACTATCATGGGAACCGAAGTGAAGATCCTCCTCGACGGTGGAATGTTTTGGAGAATCGTTTTGTCTCTCTCTCTCTCACTCTCCTTCTCTGGACCCCATTTCTGTTATCATTCTGTTATCAATTTCCCTTGCTTTCTGTGCCACTGTGGCTATTGACGAATTGTATTGTTGTTATATCAGCATTTTCATTATTATTCCCCAGTTGAATGATATAGAAGTGATACTTTCTTTCTGTTATCGGTGTCATTTTTGAATTCGCTGATAAGGCCGAGTGAAGTGCAGCGGAGTGGAGCCGCCAAGGACATCGCCTCTTGAGGGGGTGACTATATAATGAGTCTCACATCGGAGAATTAAGCTCTTGGAGTGAGGTTTATACGTCCATTGGGTTCTCCCTCCTTATAAGCTAGCTTTTGGGGATTAGGCTCTCCCTTTGGACTTGTACTCATCACAGAAGATCAGCAGCTATTTACCATTGGATTAGAGCTTGAAAACCGAAGGTATCTGTTAAGCCTTCCTTTGCTCTTATTTCCTTCACGTTTCAACACAAGATAGAAGTACTATATGTAGGATAAGCATTATGAACCCACTGGAAATGAAAATGAAAGAAAAATAGAGAGCTATAAACTGAAAACCAAAGAAAGAAAGAAACACTGAAGTTTGTGGATTTTTGCTGTCATCGTTTTCTTTTATATGGGAGAAAACTTTGCTGCATGAAGTGGTTTTTATTTTGCTGTCATACCTCTCTTTTTGTCCAAAACGTTGTTGGTCTGTGAAAGAGAAAGAAGAAGCCGTGAGTTATTATTTTTGCATCTGTATATATGAATGCATGTAGGAGGTGAACTTATGTGTATATATACATAAAAGTTAAAATATAAGACATGCTCTAGAAACCAAAAAGGACGCTGGATAGTTTATAAGGAAGGGAAAAACACTACTTTATGATGCAAGTATATGAATAACTATTAGTGTTGCATATATATGTGAGCTTACAGTTGTTGCATATATATATATATATATATATATATATATATATATATATATATTATACTATGTGGGTGTGTGTGTGTGTGTATTGCGCAGTGAATGGTTGCCTGGGGGGTGAAAAATGTTTAACTAAAGTATATAAGAAGAAAGAGAAGGCTTACTGTTATTGTCATGCACATAAAGGAAAGAAAAAGGGAAACACTAGTGCATATATGTTACTGTTTACATGCCAATTTTTATCTGAGCAGCAAATTTTAAATAGGTCAAAAATATAATAAATGACCTTCTTTGACTCTTAAATTTTATGGACATTTAGTAGACACGCTAAACTTTGAAATGAGCTTTGGTTCACCTCAAACCGAGGTCCGTAACTCAAAATATGACTTTTGAAAGATGAGTCAAAATCTGAGAACTTTTCTATAACAATTTTGGGCAGTAAAATAACGTTGGATTTCGAGCCCCATTAAACATTTAAAATTCTACATGAAATTTTTCAGATAAATAGTAGACACATAGAGCTTTAATTTGATAGGTAATTTGTCAAATTTCGATAAGTCTGGAAATAGTTATAAATTTCGGAAGTTGGGGAAATAAATAAATAAAAAGAATATCTTTGGGTGTCTGCATTTATTTAACTCAGAATTTTAAATCTTATATATGATATATTTTGGGAAAACCATGAGAAACATTAGAATGATTATTGTACGACTAGTTTATAATAATGGTGAATAAATACTATAATAATAAATAATTTTGTTATTAGGAAAAGGGAGTAACTGATAAAGGAATTATTATTAAATTAGTATAATTATGTTTTGTAGAGTTTTTAAGAGTTATTAACGAATAGAAAATTGATTGTGATAGATTGATTTATGGTGTTTGTTGAGTTCTCGGATTAGAAGTCATGTAAAATAGTTAGATTGGGCGAAAGGTAACCATTTTCCACTTATTATGTTATTAATATGTTGTTGTGAGTATTTTGTGAAATCATTCGTAATATTTTTAATATAAATTGCCTTGTGGAATTTTATGAGTTCAATATATGCATTTAATTATTATGATAAATATGGAAAGGGTAGAATTGGGAGGAGATGGAAAAGTTATTTTCACCACGTGGTGATTCCTTTGACAAGCCCACCAGTTCAAGAGGGCTTACAACACCCCACTAGTTCAATGAGGGGAAAAGACCCATGATTTGGGATATGTGCTCTGAGGATTTTGGTCGGTTCTCAACACTTGACCAGTGAGTTTTTGAGTAACCAGTAACATGGATGTAACTTAGCCCATGGGTATAGTCGGAGGAAGTAAGGCGGTTCGACTGGCGTGAAGGGAGGTATATTAGGAATTGTGTTAATGAGAAATTGAAATATCTAATTTATGATAACTCATTTATGATATGAGATTTTGTGATATTAATATTTATGAAATGTATATTTGATTATATAAATTGTTTCACTTGGCACCTCAATAGCACATATTAGTATTTATAGTAAGCTGGACTGATGGTTATCAAATTTTTCCAGGTGATAGCTCACGTCCGAATTCATCAGAGAAGGCCTCAGAAACTTAAACTACTTTATTAAAAATAGTGTTTCTGACTCTTTTGGTTTGTCTATATTGTCACGTTAGGGCTCATTTTGCATATTCTGATAAAATTTTAAATTTTTCGTAAATTTTGAAGTACTAATAAATTAATTACCTATTTAATATTAAATTAATTTAGTTAATTAAATGGTGGTTGTTTCATATTCTATTCAGTTACCCAATTAAAGGGATTTTTGGGGCATAGCAAGTACTATCGCAAATTTATCAAACAATATGCTCAAATTGTAGGCCCATTGACAAAATTATTGGCAAAAAAACGCATTTGCATGGACTAAGGAGGCTCAACAGGCTTTCGATTCCCTTAAGGTTGCAATCACACAAGCCCCTGTGCGCTCATTAGTCATTACCTAACTTCTCTTAAACATTCGTCCTCGAAACGGATGCATCTGGACTTGGCGTCGACGCCGTCTTGAGTCAGGAGGGCCACCCAATTGCTTTTTTCATCTAAGAAGCTCTCGCCCAGGATGCAAGCTCAGTCGGTATACATCAGGGAATTATTTGCCATTACTGAAGCAATCTCCAAGTTCCGTCACTACCTCTTCGGGCATTACTTCATCATCAGAGCTGATCACACTAATTTAAAGCATTTAGGCGAACAGATTATTCAAACCCTCGAGCAAGAGGCTTGTTTGCCCAGATTATTAGGTTATCGATTTACTATCAAGTACAAACCTAGGCGGATGCTCTCTCTCGTGTATCATGTATGGCTCTTTTTGGTCTTCAAGCTTCATTCATGGATACATTATATGAAAGGGTACATTCCTCTGTTTTGATACAAGATTTAAAGAAATGATTATCTGAGGACGCTTCAGTGCAGGGCTATTACCAGCTCAAAAACCACGATCTATATTGGAAGCACAGGTTGGTAATTCCACATGATGATGCTGCACAGATTCGTCGTATTTTAGATGAATTTCATACTTAAGATTGGGGGTCACGCTGGTTTTTTACATACTTTTTATCGGATTGCACATTTATTCTATTGGCCACGGATGAGGTCGGATGTTCAACATTATATACGCCAATGTATTGTGTGTCAACAAGTCAAGGTGTCTCAACTACATCCAGCGAGTTTATTGGAACCCCTTCCAATCCCATTTCAAACATGCCAGGATATAGCTACGGATTTTATTATTGGTCTACCTCCAGTACATGGGAGCTTTGTTATTTTGGTGGTTATGGATCGATTGTCCAAGTATGGACACTTCATGCCTTTGCCAACGACATTTAGTTTAGTGTATGTTTGGATCCTCTTATTTTTTTTCAGCTTATCTTCTCCTTATAAGTAAAAGCTAGACCAAACAAGAGAAAAAATGCTAAAAATCAAAAGCTCTCAAGAGGAGCTTTTTTAAGCTCTCATTTTTTAAGAAAACCCTAGTCACCACAATTCATTGCTCCGACTCCTCTGTTTTGCCTTCTGTGACTCCTCTGCATCTCATCGTCGTCCATGCATCATCTTAATCATTTTAGTTTCATGTTAGTCGACTGATCTTTAGCCCCTCAAACGAATACTATGCCATGACAGCCGACAGCCGACCATGAAGGTGAAACAGTCGACTGTTGGATTATTAAGAACATATGGGTTACTTAAATCCCATTTTACTGATAAATAATCTCAAAGAAAAAAGCTAGTGTATAGCTGGCCTACTGTATAATTCATTTTAGATAATAAATGAACCACAACTTTACTCTGTTTCATCTTCAAATATTTAATATGGACTCATTATATACGATGCATGTGACTCTGTTTTTGTTATTTTAGTTCATTGCATGAATTAGTTCCCATTATTGTGCAGCGTTTTGTGAGATGTTGTTTAACATTATAGTTTTTCTGATGAACAAAAATCCAAACCGTATGAGGAAGATGTCTCAATTTGATAGGAGCTATTGTCTGATGCTCCAAACAGCACCAATTTCCCATTAGAGTCTCAACATTCTCATCCTTCTATTCATTTTGTTGTGTGTAGTTTAGTTAACCAACATTGTGTGTGATTTGGGGTGTTTTGTTTAGCTCCATGGTTCTTTTGTGTTCAGTTCTTCTGCACTGTGATTTTCCTTCTATAATTGACTTAAACATGATGGCACATGTGATTCTTTATTGCATGACCAAATTGGTGTATTTCCTTCATATCATATATAGTTAGTACTTAGTAGTTATCAAATAGTTTTTATTGTCTCTCTATACATATTTAGAGTTGATGATTTAACAAATTAATCAGGTATACTGATGATCTACAACATTAATTATATTAAAAGCAGTGAATTAATCAGGTAGTCGCAAAAGCAAAACCTAAGTATTAATGATGATAATTGTTGGTTGTTGGAAAGCAGCATCTATATATATTGGTAAATGAATTTGGCATCACTTAATTGATTAGCAGACATCACTCATCCTTGGAAGTTATAATGACTTCTACTGAGCAAGAGCCTCAGACTCTATCGTTTCCTTATTCATGTGTTCTAGTGGTTAAGGATAGTCTGTATCTTTACATATATAATGAGAAAGGAAGGATCTAAGGATAAGGATAGTCTGTAATTTTTGTGATATAGATAGACAATAGTAATGTCAAGGTATATACACTATTGTATAGAACTGAAGCTTCATGAATTGATTAATTGTAATGGGTAGGTGTCTAATTTTATGACAATTTTATAATATATCTTTTATAATAATTTTTATTAAAAAAAGTGTTTATGACAAAAATTTTATCAAACAGCTTATTTTAAATTTCAACTTATAAATAAATTTTTAAGTTAAAAAATTTATATAATCATCAAACAGCTTTTAGTTTTTTTTTTAAATTTTTTTTTTAGTTTTAGTTTTTTTTTTGCCCCGAAAAAGTCAACTATTTTTCTTTTAACTTATAAATAAGAGGATCCAAACAAGCTCTTAATAATTAGAAGGTTGCTGAAGCTTTCGTTCATTATGTAATTAAGTTGCATGGTATTCCTAAGACAATTGTATCAGATCGGGACAAAACATTCACTAGTGGTTTCTAGCGTCATTTGATGTAACTTCAGGGCTCCCTACTCTGTTTCACATCCGCTTATCATCCCCAATCCGATGGTTAAACCGAGGCTCTTAACAAGTGTCTAGAATTATATCTGCCCTGTTTTTTACGATCATCCTCGACAATGGCAGAGCTATTTGCCTTAGAATATTGGTATAATACCTCCTTTCAGACAACAATTGGCATGGTTCCATTCAAAATAGTATATGGTCGGGATCCCCATTTGTTACTGCGTCACTCCTTTCTCGAGGAAACCCCTTTTGATGTTCACCAACAGTTGTGTTAGCAAGACCAACTTTTACGCGCACTAAAAGTCCATATTCAAAAAGCCTAGATACGTATGAAGCGTTACGCAGATAAACATCGCACTGAAGTTGAGTTCAAGGAATGAGAGTTGGTCTGGGTTAAGCTACAACCATTACCGCCAACATTCGGTGGAGCTTCGTAAATATCATAAACTTACTCTGAGATATTTTGGTCCTTTCAAAATCCTTGAACGAATTGGGCGGGTTGCCTATCGCTTGGATTTGCCTTCTCATGCACGTATACACACTATGTTTCATGTCTCTTTGCTTAAACACTATATTGGTGCTGATCCTCCTTTGCCATCCATTCCATTTCCTCTAATGTCCATTCCAGAAGGCCCTGTTGTCACGCCTCTCAAAATACGAGACCATAGAATCATACAGGATGGGAATCACTGGGTTCAACAAGTATTAGTACAGTGGGATGGTTCTCCAATAGATACGTAGGAGAATGTCGAAGAGATGGCTACTGAGTATCCTACACGGGACCTGGGGACAAGGTCCCATTTGATGGGGAGGGTAATGTAATGGATAAAGAGAAAATGGGCTTACCAACTGTTGATCGCATAACTACAGAGTCACAGAGTGAACAAAGGACAATTAGGAGGAGTAATAGAATCAAAAGGAGAACCTAGAAGCTATGGGAAATTGGGATTCAGGACCTATAAATAAGGACAAAAGTGGTTAGAGAATGGGAATATTTCTTTTCTCTTTGTGGTCCCTCTTCCCTTTCTGTTTTTCTCATTTTGTTACGTATCATTTTCTGTGCTTTATCATTCCGTATATGAGATATTGCAGAGACTCATTTTATGTAAAATTGCGATATACACTGTAACACTGAATCAATAGAAGTTTGACCTTCTGCAGTCTTCACTGTTATATTTAAGAACATGACAAAAATCAACACAATTATTGTGACTTGCTACAACCGTAATGTCTCCAATTATAACATCAACATCCTACAATATTTTCATCCACGGATTATGTGTCGGTAGTTATGACTTATGATGCTGAGAACCAGAAAAGCTGATAAATTAAAGTTTTTTGTCACGAGGCACAATTAAATTTTGAAGGGTGGAAAAGTAGACAGAGTCTTTTAAAACAGTGTAATTTTAGCAATTATGTTAAATTGACCTAAAAGTTTCGTTATAAAGTTATAGATGAAGGTGTAATAAAGAGATGGACGTTTGGGCTAATATAATGCATCAACATCCTAGTATAAGACTCTCAAAACTAAAAATTTCTAGTCATTTAATTTGCACCTTAACCCTTACTTTTATCACTATTTTCAGGTCTGTCCAATATGAAGTTGAGAAACAAAAAAAATGATAAAGGTAAAACAATTGAAATCAACAATAATGAATGAAAACTTGTCTTGTTTTTCATGTGGCAGAGAAGATCATCATAGCTGGAGGGACTAACGCTGTTCAGGGGCACAAACTCATAAGGTAAAGGAAATGGCAAAACATAAACCACTTTTTTAAGCACATCAACAGCAAAACCAGTAGCTGATACATTCTGTCCTACTTTGGTGGCCTCTCCTTTGCGTTACCCAGCCATTCAACTTCTACGCTGTCATTTTGAACTAGTCCTGTTTCATGGCTCCAAAGTCCAAAGATGATGTCTCTTTTGTCTTGCACATTGTATATTACAACTTGTGATGGTTCTAATTGTCCTAGCCTCAAATTGAAATTCCCTGACAGACCTTTGAAATTCTCCGACAGAATTTTTTCGAGAAGTTCCGGGCCTGTTTCATTGTGAAGATCACCTTTGCTTTCATCAGAATTGGCTAAGCCGGCTTTCTCAACTGCATTGGCCAATGCTGTGATGGTGTCATAAGCCCACTTGCCATATAGAGACATATTTTTACCGTACTCAGACATTAATCTTCTCCCTAAGTCAACTTTCTTGGTTAAGTTGGAATCAGCCAATGATGTCATCACACCCAAAGCTTTTATATTTAAAACTTTGGGATCTAACACAGAAGATAGGCCTTGCCTAAGAATCCAAGCGTCTCCTTCATTAACCAACCCTGCAAATTTTTCATGTTGCACAAATCTTGACCAAAGCTCCACCGTCATATGGGCGACAAACACATGTTCGCCTGTCTTTGATCTTCTTATGCTCGTCGGTGATTCGACCATTTGAGAAGTTTTGATTAATGGCACTTATGTAAGGCACTTGAGTGTCCATGTCTTGCAAGGCATAATAGAGACATGGAATCAGGTCGTCGCCGAATTGAGGTTCTTCATAAATGGGGATCACAGACTGCCAATTATAAGCTTTGATAATGGCAGCTTTAGCTTCGAACTGAGAGCAATGGCTGGAGGTGATGAAAAACCGGGTACCAGGTGGCAGTAGAGATGGGCCAGATGGAGAAAACCAAAACATAGGTACATAATTTGTGTCAGCAACATCTACAACATACCTTGCTTCCTCAGAGTTTTCAGGTCCCAGGATTGCCGTCACATTTTCCTTTTCTACTAGATCCCAAGCTGCTTAATGCCAACATCACGAAATTTATATAGACAATTTAACTTGGCCCCAAAAAAATATAATAATTTAACACATTTTAATCATAATTGCCTAATTACTCATTTATAAAAATTACTAATTGACAAAATGTAATAAAGAAAACGGTTAGTTAGGCAAATGGTTTATTAGATTTATTTAGGTTGTTGTTCTAACTAAGTTTGTTACTATAACTATACTTATTTTCACAGATGACACATGTACAGTGGAGACTCTACATATAAGCTACACATGTACAGAAGAATACAGATTGAATAATATTCTTTTCTCAGTTTTAAATATTTCCTGCTTCACTTTACTTTTTCGTCTGTGTCTCAATTCCTTCATTTATTGTGCTTCTTCATCCTTCACTGTTTCTTCCGTCCTCTAGATCTACAGAGAAGTTCTGCAGCAACGACAGCTGATTTGTCTCATGGTATAAGAACAATTCTGTTGCTATGGATGATTCATCCTCTGCCACCGGTGGTCCGACCAACAAATCTTCCTGCGATTCGGCGCCAAATCCTTCAAGCCCGTACTATCTTCATCCGAATGAAAATATGGCATTGGTTCTGGTTAATTTGATTCTGACATGACCAAATTACCATACCTGGTCACGAACCATGAGAATGGCTCTTCAATCGAAGAACAAGCTGGTGTTCGTCGATGGAACCATTTTGGCACCGCCAGCATCAAGCTCTACCTTTTCTGCTAGGCTGTAATGTAAAACAATGGTATGTTCGTGGCTCACAAGGTCAATTTCTCCAACGATTTCGCAAAGTATTCTATGGCTAGACAAAGCTTCTGATATATGGAACGATCTGCGAGATAGATTTGTACAAAGCGACGTTTTTTGCATGGCTGAGTTGCAAGATGAGATTTATGCCTTCGGTGAGTGAATATTTTACCAAGCTAGAAAGATTTTGGGATGAATATATGATTCTTAGACCGATTACACGTTGCCCTTGTAATTTCGCATGTTCTTGTGTTAAGTATCGTGAAAACGATTACACTCTTAAGATTTTTGAAAGACCTGAATGAACGTTCTACTTCAGTCGAGTCTCAGATTATGTTGCTTGATCCTTTACCTACAGTGAACAAAGATTTCTCTACAATTTTGAAACAAGAACGTGAAATGTCCTCTAGTGTAGAGTCTGTCATTTTGTTCAATAAAAGGCCTCCGCGTCCTTTTGGTTTTTCTAGCACTGGGTCTGGTTTCAAAAATAATGTGCCTAATGGATCTGCCAACATAAAGTTTTGCACTTAATGTAACGGTTGATACATGTTATCATAAGCATGGATTTCCTCTTGATTTTAAATTCTGTCATTAAGGATCACCCTCAACCAATCAGTTTCAGTGTCAAGATTCTATTTCTAATTTTGTGAAAGAGCAAAATAATGTGTCTGATGGTCTTTTACCCAAACCACCCCCTCAGTTTATCCTAGAGCAGTACCAGAAAATCATTGCTCTCGTCTAAACCAGCTTGATTATTGCTCATAAAGCTCCCTCAATTCAATCTCTTCACAATGTTAATTCTATTTCTTCATCTCACCAAGTTCCAAGTATATCAATTCCTTTTCATTTATTCACAAGTATAGTTCCAAGTTCCAAATATTCCTGGATTATTGACACTGGTGCTACAGATATTGTATGTCATTCTCTTGAATGTTTCTCTAACTATCATGCAATTGATCCTATTCCTATTAAATTTCCTAACCATCGCTATATCATTGTTGCTATTTCTGGTACTCTGTGCATTTCTCATTCCTTAACCCTTCATAATGTGTTCTATATTCCTGACTTTGCATTCAATATCCTTTATTTTATCAAGCTCACTCATGCCATTTCTTGTTGTTTTACCTTCTTATCTTCTATTTGTTACATTGAGGATCTTTCTCTCTAGAAGATTATTGGTACAACTGAAGTGTTTGAAGGCTAATATTTCCTAAATCCTGCAACACTTGTTCCTACTATTACGATGACTACTACTCCTTTTCCATCTATTCCAAAATCACCTGCAGTTCCATTTGATCTATGGCATTATAGGTTAGGTCATACATCTACTTCCACTTTAAGAATTTGGCATCAGAAGTTTCCTTTTATTCATTTTCATACAAACCCTACTCCATGTGATGTATGTCATATTGCTAAGCAAAAGAGATTATCTTTTCGTAAGCATATCTTCAAGTAATAAAAATTTTTCTTTGATATATACTGATATTTGGGGCCCTTTTGATGTTACTTTGTTCGAGGATTTAAATATTTCTTAACTATTGTTGATGATTTCAGTCACTTTACTCGGGTTTTTCCTATGAAATATAAATCTAAAGTTCTTGTTCATCTTCAAAATTTAATAATTTCTGTTGCTAATTAGCATAATACCACCTTTCAAGTTGTAAGATCTGATAATGGCTTTGAATTTTTCATGGAATCCTTTTATAAAACCAAGGGAACCATTCATCAAACTTCTTGTATTGAAACTCCTCAACAAAATGGTGTTGTCGAGAGAAAACATCAACATATTTTAAGTGTTGCTCGTGCTCTCTTATTTCAAGCCAACCTTCCAAAATTATATTGGTGTCTTGCTATTTCTCATGTTGTTTTTCTCATTACCATTTACCTTCGCCAATCCTTCATAATTCAACTCCTTTTACCTTACTATATAATAAATCTCCTTCTTATTATAATTTGTGAGTTTTTCATTCCTTATGCTTTGCTTCCACTACTTCAGCTCATAGATCTAAGCTTGATCAAAGGGCTTCCAAATGTGTTTTTCTTGGTTTTCCTAATAATACTAAGGGATACTTGTTATAAATCTTCACACTAATGCAGTTTTTATTTCTGAAGATGTTGTTTTCTATGAATCTTCTTTTCCTTATCCTATTGCAACATCATATGATGATTCTTTTTCTAATTTACCTCCTCCAATACATACTGACCCCCTGATTATTCTCCAATTCACCTCCCATCTGATTTACCTTCTCTTGATCCTATCACCCATATACCTACTGAAGGTAATTTCCCATTGTCTTTGCCTTCTACATCTGATTTTCCTATCCTTGATTCTGTTTCTTCTCCTTCTGCACCTCCTCAAGTCTCTCGTAGACCACATAAAGCTCCTACTTAATTGCAGGATTATTACTGTTCATCCTTCACTACTTCAGCTGCCTCTTTTTCTTCTGGTGATAAGTATCCTTTTCCTTCTCGTCTTTCTTCTTCTTTATCTCCTTCGTATCATTCTTTTTGCCTTGCTATCTTTTGTCACCTACTACCTATTGACAAGCTTCTAAATTTAAGCCTTAGCGTGATGCTATGGATACTGAAATTTCTGCTTTTGAACAGAATGAGACATGGATCCTCACTCCTTTTCCTAATGGGGTACAACTCATTGGTTGCAAATTAGTCTTTACTAAGAAATATAAGTTTGATGGTACTCTTGATTGGTATAAAGCTAGGTTAGTTGCCAAGGGCTTCACTCAAACAGAGGGCATTGATTATTTTGATACATTTTCTCTTGCAGTTAAGATGACTACGGTTCGGTTATTGCTTGCTTTAGCATATGCAAACAATTGGCATATTCAACAGCATGATGTGAATAATGTCTTTCTTCATCGTGATCTTCATGAGGATGTTTATATGGTTTTACCACCTGGATTTTACACGTCTAACTTTTCTCTTGTTTGCAAACTTTAGAAATCTCTTTATGGTTTAAAACAATTTAGTAGGCAGTGGTTTCAGAAACTTTCTTTTGCTCTTGTTTGTTATGGGTTTATTGAATCTAAGGCTGATTATTCTTTGTGTATTAAAGCCTCTGGGTCTAGTTTTACTGTTCTCTTGGTATATGTGGATGATATCCTTTTAACTGGCAATGATTTGGCTAAAATTAATATGGTAAAAACTAATCTTGATCAACTTTTTAAGATCAAGGATCTTGGTTCAGCGAGATACTTTGTTGGTCTTGAGATTGCCTGTAGTAAATCTATAATTTCTGTATGTCAGTGTAAATTTGTTATGGACCTTCTTACTGCTACTTGTTACCTTGATTGCAAACCTGCCTCTACTCCTTTGGATAAGCATGCCAAATTGAGTCTTACTTCAGGTATTCTTTTGTCTAATCCATATCCATATCATCAGTTTGTTGGGCGTTTGTTGTATTTGACCACCACTAGGCTTGATATGTCTTTTGCTACCTAACAATTAAGTCAATTTTTGTCCGCCCCAACTGATCTTCATCTTAAGGCAACCCATAGGGTATTGCGTTATTTGAAATCCACTTCATCCAAGGGTTTTTTCTTTCCTTCTACTTCAGATTTTTTTTTTTGAAAGGCTTTAGTGACAGTGATTGGGCTGCTTGTATTGATTCTAGGGGATATATTACTGGCTATTGGGTATTTCTTGATAATGCTCTCATCTCTTGGAAATCTAAGAAGCAAAGTATTGTATCTTTGTCCTCTTGTGAAGCTGAATATCATGCTTTATGTATGACTATATGTGATATTCAATGGTTTGTTATACTCGTTGGATGATCTTCATGTTTCTCATTCTCGGGTTGCCTTCTTATATTGTGATAATCATTCTACTATTCAACTTTCCTCGAATCCTACTTTTAATTTCATGCTCATACCAAGCATATTGAGTTGGATTGTCATCTTATTCATGTCAAGGTTCAAGAGGGTATCATTCAATTGTTGCCTATTCGTTCTCAGAATCAACTTGCAGATATTTTTACGAAGCCTCTTGATGCAGGTTCATTTCATTTTAATGTTTCCAAGCTGGGCATGATTGATATTCATGCTCCCTCCAGCTTGCCGGGGGTTTGACAAAATGTAATAAAGAAAATGGTTAGTAAGGCAAGTGGCTAATTAGATTTATTTAGTTTGTTAAACTAAGTTTGTTACTTTAACTACTTTACTTATTTTCACAGATGACACATGTACAATAGAGACTCTACATAGGCCACACATGTATAGAAGAATACAAGAATACAGATTAAATAATATTCTTTTCTCAGTTTCAATATTTCCGGCTTAACTTTACTTTTCTCTCTTTTTCGTCTGTCTCAATTCCTTCATTCATTGTGCTTCTTCGCCCTTCACTGTTTCTTCCGTCCTCTAGATCTAAGAGAAATTCTGCATCAACAACAACTGATTTGTCTCACTACTTCCAGTCCTAATAATAAGGCTAAGTTATTATTATTATTTAAGGATTGAGCTAACTAAATAAGTTACTTGATGTGTATCATATGGAGATTGCAGTAGTGGCGTATTACCTACTTTTGTGGCATCGAGGACGTCGTTGTGAACAGAATTCTCGACTTTATGATCTATCTTGGTGGATGTATCCGTATGAACGGCATAGTAATCTTCGAGGGCGAGGCTGTCGTTGACCATGGAACCAAGTGCTGAATCCAGATCAAGAATGACTCCTACTGGAATAAGTCTTTTCTTCTGCTCAACTGTGGCCGCCATGGAAGCTCTTGCTGTGATGTGAAGGCACAATAATACTAAGAGAAGAAGGCTACTCATACTTCACAGAGAAGCTTTTCTGCAACTCTGCCATTGATCTCATGCCTCCGTCTCTCTCTTCCCCTCCCTCCCTCTCTACTCTTCCTCTATCAATTAATGAATGCCCCAACCTCCAATATTCCTTTATACTCTTTATTTTCACTCTTTTATAACTCGTTGGGCACGTGTTTGGAAATGAATCTTACACACACACCCATACTTCAAGCTCAGATTGATCTAGTTGTCCTTGTCGTAAATTAAACTCTATCCCTGACACGCCAGTGAAAGTAATAGCCTCAATTTCATTGCGTGGTGTTTGGCCATTGTCTGTGCTGCCTGGCTTCTCTAAAGCCATAGCCAATGCTTCGATTGTGTGATAAGCCCACCATCCATAGATAGTTAGCCTACTTTTGAAACTCTTCGAGAAATTTGTCTCTTTCTCCACACGTGTTTTTGTTTTTTTTGAATCCCTTGGCCTCACTCACAATGCACCTTGCATGGATCTTGTCAAAGGAACTCGATCATCAAAATTTGTTAAAAAAGAAGATCGATGGGCATGCTCTCGTAATCTTATGTGTTGAGGATATGTCAGAGAAGATAGTTCTTGGGTAAGCATCCAAGCATATCCTTCACCCATCATCTCTTTTTCCTGTGCAGACAAAATAAATCTTGTTCCAAGATCCATGCTCATATGGACAAGAAATACATGTGTCCGCGTGGAATTTAACGTGTCAAGAGTGCTATTAATTTCAGAATCTTTTGAATCTGAATCAATGGCAGTTACGTTATCCATTCGTATGACCATAGCTTTCAAGACATTGGTGAGGTATGGAAGAAAGGTGACCGCCATATTCTGTCTTTTCATAAATGGGGACGATCGATTGCCAACCAAGAGCTGTAATAATGTCAGCTATAGCTGGGAACTGAAAGCAGTTAAGGCCTTCATCGGAGTAGATGGAGGATGGGGAAGGAGGTGGCAAAAGAGACGGACCAGTCATGGGAAACCAAATAACAGGTACTTGGTTTTCCTCTCTCGTACCACGCTTCACTATACACCTTGCTTGCTCTGAATTTTGGGGCCCCAATATGGCACGCACTTTGGCTTCCTTTATGAGATTACCAGTTGCTTGCATATGTCAATGGTTGTCTCCAAGATCTGTCACCTTGATCTCTCCATATTTTTTTGATAAATTGATCTCTCCATATTAACTTAGAATAAAGTAAGCCTAGTTTATACTCGATCTATTCTCCATATATATGTGTGTTACTTTTAGAAGAATTTTCTAGTTTAGAGTTTAAGTCACTTAAATGTAGTTAATGTTTATTTATTAATTTTATCTAGATAATTAATATTTAAACGTGGCTCCTTATATTTTTCTCTTTCATTCAAAATATCATTTCTTGGCACATTGGTCCTCATGGTGAATCCTAGAATGGACCTTTGATGAGGTCTGTTGTTTGAAGCTGGCAAAAGGAAGGGATGAGAGAGAGAGAGAGAGAGAGAGAGAGAGAGAGATTTTTGAAACTAAAGGAGAAAAAATTAAAGGGTAAAGGAGTAAAAATACACATGTGTTTTACCCCGGGAGCATTCAGCACCATATACTTTTTTTGAGAGCAAAAATGCACATGTGGTTACCATTTTAGAGCAAAAGTCATATCTCATCGTTATGTTACTCTTTACTTCATCTCCTTTTCTTTCATCACGGTGAACAGTAACATAACGATGGGATGTGACTTTTATTCCAATATGGTAATCACGTGTGTTTTTTTACTCCAAAAAAAACATATAGTGTTGAGCGCTCACTAGGATAAAACACATGTGTATTTTTGCTCATTTACCCAAAATTAAAATCTTATTTAATTTAGGTAAAGTTAGAACTTTTTTTGTATTTAATACTGATTAATAAGTTAACTATAGTTTAAATAAATTAGTTGAAATAGAATAAATGGAGTGACAAAATAGGTTTACTCTAAGTTAACTTGGAGGGAGGGAGGAGGACAGGCCACATGGAGACCAAAAAAAAAAAGTTGTAGATTAAATTATATATATATAAACAGCTTAGAGCGTAATAAGCCAATGAGATGAGAGTTAGTACAGATGGTAAGGGATCCAGGACTAGGCCCTTGGGTCGTGGGTTCGATCCTCTCTGCCGTCGCTGAGACTCCTTTGGTAGGCGATCTCGTAAGTCCCCCATAGAGCCCAGGGCTGTGCCCTGACCTTGATAAGGGACTGGTGTCGAACCCTTCCAAAACTTTTCAGTATAAAAAAAAAAAAAAAAGGCTTACAGCGTAATAAATTACGGATTATGAGTGTCAAATTTTCAACATATGCACTCAAAATCTCACATTGAATTTTTGAAATTACATATGCTAATTTTTTTCATGAATAGTTCTAAGAAAATATTTAACTGTTACAGGCGCAGGAATTTTACAATGACTTTTCAAAATTTGACACTGACGTGATAATTTTCTAAGTAATTTTCCTACTCAATTAACACGAACGACTGGAAATACTCGTTACAAAAATTTGACACTCATGTTCCAAAGTCATCCCCCAAATTCTAACTTTAATTAAAAATGGGGATAAACATCATTTTTACTTTAGAAGTTTTGATTGAAGGGTATTGGGCACTTAGAAGCTTTTTTGGAACAACTTTATCCTAGAAGTTAACAAAATGTTTGGAATTTTTTGCTAAGGGGGTAGTATGTATCTAGAAGTTTTTTTTGTAGGAGCCCTAAAATTTTACTAAATGTAGCATAAAATTAACGATCAAAATTAATAGAAAGATAAAATTACTACATTTTGTTAACTTTTAAGCTGAAATTGCTCCAAAAAAACTTTGGTGCCTAATACTTTTCAGCTAAAATTTTCAAAGCAAAATTTCATAAATATTAACGACTATTTTACTTAAAGAAATACAAAAAACAAGCCATTTTTTTTACAAGAATCATTTGATAAATACTCAAACAAAAATCTCAATTTCAAAACACGTTACTGAAACTAATAAATGGTATCTTCTTACATTGATATAGGCGAGTGTGTGTAGATCAGAGTATTTATATATTATCTCCAATCTTTAGTTTATGACATATTCTATAGTTGAATTTTTTTCCATTAAGTGATCTTATATGGAGTACTGAATGTTTGACCCCAAAAAGAAAAATGGAGTGCTGAATGGACTATATGGTTTGAATTTTTTGTTTTTTCCGGGTACAATGTCGTGTCTTGGCCATTGGTTAGACTTTGCCCATAGAGTCATATCCCAGTACCCAAAGTTTTTTTAAGCTATTTGGACTTAAAACTAATTTTCCCCAGATCAAACTATTCAGGGGAGCTGGAGTTTTCAAGGACTCGGACTAATTTTAAGTTCTTTTTTCCTAGTTAATGATTATCGCAAAAAATCTGTCAAGAAGTCATGTTGTTTTATCATTTTTAGAAGATGGAAATTGAATTTGTGTTAACCTCCTCCTGCTGCAGCGACCACATCATTCTGAGCAACATTCTTGACTGTAAGGTTGATCTTGGGGCCTGTTCCCGTAAAATTGGAATAGTAATCATGGACGGCGAAGGCGAGGCTGTTGTTGAGCATTTGACCAAGTGTTGAATTCAGATCAAGAATGACCCCCTATTTGTACTATTCGCGTGTCCGCAATGGAAGGTCTTGCTGGGATGTGAAGGCATAATAATACTAAGACAAGACTGACACTTAAGAGAGAAGAAGCAGGCTTTGAAGCTTTTCTGCAATTCTGCCATTGATGACATGCCCCTCTCTCTCCCCCCTCCCTCCCTCTCCACTCCACTCTGCCTCTATCAATTGATGAGTGCCCCAGCTTCCCATATTATTATACCCTTTATTTTCACTCTTTATTTTATTTTTTAAAATTTTATAACTCATTACCGATGGTTTTTTTAATCCTATTATCAGATATTATTCAAGCAATCAATAAACCATTCTAGATCGAGGTTTCATGATGGAGATGCCTATACCCGTAGTCTTTTTTAGCAAGGCGATATTCAAACTATGTTTACCCACTATATCATCTACCCGATCCACGACCAAGTAGCCTTAGTTTCTTTATTTTCACTCTCCTTTTGTCTTTATTTGCTTTTCGAATTAATTTTTTATTTGGATTGTCGCATTCATACATTTGCATACGTTCCTAAAAAGGTTGAAATAATATTCTCTCGTTATAAAACTGATGAAAATAAGTGAAGAGATTATAGAGAGAGAAAGTAGAGAGAGAAATTTTCATTTCACTGTATAATGAATAGTTACAGAATACCTCTATTTATAGAAGGAAAATGAGTCTTTAGTGTAATTTCCACTTCAAGGTCATTTGGTGTAATTTTCCCTTAAACATACAACTGCTCATTCACGGAATGCATTCCCGTGAGAATGTATAATTGTGTGTGGGTCCCACCAAATAATAAATTACTATGTGTGATACTATGCATGGTACTATGCGTGGGTCTCATGTCATCTTGTAATATTTAGAGACCGTAAGTCAATGGACATCCACATAATAAGTATATTCATAACACTCCCCCTTGGATGTCCATTTATGAATATGCCTCGTTAAAAACTTTAACTAGGAAAAACCCAGTGGGATAAAAACCTAACCAAAGAAAAGAGTACATCATTCATTGATACATTATCCAGTGTTGCCTCATTAAAAACCTTTCTAAGAAAACTCAGTGGGACAAAACCTAGATAAGAGAAAAAGAGTATAGCGTGTATCGTCTCCCTCTCTTGATTACATCAAACTTGCTCCCCCTGATGACTACATTGCTTCAATATTATTCTGAGCATATCATCCTTTCTATCATCAAGTATTCTGTTATTCGCTGTGGAATAATAGAAACGCTCGATCTGATTGTTCATTGTATACCTGTAAGATCTAAATCTTTCAAGTAAAATCATAATAATCTTTTCATAAATATACATGTGCATATAGAACTTTAATAAATGTTTATTCAGATAATGATGCCACATGCACTATAAATGCTTCATGCCATGAATTCATTTAATTGATTATTCTCGAGAATTTGATGTTTTTAGCATCTTGAGTCCTTCTAGGACTTATACTTCTGGCATATTTAGTCCTTCGGGGACATATGCTTCTGGCACCTTACGTCCTTCAGGAATATGTGCTTTTGGCACACACTAATATATTGTGGCTCATGATCCTCATTATCATTCATTACAGCATATGCTATCATATCAACATAAATGTCGTCAACGTTGACTTTATTTTTCGGTCCCATCGGATTTCATTCATAATTTGTTAAGATCTCATTATATTCACATATATTAGGTACCTAGGTCTCTTTTTGGACCACAACACACTCTTCTTATAATATCTCTTATGGAGAAACATCTCTTCAGGAGATGGCTCTTCTGGAGCTTTTCTTAATTATCCTCGACTTGATCATCTATACTTTATTGCTCCTTTTTCTCATTTGAGGATTTTTTATCTTTAAAACCGATGGACCAGCAACGCTTCAGGCGTGCTTTATAACAATTCATATAGGAGCATTTGCAGTTGGGACATGTGACTTTGTCACTTTCTTTAGGTCAGTAAATGCTTTTAGCATTCGATTAGCTAAACTCTGCAAATGAATTATTTTTTGAACTTTTAGTGCACATTTCTTTGTACGAGGATCAATATGAGCCAATGATAATTCATTCCACTTTATCTCTTTAACCAATCTGCTTATTTTTTTTCTCCCCCTCATCTAATCATGTAGTGTATGGAATCCATCTGTGTGCATTATAGTGAATCATTGCACATACAAAACTGTTAAGATGGAATTTATCTGGCTCCTGACCAAAAGCGAATTTTACAAGGAGAATTTTGTTGGGTTATATAATTGCTGCAAATATATATAAAAAATGTTCTCATAATCATTGATCTACTCATATATGATTTTTGGATCATTCAATCTGGAAATTGCCCGCATAAAATATTGCAAACTTCTGGTTGCAAACATCACTACAAACTTTGCAGATTTATAATCTCACATATAATCTTTTAATTTGATATATTTCCCGAGATCCATTTCCAATAATATTTTCATAATCATTTTTATTTGAGAACATGCAGCTGTACGACTCGGATGATCAAACGAGTCATGCCAACTTTCCATATGATTTATCATCAAATCTAATATCCATTCCTGGGGAATCAACACACAAACATTCACAAATTATCAAACAAACTTTCATAGATAATTAACACAAACACTCACACTTGATATATATATCAATCTCCCCCTCAAATGTGAGTCCATTAAAATCAAAATATGTAACTTCCATACAATATTTTATGATAATAGCATATATGATATCTATTTCTACAGATATCATTAAAATTCCACAGATTTCTTTATGCATTATCAATGCATAATTTTGTTACTTCTGGTAACAAAATGTTCATTTTCCAGAATCGATAATCAAAATATATATCATTATAAAATACAAAATCGTCATATATGTATCACTACAGATTCACGAGCACAACACTGTGGAATCACATATACATTACTGTGGAATCACAGGCGCAACATGCATCACTGTGGAATTGTCGTATGCATATGTAGTCAAAAAATGTCTAAGCTCGTACTTGACAGAAAGCATATCTGCAAAGATTCAACAGGACTGCGCATATCTGCAGTGATTTAATAGTATTGAATTCGGCTATAAATAGAAGAAGGCAAACGAACATGCCTCACAAATGCTCAAGCATCTGATAATATCAACTACCAGATACTCACACATATTTTTTTAAATTCTATTGTCATGGCAGGACCAAGCAATTTTATCCCGGTTTCTGATACATCCGACACAACATTACTTGATACTTTGTTGTATGATGATCAGACAAACATGTCATTTTCTTCTTTACTATTTTCTGATCCTTTGGACATGTTTATTCCTCCTTCTGCATCAAATATACCTACTTCTCCCCCTAGAACAAATGTTCTTCCTCAATCTACAAGTATTGAAGGTACAATTGAAGCAGGTTCATCAAGGAGGCCTGTTAAGAAGTGTAGAACTATGGCCGACTTAATGGAGTCTACCAGTCAAGTTCAGCTAATAGTCACAACAATCAATGAACTAACATTCACAATCCAGCAAACGACCACCAGCTAGCCATCAACAACCAGCCAGCCAGCAACAATCAACCAGCCAACAATCACTAGCCAGCCAACAACTACTAGCCAGCCAGCAACTACAAGCCAGTTAGCACTTAGCAACTACTAGCTTATTAGAATGTAGTTGTTGTGATGTTTTACGGGATATCATACATACCAATGGACTTCAGTGTCATAAACTTGAAGTTCACGGAAGGAGAACATGTATGATTTCCCACGCTATTTTATTTGAAAATGTACAGGATAAATCTTACAATACTAATAGGCTTCCAATGTTTAATTTTAGTAATAAAAATTTTGGAGAAATCAAACATTTTCTGACACAGTATTGTATAGATTTACAAGCATCAGGATATAACTTGATGTATAATCCTGTATTGGCCTATTATGAGGTCCTTTGTATTGGTTCGGAATGGACGAAAAATCCAAATGAACCCTGCGGGAGTTCATTTCAAACCAACATTGAAAATCCATTAGATAAAGGAAAACAACCAGCGGTTAATATTCCATATGATACTTCATCCTTTAAACAGGGTGAATTATATAGATTAACAATGGAGCAACAGGAAAGAATAAAGAGAACTACGCTCCATGATTTAAGAAATTATTTTCATTTAACCCTCGATGATGCGAGTAAGCAATTAAATATGAGTACTCACATCATCCAAAAGATTTATAAAAAAAAAAGGGTTAAAAGAGTGGCCATACAAAAAACTTCAAAAACTTATGAGGCAGATCTCGATATTACGAAGAGCTTTACCTCATCTTGATCCCATCTTAAGAGAAGAAAAAGAAGATGACATTAAATATCTTCAGAATGAGATGATTGAGCTTTGTAATGGAGTTGAACCACTCGCTATTAAACTTTGTTGAAATAATATTACTTTTTGTTTAATTATTTTGTTTATAAATATTCCTCTCTCGTATTCACAAAAATTTTTATAATTATCTAAACACAAAATAATAGTAAAATAACCATAATCACAATTTATTTATTGCTTCATTTACTTCTGGGAATGAAGTTGGATAAAATTCATGATCCATAATTCACTGATTTGTTTGATCATGATAATAAATTAATCCACAATATTTCTTGACTTAATCACAATATTGCTACTACAAGAGCAAATTGGATATATTTATTTACAATCAACCATGATCATACAATCCCTTGTCTCATTATTTGAGGGGGTATTTAATGCCAAATATACAATTTTGAGGCCTTTATACAACTGATGGCATACAAAATTTATGGATCAAGCATTGTTTCATAATTTATCTCTTGGCTTCAGGCTAACTTGTCTCTTATGGTCTCAAGCCAATTTATGCCTCCTTATAGTCTCAGGCCAATTTATGCCTCATATTTCCATGGCATTTTGATCTCATGATACATATGGCCTTTAACAATTTTTCATCAGGATAAATATAATATAAGCATAATAAAATAAATAGATGCAACCCACTAATATGTATATATTAGTGTCGTTGCCATAAATAATAAAAGAGAGGGGTATATATATAAAGCAATAAATAAAATAAAAGATAAAAGATAAAAGGGAAGGAGGATATGAAGCAGTAAATGAATTATAAATAAATGGAGTCCACTACACTAGTTTTACCACCATGAAAAATAAAGCAGTAAATAATAAAATAAAGGGTTAAGGTGCAAATTTACCAATAAACTATTGGCCTAGGAGCACCCAACACAATAAACTCTCTAGTGGACCAAAAATACCAACAAACTTTTAAAAACGTAAAATTTTCATAATGCCGTTAAATGGGAGATAACGTCCGTTTTCTGGGCTTGGGAAAAATTACAGAATAGCACTCAAATGTTTATGAAACTATATTTAAACCCCAAAAAATTTAAAATTTTTTTATTTTAGTCCCTCTATGTACTTTATATGGAGGGACTAAAGTGAAAATTATAAAAAAAAAATTGGGGCTGAAAGATAATTTTTTTAAACTTTGGGTTCTTTTTTGTAATTTTTGTGAGGCCCCTGGTTACAAGATTTTTTTTAACCTTAGCCTGATTCTGCCTGTGGCTTATTAAGGAGGCCTGTAATTTTAAAAATTTTGTAAACAATCTAATAAGCTACACACCTCACTTCAAAACAAGCTCACTTCAAATAGGGCAAAAACTTAATTACTTTACATAAGCAAAAAACATACCTATTTTAAACAAGCTGTTGATATAGTTCTGTTTTCAGCTTGTTTAAAGTAGGTTTGTTTTCACTCTGTTTGAAGTAGGCTTGTTTTGAGGTGAAGCCTGTGGTTTGTTAAATTACTTACAAAATTTTTAAAATTACAGGCCTCCTTAATAGGCCACAGGCCAGACTAAAACCGAAAAAAAAGGCCTATAACCAAGTGCGAATTTTGGGTAAGGATGACCCCACAAAAATTACAGAAAAGAACCTAAAATTTTAAAAAATTATCTTTCAGCCCCAAATTTTTTTGTAATTTTCATTTTAGTCCCTCCACATAAAGTACGTGAAGGGACTAAAATAAAAAAAAATTAATTTTTTGGGCTTAAATATAGTTTCGTAAATATTTGGGTGCTATTCTGTAATTTTTCCCAAGCCCAGAAAACAGACGTTATCTCCAATTTAATGGCATTGTGAAAATTTTACGTTTTTAAAAGTTTGTTGGTATTTTTGGTCCACTAGAGAGTTTATTGTGCTGGGTGCTCCTGGGCCAATAGTTTATTGGTAAATTTGTACCTTCACCCTAAAATAAATGGTGCCCACTATACTAGTGTTGCTACCATAAAAGATAAATAAAGCATTAAATAATAAAATAAATGGTATCCACTATACTAGTGTTGCTACCATGAAAGATAAATAAAGTAGTAAAGAATTAAAATAAAATAAATGGGGCCCACAAAGTGTCACCACCATAAAAGATAAATAAACGCTAAATAAAATAAATAAATAGAGCTCACTAATAGATACTAGCATGCCTCCATGAAGAATAAATAAATGTAAAATAAAATAAATAAATGGAGTCCACTAACAAATAGTATTGTCGCCATAAAAGATAAATAAATGCTTAATAAAATAAATAAATGTTAGGAACATAGAAATAAATGAATAAAATAAATGTTAGTGACATAAAAATAAATATAATACTTAAATTAATAATAAAAATTTTGTGAAATATAAATGAGAAAATTGAAAAACCCGACTAACCTAGATTGCCCGTCGGTGATAACTTTTTCTTCTCATTTTTTTAATATTATAATATGTTATTATTATATTTATAAAACATATAGGGTCCATGGATATATATATATATATATATATATATATATATATATTTATATTTATATTTATATTTATTTTGATGTCATCCCTTTATGAACTAGCATATTTTTATTTTATACATATCACGTCATTGTAAACAAGTTCATATAATTCTGCAAAAGACAAGACATATCCCATCCTTCTTTCTTTTTTTCACTTTTTCTTAGGTCTCTCCTGTCATTTCCGTTTTTTAATTCTTTCTTTTTCTCTCTTCTCTCTCTCCTTCTTTTATCTCTTTCTGTCGGCAATAATGTGGAGCTGAAGAAATTGAAGAAATTTCAAGATATGCAATATCTTGAAATCAGGAAATAAAACCTCTCCATCAAATAAAAAGAGGAAATCTGATGTGGTGGAGGATAACCCTGGAGAAAAACCGAGAGCTACACGAGGCGAAATTAATTGGAAAAACAGAGAAGAGTTGGTGACGGTAATTAATTCAGAGAGCAGCAGAGGAAAAAGAAAACAGAGCTTTCTCAACGTAGAAGGAGGAGGAAGGATGTAAAACGATTAGGGACCGAAGAAGGATCTGAACAAAACAAAGAGGAGGCGGCAATTAAAGGAACACGGAGGCCGAGACGCAACACGGAGGAATAAAAGAAACTGGAACGTAGAAATGGAAGGAGGAATATGTATCTGAATCTCACTGATCGGTAAGAGTGAAGAAGTTATCAGTCGAAGGAGAAGGAGGAGAAGCTATCGTGTTGTGTTAACGTGTTGTAAAACTGATGAGAATAAATGAAGAGAAATTAGAGAGAGAAATTCTCATTTCACAGTATAATGAATAGTTACAGAAGACTTCTATTTATAAAAGGAAAATGAGCCTTTAGTGTAATTTCCACTTCAAGGTCATTTAGTGTAATTTTCCCTTAAACATATTCATTCATAGAATGCATTCTTGTGAGAATGTATAATTGTGTGTGGGTCCCACCAAATAGTAAATCATTATGTGTGGTACTATGCGTGAGTGTCATGTTATCCTGTAATATTTAGAGACCGTAAGTCAATGAACATCCACATAATTAATAAGTATATTCATGACATCTCTTTTTTTCTCATCTTGCTTATCCCTTTTTTTCTCACTAATTTTGACAAAACACGGCTCTCTTTATTGGTTTATTTATATTATGGGGAAAATCTCAATTAAATCTAGTAAACATATGAAAATTTAAATTCATACTTACATTTTTAACAAATTCCTGATTAAGTTAAAATGCCTAATTAGATATTTCTAAGAGAACCCTATGTAATTGAAAAGGAAATTGAGGGTTTGTTGTTTATCCTCCTCTATAATTAATACTAAAAGTAAATTTAATGATAATTAATACTCGTTTTTAGAAAATAAAAATTAAAAAAAGTACTAATGTTTTTAAAATTTTAACGTAACTTTCAACAACTATTTCTAAATAAACTTTTAATTACTGTTTTTTTTAAAAAAATAATCGTTGAAAGTATTAAAAAAAGTTATAGTGACTATTTTATAAAAATCAGTTTGAAAAAACAAAGCAATTTGGTGGTTATAAGAAGGGAAAATCCATCTTGGGGTTTTTACAAGAGAAAAAAATTTAAAAAAGGCCTCAAGATTTTGAAAATACCAAAAAAGGTCTCAGGGCTTTTTTTGTATAAATTCATTAAAACTTTAGTTATTAACGGGGCTGATATAATTCTTAATGGGGCTGATATAATTATTAACGTTTTAATTAATTTATACCTGGTATTTTCAGAATCTTATGACCTTTTCTAAAAAAAAAATTCTTATAAAAGCCCAAGATGGATTTTCCCTTATAAAAAAGATAAGTTGGAAAATACACTGGAAACAACCTAGAGGATAAATTAGCATATTCCATTGACAATACCAACGAAGAGTGATATTGTCGTCCGGAGTAGAAATGTTGTCACAGAGTAAAAGGGAGTAGAGACCAAACTGTTGTTTCTGTTGACCAGAGACCAAACTGTTGTTTCTGTTGACCAAAGTTGTTTCCCACGTTTTTTTAAAGGTTTTTAACAAGATATTTTTATCATATACTGTGTACTCTTTTTTTTAATTAGGTTTGTGTTCCATTGGATTTTTTTTTTAGATAAGGCATATTATTTACTTATAAACATCAAATGAGAATTTTAAAAATATTGTGGTGGTGGATGCTATTAAGCCTCTTAGGATTCTATTTTATGATTAATGCATATAACCTCCTATATTAATGCATATAACCTCCTATAAAGGAGGATAGGAGGTTATAGGCATTAATCATAAAATAGAGTTGGATTGCTAGAGCTGGAGCACGAAATACTCAATTAATTTCGAACGGATTGACTGATTTCGCTCAAACCCTCCATTTTCTTTGCCTTTTTTTTGGGAGGGGGTTAAGTAAAAACTATAAAGACTATAAAAACATAAGTTTTTACCAGTTTATATGTTTTTACACTAGTTTTTACCTCAGATAGTGTTTACTTGTGTTTTAACACTTAAGACCCCAGTAAGTTTTTATGTTTTTACACTAGTTTTTGACAACACTGATTGTACCTACTGAATGATGTCAGTCTTCATGTCATTATTTTATGTGGCTTTTATAAATGGAAAAATTCTAGTTAAATCTCTTTTTAAATTTCTAAAACCCTCAAAAATCATGTGAATTTGTAAAAAGATTGAAAAGACATGTGAACATTTTTGGATTTTTCAAATTTGGATGAATTTACCTTTTTACCTTTAGTATTTAAATAAATTTAAAAAAATTGCCCCTCGCCAGAGGGCCATCGCGGCCGGTTGACTGTTGCTAGACTTTGGTTGCGTGGGCTCTGACCGGTGGCCACTGGGAAACAGAATGAGAAATCAATTCTCAAGAATTGATCACTCTAGCCATTTCCCAGTGACCGGCAGCAGTGGCCCTTCGGTGAGAGATACATTTATTTAAAAATTAACGATAAAAGGGTAAATTCATCCGAATTTACAAAACCTAAAAATGTCCCCACCTCATTTTAATCTTTTTATAAATTCACATCACTTTTGAGGGTTTTAGAAATTGAAAAGGATTTATATGGCATTTTTCCTTTATTAATTTAAAATGTTTTATTGAAAAAAAAATCTGACACTCTGCTTTTTTCTCTCTCATCCTCCTCTCCCACATTTCACTCAAAATTTCTCTCTCTTCTTGCACAGCTCTCCCTTCACAATAATTGAGTTGTAAATTAAACCATCATATGAAGACTCGCAAATAACAATGATATTTAAGTTATTAAATACTAAAGTACTATTAATATTTTAAGTTGGACAAGAAGTATTAATGTTTCTTAAAAATATTATTAATATAAAAAATCGTATTACCACAATAATATCCTATATTTATGATCGGCTGGAGTTTTTTTTTTAAAAAAAAAAAATTAGTTACCGGCGTCGGTGGTAGATAATGATGAGATCCGATAATTGGTTGTATGTTAGTTAGTTCCAAGCGTATATGACATTCTCCTATATTTATCCCTTGCATAAATAGCTGGATCCAACTAAAAGAAGCTAGCGACAGCACTTTACGTAGACAGAAGTGGGAGTACGGAGAGAGTACGATTCCAGTTTTTGACACAAGCCATCTTTTATAAGGTTTTTATATTTTTAAGGGTAAACGAGTAAAAGTACACATGTGTTTTATGTTTAGGAGTTTTCAGCGTTATATGTTTTTTTTTTGATTAAAAATACACATGTAGTTATCATTTTGGATCAAAAGTCACAACTTACTGTTATGTTATTGTAAAAAATACACATGTGTTTTACCTCCAGGAGCTCCCAACACTATATGCTTTTTTTGGGAGCAAAAATATACATGTGGTTACCATTTTAGAGCAAAAGTCACATCTTATCGTTATGTTATTGAATACAAAACTGTAAACTAATTAATTTGAGATACTGGGTGCAAAAAATATTTCAAAAAGTAATATATAATTTAAATATAAATAAATATAATATATTATAAAAATTAAAAAAAATGTTCATCCCTCTAATAAAAGGATAGGCACATAATGAACACCTAAGATGTGGGTACACAACTTGGACTCATTGTAAAGACATATTATATAATGAAGAAGTTTAAAATAATTAATATACAATTTATATTTTAATAATATTAACTACCTTTAACTAGTTTTCTTAATTATTGTAAATAATTAATAAAACTAATTTATAATAGGCACAAAATAGCATCACCGAAGTAAAGTTTTGGAAGAAACAATATTGTAAATAAAAAGTTACATTTAAGATTGTTGATTAAATAGGATGGTTGTTATGAAAAAGTGTGGCCTTTGCGAAAAAGTATGTTGCTTGACCGAAATAAATTTAGTTATACGAGACAAACTAAAATTATCCCATATTTATTTTAAGGTTTAGTTTAGGAGTTCCATTTTGGAGGGAAAATAAAGGAAAGGAAAGGTTTTGGTAGTCCTTTCCTTTATTTGAGAGTTTTAAAAATAAGAGGGGAGGGAATTAAGGATTTTTACAAATCCTTCAAAAACCCCCTTCTTCATAAAAATGAAATTCCCCCAATATGGGGGGTTTTAAGCGGGAACATGGATTAATTATTTTTTTACCCTCGTTCAAATAAAACACTCTCGTTATTTCTGATTTCTTTTCTATTCCTATATCTCTTTCCTTTCCTTCTCCTCCAAACTCCCAAATAAAGCCTAATGGTTAAGATGTAAAAATATACATAAGGTTTTTCCCTAGAAACAAAAATACACATATGCTTTTTTGAGGAGCAAAAATACATATGTGGTTATCATTTTGGTGTAAAAGCACATCCCACCGTTAAATCATTGTTCACCGCCGTTATGTTACTGTTCACCTTATCTCTTTCTTTTTCATCATAGTGAACAATGACTAAACGATGAGATGTGACTTTTGCACCAAAATGGTAACCACATGTGTATTTTTGCTTCTGGGGAAAAAGCTCATATGTATTTTTACACCTTAATCCTTATTTTAATTAGAGGGATGGCAGTTTAAGCCTTTATCAAGATGGAACTCGTGATCTTAGAGTTTTTATACTACTAAGTTATAACTCAATTGGTATCCATTTAAATTTAATTTAAAATTATTCTCTAACAAACATTGTTGTATAGTGTGTGTGTGTGTATCATGAATTGTTACGTAAAGGTGTAATGAAGCTATTGAATTTTTTAGAACGTTGCAATATTATCGTATGGAGAAGGGCCCACCAAATGTTGGTTTTTTTTTTTTTTTTATACATGCTTGAGTTGTCGTGTTTGGTATAACTTTTAGGAGAGTCAATCAAGCTTATTTACTATTTCAATCGAACTTATGGATTTTTTTTTTCATTTAGATGAAATTTTTTTTAAATCGGGTTTATGAGATAAAGACAGCTTATTTAAAAAACCAGCTTTCCTAGCTTATAAAATAAAAACTTCTTATTTTAATTTAGCTTATGAAGTAAAAACTATTTCTTGTTGGCCATGAAAAAACAAGAGGAGAATTTATTCGTCACAGAACTGGAGATAAGAATTGAAGCAAGGAGCATTATACAAACACGCACGCTTATCACATGTTTAATAAGCGGCAACTGGCTAATTAACTAGCAAGTCCTACTATAATTAAGCCTTATTAGCTTATTTGAAAGGCTGCTTCTTTTTTTTAATCGAAAGCTAAATATATATTAATACTTGAACAAATACAAACAAAACAATCTCAAATACAACCAAATAAACCAGATACAAAAACAGCCAAGAGTATATAATTGATTTAAGAGTAGAAGAAAACTCATAGGCAATAACGGTCTTCTCGATATCCAAGGTTAGAAGTGACGGCAAAAGAAGTGTTGGTCGTAAAACTCACCCTGAAGGGCACACATCCTTATAAGCATTAGCTGTAATTAGAGCAGCTGTACAAACACCCCATATTGGGGTAAAGAACCTAGAAAACCCAACCTCAGAGAGAAGAAGACCCATAATGTTCTGAATAAAATTTCTGCTCTTCTGATCAAGTAGATCCGATGACCTTGACCACACACCGAAAAACACCTCTTTAAATCTTCCCCCAAGAACGCAAATCTGAGCTACCAAGAGATAATCAGATCTAATAACGTTCAAACAATCATCTAACCAAGAGGATTTGAACGCAAATCTTACAGACCTGTTTATTCCCTTAGATAAAAACACCACCATAAAACCCAAAACCACAAAAAAAGGAACAAAAAACAGATAAATCTCACATCTGCAGATCAGATTTGGAGAAGGAGAGGAGAAGACTTGCCACAAGGACGAGAGAAGGCCACAACCGATAAAACTCAAAGTGAGAGGACCGCAGATGAAAGGCTGCTTCTTACTCCACCATTCATTCACTGTTGATTGATTATTTTAGGCAACCCTTTAATCACTGATGGAATGGAAAGGCATAAAAAGATAATCACAACAGATAATAAGACGGGGTAAAGGCCTCCATGTAAAACATGTATATGTGTCTCATATATTAAAAAACGTGTTTTTTGATTTAATGAGAAAAGGATAAAGATGTAATATTGGTATGAAAGTTATTGAAAGTTATAAAAAGACAACGGTTGATAAGTGCAGTTTAGTTTTTAGAAATGAAAAGACATATACGTCCATAAAAGAAAAATATATAAACAACATAAAGGCCTTTATTGTCTAACTATGAAAATTGTATCTCATCTATATCACAATAAGATATAAGTTAAAGAGAATGTTAAAACTCTGACAAAGTTTTTCATCATTAAAAATCTTCCACAATTTTAAATAAGTCTTAGCATATTTAACCCCACTGAATGTGAAAATATGATTTCTTAAGATCCTTAAGAATTATGTTCTTATATGAAAACCCTAAGATAGAGAATACATGTTTATGTTTTACATATGGTATCAATTTAGGAATTTATATTTTTCATGTGTGATCAATTCTTGATTTTGAAAAGTTAGGGTTTCTAAAATTATGATTTCTAAAATTTATATATAAAGGCTGTTATCATAAATACATATATGCCAGTAATTGCTGTCTACTTTTTATTTATAATCTTATTAAGAGATTGAAGATTAAGATTCTTTACTGCTATCGGAAAATAAAATTATGGTGGTTTTGATTAATCAAGATATTGATTGGTTTGCATTCTCTAGACCACCATAGTCCTTTTGGTTGGAAAATCACGAGTCTAATCTGAGCCGGTCTCAAGTGCGCTCATATTCGATTGTATAAATTTTCAATTAACCTTTTGCTTTCTGTCCCATGCATGCCCGTGGGTTTAGAAAGTGGTGGTGGTCGGTACATTGGATCCATTATGCCTTCACTTTTCTCTTTTACTATTTCTAAAAGCTCTCACGTCTTTATCCTTTTATTGGCCCCCACCATTATTTCTAATTTTGTTTGAGCCATCATTGTTATGATTAGAATAGAAAATAAAAGCGTTTACTAGAAAGAATGATAGCTACGACTTTGTATTTACACATTGTTAATTTTATATGTGAATTTTATAATTATCGACAATTTTGTTGTTATGATTTTATACTTTTTAGATGTTGTGAATAATAATTATATAAATGTTAAAAATTTAAGTTGAAGATTTAAGTATGGTGGATTTGTTAGTCATTAAAGTGATCAAATCCATATGGATTATTTTAATTCCAAATATTACGGTGAAGTTTCAATTACTGATAACCTTGATGTTATGAAAGTTATGTTTTATGTTATGGGTGAATTGAATTTCGTTATTATAGGACGGTTATAGACAAACTCATATATTAGTTAATTGTCTTTATAATAATTAAACATGAATGTTTGTATTGTTTATATACTTATATTTTATTTAGACATCCAACGATGATAAATATTTTTAGTTGGGGTCAGATTATGTGAAATATTTATAGCATCATTATGGTTGAATGTTGCATATTAGTGGGTCTCCCAAAGGTAAATATTGATATGTATTAAATGAATTATGTCTAAATTTGGAAAGCATGTTAGTATGTTATATGTATGAATAAAAGCATTAATGTTTTCAACTTTTTTTATTCCTTGCAGTATCTGTTGCCACACATTTGTTATTCTCAACTGTTGTAGTTTTTAATGGATTGAACATTTCTAAATGGAAGAAGCAAATCGAATTTTACTTTAGGGTAATGAAATTAGATTTAGCTCTTAGAGAAGAGATGAACCCATTGCTATTCCTAATGAAAACACTAAGGATGAAAGAAACCATTTTAAAAACTGAGAAATATCTAATGGATTGAGTTTAATGTACATGTGAAAATGAGCATTGCAAGCAACATTAGTCAAGTCTTCCACAAACTGAAAGTGCTAACGAAATGATAAAACTTATTGAAGAGTGCTTCCAAACTGCTGACTAATTTTTTGTTAGGACACTTATGAGTATACTAAACATGTAGACCTTGTACAAAGATAAGAATATGTATAACTAAAATGATATAATCTGTAAACATACAACAATTCTGTATACTATAACAAAAAAAAAACTTCCAAGACTGCCGAAAAATGATTATGAACCGAACCAAACCATGCCAGCGAGCAGCGCGTGGTGTAATGAACCAAGGCCTACCTACGTTCTCACCCTTCCACAAAAGTGGGTTGATCCAAGGGCCCAACTTAAAAGTTTGAAGTTAAAGCTTATATACTCTTTTATTTCTCTTCATTTATCCAATAACTTTTATCCACACACTCATTTCTTTTTCCTTTTTTCCTCTTCTTCTCCAACTTACTTTTTATTCATAATCCATAAGATTTAGACTCAAAATTCCAACAGTTACGAAGTCCTAGGATTGCCCTCTCTTTTTCCTTATATATTTGATACCAAGCTGCTTAATTACAAGATTATCGAGTTTAAAAAATAAAATTAAAATGAATACGTTTCTATTAAATTTTAAAACTTGTAAAAAAATTAACATATATATCGGTTTTTGAAAATTTGACCCATATACAAATAATCCTTTGTCCTATAGTTTGATAAAGAATCCCTCTAAATTTTTAAGCTGACAAAAGGAACAGTTAACCACTAAGTTAAGGAGCAAAAATTTTATGAGGTTTTATCAATAATATATTCAACACCATATGTTTTTTGGAAGTGTAAAAATATCTATAAACATTAAGGATGAGAGCAAAAATGAAATGACTATTAAATATAATCTAACTAAGAGAGAGAGAGAAGCATGGATCCTGTAATACCCGGATAATTATTATCTGAAACACTATGTTATGATAATAATAATGTTCATTGGTGATGATTATGATATCAAAAGGTTGTATGATTAGTCTATTTTCAAAGGAAGACGCTAAGAAAAATTAGAGGAAATTTATTGTCAAAAATATGAAAAAATGCATTTTAGGGCTACAAAACATCCTAAAGAAAATTATGAAATATTCTAAAGGGTATGGAATAATTATTAAAAATTAGAGAGAATAGTGTCCTTAGTTTAGACAATTTAATAAATTATTTCTTTTGAAAATAAAAAGAAGAAAAATTAAAAAGTATTCTGGAACCAAAATTGACACTATGATTTTTGATATTTTGCATAGAGCTTAAATTATTAATGTCAATAAAATTGTTGAGAGAAAATGATTAATTTTAACTAAGAAAAATATCAAAAATTAGTAAGGGATTAATTTGGTAATTTTTGGGAATTTTATAAGGTTACAAAAAATCTAGGAAATATGGAAAAAAAATAAGATAAATATAATTATTTATTAAGAGGGCCGAAATTTTGGCCAAGGAAAATAAAGAAAAATGAAATGAGAAATTACGAAAAATATTTGGGATTTAGCACATAAAAATCCCTAATCCTAAAAGAATTGTTAAGCTCATGGTTAAGGTGCTAATTAAACTTGTAGAATCAAATTAGGTAAATTAAATAATTAGCAAAGGTTAAGATGTGATCTTGAAAAGTAAAGATCAAAGGCTTAGGATTATTCAAATAATTCTAGAAGCCTAAATCCATGTAATTACTTATGGACTAATAGGGAAATTTTATGAAAAATAAATGCAAGAGAAATGGAATAATATAGTTAATTAAATAGGAAAATAATATGTGTGTGTTGTGTGTGCTGGCCGAAAATTTAGGGGGAGAGATACGGATGATGCAAAAGTGATATTAAGATATTTGTATAATAATAATATTATAAGATAAGTTAAATAATATTATATTAGTAAAAAGTAAACAGGATAAATGACCACGGATAGAAATAAAATCCTATCTAGAAAACCATGAACTAGGTTTCTAGAGTCAGAGTATGTTATGAACAAGTGAATTTTTATCTCGGAGTAGGCTGTCTCCGAAGTCATTTCTGTAACCGACAGAGTGATTAGGAGATCAGGCTAAGAAGATATTTTGCAAAATTAGAACAGATAATAGAAATAAAAACCGATAGAAAATAATTCATAGATTAGAATCCAGGGATGAGTTGAGAAAAACCAGAGTATATTATTGATCAGTGGATTTTTATCCAGAAGTTGGCGCCGACCGACGTTATTTCTGTAACCGGCAGCGGTTACCGAGGATATTCGGCAGGCAACGGAATGTTCTTAATGAGAGTATAAGGTTAGGAAAATTCAATATTCTCGAAGAGGAAGAAAGGACCTTTAGAGTGTTGCTTTCAGAATTTTAAGATTTTACAAAATTTCACAATTGGGACACCGAACTAGGGATTTGATCAGATAAAGCAAGGATGAAGTCACTAGCATGATGTCATCATTTTTGTCTTCTTGGGGGGGGGGGGAAGGTCAGCCAAGAGGTGTAGGGCCAAGATCGAACCACTTCAAGAAAATGCGATCCAACGGTTAGAATTCGATCAGACAAGGTTCAGAAAAATTACGAAAATGCCATTCGGTTTTTTCTATAAATAGCCAACCAATTCATTTGAAATCCTCACACCAAAACCCTCTTGGGGAATTCGAAATTTGAGAGAGAAGGAAGAAGGAGGAGTCTGGAGAAATCTATAGCGAAGCTCTGAGTAAGTTCTTCACTCCTTAGTCTTTAGTTTAAGTAGTTCTTTCGGTAGTTATAGTAGAATTGTTAGAGTAGTCTCTAATTTTTCAAGTTATCTTAGATATCATGTTTTGGGAATAAATATGATATTTATCTCAGAAATCTGTTAAAGGAAAAGTTATAGCAAAAATTTTGAGAGTTTAAAGTCAAAATAGCGAAGCTTTGACAAAATTCCACCAAGTAATCAAACTATGGGCAAAATGGTAATTTGTACCTAAAATGCTTGTTATGATCTTGGATATTCATATCGGTGGTATTATCCTTATAGGATACCCGAAATCACGAACCGCTGTTTTCGCTGTCACCGCTGTCATACCGCTGTCAAACGTACCATAATTCGACGAAAGTGCCAGATATCATCAACAGAGGTACGGACGCGTATTATAACCTTAACATTTATGCTGCTCATGTACGTATATGTGATAGACATGTTTATATACTGAGGCTCTGTCTAGGGTTGTCAGTTATACATACAGCTTTATACGGGGTTATAGTCTTTATAATGCCGTTGGGTTTTCCTAGTGCTGAGGACACGATGGGCCATCGTGGCACTGGTTATGTGTAGACATGTTGTGGGACTTTACATACTGCTTTATGCTTATGTTCTGTCAACGTTGTGATCATGCATCTGTTGTGTGCTTATGTAGTGATTTATTGCTGTTATGTGTTATGATTAGTTGTTGTCTATATATTGTTTTATTTGAGCATAAGGTTAACCGTTACCTGATATCCAAATGGAAATTGGATCTCAGCTGTAGCTTCAAGTTCGGGCGAACCAAGGAGTGGAGATAAGGGCAAGCAGACGATATAGGATGCAAGACGAAGTTTTTATGTTGCTAGTTTATGTATTTGTCTTCTTTTGGGTATTGGATGACTGTATTAGAACAATACACTGTGGTTATATATCTTTAAGGTTCAGTTACTCACTTGCTAGAATGCTCGACTCTAATAATTGGTTTTTTTTAAAAAAAAAATCCGCTGTTTTCAAATGGGATGTTACAGATCCCACTACAAAAGTAACAATGTTATATTATACAAAACGGTCCTAGAATTTTTTTATCTCATTTTAAATTTTCGTGGGTGTTTTTGCATTTCTAAAAAGCATATGATGCTGGACACATTTTAAACAAAAACATGAGTATTTTTGCAATTTAAGCTTTATTTATTTTGTAAATTTAACAGAGTATATTATATATGTTATTAACCAAATAACATTTATTTTTTTAACATAAATAACCTCCTTAAATTTTGAGTTATGAATCCATAATCTCTCTAAGTTTTAAATTAAATCATATACAAACAAACTTATAGGGAGATTTTTAAAAGAAGCAAAATATGTTGATGACCTTGTCACTTATATGTAAGTGGGAGGCCGGGTGATTGATCCATTTATACTTTGCTCCTTTAAATTAAAAAGAGAGAGAGAGAGAGAGAGAAACAAACGACAAACTAACTGATGGTATGGGTTTATTTACTTTTGGGGTTGTCTATTTCGAGGAAAAACTTGAGTTAAATTTTAAAAAATTTGGAGGAGTGAAGTTAAAAGTTTTAAACTACTCCCTCCGGTTTTAATTATAAGACATATTTAACCGATTTTGGGGAGATTAAGGAGGGGAGTTAAATTAGTTAATTACACTCATTTTCCTAAAATGCCCTTATATAAATTTTCAATGACATTAACATACTTCTCCAACCTATAATTTTTCTTTCCATACTTTCTAATTGAAATGATGGTCTTACTATATATACATATGTGTGTGTACACACATATGTATGTATGTGTATGCACACACATATATATCTACAACCCCCCAAAAAAACACACATACACCCCCATAGATACACACACATATCTACACACAAATAAAACCCCCACACCTCTCCCACACACATATACATAAATACACAAACACACACACACACACGTATATACATAAACACACACACACACACACACACACACACAAATATTTATATAATGCGTGTGTATGTCTATATGTGTGTGTATACATATATAAATATATGTGTGTGTGTCTATGCATACATGTGTGTGTTTATATATATATTGGTAAATTAACGTTAAACTCATTGATAAACAAATTAAAATCCAACAATTTAAGAGTTTTATTGACTGACAAATTCTATGCACCTAAATAAATATACTTACAAAAAATTAAACACACTTGAGAGAATAAAATAAGGGTGTTTTAGGAAGAAATTGACAAAAATTTAAATTTTGTCCTATAATTAGAACCAAAACCAACTCTAAAATGTTGTTTTATAATTAGGACCGGAGGGAATAATTTTTATTACTATTTTTAAAATTTTTTTAAATTTTAAAACCTTATTCATTTCCTTTAAATTTAACTTATAAAACATTTCTCTCCCCTCCATTTCCCTCACGCCAAAACCTTGTTTGGTTGGGTTGGGTAGAAGAGAAAATAAGTGTATTTAGTTGGAAGGAGGAGAGCATCTATCTATTGGGAACAAGTGGATAGAAACTTGCTTTTTATTTAACCATGCCCTCGGTTTGAAACGTGGAAATGAAAAAAATTGTATTGGAAACTCTTTACCTATTACTGTGGGCCTGACTCGAGAATCGAAGGTTTTCAGTGAATTGGGTAGGGAAAAAAAAAGGTTGGAAGAAGGAGATGGAAGGTTGGCAAAATATTTTGAGAAAATCTCTTTAAGGTTTAAAGGGATCAAGAAATTGTTAAAAAAATCCCGCAGAAAATTCTGGTGTTAAAAAGGTCTTAAAGAGTTATTAAAACCTACAAATGAAAATGTTAATCACCTATGTAAGGACAAATGAAAATTCTAATATCAAAAAGGTTTTAAATAGTGCCATGTTAGATTCTTTAATTTTAATTTTGTATTGATCTATTGCTATTTGGTTATACAAGCATGGATGGGATTATTTATATCCATCAAACATCTCTCGGTCATGTACAAAGGCATAAATGTATTCTCAGCTGAAAAAAAAAAATTTGAATTAAGTTTTAAGAGTGCAATAAAGCTTCTGAAAATTTTAAGACTTTTTGATATAAAATATCTGTATAGAGGTGCAGTGAAAATTTTCCGATTAGATATGATGGTTGTTGTGAAAAAGTGTGACTTTTGCAACGTGAGGGCGAAGACAGAGAGAATAAAATGGGAGAATAAGTAAAAAAAAAAAACAGACACCTCGGCCACCGTGTTGTCCCGCCATCATCATTTTGTATTCGAGATTTGTGCCACTTTGTCTTCTAATTGCGCTTTCCACGTCAACACTTTTTTTGTTGGGAAAATGCTCCTAGGCCCAATTAAGTAAAAAAATTTTAAAAAAAACTCCAACAACTTTCACATGTCAGAAAAGGCTTTAGGGCCTTTTCTGATATTATTTCAGAAAAACATAGTTGTTAACGGGTACTGATTTTGTTGTTAACGGATACTGATTTTGTTGTTAACGGTTAACGGATACTGATTTTGTTGTTAACGGGTTACTAATATTATTGTTAACACTTTTGAAATAATACCAGAAAATGACCTAGGGTCTTTTTTGACATGTAAAAGTTATTGGGGTCTTTTTTGAAATTTTTTACTTAATTGGGCCCTGAGAAAGATTTTCCCTTTTTTGTTGAGAGAATTTCAGTTAAATCGTATGTGACTAAATTCATTTTAGTTAAGAATGATAATATTATAAAATTTATTTGTAAATCCAGGGATTAAAATACAAATAAGTTTTATAAGTAAAAAGACAATAATGCTCCTTATTTTAATTTTTTAAAACAAAGATTTGATCCGGCCAGACTCTGACTCTCATCGGCTAGAGCTTTAACCACCGAAAATTAATTTATTATTTATAGGAGGGTTCTATTTGTTTATGAACAATTGCTCACTTGAAGTTTTTCATTTTTTGTCATGCTCATGAATGTATTATTATTAATGCCTTGTTGAATTTGTATTACTCATTTGCAAGTGTCAAGCTCCTCATGACAAGTGAAAGAGGCATATGAACAATACAAATTAATAGGTTAATAAGAAATTTAGGATCATGAACAAGTCTCATTTTCAAGTGTCTAGCTCTTCAAGAAGAATGAGATTATACTTATACACAACACAAGTTGAACAAGTTTTATTTGCAAGTGTTCTACTCCAATCCTTATGGACAAGTGGAATAAGCATATGAATATAACATTAAATTTTTGTGGTTGGATCTCCAATTGGTTGGTGTAGAAGCTTCGATGACCAGTCAACTTCGGCTAGGTAGTTGCTGGCGATAGGTCACCATAGCTTCGGTGATGATTAAACCTTTTATTTAAAAAAGATAAAGAAAGGAGTATTATTATCTTTTACCTAAAAAATTTTATTTTCATTTTAATCGTTGGGTCTGCAGTGAAATTTTAAAATATTATAGTTATTGATTGAAATAAATTTGGTTCTGTGGGATTTATTGAAATTATCCTATATTTTACTTTAATTAAAGGGATGACGGTTTAATTTTTTATTAAGATGGAACTCTCGACCTTTTATTTATAAAAGAACTTTCATACAACTAAGTTAAGTTATACATTAATTGGTATCCATTTAAATTTAAATTATTCTTTAACAAACATTGTTGTATAGTGTGTGTGTGTGTCATGAATTGTTAAATACAGGTGTAATGAAGCTATTGAATTTTCAGAACGATGCAATATTATCGCAGGGAGAAGGGCCCACCAAATGTTGGTTATTTTTTGATACATGCTTGAGTTGCTTATGTCGGCATACAAACTGAGCTCTTCTTCAGCTGAAAGTTTTCTCTTCTTCATCATGATATCTACTCTTTTACCAAATTCGATTATTGGCTACTTCAATTTCTAACTGGTCTTAATCGCGATTATTTTCAATCCACTCTTTGATCTTAATAACGATGTTTATTTTTAGTCTTAAATATAAATTCCAATTTATTTTTCAATTTAGCTAATATATTTTTAGAGGGCCGGGTTGGAAAACCAACTCACCACACCATTTTTACCAAAAAGCTTAACTTCACTAATTTTTTGAAATTGTAAATTAGTTGCCAGTCTCCTACATTCAGAATTAGAGGAAGTACAATATTTCGAATTGGCCATGAAAAGACAAGAGGAAAATTTATTCATCACAGAACTGGAGATAAGAAACAAGGAGCTTTAATTTATACACGCACACACATATATTACATGTTTAATAAGCGGCAACTAATTAACTAGAAAGTCCTACTATAATTAAGTCTTATTAGCTTACATTTTTTGTTGTTGCACAAAGTCTTATTAGCTTACTTGAAAGACTACTTCTTACGCCACCATTCAATCAGTAATGGAATGGAAAGGCATAAAAAGAGAGCCACAACAGATAATAGGACAGGGTAAAGGCCTCCAAAGATATCTATGTCCAATTCTGACGTCTCTATGTCACTTTCGTCTTCAAATTCCAAATCTTCAATGGAGGTTGGTAAGGAGCTCCTTTCCATCAGCACACTATATGGCATTACATCTTGAGTAACCTTCAAGATTGCATTCGAGAAGTGCAAGCCCAGGCTAGATTTCCTTGGGAATGCCTAAAGATACAATAAATACCAAAATCATCGAAGTCAGTTAAGTTTGCCTAATTAAGATAAAATTTAAGTCAAGTTGCTTCTATTCATTAGGTCAAGATCTCCAATCACTTGTTATTTTGCTGTTGTTTTTTATTAAAATGTGTGTGCACACTCGTAAATTTATCTTTGAACCCGATCAAATTCATATAAGCAACTTGAACTATGTTTGTCCATCTCGCAATTAGAACTCCGACTAAGAGTAAGATGGAGTAGGAGACTTACAAAGGCAAATCCTCCAGTTTTGTAGATCGGTCCTGTCATCATGAAGCCAGACTTATATTCGGAGAGGAAGAGCGTGAGATATGGAGTCTCATCAAAAATAGCATCCACTCCTCCATTTTTGGTTCCCCTTGACAATGTTTCATTGTACTCTTCACGACTTTTTAGAGCTATTAACCGAGACGAGTTGAATCCTAGTTGTTCAGTTAGAAGCTCTCTCACCCACGATCCATTTTGATATCCCACGCGCAAGTTGCTATTTTTATTGATCTCGTTTTCATTCTTAAATGTAGGCTCTTTCTCTCTTCCTTGTGTCAAAATTGATGTTAAATTGGCTGTGTAAACTTGCACTACTAAGATGAATAGGAATGACGTCAGTATCACCATCCATCCTGCAGCACTGCTTGCAAATTTGTCCATAACATCTGTAATATTATCAAGTGTGAGATAGAGTACATCCGTACAAGGCACAAATTGAAACATAATAACATATAATCAAGTATAAATGCTACAGAAGGTCTTAGAGAACTCACCCATCTTGTAAACAAGGAAGGGGTTGATGAGAAATTGGTCGATTTTTTTTATTCCGTTGGTTTGGTCTTTGTATTTTTCTAATATAAGTATGATAATAGTTGCAGCCACAAAAATAAAACCAAGAGTTAACCACAGTAACCCTCCGAAAGGTTTCAAGAGGATCCCTGAAGTAGAGGCATTCTTCATCCTAACCACCATTGCAACACTTGAATCTAAATACGGCAACGTAAAATCAACACAGTTTGTGCGACTTGCTACAACTGTGATGTCCCCAATTACAGCATCAAGATCCTGCAATATTTCCATACACACATGAATTTGTATGAAAGTTAAAAACTATATATGTATATGTATATCAATCATATCTGGCTTTCTATCCCCGAGCTCATTTCAACCAAGGTCAGAGGAAACTGCAAGGTTAGAGGACTGAGGTTAGGTGAAACCAAATTTTATATCCAAGCTCCCCTCCTCTCCCTTCTTGAGTTACACTGTTACCTTTATGCTAATATAAGTTACTAGGGGGTTGCGGAAAATCTTCTAAGTACAGTGTCAAGAACACGACTCGACCTATACGTATATTGTATTTCTGCAAGCTAAGTGCTGCCGCTCACAATTTGTACGGTTTAAGGTACTAACGCCAGGACATATATATATCATACCATGTTTTCGGTGAGAAACTAAAAGATAAATTGATGCAAAGTAAAACAAATTAAAAAGAAAAGAATGAAAACTTGCCTCCTCTTTCATTTGAGTGCAGAGCATGTCATCATAGGTGGTGTTATCGCTTCTACTTTTGTTCGGCAAGGGAACAAACTCATAATTATTTAACGGAAATGGCAAAACATCAAGAGCTCTTAAGAACACATTATAAGCAAAGCCATCAACCCGAAGCTTACTGGAATTATATACATTCACAAATTCAGGAAAATAATTTGTTCTTCGAACTCCAATCTTCAACTTTGGTGGTTTAGCCAATGTGTCACCCGACCACAGTGGATCCTTTAGTTGGTATTCACGGCCACCAGATGCCTCACCACCACCACCACCTCCTTCACTATAATTTTGAACAAGTCCAGTTTTAGGGCTCCAAGATCCAATGATCCTTTCTCTTGCAGATATCACATTATATACTTCATACTCCGATTGGTCTAGTTGTCCTTGACTTAGATTAAATTTTACCCCTGACACGCCTGTGAAAGTAGTAGCCATAATTTCATTGCGAAGTGTTAGGCCTTTGTCTGTGCCTGCCTTCTCTACTTTCTCTACTGCCTTAGCCAATGCTTCGATAGTGTGATAAGCCCACCATCCATAGATAGTTAGGGTACCCCCGAAACTATCAGTGAAATTCTTCTCTTTAGCCCTACGCAAATCTGTTTTGTTCGAATCCATTGGCCTCACTCCCAATGCACCTTGCATGTATCTTTTCAAAGAAACAAAATCAGTAAAATTATCAACCGGGACAGTTGAGCCATTATACAAGTTTCGGATTAGCTTAACTTGAGGATTTGTCAAAGAAGATAGCTCTTGGGTAAGTATCCAAGCATACCCTTCACCGATCATCTCTTTTTTCTGTGCAGACAAAATAAATCTTGCTCCCAAATTCATGCTCATATGGACAAGAAATACATGTGTTCTCATGTTGTTTAACGTGTCAAGAGTGCTGTTAATTCCAAGATCTGTTGAACTTGAATTAATAGCTGTTACGTTAGCCATTTGTATGCCCATCTCTTTCAACACGTTGGTGAGGCATGGAACAAGGTGACTGCCATATTCTGTCTCTTCATAAATGGGGACAATAGATTGCCACCCAAGAGCTTTGATAATGGCAGCTATAGCTTGGAACTGATAGCAATTAAGGCCTTGACCGGTGTAGATGGAAGATGGCGATGGAGGAGGCAAAAGAGACGGGCCAGTCATGGGAAACCAAATAACAGGTACTTGGAATTTTCCCTCACCAAGTCTCACTATATACCTTGCTTGCTCTGAGTTCCGGGGCCCCAAGACGGCATGCACACTTTCATTGTTCATTAGGTTATAAGCTGCTTGCATATCAAATTAAAGGTTTTGGTCTCCAAATTCTATCACCTTGGCCTCTCCACGTTAACATATAATAAAGCCTATAGGTCTACTCTATGTTAACTTGGAGTGACAGGGAGACAGGATTGGAGACCAAAAAAAAAAATCACCTTAGTAAATACTAACATAAGAGTTACTATCGATTAAGTTCTGGCCAAAAAAATTGGATATATTAAGAAAATAAAACAAATGGGTTAATTCAAACAAATGTGAAATGATCTATGCTAAAATACCTCTACTTAACATTAGATTATATATCAAATTATAAGTTAAATAAATTAGTTTAGAGTAAAATGATAGACATAAGAAGCCAAATGGAATATAATTTAACATAAAGTAAGGCCTATTTTATGCTACCTCCAGTTTAAAATGTAAGCTTTAAGTTTTTGAAAATGTCTATTTTTCATAAGTTTCAGTTTGAATTTGTCTAGTCATTTAATGCGCTTGTTCATATTTACCCGTGATTAATTATATGTCTCTTTTTCTCAATATTTCTCTCTCCCATTCACCTCCTCAATAGGTAAAGGTGTTTTACGAAAATAAATTATATTTTTAATTATTTATTATTTTTAACTAATTTCAACCAACCTTTTGAATTACATAATTTAGTTATTTAAAGTTTATATTTCGAACTTGAGGTAATTAACTTGGAGAATAATGGAAACAGGAATGGAGGCTTAAATAGGAGACTGGGATGGAGACTCAAATAAAAACACCTTGGTTAATACCACCTCATATTCTTAATATAAAAATAACGTAATTTTAGTAGTATATTAAGGAAATAAAATAAATTAGTTGATTTGAATAAATGTAACATGATTTCATAAAATACCCCCATAATAATATTATTATATTATATATTAATTTATAAGTTACTGTAAATTAATTTAAAAAAATGATAAATATAAATTATAAAATGGTTAAGATTTTATATTTAGCACTAATTTGACCCCAGATAGAGATGGATGACAATGAAATCTTAAGTTTATGATGACTATCTAAAAACTTTAATGAGGGCAGAATGACATTTTAGATGAGTAAATTATGAAATGGGAAAAAGATTAACCTTTACCGGTTGCCGGTGGTCGTTTTAAAATTGAAAGCAAATGATAAAAATACCCCACACCATTTTTAAATAAACATTAACCTTTACCGGTTGCCGGTGGTGGCCACTGGCCACCCAACTGGCGTTGACGTGATTATTTGTAAATCTAAACTTAATAAATCTAGGGAAAATAATCTTGGGACTTCGAAAAAAATTTAATAAAGACCTCAAGATTTTGAAAATACTAGAAAAAGGTTGAAGGTTTTTCTAGTATAAATTTATTAAAATATTAATAAATATATCAGTCCTCTTAACAACTATATTAACCTCGTTAGCAATTAAAGTTTTAATGAATTTATACTAGAAAAAACTTTAGGGCTTTTTTTAGTATTTTTAGAATCTTGGACCTTTTTTAAATTTTCTTCTGTTACAAGGGTCCTAAAATAGATTTTCCCATAAATCTATATTAATTTTAAAAATTCATTTATGATCTTCTTTTCACGTAAGTAGTCATTTTTAAATGGGATATCATTTTTGTCTTTTTAAGGCAAAATTTTTTTTTTCAGTTTTAAGTTAAAATTACGTCATTTTAACTCTTTTTAAAATGAAGAGATGAAAAAAAAAAAACAAAAAAAAAAAGCTATTTGACTTAGGTAAAAATAATATTCTTTTTTAAATATATATACGGGCTTCTTATTTTTACAAAAATCATTATCACCCACCATCTCGATCCGACCACCACCACCTTCGGTTACCTTCTTCACCGTCGGCGTTTTCTCTAACACCAGAGAGGAAGTAGACTTTCAAACCCAGCTTGGACCAGTAGATTGGAGGCACAATTTTGAAACAATAGGGAGAGGAGAAGATCGAGGAAATTGGACCACCGTTGATGGCACCGTTGAGATTCTCCACCACCGGCTACTTCTTCGTTCTCACTTACCATCGGCACCGGAGATTGCGCCCTGTTACTACACCACTTCCACCTTCGGTTCCACTCTATTTCCTCTCCCACCATCGGACCTTCACCAACATTTCCAACCACCTCCGTTAAATCACCTCTAGCCCTCTCTCTTTCATCATAGTGCCTTGTTCTTCCGAACAGATTTCGCGTCTCTCTCTCTTATAATTTTAATTTTTAACTTGGGACCAAATTTTTTTAAAATTCCCGAAAGGCGAGTTTTCTTTTTTAAAATCATCATAAAATCACATAACTACCCCTTTTTTTTTTTAAATGTTTCATCTTAATTTCTGGGAAAAAAATCAATTTCAAATTAAATTATATAAATAAACCGTTGCAAATTATGGATGATGAGTGTCAAATTTGCAGCTGAATTTTCAATTCTTGACATGAAAGATAAGAAGCTCTTATTTTTCAGTATTTTAGCGAGAAATGAAATTTGAGAAGATGGAGATTGGAGTAGCGGTGAGTTTACCTACTGCTGCCGCTGTGGCGAAGTCGTTCTGAGAAGCATTCCGGACTATAAGGCGGATCATGGTGGCTGTTTTTTGATGAACGGAATAGTAATCTTTGACGGCGAAGGTGAGGCTGTTCTTAACCATTATATCAAGTGTTGAATTCGGATCAAGAATGACTCCTACTGGGATTTCTTTGGCTGCCATGGATGGTCTTTCTGTGATGGTAAGCCATAGTAATACTAAGAGAAGAATTCTCACACTTGCGAGGTAAGAAGCTTTGAAGCTTTTCTGCAACTCTGCCATTGTTCTCATGCCGTCACTCACTCTCTCCCTCTCCCTCCCCTGTCACTCTTCCTCTTTCTATCTTAACCCCCAACCTCTCTCCAGTATTATTATATAGTATAACTCTGTTACCCAATGGTATATAAATAATTTTATAAGCGGTTTATTGGAATCCAACTCATCTAAAATTTTCTTCACAAAAAAATTGTGATAATTTATTTAGGAAACTTCCTCAAAAATAATCTGAAAATACATAAACAGAGTATCAAATAATTAACAATCCCAAATCAGTCCATTGTACCAAAATGATATTTTGAAATATGTGTTTTTACAATATTACCCCTTTACTTAAAAAAGCCACATCAGCAATCATCATTAGCGGCCAATCACTAGGGTTTTGATAATCCTCGTTTGCCATTGGCAAAGTCGGTTGCTAGATTAAGAAAGTGTTGTCACCTTACTAATTAAGTGTAGTAATTACTTGAAGTGTAAAATTGATATTTACTACACATTATTTCCTGCTCATGTGGCCCCTTCCACATTGACTGACCATTTTTCTTCCATTAACAACTGTCCTTGTTTTTTATTTTTTGGTAACTAATGTATGGCTCAGTTATTTTGTTAATATTATTTTGATTATTCATTAAAAAAATGGTAACACATTTCAACAAATTTTGCAATTGGATGTTTCAAGATATTTAAGCAAATTTCATACTTGAAATGTACTAAATAACCAATCAAATATAGTAAACAGTTAATAAAGTGTAGCAAATTAAATATCCCAAACAACCAGCTACGAGATTTGTTACGTTGAAATGTGCCACCATTTGTAAATAGTTAATGACTAGTCATCAACACCAAAGCTCTAAGTCTAACGGCTGCAAGCAAGGGGTGATGAGGTTTTTTCTAACTTTTTTTTTTTCCTTTCAAAATTTTAAATATGTATATGGGGGAGCAATTTGGTATTTTATAAATTCGACACCCTAATTTATCATCTTCCATTTTCATGTTCTTTTTCTATCATTTTCCTTTTTTATCTACGCCTCATCTACCTTTTTTTTTTTTTTGTGTGGGTAAAGCCGGATATTTTACCAGCCCCAAATTATGTGATACAGTTCTGTCATCTAACTTCTAACAATATTTTTTCAGGTAAATATATTTTTCCAAGGTATTTTATGGTGCATCAAATATTTTGAAGTATTTTTTTAGGTGCTTTCCTCACCCTAAATTACTTTTTGTGCAACGTTTCTCATACCAATTTATGTAATTTAGAGTTTAGATATACTTAAAAAAAACTTTAAATTTATGTAATTTAGGGTGCTTTTAAACTTTTTTTAAAAAATACTCTAGGGTATTTCGATGTGCTAAAACATAATTTAGAGTGTTGGATACACCTAAAAAATTATTTTAGTTGTCAAACGCACTTAAAAAAATATTTTAAGAAGCGGGTCACCACAAAATATTTTAAAGCATCATATGCATTTGAAAAAAGTTCTACTTTAAGGTACTTGATGCACCTTAACTCTAATTATTTCTCCTTAGTGCTTTTAATATGATACATATTTACCTAATTTAATTAGATTAAGGAAGTTAGTTAAGTCAACTAATTAATATGACATTTATTTTCTAAAACACCATGATCATTTTTCTTAATTCTTTCATTTCCTTTCTTCCTTAATTATTGTTGAATACCAATAGGGGTGAATTTTATTTTATTTTTTGATAAATATAAAAAATAAGTCTTATATTTATGATTAAGATCAACTCTCTAAATAAATCTTATATTAAAGAAGGTGAGAATACTTTAAAATATAAAAAGTGAAGCCCCTCTGCTACATAGGCTCCACCGAGTCATGGTTAGGTAAACTTGAACGTGGATGGGGCTTGCTCACACAACCATATGGTGGCATGTAGTGGTGTTCTTCATGATGATAAAGGTACCCTGAAGGAAGGTTTCATGTTTAAAGCGGACAAGCCTACTGACAATCTACTAGCTGAGTTATGGGCTATCTTATTTGGCCTCAAGATGTGTTGAGATTCTAGAGAGCGAAGAGTGGTACTAGAAAATGATGCTAATTAAGGGGGTGGTGTTGTTGATCCACGGTTCTGTTCTGATGAGCCACCTTGATGCGGCTATAATAAATGAGATCAAGAACATGCTGCTTAAAGAATGGGAGGTGGAGGTTCATCGGATCCCTAAAAGTGCTAATACGGCTGCTGATTATGTTACTAAGTTAGCGTTGAGTGCATGGTCAGGTCATCATCGCTTCAATGTCACGTTCGGGTGCTTGTCTGAGTTCCTGGATAAAGACAGAATGGAGCAAGTTAGGTCTAGTAGTGGCACAAACACACACACACACATATAATATAATACGTGTGTATGTCTATATGTGTGTACACACACATATTGGTAAATTAACGTCAACTTATTTATAAACAAATTAAAATTTAATAATTTAAGATTTTTATTGATCGGAAAATTCTATGCACCTAAATGTATATACTTATAAAAAACCAAACACACTTGAGATAATAAAATAGGGGTGTTTTAGGAAAAAATTGACAAAAATTTAAATTTTGTCCTATAATTAGGACCAAAACCAACTTCTAAATGTTGTCATATAATTAGGAACAGAAGGAGTATTTTTTATAAATTTTTTATCTTTAATATTCTTAATACAAGATATTCTTATAAAACTTAATTCTAAAAAAATAATAAAAAATAAATCAATAATATTATTATCATATAAATATTTTGTTTTTTTAAAAAAAAACATACATGGCCCTAGAGGGCTGGCTCTTTTAAGCTATCTTTCATTTTTTAGGGAAAAATCTTAAACCCAACCCTTAAAAATTCAAGACCTAAAAGGCTGACTTGACTAGCTCAACCCAGTTCTACTTGCAAGCTCTATTTTTGTCAGTAGTAGGGTTGTATTTTTGCTAAAAAAAAAGCACGTGATGTTGGGCGCTCCTGGAGAAAAAGCTCATGTGTATTTTTGCACCTTAACCCTTTTTTATTATTATTTACACTTTTTAATATATATTTCTAACAAGTATTTTTAATTTTGTTAAGTCTTCTAATTAATTATTTGTAATTTAATATGTGGATAATAGTTTATCTTTGATTATGACTTAGTGATTGTATTTCTTTGTTGCATGATGTATGTTATTTAAACTTTAATATTAACAACATTTATTTGTTAAATTAAAACTTTAAGTTTTGTAATTCAGTAATTATATTTTCTTAAAAAAAAAACACTATAAAAAGTTAAAATTTAGAAAAATAAGTCATGCGGAATTTATAAGTTAAATATGCTTATTTACAAGATAAGTAAATAAAATTACAAGACTATATCAACCATACATGTACAGAACACAGGGCATAATCACAAGAGCAAATGTTATTTATATGACAAATATGTCCATTTACATGACACATAAAAATTTATAAGATCATATTGATCAAATACAAAATAAAGGCGTCAATATCTATAAAGAAAAAAGAAAAAAAAACTTAATTTTACTTTAGCTCTAAAGAATATACTAAAATTCCATGAGTTTTAAAAGCTGTTATATAATCAAAACATGAATATGGGATTGAAGTGAAGTTTCCCCAATTAAAAAAGGAGCACAATGACATTGGCTGGATGACGTGTGACAGAGACGCAGCACATGAAGCATGTGGTAACGTTAACAAAGTGATGTAGCTTGGATCAACGGATGTCTGACACGTATATTTAATCATGCTTTTACTTTTTATCCAAACCCCCTTGAGTTTAGCATATTTCCAAACACTACGAAGTGAGGGGGTGGTTATATTGAATGATAGGTAGACGGGTCATTTTTCAAACATTTGTTAAAATAATAATGGGTTTTTAATTTTCTCAGCATGAGAAAACTAAATTTTCTATACACATATGAAATGGTGGGGCCCACATATACATATATGAACACATATATGTATATGTGGGCCCCACCATTTCATATGTGTGTAGAAAATTTAGTTTTCTTATGCAGCATGAGAAAACTAAAATTTCATATATGTATGTGTGAACCCTACCATTGCATATGTGTGTAACATGAGATAATATTTCTCATGCAAAATGAGAAAAATTAATCCCAATAATAATTGAGGGGGTGTTATTCATATTTTAAAAACTAATTTAAATATCAAAGGCAGCTTAATGGTATAGGTATTCCCCAATTAATGGAAGATTGTAAGTTTCATCTGCTTATTGTAATTTAGGCTATTAGTGCTTACCTTTTAATTAAAGAAAATAGTTTAAATGAACTAAATCACTATTTTTAAGTTCTTTTTTATGGTAAAACACGAGGACCCTAACCCAATTAATTTTCTTAGTAAACAAACATGTGATCTCTTCATTAGTTTTTAACCTTTCTAAATGAAAAATATAATAAAGAAGTTATATGAACTAATATTTTATTATAAATGGTCATAAAAATCATAATTGTATAAAAGACTCAGAAGGCACTAAATTATCCATTATACTCATAGATTCATAGTTATACTGATATATACATAATGATCCAGTCCATTTTCAGGTGATGTACATTATTAATAACAACGATAGTGAATTTCTTTAAGAAAGTATTTTGTGGTAGGTAGAGATAATGTTAGCTTTCATTTATAATTGTCTAGGCCTACTTTATTCTCATGTGGTATGGTATAAGATTAAATAGAGATAAAGTTAACAAATTATTAAATTTTAAAGTAAATTTAATTAGATTTAAAGTTGTTTTTTATTTCAGTAAAATATGTTGAGATTTGGAGATAACGAGGAGGAAGCCGAAAGAAGCTGAAGCAGAGGAGAGCAAAATAACAGTTCGGTCAGTAGCGATTTGGAGATTTGATGAGAAACAAACTGAAGGATCGGATGGATTCAAAGAAGAAGCTAGGGCAAAATGAAGGATCGAAGGGATTCAAAGAAGGTAGGGCTCTGGGAGATTCGGTGGAAGAAAATCAGAGCAATTCTCTCACTCGCGATACTGATGTCCCGATATAATTATGATGTCCCGTTAACATTAAAGAGTTTTGTGGGCTTTTTTGTCGTCTACAGGAATTCTTAGACGCCAATAAGGCATTTTTGGCGTCTAAGTAATTCCCTTAGATGCCCAAAATCATTTTTTGGGCTTTTTTTGGGGGAAAATGAGTAACGTTGGCGTCTAAGAATTTGCATTAGACGCCTAATAAATGATTTCTCACATCTAATCACTCGATTAGACGCCACAAATCAAATGATTTTTTTTTTAATCACCAAAACAAATACCTATTGCAAATGAAATGTTTTTTGACTCTCGATATATACAACTAATAATATATATGTAGTTTTAATTTTTTTTAATCACCAAAACAAATACCTATTGCAAATCAAATGTTTTTCGCCTAATAAATGAATTTTTTTTAATAATATATAATTTTTTAAAAATTAAAATTAAAATTTTCATTAACTCAATATATAAAACTAATATGTATATGTAGTTTCAAAATGATTTATGTCCTTTTCAGTCATTTTTCATCTGAACCAACTTTTCAAATAATAATCTAAACATACCTCAATTAGAATAAAAGTCACTTCTGCAAAAAGCCAAACGGCAATCCGAACACACATCAGTTAGCTTACCCTGACTTTTTTCCTACTAGGCTTTTATAAAAGTCAATATAGCTTTTAAGCCACCGCCAACCCAAACAGGCCCTATGATGAGAATGATGAATTTAAATTCAATATTCCTATTCTCAGTGACATAGAGAAGTTCTAGATAAGGAGGCCCAGGACCAAAATAACCCATGACAGTTGCTTCACAGTCAACAGGATTTGAGGTGTAAGTTCAAGGTAAATTTAATTATTGTTTCAATAAAATTAATATTTAAATACCTTAGGTTTAAATGTTGATTTAAATTTAAGTAAAGCATATGGTAAATTGTGCAGATGAGTAAGGGAACATATCCATCAAGAGGCTGGATGTGACCAGTCTCAATAGCCTAGACTATGGACTACATGTTATAGTTCCATGGAATGAGGCAATGGACCGGCCAATCGAGAATGGTTGTCACCTATACAGCATGTATTTGAACAAGCTAGGCTTGAATTGGATGTGGTTTCCTATCTACTTCAAGACATGGAAGAATGTTCCCCAGACGCTGAACAATATAGCGTGGGAGGGTAAGTTACTTTCTTGACTTGGGAACATTATCCAGGTGGAATGTACATACTAAGATGGCATGTCTAGCTTACAACTTTGGTTCTGACTCGACGCACCTTTCCCATAGTCAAAAGTGGTGCTTAATGGGTCATCAGAGGTTTCTTAATGATAAGCACAAGTTTAGTTTGCAACAAAATCATTTCAATAGGAAACCTAAAATAAAGGACCTCCTCAAACTTTATCTTGTATAGATATCTTACAGTAGCTTTAGGATGTTGAATCTGAGTTTGGAAAAATGACAATGCAGCAAAAGCAAGGAGAAGACTAATAGAACTTATGCTTCTATGTCTCAGCAATGGTGGAAGATAAGCCTCTCTTTCACTCTTCCATATTGGAAATCTATTTTTTTTTTCAACACAGTCTTAATATCATGCACATTGAAAAAAATGTATCTAGAAATTCAAAAGATCATCTTCAAGTGAAGAAAGATTTACGGGCCATATGAGTTTGTGAAGGTCAGTGGCCAGATGAGCATGACAAATTTCAACCAGCAAAATTCACCCTCATAAAACTGAATGATGAAATCTTCCTTACGACATTGAAAAAAATCAAAGTTCTTGATAGGTATTCAAGCAACATTTAAAGATGTATTAACATGTAGGCTTGAAATGAAAAGCCATGATTCACTTGTTCTTATGCAACAATTACTTCCGCTGGCAATAAAAAAAACTTTGCCTCCCAATATGTCAATCTCATAATTAATTACTGGAAATTCAGAAGTCAAGTGATGCGTCAACTTAGGATCGGTACACAAACATCCTCCGAAATTGACAAAAAGGTCCACTAAGAATTTTCAAGTTGGTGAGTGCACAAAATACTAAATGAACACAACCTATTCTCACTAGATATCATAGCTCTCACAATCGGCCCTTTTCACCATGCAAAGAAGGTTTACGGCATACAATGTCAATGATTTTAAGTTTTGTATGGTTTCATGAGTTTTAGGATTGCTAACTCAAAAATCAGGAGTTTATGGCACCTTTGGAGTAAGGAGTTATATGAGTAGTGGTGACAACAACGTGCAATTTGAAGGTATCCCTTATTATAGAAAGCTTCTTGATGTTGTCAAACTAAATTACCAAGGCTGTTTCACTTTGGAAAATACAACAATATCCCAAGGGCTCATAACTTTGGCATCATATCAATAAATTTCACTTGGTCAATCCACACTGGTCAATCCACACTGGTCAATCTGAAGATGATGAGCCATACATTCTTGCCTTAGAGGAACACCAAATTTATTATGTTGAGGACAAGAGGTACAAGGATTGGAATATGGTGGTTTACTTAAAGCTTTGAGACCTTTATGCCATGGGTGATAGTGATAACATCGCCAACAAAAGTGAGTCATTCTAGCCCGCTAATTTCGAAAACTTTTTCCCTGAAGGCGATAACACTTTACCTATAAATTAGTGCGTTTTTATAAGTTACAGTTTATTATCACTTAATTTAAATTTAATTTTTGTACAAAATATTGAACTCACAACTAACATTTTCTCTACACATTTTTTGTAGGGATAGAGACAAAGAATGAATAAAAAAAACTTTACTTTTGTTCTTGTGAACCTCAATTTATATATATATTTTAAATACAAACTAATTTTTGTAGTTGTTATAAACCAAAACCCCTATAAATATGAAACCTCTACAAATGCTCTTACATAAATCAATACAAAATCCATCCCATTAAATGCTACAAGCATTACGCAAATCTTTGTAAATATCCCAACCACACCTCATTTCAAATATTCCTCCATTTTTTCTCATCCCTCTTCTCTCTTGTTTTCTCTCATATGTGAAGTTTTCCTAAAGAGCTTAGCAAGCTAATCAAATATGATAATTTTTTTAAAATCTTTGATTTCAACATTTTATTTTTTTTCATTCTTATAATACTCATACTATTTATTTGTTTTTGTTCTCCACAAATTTAAGGACTTTTCCCAAACATTTTCAACATTCCTTTCATAATCATCATTCTTTCTATAATCAAATATATAATCTAGTGGACAACATAACAAGTCCTTATTACCTACACATTCTCAATATTAAACCTATATAATATTTATACTTATCTAACTTAATTTAATAATTTTCTCAAATATTAACTAGTATCATTTAAATTGTTACTTAAATAATAAAACATTCAATTATCTTGTAAGCAACATAATGAATGAATACTTGCCTTCTTTTTTTTTTTCAATCGAGGAGAAGATCATCACAGCTTGAGGGATTAATGTTTTTCATGGGCCCAAACATATTTGTTAACTTTTTTCTAATTTGTCTCTATCAATGCTTCTTCAACAATAATTAAGGAAAAGAGAAAATGAGTGGATTAAGGAAGATGATTATAGTGTGCTAATAAAGAGTAAATCACATTCCCTCCAATAAAAAATTAATTTCTGGTCTCATCTTTTTGTGGGTTAACAGCTAAGATTGTTGCTCCAAAAATTCTAAATTGCAGTGTAAAAACATAACAAGCTACTGAATAGAAGAGATAAATGAGAGAAGTTGAACAACTATTCAGCACAAAATGACATAGAGGATAGGCAGCAATTTTTCCCCAGTTCCAATCAAAAGGTCTTAAGCTTGTAGCTTTTCATCACCTTATTCTTATCACTTGAACTGTTAACAGCAAGCCACACATACACAACATACTAATTTTACATATGTCTGATTAAGAAACAAATTTGTTATGTAACCAAACCGCTATAGATGAAACTTTTTTCTGCAGGAAAGCAATAGGTGGAACTTTTTTAAGCTGCGAAGCGACATATGGAATTTTAAGAATTGAAATGGTGAAGAAGAGAGCTAAAACAGAGTACACTATTGGAAAAAGGCCTCCAAAGTCATCGTTCGTCAAACTTCGCATCTCAACACCGCTTCTGTATTCGGATTTGTTAACAGTGGTGGGTAAATTTATGTTCTCCTTCATGTGACGAAACATCTTCACATTTTGAGTCACTTCTAATATTGCAGCTGAAAAATTTGAGACCAACGTAGAATTCTTTGGGAATGCCTGAAAATACGTACAACATCAACATCGTACTTCATCATAGTTAAGTTTTTATGGACCATAAGGAATATAACGTTTATATTGGGGAGAGGGAAGAACAATACTCACAAAGGCAAATCCACCAGCTTTATAGATTGGTCCTGTCATCTTGCAAGAAGAACAATTGGAAAGCAAGAGCATGAGATAAGGAGTTTCATCAAAAATCGCATCAACAGTCACACCATTTTTGTCTTCATTTGATAATGCTTTTTCGTATTCTGTAAGATTTTTTAAAGGCTTTAACTGAACATCCTTCAATCCTATTTGGTGAATAAGAAGCTCTCTCACCCAGGAATTGTTTTGATACCCCACTGGCTTTTTGTTCCTTTTAATCTCTTGCAAGTTCTTCGATGAAGAAGGTTTTGTTGTTATCCTCTCTGATAAATTTGCTGTTAAATTTGCTGTGTAAACTTGCATTGCTATGGTCAACACAAACATGACTACTATCACCACCCATTTAGACTTGCCACTTCTCAAGGACTCAACATCTGCAAATCATGAAAACATCTACCAGTTACTATTCACATAAACTAAGTAAACTCTTATCCTCTCTCCCAAGTCCTCTCTTCACCCTATAATTCGATACCAAGAGCTCTGTCAGCAAAAAATGTTCATTAATTCATAGATTTTACATAATCATTCATAAATAGCAACATAAAAAGATCTGAAAAGTGACACACACATATATAAAATCAAAAGCATGCAACAAAAGGGAACTCACCGCTCATGTAAACAAGGAAGGGATTGTGGACAAAGTGGCAGAATTTTCTTTCACCAGCATTATCATCCTTTTCTTTTCCTTCCAATATAATTACAATGACAGTTGCAACCACAAATATCACACCAAGAATTAGCCAAAGTTTCCAATCAAAAGGTTTGAGGAGGATCCACCCATTTTTGGAGTCGGACCTCACCTTTATCACCATTGACACGCTTGAATCTAAATACGGCATTGTGAAAGCAACACATTCTGTGCGATTCTCTACAATCGTAATGTCTCCAATGATAACATCGACATTGACATTCTGCAATATTTTCATACTCGGATTAAGTGTTGGAAATTAATCCCTACATATATTTAAATGCATGTGTTATGGATATGTTTAAAATGGGCTGGGCCCAACAATCAAAAGGACCCAAACGCAAGGCTTCAGTTATAATCCTAACCACCCCCTTGAAGTAAGGAGCAGTTTATCAAGCACATCTATCAAGATTATATCCACCCACAGGATAAAGAGATGTTATTTAAAAGGATATCTTAATATTTTTTAAATAATAAAGATAACAGAACCCATTAAAAGAGGGCCCCAAGTAAGTCTATAAATAGAGTACAAATCTTAACAAGGTACACACGCTCTAACCTAGCTTTTAATATTCAGTACACACAGAGCACACACACCACCCCCTCTGGCTATAATAAGCCTATAGTTTACCTTTAAACTACGTGAACTTTGATCCCAATCTGTGGTACGTAGGCCCCTGGAATTGTGCTTATTTGTGGGCAGCACGCTCACTAATGATATAAGTTATTTAAGTGTAAAATCTTTGCTTCATTTGTAATATACATGGACTATACATGAAGATCATATTAAGTTGAAAAAATTTATAACTTCACCCCCTTAAATTTTTTAGCTGTACCTTTGGACCACCCTTAAATGGTAAAAACTAGTTCCGCCCGTGAGCATTTCCAAGGATGTTGTTGAGTGTATCAAGGCTTCGGGGGGAATATTTAATCACCAATGAAACTATACCAGAAAAGCTTATAGAAGTAAAACAATTGAAAGCAACATAAATGAATGAAAACTTGCCTTGTCTGTGATATTGCAGAGAAGACCATGATATCCATTAGTGTTGTCCACGGGCACGGGTACGGGCACGAACTCATAAGATAAAGGAAATGGCAAAACCTCAACCACTTTTTTAAACACATCAACAGCAAATCCAGTAGCTGATATATTCTGCCCTTCTCCACTAACATTAGCAAATTCAATAAAATTCGCTTTTGTTGGGACCCCAATTTTTAGCTTTGGTGGTCTCTCCTCCGCGTTACCCGGCCATTCAACTACTTCACTGTTATTTTGATCAAGTCCTGTTTCGGGTCTCCAATATCCAATGATCCTTTCTGTTTGGCCTTTCACATTGTATACTACAAATTCTGATGGTTCTAATTGTCCCTGCGGCAAATTGAAATTCCCTGACAGGCCTGAGAAATTAGTTTTCATAATTAATTTTCGAAGTTTTGGGCCTGTTATATGGTGCATTCCCCTATTTGCAACGTCATAATGGACCAAGCCAGCATTCTCAACCGCTTCGGCCAATGCTGTGATAGTGTCATAAGCCCAGAGGCCATATAGAGACACAGTTTTACCGTACTTAGACATTAACGTTGTCGATAACGAAATGCGCTTATTCATGCTGGAATGTTTCAATGATGGCTTCACACCTAAAGCACAATCCATGTAGCCTTTGGCTGTTACATCTAAAGCTTCAGGATCTAGAACAGAAGAAAGGCCTTGTGTAAGTATCCAAGCGTATCCTTTACTCATCATCCCCGCCTTTTGTGCAGGTTCCACGAGTTTTGACCAAATCTCCACAGTCATATGGGCAACAAACACGTGTGTTCGCTTGTTTTTGATCTTGTTAAGCTCCTCAGTGATATTATGATCCGCGAAATTTTTATTTATGGCACTTATGTAAGGCACTCGAGTGTCCATGTCTTGCAAGGCATAAGAGAGGCATGGAATTAGGTCATAGCCGAATTCAGGGTCTTCATAAATGGGGATCACGGACTGCCAATTATAAGCTTTGATAATAGCAGCTATAGCGTCGAACTGAGAGCAATGGCTTCTGGTGGAGTTGGAGTGGATGAAGAATCGGGTACGAGGTGGCATAAGAGAAGGACCAGATGGAGAAAACCAAATCACAGGTACCCCAGCAACGTCACCGAGTTCTACAACATACCTTGCTTGATCTGAGTTTTGAGGTCCCAGGATTGCCCTCACATTTTGCTTATATATTTGATCCCAAGCTGCTTAATTACAAGATTATCGAGTTTAAAAAATAAAATTAAAATGATATACGTTTCTATTAAATTTTAAAACTTGTAAAAAATTAACATACATATCGGTTTTTTGAAAATTTAATCCATATACAAATAATCCTTTGTCCTATAGTTTGATAAAGAATCGCTCTAAATTTTTAAGTTTGCAAGAGGAACAGCTAGCCATTAGGTTTAGGCTAAGGTGTAAAAATATTCATGAGGTTTTATTAATAATATATTTAATACTATATATTTTTTGGAAATGCAAAAATATCTATGAGCATTAAGGATGAGAGCACAAATGAAATGACTATTAAATATAATCTAACCGTTATATATGTACATGCGAAAATAGCATGGGTCCCACCACAAAAATTTTTATAGGTATTTTTACACTTCCAAAAAACCATTAGATGCATGATAAAAATATGAGTACTTTTACATCTTCACCTTTAATTATCCTGTAATTTTAACAGAGTATATTATATATGTTACTAACCAAATAACAGATTTAATTTTTTTAACATAAATAAACTCCTTAAATTTTGAGTTATGGATCCATAATCTCTCAGTTTTAAATCATATACAAACTTATTCTAGTGAAATATGCTGATGACCTTGTGACTTACATGTAAGTGGGAGGCCCAGTGATTGATCCCACTTATACTTTGCTCCTTTAAATAAAAATTAAAAAGAGAGAGAGAGAGAGAGAGAAACAAACGACAAACCGATAGTAGGGGGTGTCTGGGATGAGGTATTTTGAGGGGAACGTAGGGAAAAAAAAAATGAAGAATAGTGAAGTTAAAAGTCTTTAATTAATTTTTTTTGGTCTTACACCTTTTTTTTTAATTAAAATTTCATAAGCTCACTTTTCATTTCCTTTAAATTTAACTCATAAAAAGCTTAATAATTCAACCAAAAAATAAAAAAGTGAACATCATCATGAATGTTGCATATAGGAGCAGTAGTTGAAGTCATACCTGCAGAAGCTGCATCGAGATCGTTTTCAGATATATTGAAAAGAAGTTGGAGCCTGGTTGTATATGAATCATGTGTGTCATAGAAATCTCGAAGTGCGATGTCGAGAGTGGCGTTGACAAGTGATGAATTCGAATCCAGAATCACTCCAACTGGTATGGATTCAGTTGCAGACTGAGTTAGGGTAACTAGGCAAAATAATAAGCTCACAGATATGAGAGATCCTCTTCGCCTTTTCTGCATTCCTCCAATTTTCTGCTGTCGCCTTTTACTTTTCTCTCTCCTCAACTCTTGCTATCACTGCTACACCCTTTTCCTTCCCTCTTTAACATCCATTTTATAGTATTTATATGCTTACTGTTCATGATAATTTTATTAAGAATTAGAGCACATTTTTTTAAGCTTCAAATCTCCGCCAGGGAAAAAAAAAACAAAAAGATTACAAATATGTAGCCAATAATACCTTGAATATGATTGGTTTTGATAGGCGGTTGTTTGAGAATTAAAAAAAAAAAAAACACTTTCAAGCATTTCTTAAAACTTGGGATAAAACTTCTATCATATAATTATTTTACAAATTGTAATAGCATTTCTAAAAAGGTAAAACAAATAAGCACAAGCATAAAAAAAATATAAATACTTAATAGGATTAAGGTGTAAAGTTACACATAAGATTTTAACCAAAATGTGTTAAACACCAAATATTTTTTTTAGTGGCAAAAGTAAATGTGAACTTATAAAATTTGTGCAATAATGCACATTAACTGTTAGTTGACCGTTTGTTTAAATTTTTTAAGGATTAAGGTGTAAAAATACATATAAAATTTTTATAAAAGTGCGCCCAACATAACTGCTAATTTGAGGGATAAAAATAACTATAAACTTCTAAAATATGGGTAAAAATATATATTTACCGTTTGTTTAAATTTGTTGATTGAAAATGGTGACATAGAGAGGATGACATAAATGATTAAGAAACAATCTAAAATGATAATTTACTGACAGAGCGAGGGAAATTAATTTCCACCTAACCCTTCCTCTTTTCTCTCTTCCGAAAGAAGTGATAAGGTGAAAATTAATTTCTCTAGCTCAATCAACAAATTATTATTCATAGTTAGAGAAATACTTACATATTTTAAGAGTGTTACATCATCTGAATTCTTTCTAATAAAAATATAATAGTTCATATTATTTTAATCCTAGTTGGTTGATGACGCATCTTGAAAAATTCAAATTTTATCTTTTTTTAAAAAATCTTAATTTTAAAAAATTAAAACAAAATGATCACCAATATTTTTCTTTAGATGGAGTAAACATGAAGAACTAAAACCATGATTTTCAAACTTCAAGAATCAAAACTAAAATTAAAGTAAACTACAAGGATCAGAATTGGTATTAACCCTTTTTATCAAAATATTTTTATAATTTATCTAGGAAATTATTGAAAAATACTATGAAAATATCAAAATCCCAAATTGCGTCTCAAATCAATCCATTGAACCAAAATGAAATTTTTAAATCTTTATGTTTTTGCAATATTTCTCCTTTATTTAAAGAAAGCCACATTTGCAATTGTTGTTAGCCGGTGACTAGAGCTTCCACAATCCCTTGTTTTGCGCCGGCAAAGTCGGCTACTATCTTAAGGAAGTGTTTTTATTTGGTAATCAGGTGTAGAAAATAGCGAATCAAGTGTAGTAAATAGCTGATTAAGCGTAAAATTGATATTTATTACACATTTGCTTTACACTTGATTAGCAAATAACAACACATTTCAACAAATTCTATAATGGGATGTTTCAAGATATTTAAGGAAATTTCACACTTGAAATAACTAATAAAAAATAGTGAACAATTATTTCACCCCAAACATTAGTAAATAGTTCAGGAAGTGTTGTAAATATCATGAATCCGACTATGAGATTCACTGCAATATTGCCATTTGTATATAGCTAATCTCCAGTCGGCAGTGCCAATGGCAAAGCCAGGAATTTTAAGGAGGGGGGCCAAGATAAAAACATTATATTATAAATAAAAGTACTTAAAATACAATACATACCTAATATAAAAAAAATTGAAAGAAATCTATTATAGAAATTAAGATCACTTCACTTGACTCTTACTCTTCGTATTTTTACCCTGCTTGCGGCGTCCGTTTGTGTGTAGGAGAACTGAGAATTAAGTGATTTATTTTGAGGTACTTATCATGTAGCCTTTTCAAATAATAAAACTATTAGATGATAAACACTCTAAAATCTCGTTAAAATTGAATTAGCATCTCATCATTCTTTGGAGATGATAAGTAAAATATTAAAATACTAATTGATAACCGGAGACAGATTTAAACAACCAATATGTGATGAAGTGGATTAATTAAATAATATAATAGACTATTCTAATGAGAATTTATGAAGAGGAACGACAGAGAAAAGATAGAAGATTAGTGTAATGCATAAGAGGTATTAGGCACTCATTTATATGCTTTTGGGCTTGTTTCTCTTGTCTCGAAATTTAACCGAAGAAAACATTAAATCCTACCCAACCGAAATTTCCATCATAAAAAAATAAGAAATCGAGTTTCATAAATTTCAAACCTTATATATAATTTTTTTTTTAAAAAAGAAACAATTAGGGAGAACCCTAACCTTGTAGTTCTGCCCCTACTTATTGAGGACTTCACTTTCAACATGCGACTTGGTCCAACTAATTAAAATTAGAGCTAAGTAGTATCAAGCAATTGAATTAAACACGCTTTGAAAGATTCAAAGTGGCCTTACACATTTATCTATCCTTAGTTCTTTCCTCGTCAATCCCATAACCTTTATTCAGAGCTACTATCCTCTTTTGGTCGTGTTGATGATTTGATAGAGCTTAGTACTATATATTAGTCTCTTTGATTATTTTGCTTCCTTTGGAATTGGTTAGGAATTAAACACATGTGATCCTTATTCTCTCTTATGCTTTCGTGATGGTTTTATATAGCTTATCTTAAGCTTATTAATTTTAATTTATAAATTTTAATGCATTTTATGGAGATTGCATAAAATGCACATGAAATTAAACTAATGAATAATTATTTTTATAGCTTTTGGTTTATGGTTATACCTGGAAATTAAATAATTAAATATCATAATGGGAGATCTTATAAATCAGTCCCCTGTTTTGGAAATTTGTGGGGCATGTGTTGGCCATAGGCCTGGTTTGCTTTGTTCTCAGCTCCACCTACCAAAACTCATTTGGAAAGTTGGGTTTCCATGATTATCTATTGGTCGGTTTAATTATGTAGTGATATTTATAATATATTTACTTAATTTAATTAAATTTAAAAAATTAGTTAAATTAGTTAATATAATTATATTTTATAAGATTAAATATTATTTTTACCATAGAAGTTTAGCTTAAAGAGAACTAGTCACTCATAAATTTTTTTCAGGTATCATTTTTACCTTTGGAGTTTGAAAAACGTAACATTTTCACCCAACCGTCACAGCAGGTCGACATAGACTGTTAAAATGACACATGACTGTGACACAAAAACCTGGAGGTTGAGGCGGAACTTGTGTCAGGGAAGATCATTCATCTCTCTCTCCTCCCTCTCGCTTTCTCTGCGTACGCTGCTTCATTGTGTCGCCAAAATTTCTCTCCCTCCTGGAATCATAGGGAAGAGGCTATAGGTGTCAACAAAACGCCTTCGGCCGCGACCAATGCGCCACCAGGAATTGCGATAGCACCCTTATCGTGACGAGTCCACATTACATGCACATATCTTATGTGCGCAACACTCTTGGAGTTCACTCTCGACAAAGACCAAGACTTCTATGATTTCAGCCTCGTCAACAGCTACAACCTCCTCCTGATCCCCATCACCCTATTCAAGGGATATGGGAAAGGTAGTCTGTATTCGATCTGGTGGTTAGGCTTCATCAATTTCCAAATCTGGAGCACTTGCTTTCTTTTCCTTCTATGTTCTATATTTGTCAACTTCCTCTATCTTTTTTGGCAATTTTTTTTTTCTAAATTGATTATTGTACTTTGATTATTTTGATTTCATTCAAAATATATCTTTAAAAGGGGACAAGGAGTGTTTTTGGTGAAGACTGGCAAGCACTTTTCTTTTGGTGAAAATCTAGGTGCGCCATTTTTTTGTCGGGTTGTATGTCATATGTTCATCTATCTATTCTCAGACCAACCAAAAAAAAAAAAAATGAAATTCGGGTGTGTCGTTTATTTGAATCTTCTCTTGTTCTTTGGCAATATGATGAATCTGGGATGTTTTTCTGTGTTATCTTCCATTTATTCATTTGTGATGACTCTCAAACCCACATTTTCAGAAGAATTATTTGGAATGGGTCTCAGGTAGACCTAGTAATTAGGGCTAGCCCGGCTCTATAGGGTTGGTCTTTAAAGGGCCAAGGCCTAAAAGGGCCGACCCTACAAGACTGGTCCTTTAAGAGCTGGGGCCTAATACGACTGGCCCTATAGAGCCCGAAAGTTACTATTCTAAATTTTAACTATTTTTTTTATTTTTTTAATGAAATAATTAGTAAATTACAACAATTAAAGTTCTAATTATGAAATAAATATTGTCAATAATAATACCTAAACAACACAGAACCATCCAACAAATAGTTATATTCACAAATTCATAATTAAAAGCAAACTATTGTTCATAAATAACTCACATAAAATGTAAGAAGCATACACTAAGCAACATTAGTACAATGATTATCATTGTCATCTTTTTTGCCATTATCATCAATTTCAAAGACATTTAATTGCGCTTCAGCTTGAGTAGTACGATGTTTCATAAGTAAGAATATCACGAATTTCTTCTCTCACATCATAAACACATCCATTAAAAGGGCCTATAGGGTCGGCCCGAGGCTCTAAGGGCCGATCCAATAAGGCTTATTTCATTTAACTCCTCTAATTTTTGAGGCCTTAAGTTAGACATTTGTGTTCTTTGTACAGAACATAAAATAATTTAATTTTTTTTCTTATCTTTTGAACTAGCTACCATTTACATTTGCTCTTAAATGTTTGCTCTAAAAAATAATCTAGATTTCAAGTTTTTTTTAATCGGTGATTTTTAAAACATATCTAAATAATATATTGTAGACCAATGATTAAACAATCTCATTCAAAAAGTTGTTTATATTTACAAAACTATCACCGTTGATATTTCTTAAACCAGGTCCTTTGGATCTGATATAAATGAAACGTCTGAAACCTCTTTTTTATAATAGTGATTATTTGTTTAACTGGCTCGAGAACTCTTCTCTCATGCTAGCTTTTTGCCCCGTCACCTCTAAATCTCTCTTCCTATTTTCCCCTTCTTTCCTCCTCTTTCTCTCATGTTGCTTTTACTGATCACCCGTCCAGTTATTCTCTAACCGTTCCGGTCGGTGGCTTAATGGCGGGTTGGAGCTCAACGTGTCTCATTTCCCATAACGGTTTAATGGTCTGAAACAGACTGGAAGTCGGATCGAGTCCGAGTCTTGAAACACTAATTAGAAGTGTAATCTATGTAACTCGTGCGTGTGATCCTGGTCTATTTGGTGATGCCCTTCAGTGCCTATGTGCCAACCAAACTATTGGAAGAGGGCATTGCATCATGATTATAGGAAAGATACAGAATAAAAATAAATGAAATAAAATTGTTCTTGTAGGATAAATAATGAGAGAGGAGTGTCTACTCATTTACGATAAACAAGTTACGGAAGTTTTGCACATTTTGTAAACTCAGTTGTAATATAAATATAGCTGTACAAATCTTCTACAATTGGTATTTTTGTATGGGTCGTAATTATTCTCTTTGAAGAAGTCGGTTTGCATTGGAACAATAGGAGCAGAGCTAAGTATTGTGAATAATGACTATGAAATATGAATAACCCCTTCCTTTCGGGACTACAGTAGGCATTAGGTGTGATATCATATATATATCACCCCCTCAATATCTGCAGGGATTGAGCGAATGAATATATATATATATATATATATATATATATATGAAAAATCCCGTCCCAAGGACTAAAAAAAATTTGAAAACTTTTACAGAAAATTTTAATATAAAAAAAGTCTCATCAATAATTCTCTCCCGTAGGTGGTTAACAATAAGATTTAACAACTCTTTACAACTTTTTAATTATCATAATTTTTTATAATATATCTTAAATATTTTCTTGGTCCCTTAAAACTTAAAATGATTTTCCTTAATTTCAAACTTTTAACACACATTTGAATGATTGGAACTAATTATTGTCATGGTTGTTGTGAAAATGGGAGGTCTTTAAGAGAGACACGTGTCTATGAAGGAGAGGAAGGGAGAAGAAAATGAGAGGGCAGGTAAAAAGGCAAAAGCAAAACAAAGGTAAGATGGATGGAAAATGGGTTTTTTTTTTTCCCATAGTGCCCCTTTTTAGGAAATTATTTACCAAAATGCCCCTACTTTAAAACTATTTCCCATTATGCCCTCCTCTGGAAATATATTCCCAATCTACCCCCCTTTAGTCGACTAAACCAAGTGGTTTAGTCGACTAAATTACAGGGGTGGGCGTTACAAAGCCCACACCCGACATTTAGTCGACTAAACCACTTGGTTTAGTCGACTAAATTTCGACGGTAAGGGTTTTTAAACACCCCAAACCGCTAATAAACTAGATCTCCTCCCCAAACCCCTCCCCCATCTCTTTTTCGCCAAAATCTCTCTGAATCCGTTGGTGGGTTGCGTAGGAAACTTCAATCTAGTGGAATTTGTGTCGATATCGGTATGTTTTCATCTCCATTTAAGATTTCCGTCGTCATTTATGTGTTTATGCGAACCCCCATTTGCGTTTTTGCATTTTGTGCTTTGATTGGGTTGTTTTGTTGTGTGTCTTTGCTTGATTTGAGTATTTCATTCCTATTTGTGGAGGAAAATGATGAATATACATGTGAAAGTGAAAAGATTTACATCGGTTGAGTGGTTTTTATTTTTTTGAAGAATATCACTTCGTTTTTCATAAATTTTTTTATTTGGTCAGCTAAAACCCTCCATTTTGCAGCTAAAATTCTGGTGTCAAAAATGAGTTCAAGTTCAAACACTTACATGACTATAATCTACCACAGTGGGAGGTATTTTGATGGTCCCGAAGGTGTTCAATTTGAAGGGAAAATGAAAATGATGAAAATCAAACGGGATACTACATACAACGAGCTGAAAGAAAGAATTTACCAAAAATTGGGGCTACATGGCAGCTAATGCATTCATCGGTTAATTGCCAAAGTGGAGACTATAGTGGGTAAGGATAATGTATACTACATTAGTACCGATGTATGTGATGATGAAGATGTAGATTGTGTCATAGATGCATTTGCTAATCGGAGAGTACAAAATTTTATTGAGATATATGTTGAAATTGAATCTGGCGAATCATCATCTATACCTATGCATTCAAGATCCCCACAGTATTTTGGTGAAGAAGATAGACATGTTGGTGTATCTACACCTTCACAAGTGTTAAGTCAGGTAACATTGATGGAAGATAAGGAAGATGAGAATATGCACAGCGATGAGGAGGACGAATTTGAGAGGTTTATTCCACTAGGTGACAGCTCAGATACCGATGTGGAGGGTGATTTTGATTCTTGCCCGAACCTAGTAAACCCAAGGACTGCAACAATGCCACCACTTCGTATTGACCCAATTAGTAGTGGTAATTTAGTAGACTTGAATTTGTGGTTGTTTTTGTATTGTTTATTTACTGGTTCTGACAGAAAATTCATATTGACAGATGTTGGACGTGATAGTGAGCCGTTTTGGACCGAAAGCCCGCACTATTCTCAAATTAGTGCGGTTGACTGTGACGATGAATTAGAGATGTTGTATGGTGATGATGACAGGCAAGGTGGATGGCAGTTAAGCAATCCATTATATGTGTATCAGTAGTTTCCTTCTAAGTCTGAGATGCATCATGCCGTGAAATTGTATTGCATGAAGACTCATCTTTCAGCCAAAGTTGAAAAAAGTGATGAACGGAGGTTTGTGATGAAGTGTCGAAATCATGCTGACGGTTGTCCTTGGTATATGAGGGCAATGACAGGCAAGAATGGAAATTGTTGGGTGGTCCGTAAGTGGGTTAGCGATCACACCTTCCTGAACCAGAGTCTTACCCGAGATCATGGACAACTGGATTCAAATGTCATATGTGCAGGCATTATCAGTATGTTTCGTATTTTTGTTGCTTTGTACTTCTGTTTGTTTATTGACATTATATTTTGAAGTTTGTTATGCTTTAACAAGGTATGTTAAGAGAAGATCCAGCCTTAAAGCTAGCGCTGATACAAGAGAGGATGCAGCGTATGTATGGATATAATATAACATACAAGAAGGCTTGGAAGGCGAAAATGAAGGCCATTGTGAAGTTATTTGGTGATTGGGAGGAATCATATGCATTCTTGCCCAATTGGTTGACATACATGACGCAGGTTAACGTGGGCTCCGTTTTCAGGCTTGATACGGATGAATGTTCCGACCATCGTTGGTTTTATGTCAACTTACGCGTCTTTCGTAGAGTTTTTTGGACATTTAACCAGACAGTTGAAGCCTTCAAATACTGTAAGCCCATACTACAAATTGATGGCACCTACTTGTACGGAAAATACAAAGGTACTCTCTTGATTGCGACTTCACAGGATGGGGATGGGAAGGTCTTACCAATTGCCTTTGCTGTTGTTCCTCCTGGTGAGAAGTATGATGCCTGGTGGTGGTTTCTTTGTCTGTTACGTGATCATGTGACGCAGAGGACGGGCATTTGTTTGATATCTGATCGTCACGCTAGTATCATAAAGGTGGTTAAAGATCACCGCAATTGGCAGCCTCCGTATGCCTATCATGTGTATTGCCTACGTCATGTCGCGAGCAACTTTAATACCAGATTCAAGGATGTGCAACTAAAGAAAATAGTTATGAACTTAGGTATGAAAGTATACACTTTGGTTACTGCCTTCACATACTTGAACATGTTTGTAATGCACCCTTTGTTATGCAGGGTACATGAGTTCAAAGATCCAGTTTGACCGGAAGTTTCAGGAATTTAGTGATTGTAACCCACAGGTTGTGTCCTGGTTTGACCGGCTTCCAAAAGAGAAATGGTGTAGGTCCTACGATGAAGACGGACGGAGGTTTGGTCACATGACGACTAACCTAGCCGAGTGTGTGAACAAGATCCTTAGGGGTGCATGTAATCTGCCGATAACGGCTTTGGTGAAGATGACCTGTAGTAGACTGGTCGAATATTTTGTCATCAGGCGTGTTGAGATTAACAAAAATATCGCTGCAAGTAGGACAGTATCAAAAAAGGTTGAAGAACACTTACAAAGGATAGACCAGATGACAGTTACATACCGTGTGCGGCTTCATGACAGAGATTTACAGTTATATGAGGTTGAGGACGCATATAATCAATCTATACATGTTGCCGGTGACATAATGAGGGTTGACTTGATAAATCGCAAATGTCAATGTGGGAAGTTCAAAGCAAGAAGATATCCCTGCAGCCACGTATTAGCAGTATGCAAGATGGAGAATTTGAACCATTATGATTACGTTGATCTGGTATTCACTATCCCATACATTAGTCAGGTATATGCAACACACTAGTATCCTATAGGCAATGAATTGTTAATTCAACAAGGAGAGGGTCCAACAGTTATCCATGACAAAATTGGTGTCCCCATCAAACTGGTATCTATCACCAACATCAAAATCAAATCCAAGAAGATCCGTCCACATGTCAGGTATATGCAACACACTAGTATCCTATAGGCAATGAATTGTTAATTCAACAAGGAGAGGGCCCAACAGTTATCCATGACAAAATTGGTGTCCCCATCAAACTGGTATCTATCACCAGCATCAAAATCAAATCCAAGAAGATCCGTCCACATGTCAGCCGTCACCAGAATGTCAACCCCGCAGACACGAGATTGCAGATCACCATGAATGTAGATCATGTTATGGTAGAAAGCTCTCACCATAACCTCTGAATAGGGACAACTCATCTCCGCCAGCCCTCCCAAATGCGAAGTTCCCAACAACGGCACAATGTCAAGACCCTCACGTGCAAAGAATGTCATGTCTAATGATTTCGGCTTAATGATGGGTCTGGAAGCAAAATCCCTTATGAATCGTTCATGCTCTGCTTCATTATTTTCAAACAAATATCCAAACGGGAGGTCAACAACGGGCTCAGGCTCAGGTTCCGGTGCATGCTGTTGCCTAGAGGAGGATGCCCCACGCGATGCTCGGTGCTTGATCCGTCTCCCACGCACATTGCCGGTATCAGCAGGAGCTTGTCTACGACGCATGATGAGAACAAAGACCTACAAAGGGACGTTACAATCAATCAGGAAACAAGAAACATTCATCATTCTCAATTTCACATTTACATTCATCATTTTCACTAACAAACACTTTCAACATAAACAAAAAATACTCATAAACACAAAAAAATTCGCATAAACGCAAAAAAATTATCATAAACATGTACATTCATCATTTTCCTCTATAAATATCAATGAAAAACTCAAATCAATCATACATACACAACAAAACCACCAATTCTTGATTAAAAACAAAGATAAATTCGTCCAAAAATAAAAAAATTCATATAAACGCAAAAAAATTATCATAAACATATACATTCATCGTTTTCCTCCATAAATATCAATGAAAAACTCAAATCAATCATACATACACAACAAAACCACCAATTTTTGATGAAAAACGAAGATAAATTCGTCCAAAAATAAAAAAATTCGCATAAACGCAAAAAAATTATCATAAACATATACATTCATCGTTTTCCTCCATACATATCAATGAAAAACTCAAATCAATCATATATACACAATAAAACCATCAAATCTAAGCACAAAACAGTAAAACACAAATGGGGTTTGCAATAACACAATGTCGACGGTGGAATTCCGAAAATGGGACGAAAACATACCGAAATTGATGCAAATGCAAGTTGATTGAAGTTCTCTTCGCAACCCACCAACGGATTCAGAGAGATTTTGGCGAAAAAGAGATGGGGGAGGGGTTTGGGGGGGAGATCTAGTCGATTAGCGGCATTTGGGGTGTTTAAAAACCTTCACCGTCGAAATTTAGTTGACTAAACCAAGTGGTTTAGTCGACTAAATGTCGGGTGTGGACTTTTTAACGCCCACCCCCGTAATTTAGTCGACTAAACCACTTGGTTTAGTCGACTAAACCAAGTGGTTTAGTCGACTAAATTTCGAGGGGATTCAAAAAATTTGAATCCCTCGAAATTTAGTCGACTAAACCCTTGGTTTAGTCGACTAAAGGGGGGTAGATTGGGAATATGTTTCCAGAGGAGGGCATAATGGGAAATAGTTTCAAAGTAGGGGCATTTTGGTAAATAGTTTCCTAAAAAAGAGCACTATGGGAAAAAAGCCTGGAAAATGAGAGACTAGACAGTGGACCCCTCATCCCACCCTCCTTAGTCCTTTCCTTCCTTTAGATCGTCATTTTTGTATAGAGATTTGCGCCACTTTGTCTCATAGCCTTTGCTTTCCACCTCACCACTTTACTTTTGGGATGATCATCCTAAGATCCCAAATTAAATAAAATATGGGTAGTGTGCAAATTTTTTTGCGAGGATTTCGTTGAAAAGTATTCTCACTAGTTTTTATTATAAGACACTAATTATCATTTTTTTTAAATTAATAAATAATAATTAAGTTATTAAATTGGTTCAAAATTGGTAAAGGTTTTCAACTTTACCCCTACTTTAATGATGTAGATTCAAAGGGGTTTGTTAGGGTAAGGACATATCATAATAGGAAAATGACAATAAATAAGTTAGTTAAAAGTAGTTAGTTCCTTATAATAAGGATAAAAAATTGTTAGTAGTTGGTGCTTTATAATAAAGACCAGAGGGAGTAATAGTTTTACGGGGTTTTTTTAGCTCAATATCATTCTCGAGTTTCAAACTCTATACCATTAAAAAAGGTTTTTAAATGTTAGAAAATTATTGTTAACTATTAACTTTTTATTACTTCATTCGGTCTTAATTATGAGTTTGTGTTGGCTTTTTTGAAAAAATTAAGGAAACTAAATAAATTACTTAATCATATGTATCCTTAGATTATATATTAGTTTATTAGTCAAACTAATTAGTTTGAAAGAATTTTTTTAAAAAAAAAATACTCTAAAGTAATTTAATTAGTTTCATTAATTTCACTAAAAAAGTCAACTTGATTTTATAATTAATATAGAAACGAATAGTAAAAGATAACATTGTTCATTTTAATATTTTTGGAGTAATTAGAACCTATAAAAAATTCAGGGTAACATTATTCTTAAAAAGGGGAAAAAAACCTTTTAAGTAAAATTTGTATCTTAACCTACATTAAATACCACACTAGTATTTTTTTCTTCTTTCCAATGAAACCCTCATCATCCATAAGTTTTATTATTTTAAAAGTGAACTTATAATAAGAATCAATTTTATTTTTGTCCAGACTAAACTTATGATAGTGAAAAGAAGTGTACTCGCTACATAGTCTCATTATAATTAAGCACTATAGATCTATTATTATTTTTTGTAATAAAATTGTGATTTTATTTTACTTTTTTTTTTTCTGATTTGTATGTTGTTTTAATCATGAGACTGTTTTTTAGTACTTATGTTCTTTCCTTGAGACGTCCAAACAACTTTTCCTTTATGGTTTTTTTAGGAATTTCCATAATCCACTAAAAAATTGGGATATATTTTTTTTGCACAAAAAAAAATTGAGATGTTTGAAGGGCGCAGTTTTTGTAAATTATTCTCGGAACATGGTGTATCCAGATCCTATTAAGTCCTTTTGAGGAAATCCTATTAAGTCCCAATTTTTCAAAATCATGCAATAATGTACCTATTGAAAAACGCAAAACCTATCTATAATTTAACTCCTTATCATTTCACTTGTTTTTAATAAGGTTTTTGTGGTTATTTTTTATACCATAAAATCCTATTTAGCATAGCCACTATATTTTGATAGAAAACACCTATTAAAATAGGTGAATATGTGGTCTCAAAACTGGTAGAATAATTACCTTATTTCCGAAGGTGGTTTCTCATGAAATTAGGAGGAATAAAGAGTTAGAAATTTCTAAGTGAAGTTAAGGTTATAAAACACTCTGAGAATATTGTGAGCAATCCTAAGAGGCAACTAAATATTTATTAAAATAGGAGAATATGTTATCTCAGTTTTTTAATTGATTTATCATCATTTTTAGGGAAATTTTGTTTGGATTCTAATAAATCCAAAATTCAATTTTCTAAATCTTATTAAGGATCATAAAATATCCTAAGATTATCATAATCTAGTATAATCTTAATTATACCATTTCAGCAATTAAAATCATCAGAGGATGATAAAATCAATTAGAGGAAGTTAGTAACAATTATTGGGCAATTGAAATTGCAATAATTGAGATACTTTAATAAGTTTTGGAATTAGTTCATAATTAATAAAGGTCATAATTAAGGAAATATCAATTAAATTAAGGATCAAATGATATTTAGAACCCAAGATTAGCACACAAGGAGTTTTTAATCAACAAAATTAAATTAGAAATTTGTCAAATTTTGGTAATTAAGTCTAGTAACCCCTAAAACACTATTAGCAATAGTAACCAAGGATTTGTGAATTCTCCCTTTAACTAATAAAAGTGGCGAAAATTACTAATTAAAGAATGAAGAAATTATATTAACTTTTAGTCCTAAATCCTAAGAGAGGACCAATGAAAGATTTTTCTTCTTAAATTGTGAGAACAATTGAAAGGTAAATTGATAATTAAATATAGGGAGAGGGGGACGGATTTGCTAGGGAAACAAGAAGGGAAAATTGTTGTAATAAAAATACAAACACATAAGTCAATTGCTTGTGGGAGAAGATTAAGAAACTTAAGGAGCAAGTTGCTTAACTTGGGGAGCAAGTTGTTATTTAATTAGGTGAAAATAGATGAGAATCTATAGAAATTAAATCATATCTTGAAATATTGAAACTAAGTATTGAATATAAGTACATATTTGAAATCAGTGAATTATGAGCTTCAACTTGGCTATTTCCAAAGTTATTTTTGTATATTTTTAGGATTCATACCTAAGTATTTTGGGAAGTTAAAAATCACCATAAATCTAGTCATAAAATTATGATTTCAAAAGTGAAATTAGATCTTGAGCAAAAACACCAACTTATGCTTAACTAAATTAACATTTGGGAGTAACTTGGAGAAAAAACAAGAAAATCTAAGAGAAAGGAGGGGGAGGTCAGTTTTGAGAGGTGGAGGGGTAGGATTAAACCCTCTTGGCCAAGTAAAAAATCAATGGATAAAGATCAATTGAAGATTGCTTGGTGGCTACTCATTGCTTGGCTATAAATAGGGACCCTAAGTGTAACACCCCGGATTTCTAAAGTTCAAATAACATAAATATTCCAATGGTTTTCATAAATAATAATAGAAATCCAAAATAATCAACATCCGGAAGGTGTCACCGCCGCACTTGTATGGAACAAGTGCAAGGCTTCTTATTACAGGAAATAATTTTAAACTTAAACATTATTTCGAAAAATAAAATTAATGAAAATAAATGAAAGTAGATAACTAGAGTTTATTGTCCGTCATCCTCACTTCTCACGGCTAGCCCTAATTTTTGAAACCTGTTCACTGAGACTCTGCTCCCCCGAAGGATCATTGCAGCCCAAGAATACACACATCAGCAAACGCTGGTAATCTTAATTAATTAAGGGTAAAATGAAATAAAATAGAACAGAAATAAGTAGATAGATAAATAAATTTGATATGAATTAAAATAAAATAAATTATAAAATAAAATAAATTAATCATAAAATAAAATAATTTAATTCCAATAAAAAAATAATTATAAAATAAGATAAATTAATTACGAAATAAAATTAAATAATTGTAAAATAAATCAATTCCAACATAAAATAAAATAATAAAAATAAATTAATTGCAAAATAAAATAGCATAAAGGCATCATATGTGTATATGTATAAACTAAAAAGGTGTCATGGTTTTTAGAGTTTTTTAGTGGGAAGAGAACCATGGTAGACCCGGGAAACCCTGCCAGTCACAAATCATCATAATTTGGCCATATCGTAATTTTCTTCCTAGTGTGCACACCTCTTTCCAAAGTTGCTACTAGTGTCCCGGGAAACCCTGCCAGACACCACTTTGGGAAGAACGGATATATCGGTTCACATCAAATAAATTTTTGAAGGCATAAAGCCTTAAAAATGTGTTCATCACTTTAGGAGGTACCATCCCAAAGCTATCCTCCCACTGTTAAATGATTTTTAATACACTCATAATAAAATTACTGAATTATTTCTATACACTATAGTGCCTAAATTGAATTTATTAATATTTTAAATCTATTTAATTATCTTCCTACATTATTTATTTATTCATTTATTATTTAATTAACTATAGGATACAATATAAAATATATTCATATTCTTAAAATTTTCAATAATCATGGCACTTCAACCACTAAATATACAAGTGAGATAAAGTTAAAGTTCTATGGCTAATAGATATGACACGTGAATGAAGGTCCATATATCTAATACTTTATCTAATGTAAATAGTCATAGGATAATATTAGGATGATGAAGGCTCAGTTCCGATTCCACGCAGGGGTTCGAAATTGTCACTTTATTGCCTATCCTAATTCAATATCACACAAGACCTTCTACACAAAATTTCACGCCGCAACACCAATACATGGCCGATAGTAATTGCATCATTCTTCTGAGGCTTCGGTGATTATGATTTAAAAAAAAAAAAGAGTGACCATATTATTTGGCCAAATTCACATTAACATCAATTCATAGTAATTAGTAAATCTATGACGGTAATCCGAGACAACACGAGAGGAGAAAATGAAAGAAGGAAATAATGGAAACTCTAATTATCTATCAATATCAGGGCTTTGGCCAACTAACTAAAGACAACCAAAGAATGAGACCCAATTCAAAACACCAATCATGCCAAATAAGGAATTCTATTGTTCTAGGGATTATGATTACAAACAATGCTCTAACACTACCATCTATTAATTCCTATTATCTTAGGGATTAGGATTACAATCAATCAATTCTAATCAACGTTCTAATGCTACCAATAATTAATTTTTTATTGCTCAAGGGATTAGGATTACAATCAATTAATTCTAATCAACGTTCTAACGCTACTAACAATTAATTTTTATTGCTCAAGGGATTACGATTACACTCAATTAATTCTAATCAACGTTCTAACGCTACTAACAATTAATTTTTATTGCTCAAGGGATTAGGATTACAATCAATTAATTCTAATCAACGTTCTAACGCTACTAACAATTAATTTTTATTGCTCAAGGGATTAGGATTACCTGGCCTCCGTGGTTGCAGAGCTCTTAGAAGAGAATTTCTGCTGCAAAAATTTTTAGAGAGGGAACTGATAGGTGATGGCTAGGGTTAGATGACTAGTCCTAAGTTTATAGTTGAAATTGGGGTTTCCTATGGGTTGGGCTCTTAACTATTGACAATTAATAAATAATTAAAAACCAACAACATTTACTCTGTGATTTAATATGTTATTTAAAGATGAAATAGGTAAACCATTACATGCAAAGGTTTTTTTTTTTCACGGAATAGAAGAATGAATCTTCCTATTATATTCTTATATTTATATAATAGCTTTGTTAAACAAAAATATTTGTTATTATTTTACAAGATATACATAAATTTAAATATTTTTATATCGATAAATAGTACAGTTATTTTAAAAAAATTATATCGCACATAAGATATGTTCTTATATTCATAAAATATCCTTGCAATTACGATCATATAGGATACAAATTTGAACAATTTTATTTTGATAAATAGTACAGTTTTTTTTTAAAGAAAAATTATATTGTAGATAAAGATAAGTATTTGTTTGTTTTATAAAAAAAATAACAAATCATAAAACAATATTATTAAATTCTATTAAATCAATAAATATACACATAATATAATCAAATATATCTAAACTAACTAAACTAATCAAATTGATCTAAACTAATAAAATTTAACTAATACTATATTATTACTTTTATTATTATTATTATTAACAACAACAATAATAATAATAATCTGAGGTATTACACTAAGTTTCACAAATTCTCACCAATTCATCAAGCCTCAATCGAAAATTTAGAAAGGGAGGTAGTGAGAGGAAAAGCTCCAAAAGCAAAGAGCAAGGTTCTTCAAGAGGTAAGGAAGTTCTTAGTCTTTTAGTTCTAGTTCTTAGTTTTCAAAGTAGAAGTGTAGGAAATGTTATTTTGACCTTTAATCTTCCAATTATAGTTTTATTTTCATGTTTTTATGAGTTCCATTGCCTTTATTTCAAAAAAATGATAAAGAAAAAGTATGGCAAAAATTTCTGGAAGATTATAATCAAAATAGCGAAGCTCTGACGAAATTTCATCGGTTAGCGATTTCTGGAGTCAGTAGCAAAAATGTTGGTATTTTATGAAGAAGATGATGTTCTAAAATTCTGAGAAAACTCATGGTGAAAGTAGACATATAGGGCTTTCTAAGTATATAAAGAGTGTGTCATTTGAAACTCTGTGCAAAAAGATAAAAATTCCAGAAGTTAAGCTACGTTTTCTGGGGAAAATTCTGGGCAACGTTGAGAAAGTTCAAAACTGGGAATTTTTCATAAAATCTGGATGAAAGTGAATATTTTTCCTTAAAAATAGTCTTGTTAAGGGAAATTTTGGCTTTGGTTTCACATCGTTTTGATTTTTCTAGAATTAGTTATGATTTTTCGAAGTTAGGTGAAATTCTGCCCAGAAATGCTGGATCAGCGTTTTTCCGAAAATTATGTGGAAATAATTAAAAATAAATCCTCCAAGGGTAAAATTGTCGTTTGTGGCCAAGTTATCTCTTGGAATAATGTTTGTGAATTAATAAATACAATATTATCCTTATAGAATATTTGTGACCGCATTCCGACCATCCAAACATACCGTAACCCGACAACGAAAGTACGTTCGCGTACTGTAACACTAACTCTGATGTTTATGGTATGCATATATGTGGTATGTGTGTTGTATGTATAGGGTATGTTTGTGTACTAGTAATAGCTGTTAGCTCTATGATATGTTCATATACTATTGTTATGATTATTTTTGCTGGGTGTTGGGATACGCTTGCTATGTGTGAAATGCTTGGTGTGAAACACTTGCTAGGTGTGAAACGTATGCTAAGTGTGACATATCTGCCAAGGGGCTTATATGCCAGAGATACATTTGTTTGAGTACTCATGAACTATTTATGTTGTGATTATTCGTAACCCATATATGACATATATAAACATGAGGTTAACCGTTACCTGGGGTTCGTATGCATGGGACCTCAGCACTTAACATAGCTTAAGGATCGGGAGGTCTGAGGATCGAGGAGAAGAGCAAGCAAGTCACATAGAAGACCCGGCTGAAGACTTTCTTTTGACATTCCGGCAGAAACCTTTCTATTGTTGTTTTACTTCACTTTTGAACCACGCGGTCACTATACCGCTATTGTATCCAGCTAAACTTACGGCATTTTGGAATATAAGTATCAATTACTCTTCCGCTCAAATGCTCTACTCTAATGATTTGAAATGATTTTTTAAATATATATATATATATATATATATATATATATATATTCCGCCTTTGAAAATTGGGATGTTACAATTTTTATTTTTATTCATCAACTTAATTTAAAATTAAATAAATAAATAAAATTTAAAATAAATATTAATAATAAGCTTAAATTAATAAATATATAATTATAAAAATAATTAATATAATAAATTTGTATATAAATAATTAATAAGTATGATATTATATTTATAGAGAATTTTATTAAATTAATTAAAATTTATATTTTTAAATAAATTATAATCATAAATTAAATAATATAAATAATTTTTTAGTTAAAAATTTGAAAGAATATTAAAATGATATTATTATAATAGCTTAATTTTTATGGAATAAAATTATTTACACACCTAATTAAAAATTAGAAGAAACTGTAAGAGGAGAACTACTATTACCTCACAAGAAATGGATTTAATTACTAATTTTTTTTTTGATATTCATTAATTACTAAATTTTAATGATAACATAAACGATTTCCTGAATTAGAGTTTGTCACTACATCCTTTTCAGGTATTATCGGATTTTTAAATGATTAAATATCTTTCTTGTGATCTTATAAAAATTCAAAAAGGAAGGTACAGTGACGTCAGATGGAGTGACGTGTGAGAGAGACACAACGCATGAATCATGTGGTAGCATTATTAAAGTAAAGTGGCGTGGGGCTGTGTTTTCCAATGGTCGGAACATGATGACTGAAGAGATAAGTATAATTAGCTTGGACCCATAATGGATATGTGATACTAAGTTTTCAATCCCATGCTTTGAACTTCGACCAAAAAAAAAAAAAAAATCCGATGCTTTGAATTAATTAAGAGAGCAAGTGCCTGTGGAAAAAAAGTATCTATTTTGATGTCTATAAAAGAAAAAGTATGTAGGGAAAGGTAGGCGGATTTGTCATTAAAAAGAATGGAGGCCTCCCAATGTAAATATAGGATACTTAAATCATACTACATCATCAGAATAAATAAAAAAAGATTTAAATTATTTACCATGTTTTAAAATGAAATATCAATAACCTGTCATGTATTTTTGATAAGGCAATGATTTCTTAAGTTTAATCCTATTTAAATACATACATTTAAATGAATCATGTGGTAACATTATTAAAGTAAAGTGGCGTGGGGCTGTGTTTTCCAATGGTCGGAACATGATGACTGAAGAGATAAGTATAATTAGCTTGGACCAATAATGGATGGGTGATAGTGATACTAGTTTTCAATCCCATGCTTTGAATTAATTAAGAGAGCAAGTGCCTGTGGGAAAAAAATATAAATATATATTTTGATGTCTATAAAAAAAAGTATGTAGGGAAAGGTAGGTGGATTTGTCATTAAAAAGAATGGAGGCCTCCCAATGTAAATATAGGATACTTAATTCATACTACATCATCAGAATAAATTAAAAAAAAAGATTTAAATTAATTACCATGTTTTAAAATGAAATATCAAGAACCTTTCATGTATTTTTGATAAGGCAATGATTTCTTAAGTTTAATCCTATTTAAATACATACATTTAAGAAAAATAAAACCTATAAAATTATAGTCGAGTGGTTTTGAAAAATGTTAATTAATATTTTAATGTTAGGCTTAAGTATACATTTTGTCTTCCAAATTTATTTAAAATTTTAGTTTACTCCATTAAATTACTGAGACTAATGATATTAAAATTAGGAAATTGAAAATATAATGATAAACTTAAGAGATAAAACTGAAATTTATTGTAAATTTACAGAACAATATTTGGTTGATAGTAAGGGATATGATGGAGTAACAAATTAAAAGGCACCTTTATATTACCCCTTTTACTTCTTTAGTCTTTCTTTGCTGCTTCCATCCTGATGAGGCAAACAGTGTTGGTTTTTAAAGGCATGTTGCTTACAAAATCATTATTCATTAATCATTAATTATATGTAACGAGTAAAAGTTAGGAAAAATGACAACAAGGTCCCAATTATAACAAATAATATAAAAAAAGTCATATAATTTATTAATGGTAACTCATTCATTTATCAATAATCACTCATTTACTTATCATAAACAAACTGTAAGACTTTTTTGATATTATTTTTTTAATTGAGATGATAGTGTGATTTTCAATTTGGGGCCTTCTTAACTGATGAGTAGCAGAAGAATGTTGAAACACATTTCTATGTGAAGAGAGAAGCTAGCTTTTTAAGCATAATGTACAAATAAACATTATATATAAAACACCCCAAAACACATTGGGGGAATACAGTTACTCCTAACATAATTTAATTTGATGACCCAGTTAAGTCTAAAAGGATTTTTGTTAAAATTCATATGACTGTAAACAAACGTCTAATTTACAGTGGAGATTTTAATACTTAAAAATATCTGCATTCAAGTTTATTTACAACTCATATTTTAGTAAAATTTTCTTAAACATAACTAATACACATACTTAATATAAGAATTTCTTAATTAATTTATGTAGGTTAATGAAGTTAAATAAATTATTTAAAAGGATCATCTCTTTTAAGCCCTAGCCTATGAAAGGCCGGCCAGACCTCTTCTTACCAGCTCTATCCATCAATATCCCTTCACATGAAACCACTTTGTTAAGACACATACTGATTTTACATATGTTTTAGGAAGCTATTGAATATAAGTCTTCTAGCTAATAGACACTCAAACATAAGTCCCATTTCCTTTGCAGCATTTTAGCTTTAAGGATTGAAAAGGCGAAGAAGAGAGCTAAAACAGGGTATACTATTGGGAAGAGGCCTCCAAAGTTATCTTGTAATATTATTGTCTATTAACAAACATTTGCACCATCTCTGGAAAAGCGGAAAAGTTTGCTTTTGGGGTCCACGCATTCCCATCTTCTGTTCATTGTCTCTTTATTAAGTAATAAAGTTAGTGCGTTATTTTAAAAAATAGATAATGCAAGGTAGTGGGAAATAAAAAAATTTAATATCAAGCAAGGTAATTGATTACCAAGATCTTTTCAATGTATCTTTAAGTTTAATTTATATTAAAATAAAAACTTCTGTTGGCCAAGAGAATGTTATAAAAACTTTTAAAGTTACCATTAGAGTTTTGATGTTATATATTTACTTTAGAATTTTGTTAATATTAAAGAATTTCTTTTTAATGTGGAAGTGCCACCGAAAACAAAAAGAACGACATTGAACGACCATGAATTTATGAAATGTTAGAAACGAGTAACGGCTGGTTTGGTTCACTGAATCATATGGAATGAAATTGAATGATTTTTGCATAATTATGTTTGGTATACCATTAAGAAAAGATTATTCATTCATAGACATTAAAATAAAGTAATTGGTTTGATTACAAAGAAGGTGGTAATGTATAAAAATGTTTGGTTCGATTACACACACATATAATGGCTCTGCTTTTTGTCTATTTCATTAATTCTTTACTTTGATTAGCTTCTAAAAACATGATATTTATAATTAAATTAAAGTATAATAAAATTCTTATTAATTAAGCTTTTCATTCCCCCAAACAAATAAAATAATGGATATTGAGCTAAAATAGGATGGTCATGCTGATTTTAAACGCCAAGAAAATTTAGATGGCAAAAACAAAGATAAGAAAGTTCAACCTCATTTTACTTCTTTTAAAAATCACTAAAAATTTAGATGGTAAATTATTTCTTTTTTCATATTCTCACTTCTTGTAATCCCCATGCTTTACCTTTAGAAGGGTAATCCTATTATCTCATGTATATGATGTAACACTGATGTAGGTTATTCCCTTTATTACCTAAATGTGCCAACCAAACGCTTGGAAGAGGGTATTGCATGAAGATTATAGGGAATCCTGATGCATGCACATACAGAACATGTCGATTTTACATATGTTTAGCAAGCTACTAATGAATTATAGCTCTCACGCCGGAGACACTTCAAAATGAAACCAATTTCTTATGCAACCAAAAAGTGATGGATGGAATTTTAGGAATTGAAAGGCTTAAGAAGAAAACCAAAACAAACAACACTATTGGAAAAAGGCCTCCAAAGTCGTCTATCGTCAAACTCCGGATCTCAACATCACTTTTGTATTCGGATCTGTCAATGGTAACAGGTAAGGATATGTTCTTCTTCATCATATCACGAAATGTCATCACAGTTTGAGTCACTTGTATTATTGCAGCAGAAAAATCCGAGACCAAAGTAGAATTTTTTTGGAATGCCTGAAAATACAACAATGTACATTATTAAAGTTTTTTAAGTCACATGGAATATTGGGAAGAGAAGAAGAGTACTCACAAAGGCAAATCCACCCGTTTTATAGATTGGTCCTGTCATCTTGCAAGAAGAGCAACTGGAAAGCAAGAGCATGAGATAAGGAGTTTCATCAAAAATAGCATCAACCTTTTTCTGTTTTGTTTTCATTTGATAATGCCTCATTGTACTTTTCACGACTTCCTAAAGGCTTTAACTGATCATCCTTAAATCCCATTTGCTTCTTCAGAAACCCTTCTACCCAGGAATTTTTATGAAAACTGGACTAGTTATTAAATTGGTCGAGGTATTGGGTCAAGGTCAGTAGGTCATATTGGAACTAAACCGATAACTAAGTATATTTTATAATATCAATTAGATCCCACAAATTATATTAAAAAAAAGGGAGACAATAGGCACGGATTTTGATAAATGAACTAACATGAATGAGTCGTGCAAGTCCATACATTTGCTTCTCATTAAATGAGCACGTCCTTCGTGAGTTTGTCATTTATTAATTAATCACCATTCAATAGAGGCGCAGAGCAAGAGGCACAAGAGCAATGGCGATAAAAGGAGGAGGAGGCAGATGAGCACCCAAAAAAAAAGGAGTCGCAGTATCTACCTGAGAAAAGAAGGAAGGAGGCACAGCTTCATTGTGGAGTCACATCATCTTACTCCAAATCCATCTGAAACAGAGAGGGAGAGAGAGATGAACCGTGAGTAGGATACTGTTCATCGTCTTCATCGCACAGGGGTGTCGAACAGGTGGCTACTGTCCATTCTATCTCTCTCTCTCTAAAATAGTTGAGATTGTCGTCAATTCCCTCTTGTTAAAGAAAAATGACTCCGGTTTCTATGACTTACCAGACTAGTTTCAGGGCCGGTTTGCTTGTTTCCAGTTCGAACTGGCCAGTCCGATCCAAGTTTGATAACCATGCCATCAATACATCCATGGCACAATTTTAATAGTCATTATTGCTGAAAAGTGTTACTCTTTATCCGTCCACATAACTTTATCCTATTTATCACAATTTTAATACTTATTAAATGCTATTCAAAAAATCAAATTTTAATGAATTATTTAATTTTTAAAATTATTAGAGGGGAGGGGGGGGGGTATTGCCTATTGAGTTAGCTAAAATTGATTATTAAGTTAATTAGCTAAAATTGGGGCGAGGGACCTCTCTAGGAATTTGAGTTTTCTGAATAACAGCTCTTTTATATTGTTTGTGTTTGTGTTTATTTTTTCTTGGGAAAACTTCAACTCACTCTTTCAGGTTTAACTCGACGCGAGTCAATCCTTTGAGTTTGGTTGATTTGATAATTAAGTCTTTGCCCTTCGTTTACTCATAAACGGTGTTACCAAACTGAATTCTTGCCGTTAAACCAAAAAAGGGGGGAAAAAAGAAAAAAAAGAAAAGAAAAAGGCATCCTAGTTCTCTCTTTCCTTCTACAAGGACGACACTGCCCCCTCTTTCCAGATTTTTCATTGGCATCTTTCTTACTTGCTGCAGAGATGATGGGAATGTATGTAGAAGGAAGAGAGAACTGGGTGGTAAACTGTGTTACAACGCGAATTAAAAATTGAAGGATCAATTAACTAATTTTCCCTTTTTTCTTATACAATCAAGAGCGGGTGATGGTATTTTAGTTTTGAATTTTTTTTAAAAATGAAGTTTTTAGTTTGATTTGAAAATACTTTGTAAATTTTATATAAAAGCCAAAACGATGTGAAGAAAACATGTTTTTTTATATACAGTGAAGAAAATATGTTAAGAAAGTGGGAGACTATTCTCATAATTGTTGAGCTGATGAGTACGTAATAAGAGATTCTATATGCATCTAATTATTAAATAAGGTTTTGAACTTGAATCTTATGAAACCAAAAAACAAAAACAAAAAAAAAAAGTCGAAACAATAGTATAAAACCTTTTGAACTCTAATTATCCCTTACACTAATAATCATATCACCAAAAAAAAAAAAAATGATAAAGAATCTCACTAAATTTGGGCTTGTTGGGATTAACCTTGGCAAAAATCAGCTGGACACTTTTATTCTAATTGACTTTTGCATGCTACGGTTGAGATAAAAGTCAGTTAGCATGTTGTAGATATTTATATGTTAACTAATCATGAGAAATGCTATGTTAATGGGGAGGAAATCAGGAATTCCCAGAATGCCCCGCCCCCGTGGACTGCTATTTCCATAGTAGAAAGAACAAAGCTTTGAATAGTGAAGCTAGCTTTAAGCATAATGCACAAATAAATCTTATAAAGCTGTCCAAAATCCATTGGAGGACTACCGTTAGTCATAAAAAAATTTAATTTGATGACCCAGTTAAGTCTAAAAGGATTTTTGTTAAAATTCAAACGATTTTAAATGAACGTCTAATTTACAATGGAGATTTTAATACTAATAAATTTCTGAATCCACGTTTACAACTATCTTTAAATAAAATTTTCTTAAACATAACTAATACATGTATTTAATATAAGAATTAAGGTTAAGGAAGTTAAATAAATTATTTAGTTATAAAACATATGACTCAATCTCCATGAAATATTTATATATAAAATGAGATTACATATCAATTCATAGTTAAGTAAATTATTTCATGGAAAGATGATAAATATGAAAAATAAAATAGATAAAGGTTTTATATTTATGACTGAGACCAACCTTCTAACAAGCTTATATAATTAGGATTAGAGGAGTATTAAATTAAATTTGAGAAAGTGTCATCATCTTCCTAGATCCATCTCCCCTTTCAATTTTACCTCAAATTTCTTCAAAACTCCTTGCAAAATCCATCCAAAAAAAAGAAACTTGAGCAACATTGCATGAGGCCACTAAAATAAAGATTTGTTTTTTGGGGCATAAAATCTTAGATATTTTCATTACTTTAGCAAACCAAGACCATACACATATAGTTCACCAACAAAGCAGCACAACACAAAGCAATCCAAAACCAGGAAAAAACAACCAAAACTAACTAAAAAACCAGCAACAACAGGAAAGAACTATAGTTTTAAACAAGGAAAAATAAAAAAACCAATCATGCAATGCCCAACCATCCGTAGATCGTATGCTAGGATCTTCATCAGAGGAGAAGGGTTTGTAAAACCGCACTAAAACAATAGAGATTCTCGAGGAGCATTTCTTATTTCTTTACGGTTGTCAATTAATTGTATCCGGGACGTCCTTCAAAATATATATATATATATATATATATATATATATATATATATATATATATATTAGAATTATTCATAAATTCTGTATAAAAAAAGAATTATTCATAAATTGAAGTTTGTGGCTTGGGGGCATTCATGTGGAGGCCTTCTCTTCAATTTTGACTCATCAGCAAAAGCTGAAAACAAATTACTAAGATAGGCTCTTATTTTAAAACTTATTTATAAACATGCTTAAAAAAAAATATTATCTTCTAACAAACTTCTGCACCATCTTTAGAAAAACGTAAAAGTTTGCTTTTGGGGTCCATGCATTGCCATCTTCTGTTCATTGCTTTTAGTAATAAAGGCACCGGGGTATTAAAAAAAATAGAAAATGAAAGCTATTGGGATATTACAAATCTGATATTACAGCAAGGGAATGGATTATATGATTATATCCTATCAAAGTATCTTTAAGTTATATATTAAAGAAACCTCTGTTCGCCTAATAAGAATGGTATATAAAAGGGTAAAGGAGTAAAAATATAAATGTGTTTTACCATCGGGAGCGCCTAGTATTATATGTTTTTTTTTCTGAGCAAAAATTCACACGTGATCACCATTTTAGAGTAAAAGTCACATTGTTACTGTTCACTTAAGAAAGAGATGAAGTGAACATAACATAACGATGAGATATGACTTTTATTCTAAAATGGTAATCACGTGTATATTTTTGCTTCTAAAAAAAACATATAGTGCTGAACATTCCCGAGGTAAAGCATATGTGTATTTTTACTCCTTTACCCTGCTAAAAAACTAGTAAATACTTGAAAAATTGATGAACATTTCCTACTGTTCTCACAAAAAAATTCCTACTGTTAAATTTTTCTTGATGATTAGCCTAATATCCCAAATTAAATAAAACATGGGTAACTGCAAACTTGCTTCGGTAGATTTCGTTGAAGAGTAATTTTGTTTCATTTTTTTTTTAAATTTCAATATCACCTTGAAAGTTTCAACTCCATACCGTTAAAAAAAATTTAAATGTTAAAAAATTAACATTGATTATTATCTTTTTAATAGTAAGAGATAACATTGTTCATTTTAACATTCTCAAGGTAACATTAAACTTAAGAAAACTTTCAAAGTAAATGTACCTTAACCTAAATTAAATACCACATTATTAATTTTTTTTCCCAATAGAAACCCTCATCAACCATAAGTTTCCTACTCTGAAATTGAATTTATAATAAAAACTAAAAGTTTTTCCCCAGACTAAACCTATAAATAGAATGATCGTGATAAGAAATGTAATCACGGCATAGTCTCGTAATAATTAAGCCCTGTGGTGTATCCAGATCTTATTGGGTCCAATTTTTCAGTATGATTTATGGTCTTCTCAAAATACTTTTTTTTTTGTTATAAGATATCAAAAAATAATTTTTATAAATTAATAAAAACACTTAAATTTATTAAATTTATCTTAAAATTTAAGTAATTTTTAGTATTATCCTTATTAATTACACTAAACTATAATATTCTATTAATTATTATTTTCACCACTATCTTTATTAATTATGGGCATACATGGAAAAAAAATATTTAATATTTTTTAGAAACAAACAGGTGTCTTATAAAAATGACTAAATATATTTGTTAGTTAGTATTTTATAATAAGAACCAGAGAGTTGCGAAATGAGCCTCTTTACTAACTTATCTCCTTTATTTAATGTCTCAATCATAAGATTATTATTTAACATATAAGTGAGATTTAATATAATATAATAATATTATAATTATAGATCTATATTATATTTAATGGTTTAGACATTAACTAAAGATTAAGGTTAGTGGAGATATACCTCTCCCCCTATAAACAACCACTCATCAACGCTTTGGTATGTCCATTATTAGCTAATTAGACATAAGCCAAGGGGAGGGAGGGAGAGATAGAGAGAGAGAGGAGGAAAGAGGGAGAAAGAGAAGAGACGGGATGGATAAAATTATAATTTTTTTATTTGATATTCTCTTCGTCCTTGTAAAAATCTTTTAATCGATAAAAAAAAAAAAATGTGATTCGGCCCTACTCTCACAGTTTCATTCAATTTTTTTTGTTTTACAAAAATTAACCCCACAAAAAAAAAACTCTAGTTAGAGGCCAGGCCCAACAAACAGAACCTAAGCTGCAGCGGTTGTTGGCAGTCCTCCGATGAGAGTTATTTTTATTTTATTTATTTATTTAACAATTGAGGGTAAAAGGATAATTCACCAACATTTTAAAATTTTAATTTGATACATGTCACTTATAAATCCTTTATAAATTTTAAGAGATAGGTAAAAATTTTAGAATTTCAGTTAGTATTTAAATAGATTTTGTTTAGGAAAAAGAAAAAGCAGAATAATATAAAAGAAGATAAGAAATGGAAAAGCAGGGAACAGCTACCCGGGCCACCTCGTCATTTTGCATTCGAGATTTGTGCCACTTTGTCTCTGAACCATGCTTTCCACCTCACCACGTTACTTTTTTTTATTTCTTTTTAATTAAAAGGATATGGTTCAAGATTTTGGGCGAAATTCAACTCATGATCTCCCATTTTGGAAGAAGCTTTTCGTGCCACTAAATTACAAGTTAATTGGTACCACTTTAAAATTTGAAGTCATTATCTTACAAGCGTTGTAGTATCATGAATTGTTAAATGTATAATGTAGCTATTGAATTTTTCAGAACGTTGCAATATTATAGAGAGTTTATTTGTAGTCATAAATATAAAATTTCAATATATTTTTCCTTCCAAATTTTTAATTTTTTTAAAACTATCTTTGTTGATTGTATATATTAATTAAAGGAAGTTTCCATTAGTCGCACAGGAGCACAGGAAACACTAAGATACTACTGTTTGTTATAAATAATTAATTTAACTAATTTTTTAAAATATCTATAAATTATTTATCAATCTCTTGCATTATATTACGAGTAGAGAAAGTACAATGTTTCTTGTTGGCCAGGAAGAAAAATTATTCATCAGAGAACTGGAGATAGGAGACAAGGAGCTTTGCGCGCACACGCATCACATGTCAGTTTAATAAGCAGCAACTAACTAGCAATGCTAACTTGAAAGGCTGCTTCTTCCTACTCCACCATTCAATCACTGTTGATTGACTATACAAGGCAGCCTTTTAATCACTGATGGAATGGAAAGGCATAAAAACATAACCACAACGGATAATAGGACAGGGTCAAGGCCTCCAAAGTTAGACCTGCTCAAACTTGACGTCTCTATGTCACTTTCGTCTCTATCAGCACTCGAAATGGCTCCCCATCTTGAGTCACATTTAAGATTGCATTCGAGAAATGTGAAACCGAGTCAGATTTCTTTGGAAATGCCTAAAAAGAGAGTGAACATAAAGCAAAGTTTTTAAATTACAGGGAGAACGACACAAAAATAGCATTTGAATTTCAAAATCTTACCCACAAAAAGTCAAAAACACTAATGAGATTATCAACTCATTTTGCTGTCAATTTTTCTTTTTTTGGGCCATTGCCACCACATGATAACTAAAGTAGGAGTAGGGTATGCTTTGTCCCTCTGGTGCGGGTAGTTTGTGGCTTGGCGGCATTCATGTGGCGGCCTTCTCTTCAATTTTGAATCATCAAAAGCTGAATGAGACAAATTTTGGGGTCTCATCATAATTCAGATAAAAAAATATTTATAAACATGCTTAAAAAAGTATTATCTTCTAACAAACTTCTGCACCATCTTTAGAAAAACGTAAAAGTTTGCTTTTGGGGTCCACGCATGGCCATCTTCTGTTCCTTGCTTTTAGTAATAAAGGCACCGGGGTATTAAAAAAAAAAATAGAAAATGAAAGCTAGTGGGATAAAGCAAGGTAATGGATTATATGATTGTATCCTATCAAAGTATCTTTAAGTTCTATATTAAAGAAACATCTGTTCGCCTAAAGAATGCTATAAAAACTAGTAAATACTTGAAAACTTGATGAAAATTTCCTATTGTTCTCACAAAACATTTCATAATTTTAAATTCAATATCCATCAAAATGTATTGTACGTACCAAACGGAGCATGAAATTTAACTAGGCTATGTGTGAGTCCTTAGGCAAATTTCATGTGCTTGTTATGAGAAATAAATTTTGAAATGAGAGTTTTTTTCAACAACGTTTCCTTCATTTCATTCATATATATACCCTCCATCAAAGCCATATGAAAAACTAGGCATTTTTAACTATTTAGTATTTCTTAAAACATGTTTTTGACCCCATCTAAAAATCCGTGGTAAACCAAAGTAGTTGTTAAAAAGGGTAGTTATGAACTTTGAACCTGATATATGATATACTATATAAAAAAAAAAAAAAAAAATCTTTGCTAAAATTTATATTTAAAAATAAAATAGATCTACAAATTAAGACCTATAACAAGCCACAACGGAGGCAGGGATTATCGTTTAAGCAAAGTTTTGGACAAAGCATTGTAATTAAAAAGTGATAATAAATTAGTTTACTTCTGTTTTTTATACTTAAAATTTCATGCTAGTAACATACATTTGACTGATTGGAACTAATTATTGTCATGGTTGTTACGACAATGGGTGGTCTTTGAGAGGGACACGTCTATGAAGGAGAGGAAGGGAGAAGAAAAAAGGCAAAAGCAGAACAAAGATAAGATGGATAGAAAAGGAGAGACTAGACAGTGGACCCCTATCCCACCATCCTTCTTTCAGATCGTCATTTTTGTATGGAGACATGCGCCACTTTGTCTCATAGCCTTTGCTTTCCACCTCACCACTTTACTTTTGGGATGATCATCCTAATATGCTGATGAGCCGTAAATTTATCATGTAATAAGACACAGGTTTAGTATGAACTTGATCTAATATAATTAAAAAGTTTAAGAATAATAAGTAAAAAAAATATAGATTTGATGTCAGACATACCCTCACAAGTATTCTCGGGTGTTTTGCAGATTTTTATCCACAAGAAGAAGCTAATTGGAAGAGCTCAGCAAAGAGTCAAGAAGAGAAACCAACTTTCTGTTTGACCAGGAGGAGTTGACGCCCAGGGCGCCAACTTTCTGCCTTCCTCCAGGATTTGGCGTCCAGGGCGCCAAAAGTGGCACCCAGGTCGTCAAAAGTGCGAAAACTCTTATTTTTAATTTTTGGAAAGTTTTTAGGGCCCAAAAAAGGAAGGAAAATTAAGGATTTTTGAGATTTGGAAACCCAATTAGACCTAATAGATAAAAGGAGGCAACCCTAGCAAGAAAAGGAAGAACTTTTGGCACAAGAAACAACTCTACGACATTGGAGATCATCCTTCCCCAACCTCTGAAGAACAATTCTATCTTCATCTTTTCTTCTTTATTTTGTTAATCTAGCCATGCTTGGCTAATTTTCTTTTTGTAGTTAGGGCTATGATGAACCCTATGCGAGTTTAAGTATTTGGTTGAATTCTTGATTGAATCTTGGTTTCTTTGATTGAATGAATTTTCTTTGCTTAACGCCTTCTTGAAGCCTGATCACCTTTTAGATTGTTCATAGGTTGATGTATGACAATAGAGATGTTGGTGCATTTAACCTGAACCGTTAATTCATCATAAAATTGTATGACCTAGACATAAGCTTACGAGTTTATGTGATCTTATAATTCTGGTTTATAAATCTACCTTTCTAAACGATACTAAGACATTAGGTTGTTTTCAAAGATAACGGACTAAGGAAGCGTCAAAACATTGGAACTTAGTCTAACGTTAGAGAATTGATCGTCAATCATGGGATTAATAATTAATTATGGATTCAATTCAAATTCTTGAAGGAGCATAGGGGAATTTTAAGTCCTAACTATGTTTTTCTTGACTGATTATCTTTTCTAAACATTTTCTTACGAATCTTGGTCTTGAATTCTTTTCTTTCTTCAATTCTTGAAATTCTTTTTTTTATTACAACTCATCTCTTTTTACTTGATTCATCCAACTAAAGCGTAAATAGCGAACTAGTGATTGGAGTACTATTCCTCGTGGGATGATACTTTATCACTACTTAATTACTTGTAACGACCGGTGCACTTGCCGAAGTCGCCCCTATCACATCCCAAATTAAATAAAATATGGGTAACGTGCGAATTTGTTCCCCAGGATTTCTTTGAAAAGTACTCACTCTGGTCTTTATTATAAGACATCAATTATCATTTCTTATGAATTAAGGAATGATAGTTAAGTCATTAAATTGATTCAAAACCTTCCAAATTTACCCCCACTTTAATGATATAGATTTAAAGGGGTTTGTTAAAGTAAGGACATATTATAATAAGAAAATAACAATAAATGAGTTAGTTAAAAGTAGTTGATGCCTTATAATAAGGACAAAAAATTATTGGTAGTTGGTGCCTTCTAATAAGGACCAGAGGGAGTAATAGTTTTACGGGTTTTTTTTAGCTCAATATCATTCGGGAGTTTCAAACTCTATACCGTTAAAAAAGGTTTTTAAATGTTAAAAAATTATTGTTAACCATTAACTTTTTAATACTTCATTCGGTCTTAATTATAAGTTTGTGTTGGCTTTTTTGAAAAAATTAAGAAAATTAAATAAATTACTTAATCATATATATGCTTAGATTATATATTAGTTTATTAGTCAAACTAATTAGTTTGGAGGAAAAAAAAACTCTAAAGTAATTTAATTAATTTCATTAATTTCACCAAAAAAGTCAACTTGATTTTATAATTAAGACTGAAAGGAATAGTAAAAGATAATATTGTTCATTTTAATATTTTTGGAGTAATATAGAACCTATAAAAAATTTCAGGATAACATTGTTTTTAAAAAGGGGGAAAAACCTTTCAAGGAAAATTTGTATCTTAACTTACGTTAAATACCATAGTGTTTTTTTTTTCTTTCCAATGAAACCCTCATCCATAAGTTTTATTATTTTAAAAGTGAACTTGTACTAAGAATCAATTTTATTTTTCTCCAAACTAAACTTATGATAGTGAAAAGAAGTGTAATCGCTACATAGTCTCATTATAATTAAGCACTATAGATCTATTATTATTTTTTGTAATAAAATTGTGATTTTATGTTGCTTTACTTTTTTTTTTCCTGATTTGTATGTTGTTTTAATCATGAGACTTTCTTTTAGTACTTATGTTCTTTCCTTGAGACGTCCAAACAACTTTTCCTTTACGGTTTTTTTTAGGAATTTCCATAATCCTTTAAATTATTCTCGGAACATGGTGTATCCAGATCCTATTAAGTCCCTTTGAGGAAATCCTATTAAGTCCCAATTTTTCAAAATCATGCAATAATGTCCCTATTGAAAAAGGCAAAACCTATCTATAAATTAACTCCTTATTATTTCACTTGTTTTTAATAAGGTTTTTGTGGTTATTTTTATTTTTATTCATCAACTTAATTTAAAATTAAATTAAAAAATAAATATTAATAATAAGATTAAATTAATAAATATATAATTATAAAAATAATTAATATAATAAATTTGTATATAAATAATTAATAAGTATTATATTATATTTATAGATAATTTTATTAATATAATTAAAATTTATATTTTTAAATAAATTATAATCATAAAGTAAATAATATAAATAATTGTTTGGTTAAAAATTTGAAAGAATATTAAAAGAATATTATTATAATAGCGTACTTTTTATGGAATATAATTATTTACACACCTAATTAAAAATTAGAAGAAACTGTAAGAGGAAAACTACTATTACCTCACAAGAGATGGATTTAATTACTAAAGTTTAATGATAACATAAACTTATAATGATTTCCTGAATTAGAGTTTGTCACTACACACTTTTAAGGTATTATCGGATTTTTAAATGATTAAATATCTTTCTTGTGATCTTATAAAAATTCAAAAAGGAAGGCACAGTGACGTCAGATGGAGTGACGTGGGAGAGAGACGCAACGCATGAATCATGTGGTAGCATTATTAAACTTTAATGTTTTTAACTAACTTTATTAATTTGTGAAAATTGCTAGTTGGTGCCTTATAATAAGAATCAGATGGAGTAATTAAGAGAGCAAGTGCCTGTGGAAAAAAAGTATATATTTTGATGTCTATAAAAAAAAGTATGCAGGGAAAGGTGGGTGGATTTGTCATTAAAAAGAACGGAGGCCTCCCAATGTAAATATGGGAGTAATTATGAACTCACGCTTTGATTTAATTTCCTGAATACGGCAAACAAGGAAGCACGAGGAGTAGGGCATGCTTTGTCCCATAAATTTGCCTTTGGTGACTAGTGAAGGAAGCTCTGACTGGGGAGCATTCACGTGGAGGCCCTTCTTATCAATTTTGACAGACAAAAAAGCTGAATTAGTCAAATTTTGGGATCTCATCTTAAAGAAAGGCTTTTATTATTTAGAAAATTCTCACAAAAATTCTTATAATATTATTGTCTCTTAACAAACATTTGCACCATCTCTGGAAAAGCGGAAAAGTTTGCTTTTGGGGTCCATGCATTCCCATATATCTTCTGTTCATTGTCTCTTTATTAAGTAATAAAGTTAGTGCGTTATTTTTTAAAAAAATAGATAATGCAAGGTAGTGGGAAATAAAAATAAATTAATATCAAGCAAGGTAATTGATTACAAAGATCTTTTCAATTTATCTTTAAATTTAATTTATATTAAAATAAAAACTTCTGTTGGCCAAGAGAATGTTATAAAAACTTTTAAATTTACCATTAGAGTTTTGATGTTATATATTTACTTTAGAATTTTGTTAATATGAAAGAATTTCTTTTTAATGTGGAAGTACCACCGAAAACAAAAAGAACGACCATGAATTTATGAAATGTTAGAAACGAGTAATAAGGATCAGAGGGATTAATAGTTTTACGGGTTTTTTTTAGCTCAATATCATTCGGGAGTTTCAAATTCTATACCGTTAAAAAAGGTTTTTAAATGTTAAAAAATTATTGTTAACCATTAACTTTTTAATACTTCATTCGGTCTTAATTATAAGTTTGTGTTGGTTTTTTTGAAAAAATTAAGAAAGCTAAATAAATTACTTAACATATGCATCCTTAGATTATATATTAGTTTATTAGTCAAATTAATTAGTTTAGAGAAAAACATAAAAAAATATTCTAAAGTAATTTAATTAGTTTCATTAATTTCACCAAAAAAGTTAACTTGATTTTATAATTAAAACTGAAAAGAATAGTAAAAGATAACATTGTTCATTTTAATATTTTTGGAGTAATATAGAACCTATAAAAAATTTCAGGGTAACATTATTCTTAAAAAGGAGGAAAAAAACTTTTAAGTAAAATTTGTATCTTAACCTACATTAAATACCACACTAGTATTTTTTTTCTTTCCAATGAAACCCTCATCATCCATAAGTTTTATTATTTTAAAATTGAACTTGTAATAAGAATCAATTTTATTTTTGTCCAAACTAAACTCATGATAGTGAAAAGAAGTGTAATCGCTACATAGTCTCATTATAATTAAGCACTATAGATCTATTATTATTTTTTGTAATCAAAATTGTGATTTTATGTTGCTTTACTTTTTTTTTTTTTTTTCTGATTAGTATGTTGTTTTAATCATGAGACTTTTTTTTAGTACTTATGTTCTTTCCTTGAGACGTCCAAACAACTTTTCCTTTATGGTTTTTTTAGGAATTTCCATAATCCACTAAAAAATTGAGATATATTTTTTTTGCACAAAAAAAAAAGAGATGTTTGAAGGGCGCAGTTTTTGTAAATTATTCTCGGAACATGGTGTATCCAGATCCTATTAAGTCCTTTCGAGGAAATCCTATTAAGTCCCAATTTTTCAAAATCATGCAATAATGTCCCTATTGAAAAAGGCAAAACTGTTATGAATATACTTATTATGTGGATGTCCATTGACTCCCGGTTTCTAAATATTAAAAGATGATATGGGACCCACGCATAGTGATTTACTATTTGCATAGTACCACGCATAGTAGTTTACTATTTGGTGGGACCCGCACACAATTATACAATCACTCACGGGAAGGAAATCCGTGAGTGAATAGTTTAGGTTTTTGGGGAAAACTACACCAAATGACCCAGAGGTAGAAATTACACTAAAGTCCCATTTTTCTTCTATAAATAGAGGTTTTCTGTAACTGTTCATCTATTGAATGAAATGAGAATCTATCTCTCTACTTTATCTCTCTAGAACCTCTGCTCTTCTTCTTATTATTTTTATCAGTTTTATAACACGTTATCAGCACGAAGACTCTACCAAGGTAAGATTTTCTCACCATCTATTTCATATTTCCATTTTATTTATCTGGGATGATCTTAACCATTATATGGAATTAAATATCTATTCTTACCGATTATTTTAACATCGGGTTCCATGGTTAAGATTTGAGATTATTTACTATTTTACTACGGTAAATAGTAATTTACTATTCACAGTAAATTTACCCCTTTTTCAGTAATTTTTACATTTTATTCATTTGACTCCTACATGGAAGTCTAGATTAATCTTTCTGTAATTTTACTTTATTCACTATTTATAGTGAATAGTAATTTTACTATTCACGGTAAATTTATATTTTATTATTTACAGTAATTTATTTATGTTTATATATTCTTCCCACTTCCTATTCATTTATTTCATGGTGGCGTCATTAAGCTCCATTTGTAATTCTTTACTTACTGCTTTATTTATTTATCTCATGGTGGCTATACTAAGCTCCATACTGACTTTACTAATATTTAGTTTTATGTCACTAACATTTATTTTATTGTTACTAACATTTATTTATCTTTTATGATAGCACATTAGTATATTTACTAGTGGGTTCTATTTATTTATTTTAACATTTATTTATTTTTTATGGCGGCAACATTATTTATTAGTGGGCTCCATTTATTTATTTTATTTTACATTTATTTATTCTTCATGGAGGCACACTAGTATCTATTAGTGGGCTCTATTTATTTATTTTATTTAGAGTTTATTTATCTTTTATGGTGGTGACATTTTGTGGGCCCCATTTATTTTATTTTAATTCTTTACTGCTTTATTCATCTTTCATGGTAGCAACACTAGTATAGTGGGCACCATTTATTATTTACTGCTTTATTTTTCATGGTGGTAACACTTGTATAGTGGACTCCATTTATTTATTATTTATTTACTGCTTTAAATCACCTTCCCTTTTTATTTTACCGCTTTCTATATATTATATATATATATTTACATTTGCATATGCATCTTCTTTCTTATCTTTGGATGAGATAGGTCTCGCTGTGAGTTTACTACCATTCCTATCTCATCTTCTTTTTATTTATCTAGCATGTTTATTTCCAGTCATTTATTTTATTTTATTTATTTATTGCTATATATATATATCCCTCTCCCTTCTTATTATTTATGGCAACGACACTAATATATACATATTAGTGGGTTCCATCTATTTATTTTATTATGTTTATATTTTATTTATCCTGAAGATAAACTGTTAAAAGGCCATATATATTATGAGATCAAAATGTCATAGAGAGATGAGGCATAAATTGGCTTGAGACCAAGAGGCAAGATAGCCTTAATTTCAGAGGCAAGATAGCCTGAAGCCAAGAGGCAAGTTAGCCTGATAACAAGAGACAAATTATGAAACAATATTTGATCCATAAATTTTGTATGTTATCAGTTGTATAAAGGCCTCAAAATTGTATATTTGGCATTAAATATTCCCTTAAATTATGAGACAAGGGATTGTATGATCATGATTGATATTATAAATAAATATATTCAATTTGCTATTGTAGTAGCAATATTGTGGATTAATTTCTTGCCATGATCAAACAAATCAGTGAGTTATGGATCATGAATTTTTATCCAACTTCATTCCCAGAAGTGAATAAAGAAAATATATTATTATGGTTGTTATGTGATTTATATGATTATAACAATTTTTATAAATACGAGAAAAGAATATTCATAAACAAAATAATTAAGCAAAAGGAAATATTATTTCAACAAAGTTTAATTGCGAGTGGCTCAACATCATTACAAACTTTAATCATCTCATTCTGAAGATATTTAATGTCTTCTTCTTTTGCTTCTCTTGAGATGGGATCCAGATGAGGCAAAGCTCTTCGTAATATCGAGATTTGCGTCATAAGTTTCTTGAGCTTCTTGTGTGGCCACTCAGTTAACCCTCCTTTTTGATAGATTTTTTGTATGGTGTGAGTAGACATATTTAATTGTTTACTCGCTTCATCAAGGGTTAAGTGAAAATAATTTCTTAAATCATGGAGCGTTGTTTTCTTTATTCTTTCTCGTTGCTCCATAGATAACCTATATAATTCACCCTGGTTAAGGGATGAAGTATCATAGGGTATACTTACTGCAGGTTGTTTTCCTTTGCCTAATGAGTGTTCAATATTGGTTTGAAATGAACTTCCATGGAGGTCATTTGGATTTATAGCCCATTCCGAACCAACACAGAGAACCTCATGATAGGCTAATACAGGATCACGCATCAAGATATATCCTGATGCTTGTAAATCTATACAATACTGTGTCAGAAATTGTTTGATTTCTTCAAAATTTTTCTTTGTGAAATCAAACATTGGAAGCCTGTCAGTATTATAAGATTTATCCTGTACTTTTTCAAATAAAACAGCATGGGTAATCATACCTGTTCTTCTTCCGTGAACTTCAAGTTTATGGTACTGGAGTTCGTTGGTATGTATGATCTCTCGTAAAACATGACAACAACTACATTCCAATAAGCTAGTTGTTGCTAATTGACTTGTAGTTGATGGCTGGCTAGTGGTTGTTGGTTGGCTAATTGTTATTGGCTGGCTAATGGTTGTCGGTTGGCTGATTGTTGCTAGCTGGATCGTGGTTGATGGCTGGCTGGTGGTTGTTTGCTGGCTTATGAATGCTGGCTCATTGATTGTTGTGACTATTGGTTGAATTTGACTGGTAGACTCCATTAGTTCAGCCATAGTTCTACACCTTTTAACAGGCCTCCTTGATGAACCTGCTTCAGTTGTACCTTCATTCCTTCTAAATTGAGGAAGAACATTTGTTCTTGGGGGAGAAGTAGGTATATTTGAAGCAGAAGGAGGAATAGTAGAAGGAGGAATAAACATCTCAAAAGGATTAGGAGATAATAAAGAGGTAAATGACAGGTTTGTCTGATCATCATACAACAAAGCATCAAGTAATGCTGTGTCAGATGTATCAGAAACTGGGATAAAATTACTTGGACCTGCCATTGCAATAATATACGCGATTAGAAGAAAAATGATAAGTTAGTATATGGTAGTGAATGTTATCAGATGCTTGAATGTTTGTGAGACATGTTCGTTTGCCTTCTTCTATTTATAGCCGAATTAAATCCTATTGAATCTCTGCAGATATGCGCAGTCCTGTTGAATCTTTACAGATCTGCACCCTGTCAAGCACGAGCTTAGACACTTTTTGACTATATATGCATACGACAATTCCACAGTGATACATGTTGCGCCTATGATTCCACAGTAATGCATCTGTGATTCCACAGTATTTTGATAATTTCAATGATTTTGTATTTATTTGATTGTTGTTTCTGGAAAATTGAAATTTTGTTACCAGAAGTAACAGAATAATGCATTGATAATGCATTTGTGGAATTTTAATGATATCTGTAGAAATAGATATCATATATGGAATATTGTATGAAATTACATGAATTAATTTCTACAGACTCATACTTGAGGGGGAGATTGATATATATCAAGTGTGAGTGTTTTTGTGTTAATTTTTTGTGAATGTTTGTGTGTTGATTCCCTCAAGATTGATATTGGATTTGATGATAAATTATATGGAATATTGGTATGACTTGTTTGATCATCCGAGTCTATTATGTGCTGCTTGTTCTCAAATAGATATGATTATGAAAATATTATTGGAAATGGATCTCTGGAAATATATTAAATTGAAAGAGTACATATGAAATTATTGATCTGCAAAGTTTGCAGTGATGATTGCAACCAGATGTTTGCAATATATTATGCGCGCAATTTCCAGATTGAATGATCCATAAATCATGTATTAAAGTATCTATGAATGGATAGATCAATGATTATGAGAACATTGTTCATACATGTATATTTGCAGCTTATAATCCAACAAAATTCTCCCCGTAAAATTTGGCTTTTGGTCAGGAGCCAGAATAATTCCATCTTAAAATGTTTTAAATGTGCAATGATTATTAATCTACTTCAATGCACATAGATGGATATACAAAGATGGATATACAAAGAAAATTGATGATTTGATGAGGGGGAGAAAAATAAGCAGATTGGGTAAAGATAAAGTGAAATGAATTATCATTGGCTCTTATTGATCCTCGTACAAAGAAATGTGCACTAAAAATTCAAAATGATAATTCAGTTGCTGAGTTTAGTTAATCGAATGCCAGAAGCATTTATTGACCTAAAGAAAGTGACAAAGTCACATGTGCCAACTGCAAATGCTCCTATATGAATTGTTATAAAGCACACCAGAAGTGTTGCAAGTCCATTGATTTTAAAGATAAAAATCCTCAAAAGAGAAAAGGAGCTATAAGAATATAGATGATCATGTTGAGGATAATTAAGAAAAGCTCTAGAAGAGCCATCTCCTGAAGAGATGTTATCTCCAGAAGAGATATTACAAGAAAAGTGTATTGTGATCCAAGAAGAGACCCAGGTATTTACATTATGAGATCTCAATAAATTATGAATGAAATCCGATGGGACTGAAAATGAAGTCGACGTTAATAATATCTATGATAGCATATGCTGCAATGAATGATAATGAGGATCATGAGCCACAATATATTTGTATGTGCTAGAAGCACATAAGGCGCCAGAAACACATATGCCCCAAAAGGACTCAAGATGATAGTGCATATAGCATCATTATCTGAATAAACATTTATTGAATTTCTATATGCACATATATATTTATGAAAAGATTATTATGACTTTACTTGACAGATTTAGATCTTGCAGGTATATAATGAACAATCAGATTGGGTGTTTCTAACAGAATATTTGATGACAGAAAGTATAATATGCTCAGAAAGACATTGAAGCAATGTAGTCATCAGGGGGAGCAACACTGATGTAATCAAGAGGGGGAGACGATACACGCTGTACTCTTTTTCCCTTATCTAGGTTTTATCCCACTGGGTTTTTCCTAGAAAGGTTTTTAATGAGGCAGCACTAGAAAGTGTATCAATGGATGATGTACTCTTTTCTTTGGCTAGGTTTTTATCCTACTGGGTTTTTCCTAGTTAAAGTTTTTAACGAGGCACATTCATAAATGGACATCCAAGGGGGAGTGTTATGAATATACTTATTATGTGGATGTCCATTGACTCCCGGTTTCTAAATATTAAAAGATGATATGGGACCCACGCATAGTGATTTACTATTTGCATAGTACCACGCATAGTAGTTTACTATTTGGTGGGACCCGCACACAATTATACAATCACTCACGGGAAGGAAATCCGTGAGTGAATAGTTTAGGTTTTTGGGGAAAACTACACCAAATGACCCAGAGGTAGAAATTACACTAAAGTCCCATTTTTCTTCTATAAATAGAGGTTTTCTGTAACTGTTCATCTATTGAATGAAATGAGAATCTATCTCTCTACTTTATCTCTCTAGAACCTCTGCTCTTCTTCTTATTATTTTTATCAGTTTTATAACAAAAACCTATAATTTAACTCCTTATCATTTCACTTGTTTTTAATAAGGTTTTTGTGGTTATTTTTATTTTTATTCATCAACTTAATTTAAAATAAAATAAATAAATAAAATTAAAATATAAATATTAATAATAATCTTAAATTAATAAATATATAATTATAAAAATAATTAATATAATAAATTTGTATATAAATAATTAATAAGTATTATATTATATTTATAGATAATTTTATTAATATAATTAAAATTTATATTTTTAAATAAATTATAATCATAAAGTAAATAATATAAATAATTGTTTGGTTAAAAATTTGAAAGAATATTAAAATAATATTATTATAATAGCGTACTTTTTATGGAATATAATTATTTACACACCTAATTAAAAATTAGAAGAAACTGTAAGAGGAGAACTACTATTACCTCACAAGAAATAGATTTAATTACTAAAGTTTAATGATAACATAAACTTATAATGATTTCCTGAATTAGAGTTTGTCACTACACACTTTTAAGGTATTATCGGATTTTTAAATGATTAAATATCTTTCTTGTGATCTTATAAAAATTCAAAAAGGAAGGCACAGTGACGTCAGATGGAGTGACATGTGAGAGAGACGCAACGCATGAATCATGCGGTAGCATTATTAAAGTAAAGTGGCGTGGGGCTGTGTTTTCCAATGGTCGGAACATGATGACTGAAGAGATAAGTATAATTAGCTTGGACCCATAATGGATATGTGATACTAAGTTTTCAATCCCATGCTTTGAACTTCGACCAAAAAAAAAAAATCCGATGCTTTGAATTAATTAAGAGAGCAAGTGCCTGTGGAAAAAAAAGTATCTATTTTGATGTCTATAAAAGAAAAAGTATGTAGGGAAAGGTAGGCGGATTTGTCATTAAAAAGAATGGAGGCCTCCCAATGTAAATATAGGATACTTAAATCATACTACATCATCAGAATAAATAAAAAAAAGATTTAAATTAATTACCATGTTTTAAAATGAAATATCAATAACCTTTCATGTATTTTTGATAAGGCAATGATTTCTTAAGTTTAATCCTATTTAAATACATACATTTAAGAAAAATAAAACCTATAAAATTATAGTTGAGTGGTTTTGAAAAATGTTAATTAATGTTTTAATGTTAGGCTTAAATATACATTTTGTCTTCCAAATTTATTTAAAATTTTAGTTTACTCCATTAAATTACTGAGACTAATGATATTAAAATTAGGAAATTGAAAATATAATTTATTTACATAAAAATAAAGAAAATATAATGATAAACTTAAGAGATAAAGCTGAAATTTATTGTAAATTTACAGAACAATATTTGGTTGATAGTAAGGGATATGATGGAGTAACAAATCAAAAGGCACCTTTATAGTACCCCTTTTACTTCTTTAGTCTTTCTTTGCTGCTTCCATCCTGATGAGGCAAATAGATTTGGTTTTTAAAGGCATGTTGCTTACACTACTAGAAAATAGTCATTTTGTGACGGAATTTGCGAGGGAATAAACTTCCACCGCAAATTTGTCCGAAATAGCGAAGGAATATTAAATCCATCGCAAATTATAAAATTTGCGGCATAAAATGTTTCTTCGTTGCAAATGTGCGGCGGAACACGGTGTTCCGCCGCAATTGTGCGGCAGAAACAGTGTGCCGCCGCAATTTTGAGGCGGAAACGGTGTTCCGTCTCAATTTTGCAGCGGAACTGGGGGTTCCGCCGCAAATTTGCGGCGGAACCCGGGTTTCCGCCGCACAATGTCGGCGGGACGGTGTCCCGCCGACAATGTGCGGCGGCACGCCAGATTTGCGGCGGAAACCCCGTTTGTCGCCGCAAATCTGCGGCGGCACACCGTACCGCCGCAGATCTGGGTCCGCCGCAGATCTGCGGCGGAACAAGGTGGTCCACCGCAAATTTGCGGCGGAACGCCGTGTTCCGCCGCAGATTGTCGGCGGGACGGTTTGCGGCGGCATATACCGTTCCGCCGCAAATTTTTGCGGCGGAGCGGAATATTCCGCCGCAGATTTACGGCGGAATTCAAAATTCCGTCGTAAATTTTCTTTATCCCCGAACCTCCCTTCTTCATTTTCATTCGTGCCTTCCTCTCGCGTCTTGCTCCTTTCTTCTTCCTCTCTGCGTCTTTGCTCCGTTCTTCTTCCTCTCTTGCGTCTTGCTCCGACCTAGCCTCCACCGCCAACGTTCAGTCCAAGCCTCCTGGTGAGCCGTCCTTGCTCTTCTTTCTCCATTCCAAGATATCCTTCAAGAGGTATGCGTTTTTTCTCCTCTTTGACATTTCCTGAAATTCTATAGTCCTTCATCAATATTGCATGTGATAATCAATATGTTTGCTTTACTTAAGATTAGTGCTATTTTCATTTTTTATTGGGATTGATTTATTATTCATTTTTTTTTTGTCATTAATTTATTTTTTGCTCAAATTTTTTGCCATTAATTGACTGTTATATATATATATATATATATTTGTGTATATGAAAAATTATGATTAGTGCTATTTTGAATATGTTAGCTTTAATCAATATGTTTTAAAACGCATGCTTTTGTGATATATGAATTTAATAAATATTTCTTTGTTAGAACATGAAAAATTATGATGCTGAATTAATTTTAATAATTTAAATTTAAAATATATTAAAATCAAATTTTTGTTATTTTAATTTTGTTTTTGCCTAAATATATTTTCATAACTTATTGATAAAAATAAAATCTTAGAGGTTAACAATTTGAATTAACTATAGCTTTGAACTACTTGTGTAATGATTTTGAGGAAATTCATGAGTTTAAAGAAAAAAATGTAATATAATTCTATGTGAATTTAAAGATAAATTAATGAGTACTATTGGATGTAATATAAGACATTCATATATTTATAATTTTTTGAAAAATAAATAAATTAATAACTTATACAATAAATTTATTTTATGTGGTATAACATTTTTATGTTAATTGGTATATTCGTGTTTTAATTTTCTAATTTAGAAAACATAAACTAAATAACACATAAATGTTAATATATTTCAGAATTACATTAGAATAACAATTTGTGTATAATTGTTACTAGATTTATATTTTTAACAACAATAAAAAAAATCATTTAGTTTATATATATTTAGATGTTTTGTCTTTAATCTACTAATTAAGTAATTTAACTATTAGATCCTAATCAACTTAAACCTGAAATCATTAATAAGAGTGAATACAATATTTTATTCTTTGGGAATTTTGCAAGTATTCAGTGTCAAATTATCAACTTAGTTTTAATATAAAAAAAATAAAAAAATTTAATGTTTATGTTATCTATCACTTTATAATTATAGGAGAAATATTTGTAGATATAATTTGTAAGTTTGACACAAATAAGAGGAAAAAAATTAAAAAATTATGGAGAGAATTTGTTAAGTGGCCAGTTGTATTTGTCACTTAGGTTAGTAGCTGAATTAATTAGTTGGTATTATTGTATTATGTTCCAAGAATTATCTGTGCAAGGTTGGGTTGGGGAAGTATGGAAGACGATCGTGATAGGAGTTGGATGTACAATCGTCTAACTCAGAAAAAATGACTTACTCGAGTGTTCTTAGACGGTTTGGAAGAGTTCATCCAATTTGTTTTGGCACACACAACTAATTCAAGTACCTCGATCAGTTGTCCGTGTGTGAGATGTAGGTGTTTCGAATTTCATGACGCGGGAACAGTTAGAATCCATTTGTGTAGAAAAGGATTCATGAGGGATTATGAATGTTGGGTGCATCACGGGGAAGTCCAACAGACACCAAGTGGTTATTACGGAGACAGTACTCATCGAGTCAACCTTAATCAATATCAGCAGTTGGTGATGGATGCGGCTGGACCGTCGATCGGGCAATATTTTGATCCCGTGACTCATGCTGGACCTTCATGCATGGAAGAGGAGACCGGTATGTATAATCAACCATCACACATGGGAGAGGATCCAAATCCGGAGGCCCGTAGGTTCTATCAAATGCTTCAAGATGCCCAACGTCCTTTATGGAAAGGTTGCGAACACATTGAAAATAGTGAATATTCTTCGCTATCGGCTACCCTAGCAACATTAAGCTTGAAGACTGATCACCATATGAGCGAGAAGAATTACAATGAAATGATGCAGATCATGAGTAAGGTTGCTCCCAATGACAATAATTTGCTGAAAGATTTTTACTAAGCAAAGAAAAAGGTGAAAGAGCTCGGGCTTAGTTGTGAAAAAATCCATTGTTGCCCCAACGGATGTATGCTCTATTACAAGGATGATGTTGAGCGGAGTACTTGTAAATTCTGTTCACATGATAGGTACAAGAAGATTAAAGGGAAAACAACCACTCAACCATTAAGCAAGATGTGGTACTTCCCCCTCGTGCTCAGACTTCAGAGATTGTATTCGTCAGAACAAACAGCTGCTCACATGAGATGGCACCGAGAGCATCATAGGGAAGAAAAATTTGTCACACATCCATCTGATGCCGAAGCTTGGCTGAAATTTGACGAGGCGAATCCATCATTTGCAGCCGATCCCCGTAATGTCCGTCTTGGTTTATGCTCAGATGGGTTTGCTCCTTTCAACCAAACCGGCAGGGTTTATTCCAGTTGGCCTGTGATTGTGACTCCATACAACCTCCCACCATCCATGTGTATGAGAAGAGAGTTTTTTTTCCTCAACGCATTAATCCCTGGGCCATCCAACCCAAAAAAGAAAATAGATGTGTACCTCAGGCCTTTGATAGACGAGTTGAAGATGTTGTGGAGTGAGGGGGTTCTTACGTACGATGTATCATTGAGTCAGAATTTCATCCTGCGTGCTGCCTTAATGTGGACGATAAATGATTTCCCTGCATATGGGATGTTGAGCGGATGGCAAACATCGGGGAAGCTTGCATGTCCGATATGTCTTGAACAGAACATGGGGTTTAGCCTGCCATACAGTCGCAAGGTATCTTGGTTTGACAGGCACCGGCGATTCCTACCCCTCGATCATCTGTTTAGAAGAAACAAAAAAGACTTCAGCAGGAATGTGGTTGAACGATCAGTTAAACCTCGTCGTTTAAGTGGGCAAGAAATATGGGAGAGGGTGAAGCACATTCAAAGTGTTGAAGAAGGAGTTTCTTACAGTGAGCCTGAGGGATATGGCGTTCAGCATCATTGGAACAAACGCAGCATCTTTTGGGAGCTACCATATTGGAAAGATCAATTGTTAAGACACAACCTCGATGTCATGCATATTGAGAGGAATGTGTTTTGTAATATTCTGTACACTGTCATGGACACCAAGGGTAAGACAAAGGATACAATCAATGCAAGACTTGACATACAACAGATTTGTAGAAGGCCTTCTTTGCATTTGGTAGAGACTGCCACGGGTCGGATTTCCAAACCTAGGGCGCCGTACACCTTGAACAAAGAGCAAAATTTAGAATTGTTGCAATGGGTTAATAGTGTTCAACTACCGGATGGTTATGCATCAAACTTCTCAAAATGTGTGGACTTGAACGAGGCGAAGTTACGCGATATGAAGAGTCATGATTGTCATGTTTTCTTTCAAAGATTATTGCCGTGGGCTTTCAAGGCACTACCGAAGCATGTATTAGATACTCTGACAGAGTTTTCCTTCTTCTTTACAACAATTTGTGCTTCTGAACTTAATGTCGACAAGTTAAGGCAGTTGGAGGAGAGTGTGCCAAAAATGCTATGCAAGTTAGAGATGGTGTTTCCTCCTAGCTTCTTTGACTCAATGGAACATTTGCCCGTTCACCTGGCGTACGAAGCAAGGGTAGGAGGTTCGCAACAATATAGGTGGATGTATCCGTTTGAAAGGTAATATATATTTGTTTTCGCTGTGATTAATTCAAACACACTGTGACATAGGTTATAAATACTCTCTAATTATCCGTTGAAGGTTTTTACGCACACTGAAATATAAGATCAAAAATACAAGATACGTTGAAGGATCTATTGCAGAAGCGTATCTGGTCGAAGAGGCCACCAAATTTGCCTCATACTATTATCCCCCTGAAGTTATATCAAGATGGAGGGGGTACCTCGCAACGATGATGGCGGTGAGACGAGTGGTCAAATATCAATATTTAATTATCCTGGCCGGGTCATTCGAACAAATTGTAGGTCAACTTTGGAAGGAAGCGATAAGAAAGTAGCGGAGTGGTACATTCTAAACAACTGTGAAGAGGCCGCCCCGTACTTAAAGTAAGATTTCATCTTTTCAGTAACTGCTACGGTTTAAAGTATTAATTTCTTTCTTTTTGTTACAGATACTTCTCACAATGGGTCCGATCAATAAATCCTTTGATCTCGGATTCCGACCTCGATGAATTCATGAAGGATAAATTTCCTCATTGGTTACGAGACAACTTCGAGCAAAAAACATGGAGTTCAGCTTATGCGTCAGCTCCCCATGATGTTGTATGGAGTTTAGCTTACGGGTCTGCAACAATTGTTAGGATCAAAAAATATGTAATCAATGGGTATCGGTTTGCAACTGTTGAAGCGAACGGAAATACAGAAACTTGCAATTACGGTGTATGTTGTAGAGGTGGCCAAGTTGACGGAGTCGAGTGCGACTACTGCGGCAAGTTAATTGATATAATTCAGTTGGATTACAAGTGGGACAAGTCAGTGATTCTATTTAAATGTGAGTGGTTTGATAACAGTCCGCGTGGTACAAAGGTGGACAAATATGGAAATGTTGAGATCGAGTGGTCACGGAGATATACAGTTAGTTATGACCCATTCATTCTTGCTCAACAGGCAGAACAAGTTTATTTTACATATTACCCTACATCCCGTCAAGAGTGGGTGGGAGTTATCAAAACCAAAGCACGAAATATTATACCTACTTCAAAAGAGTCAGAAACAAATGACGATATGACTGAACCTTTCCAAGCGGATGTGGAACATGTACTTGCCGTAAGTAATGTCGAGGAAGATGTACCTTGCAATGTCTTTGATTCCACTGGAGACTTAGAGCTGATTCCTATCCAAATTGAGAATGCGGAATCAGACGATAAGGAACAAGTGGGTTACTCTACTACTGAATCTGAATTCGACAATTATAAGACGTAAGAGGAAGAACAGGAATCGTCCGATTGATTTAAGTTAGTTATTTATGACGATCTATTATATTTGATACTCCGTTGTTTAGTTATTATTGTGTTAAGTAACTTTCTTATAATTATATATATTTTGACATCATGTTTATAAGTGTTCAGAAATGGAGCATCCAGGAGGCCATTCAGGTAGTGGATATAGTAGAGGTAGCGGCCGAGCCTGTCCTATCAGAGGGGGTAGGCCAACATCATCTACCCCCCATGTAGTCAGAGGGCTTAGCTCTTCCCCGGAGCTTCCGCCTCTTTATTTTTCATCTTCACCGCCTACTACCAACTCTGTTATGGGCGATATAGGTGAACCTTTCACTTATACATAACCACCACACCATCAGGCAGAGCAGGTTCAGTTTATGATTTCTGACTGATTTACATATATTTTGTTAAAACATCTATGTTCTACATTTTCAATGTACTTATTCTTTCAGTACACTGCATCGCCTCATAGCCAGGGCAGGCAAGCTAGTTCCTCCAACGACCCAGTTTGGGGATCCATTGATCCTGCGACAGGGAAGATGTGGATCCGTCCTGTAGGGAGCACCGAGTAAGTCATGTAATGTTATGATTTTTTACCTTTAGTTTGTATGCTACTATTTGCAACATTCTCTTTTTTTTTCAGGTTTGATCCTTATAAGCCGGTGGCGGATTTCATGGCCGAGCAAATATTTCGTAATTTTGATCAACCTTGGGCCACATGGAAAGCGATTCCTCAGAGCAAGCGAGATGTTTGGTTCACTGAGTTATTGGTAAGTTATGTGATTTATGGTTATTAATTTTTTATTCTCATCAAAATGCAAATTGATTAACTACTTGTATAATTTAGAGCACTAATTGTTTAGTATTGTTTTTCAGGGAAAGTTTAGCTGCTTGCCTGAGCATCTCCCAAATTTAAAGAAGGCTTATAACTTCAAGGGAAGCAAGTGGCTGTCTGATAAATTATATAAATTGAGGCATGAAAAAGGAAAAAAAAAATTGGATTCAGCCTGAGGTTGCAGGCTAGTTATTTGACAAGTGGGCCACCGACGAAAGATTTTTGAAGCAAAGTGAGCAAAATAAATTAAATAGGTCCCACATGGATGGACCATCATATGCTGGCGGCAGCATTCCAGTTAGTAAGCATCGATGAAAGATTGTAAGTATACGTTATTTTCTACTTCAGCTTTCAATATTTTGTACTTAATCAATAATTAATGAATGATTATCATTTGTGTTTGCAGGTAGCGTCTGGGGAAGTTCCTGCAGATTTGATTCCTTGGACCACCTTTGAGCGGACTCATACCCAGCCGGTTGAGGGTCAAGGCAAGCGTTGGATTAACGCCAAGTCCCAGCAATTCGCGGTGAGATATTAATTACATTTATTATTTGTTTCAAACAGTAACATCTTTCTTTTATTTTATATGCATTATTTGTGTCGTATGTTTGTGCTTGTAGGAGACCTATCAGCAGCTGACGCAGGAGAGAGACTTACAGATTCAGAGCGACCCGTCGTCCTCTTATTCCGATAACGAGAGTATCTTCCTTCAGGCTGCAGGCAGAATGGACAAGAAGGGGAGAGTCTTCGGGATGGGTGCTTCTGCCAGCCAACTGAAGTCAACTTCGAGGCGCTCAACCGGCAGTAGTAGAGGTGGTCCTGAAGGTAAACTTATACTTTTGCTATCAATTGCAAACCATTACTCCCTCATTCATTTAGATGAAGTAGGACAAATAAATTGACTTCATAATGTTGGTTTTGCAGAAAGTAATAGGGTAAAGGCATTAGAACAGACGGTGAGGGAGCAAGGGCAGATGATTAGTGAGATGCGAGCACTTCTCCAGTCCCTATTGAAGGACAAAGGCATGGGGCTTCCTCCTGGTGGTGACGACGATACTGGTGGTGACGATGACCAGACTGCTGCTGTTTATAGTTTTTTTAAAATTTATTTTGGAACATTATATTTATAATATTTTTGTTTTTGTAATGTAAACTCGTATGATGATTGTACAATTTATTTTTATGATATACAATTTATTTTTTTCCATAATTTTTTATATTTTTTTATGATTTTTTTTATTTTTTGGGATTTTTATATTTTTTTAAAATAATTTTTAATTTTGCAAGGGAAAAATTTTCCCTCGCAAAATCCTTCGTTTTGCGAGGGAAAAGTTTTTTCCCTCGCAAAATATGATATTTACGAAGGAAATTTTACCGCCGCAATTTTTGAATTTTGCGAGGGAAAACACATTTCCGCCGCAAATTGCGATGGAAAATTTTTCCGCTGCAAAATTAGAATTTGCGAGGGAAATATTTTCCGCCGCAAAATTGGATTTTGCGAGGGAAAATTTTGTCCCTCTCAAGAGATTTTGCGAGGGCAAATATTTCGGCCGCAAAATTGAATTTTGCGAGGGAAATGAAATTTTTCCGTCGCAAAACTGATTTTGCGAGGGCTTTTTTTGCGACGGACACTTTTCCGCCCCAAATTCCGCCGCAAACTATTTTTGCGATGGAAAATGCTTGTTTTGCGACGGAAAAATTCCACCGCAAAAAATCAATTTTTCTAGTAGTGTTACAAAATCATTATTCATTAATCATTAATTATATGTAACGAGTAAAAGTTAGGAAAAATGACAACAAGGTCCCAATTACAAAAATACTATAAAAAAATTCATATAATTTATTAATGGTAACTCATTCACTTATCAATAATAGTTCATGTACTTATTATTAACAAACTGAAAGAATTTTTTTATATTATTTTTTTTAATTGAGATCCTAGTGTGATCTTCAATTTGGGGCCTTCTTAACTAATGAGTAGCAGAAGAATGTTGTAACAAATTTCTATGTGAAGAGAGAAGCTAGCTTTTTAAGCATAATGTATAAATAAACATTATAAAACACTCCAAAACACATTGAGTGAATACAGTTACTCCTAAAAAAATTTAATTTGATGACCTAGTTAAGTCTAAAAGGATTTTTTGTTAAAATTCATACGATTGTAAAGTTAGTTCTAATTTACATTGGAGATTTTAATACTTAAAAATATCTGCATTCAAGTTTACTTACAACTCATATTTTAGTAAAAATTTCTTAAACATAACTAATTAATACACATACTTAATATAATAATTTCTTAATTAATTTGAGTAGGTTAAGGAAATTAAATAAATTACTTAAAAGGACCATCTCTTTTAAGCCAGGCCTATGAAGGGCCGGCCCGACCTCTTCTTACCAGCTCTATCCATCAATACCCCTTCACACGAAACCACTTTGTTAAGACACATACTGATTTTACATATGTTTTAGCAAGCTACTGAATATAAGTTTTCTAGCTAATAGACACTCAAACATGAATCCCATTTCCTTTGCAGCATTTTAGCTTTAAGGATTGAAAAGGTGAAGAAGAGCTAAAACAGGGTATACTATTCGGAAGAGGCCTCCAAAGTCATCTTTTGTTAAAGTTGAAAAATTATTAAATTTTAAACTATTTTAATGAGATTAAATTTTTTTTTTTAATTTCAACAAGATATGTTGAAAGTCACTTATAAATAAAATGTTAAAGGGAGCCCCAACACCCCCAACTACTTATTGTATTCACGGCCAAAGGACACAGAGAGGTCATCTTTTGAGGCAATTTTGCCATGGCTTGGCTACAAAGAACTCACGCTATCTTTCCATAGTGTTCTCTTTACAACTTCCAATGATATTTGGGAGCTTTTACAACTTGTCATCTTTTACCTAAAAGCTGGGGGAATTTATGAACTCACGCTTTGATTTAATTTCCTGAATACGGCAAACAAGGAAGCACGAGGAGTAGGGCATACTTTGTCCCATAAATTTGCCTTTGGTGACTAGCGAGGGAAGCTCTGACTGGGGAGCATTCACGTGGAGGCCCTTCTTATCAATTTTGACAGACAAAAAAGCTGAATCAGTCAAATTTTGGGGGTCTCATCTTAAAGATAGGCTTTTATTATTTAGAAAATTCTCATAAAAATTCTTATAATATTATTATCTCTTAACAAACATTTGCACCATCTGGAAAAGCGGAAAAGTTTGCTTTTGGGGTCCATGCATTCCCATCTTCTGTTCATTGTCTCTTTATTAAGTAATAGAGTTAGTGCGTTATTTTAAAAAATAGATAATGCAAGGTAGTGGGAAATAAAAAAATAATAATATCAAGCAAGGTAATTGATTACAAAGATCTTTTCAATGTATCTTTAAGTTTAATTTATATTAAAATAAAAACTTCTGTTGGCCAAGAGAATGTTATAAAAACTTTTAAATTTACCATTAGAGTTTTGATGTTATATATTTACTTTAGAATTTTGTTAATATTAAATAATTTCTTTTTAGTGTGGAAGTACCACCGAAAACAAAAAGAATGACATTGAACGACCATGAATTTATGAAATGTTAGAAACGAGTAACGGCTGGTTTGGTTCACTGAATCATATGGAATGAAATTGAATGATTTTTGCATAATTATGTTTGGTATACCATTAAGAAAAGATTATTCATTCATAGATGATAAATCCTAATTTTCATATATTTTATCCCACCTTATTCATTTATTTTGGAGATTATTTTAGGCTAATTTGGAATTATTATGTAATATTTTAGATTGTTAGCCTATTTTAAGAAATAATGTAAATATGAATTAATTATAAGATATTGGGCTTAAATTATTAAATTAATAATATTTTGATCAAATATATCTCTTGATATATGATATATTGTGATTTTATAAGATCCTATGGTGCATAATTTTTTAGGAAAGCTAAAAGGAAATCTGACGGTAGAATTTTATTGGACTTCTTAAATCTTATTGGGCTTAAGTTGGTACCCAAAAGTCCCCCTTTCCTTTTAAAATAACCTAACTGCTGCTAGGTTTAGGGGATCAGCCGCAAGATCAAGAGAGGCCAGACGCTCAGCTGAATCAGGCCGAAAAAGACGAGACGCCCAAAGACGGAAGACATGCGGAGAGGACATAACACCGAAGACCGAAAAGATGAAGAAGGAAGACCGACAGAGGCGTAGTGCAATTGGATTAATCAACACCCATTGATTCTTCAATTCCCTTCTCTCCCGCGTGGGCCCACGTCCATTTAACCATCCAATTCAATATCCATTGGTTCTTTCTTTCCTTCACGTACAGATTGCTCTCAATTCTCAATTCTCAAGTGATCCCCACGGGTCCCACGCCAAAATCATTCAATTATTCTACAAATTATTTTCATGGTGACTTGTTTGGCTCTTGAAGGAGGGATGAATTTCATGGAAGCTTAAGTTCTCTTGGGAGGCAACTTGGGAAGAGCATGGAGGAAGCTAAGGCCTAGGGCTTACACATGAAGACCACAAGGAAGTGTCTTTCTTTTTATCTTTTTAATTCAAACTTGAAATCATTTAGTTTTAAAGGATTTTGAGTTGTATTAACTGAGAACAATCTAATTTTAGATTGTAAACTTATTTCTTCTGGATTAGACTGATAATTTGAAGTTTTATGCTTATTGTTGAACTCTTGTTTGCAACATTGAGATTGTCAATTAAATTAGTAATTGAGTTTTCGTTATTAATTTAATTGTTAATTGGGTTTATCATCTTAATTGTTTAATTGGGTTGATATATTATCTAGTTGTTCAATTGGATAATTGTAAACAAGATTTCTAAATTATTTTGGAATCAAAGGTGTTGGATTTTAATGAGTTTAACTAGCCACCGCTTATTTCATTATAAGTTTTCTAATGGAATATGCGTTATTGAGCTTGAGGGTTTCCCAAGTTTAAATTAGGTAATTGAATTCATTTATTTAAATATCTCGTTAACCTCCCTTGGGCCTGATTAATTAATTTGGGCTAAGAAAGTCGACTCCGTGCAATTCCTAAGTTGTCCCCTTCATCATCATCACTGAATTAAATCTTATTATTTTATTTGCTTTTAATCAATCTTTTTATTAAGATTTTAATTATTCTCTCATAAGAAAACCCCCTAAAATTCCATTCAAATTCATATAGTTTAGTTCCATTCTCATATAGGTTTAAGAGTCAATTGCATTATTACATTTAGTTAGTTAATTGCATATAGGTAGTAGTATTTTGCATTCTAGTTTAGGTCCATTTACATTCTACTGCATCTTTTATCACTTGAAAATTAGTCCTAAAGAAAACCCACAGCTTGCTCCTTGGGAGAATGACCTAGGTTGACCCTAACTGCATAATTAATTAGGACCTAGTTTAATTGATCACTTTAACAACAAAAGTACCATCGATCAATAGACATTAGAATACAGTAATTGGTTTGATTATAAAGAAGGTGGTAATGTATAAAAACGTTTGGTTGGATTACACACACATATAATGGCTCTGCTTTTTGTCTATTTCATTAATTCTTTACTTTGATTAGCTTCTAAAAACATGATATTTATAATTAAATTAAAGTATAATAAAATTCTTATTAATTAAGCTTTTCATTCCCCCAAACAAATAAAATAATGGATATTGAGCTAAAATAGGATGGTCATGCTGATTTTAAACGCCAAGAAAATTTAGATGGCAAAAACAAAGATAAGAAAGTTCAACCTCATTTTACTTCTTTTAAAAATCACTAAAAATTTAGATGGTAAATTATTTCTTTTTTCATATTCTCACTTCTTGTAATCCCCATGCTTTACCTTTAGAAGGGTAATCCTATTATCTCATGTATATGATGTAACACTGATGTAGGTTATTCCCTTTATTACCTAAATGTGCCAACCAAACGCTTGGAAGAGGGTATTGCATGAAGATTATAGGGAATCCTGATGCATGCACATACAGAACATGTCGATTTTACATATGTTTAGCAAGCTACTAATGGATTATAGCTCTCACGCCGGAGACACTTCAAAATGAAACCAATTTCTTATGCAACCAAAAAGTGATGGATGGAATTTTAGGAATTGAAAGGCTTAAGAAGAAAACCAAAACAAACAATACTATTGGAAAAAGGCCTCCAAAGTCGTCTATCGTCAAACTCCGGATCTCAACATCACTTTTGTATTCGGATCTGTCAATGGTAACAGGTAAGGATATGTTCTTCATCATATCACGAAATGTCATCACAGTTTGAGTCACTTGTATTATTGCAGCAGAAAAATCCGAGACCAAAGTAGAATTTTTTTGGAATGCCTGAAAATACAACAATGTACATTATTAAAGTTTTTTAAGTCACATGGAATATTGGGAAGAGAAGAAGAGTACTCACAAAGGCAAATCCACCCGTTTTATAGATTGGTCCTGTCATCTTGCAAGAAGAGCAACTGGAAAGCAAGAGCATGAGATAAGGAGTTTCATCAAAAATAGCATCAACCTTTTCTGTTTTGTTTTCATTTGATAATGCCTCATTGTACTTTTCATGACTTCCTAAAGGCTTTAATTGATCATCCTTAAATCCTATTTGCTTCTTCAGAAACCCTTCCACCCAGGAATTTTTTTGATATCCCAAAGATCCATTGTTCCTTTTAATCTCTTGCAAGTCCTTCCATGGAGAAGGCTTAGCCGTTGTCCTCTCTGATAAAATTGATGTTAAATTTGCTGTGTAAACCTGCACAGCTATGGTCAACAAAAATGTGACCACTATCACAACCCATTTAGACATCCCACTTCTCAAAAATTGAATATCTGCAATCATCAGACACAAAAAGTTGATAAAACACACGCATATTGAGTATATCCTAATTCACATAAATTAAGAAGATTCTTGTTCCTCACTCTCAATCTCTCTCTAGTGGGGAGAGAAGGGAGATGGATGTCTCCATTGACCTCCTTTCATATTTCCTCTCCATTTAATAATATCTCCACCATTATATTAAGTTTCAATGGTCGAGATTTATTTTGTAAAGTAATTATTATAATATTAAATATGAAATAATAAAAAAATAAAAAATAAATTTATGCTTTAAAGTTTTATGTGAATAATTTACCATAGTAGATTTTTTTATTTAATTTAATGTTATAATAATATTTTTACATAGTATTAAATCCCAACAATTAAAAGTTAATCTAATGGTGGACATTCTGTGGAGAGGAAATTGAGAGGGAGGTTTATGGAGATATTCCTCTCCCCTCTCTCTCTCCACCATAAGTGCAACAATAGGGAACAATATTAACCACTTCATAGATTTTACAAAATCATTCATAAATAAGAACATAAGAGGCTTCCACAAAATGACTTATAAATATGAACAAGGGAGTAGTATATATAATCATAATCACTAGCGTGCAAAAAAACAGGAACTTACCGCTCTGGTAAACAAGGAAGGGATTGTGGACATACTCTTTGAATTTGCTTCCATCTTTTTCCTTTTCTTTTCTTTCCAATATGATTACAATACCAGTTGCACCCACAAAAATTGCACCAAGAATCAACCATAGGATCCAATGAAAAGGTCTGAGGAGGATCCATTGACTTTTGGAGTCGGACCTCACCTTTATCACCATTGACAAGCTTGAATCTAAAAACGGCATTGTGAAATCAACATAGTTTGTGCGAGCCGCTAAAATTGTAATGTCTCCGATTATAACATCAACACCACCATTCTGCAATAATTTCATGCATGGATTAATTGTTGGAAATGAATCCCTACATTCATATAAATGGGTTAAAGGGTAAAATTGCCTCATAAGTTTTCCATCAATGGGCATTGGGCAAGAGGAAGTTTTCGAGGGGATTTTTCCCGAGAAATTTAAAAAATGGGGCTATGTTGCCCTACTGATCTAAATGATAAAAAATTAGTTAACTAATTATGCTAAAGTGGCATGCACACGCTAATGAGAGTTGCCACAGATGGTAAGGGATTTAGGACTAAGCCCTTAGGTCGTGGATTCGATCCCATTTGCCGTCGCTGAGACTCCTTTGGTAGGCGATATCGTAAGTCCCCAGTAAGTGCTCATAGAGCTTGGGGCTGTGCCCTGGCCTTGGTGAGAGACTGGTGTCAAACCCCTCCAAAACTTTCTCATACAAAAAAAAAAAAAAAAGTGGCATGTACACTTGGCATCTGTATCACTTTTTCTTTTGGGCTGAAGGGCCTTTTTGCCCCCATATATGAAATAAATCAACAAATTTTTTTTGACTTGGGTGTTATTGCCCCCTTAAAAATCTTCTAGGTACCCATGGCTCTTCCATAGAAACTTCTCAGGTAAAAATGTACTTTTACCCAATGTGACATTGATACCATGTGTGCATGTTACCTTAGCATAATTGGTCAATTAACGGTTGACTGTTTGGATCCGTAGGGTGTGACAAAATTGCCCTCTCAAAAACTTGGTGTCCATTGCCTATTGGGTAAAACTTCTGGACATTTTTGCCCTTTAACCCTATATAAATTTGTGTGTTTGTGGCCAGCATGCTCACTAATGGTATTAGTTATCAAGTGCAAAGATCGAGACAGTTATTATCTCACAATGAAACTATAACAATATCATGCCTGAATTTCCTTTAGAAACTAAGAAACGGAAAAGATGATGAAAATAAAACAATTGAAATGAAAACTTGCCTTGTTTGTGATATGGCAGAGAAGATCATCATATCCATTATCGTTGTTCACAGTCACAAACTCAGGTAAAGGAAGTTGCAAAACATCAACCACTTTATTAAACACTTCAACAGCAAAACCAGTAGGTGGTGTATTCTGTCCTTTAGCATGAACAAATTCAGAAAAAATTGTTTTGTTTGGGACCCCAACTTTCAACTTTGGTGGTCTCTCCATTGTGTTACCCGGCATTAGTTTGTATTTACCATCTGGTTTACCATCTACACTGTAATTTCGAAAAAGTCCTGTTTCAGGTCTCCAATATCCGATGATATTTTCTCTTTGGCCTTTCACATTGTACACTACAACTTGTGATTGTCCGAGTTGCCCTTGACTCAAATCGAATTTCCCGGACAGGCCTTGAAAATCAGTATCCATAATTGCTCTGCGAAGTTTTGGGCCTATATCTGCAAACTCAACTATTCTTCCATTCCTATACTTGAGACTAGAATTGACGACAAAGCCGGTCTTCTCTACCGCATTGGCCAAAGCTGTGATAGTGTCATAAACCCACAAGCCATATAGAGAGAGAGTTTTATCGTACTCAGACTTTAATGTTTCCGCTAATGAAAAGCGCTTAGTTATGTTCGACAAAATGGTTGGCCTTAGCCCTAAAGCACCGTCTATATAGCCTCTCTTTTTTACATCTATAGCCTCGGGATCCGTCACAGAAGATAGGCCTTTTGTAAGTATCCAAGTGTATCTTTTACTCATCAATCCTGCTTTTTTTACTTGTTTCATAAGTCTAGACCAAAGTTCCACGGTCATATGGGCAAGAAACACATATGCTCTCTTGTCTTTGATCTTGTTAAGCTCGTTGGTGATTTGAGAATCTGTGAAATTTTGACTAATGGCAATTCTATAAGGCACTTGAGTGACCATGTCTTGTAAGGCATAAGTGAGACACGGAATTAAGTCATTGCCAAATTCTGGGTCTTCATAAATGGGGATCACAGACTGCCAATTATAAGCTTCAATAATGGCAGCTATAATTTCGAACTCAGAGCAATGGCTTCCAGTGGATTCGGAGTGGATGAAGAAACGGGAACGAGTTGGCATAAGAGAAGGACCAGATGGAGAAAACCAAATCACGGGTACGTTAGACTTGTTACCAAGTTCTACAATAAACCTTGCTTGCTCTGAGCTTTGAGGTCCCACTATAGCATGCACCTTTTGGTTATTTATTAGATCCCAAGCTGCTTAATGCCAACATTACGAAATTCAAAAAATTAATTTGTATCAGAGTTGGATGAGAATAAAGAGCAAAGAAATAAATAGAGACAAATTAACTACAATATTCATTCTGATTGTAATTCTCATTGATAAACAGCGTCGATACATTGTGTGAATATTTATGAGAATGGACCTAGATATTCCTCTAGGGCTAATCCGTACAATATTTTCCTATAAACAATATCTATTCAAGTATTATTGGGCTAGCCAACAATTATTGGGAGTAAATAGAAAAAGACTTGCTCTCCCTTACCTATGACCTCGGTTCGAGACAAGAGAATTGAGAAAATGGTGTTGGGAGCTCTTTTCCCACGACCGTGGGCCTGACATGGGATGAAATCAGAATTAGTCAGAGCCGAAGGTTCTGGTGGACCGGTGGGATCCAAAAATTAAAAAAAAGTATTCTTGGGCTATGGTTGTGTTTGGGCTTGAGCTGAGTCTTGTGTGATGTTGGGCTTTTTATTGTTCTCACATCCCCCTAGATGTTGGATTTAACATTGTGACTCGAATGAAGCCAAAGAAAACAATTTGTAACCAGTGGCTTGGTAAGAATATCAGCAAGTTGGTCTTGGAAGAAAACAATGGCAATGCGAAGAAGACTTTTGGCAGTAACCCTTTCCCGAACAAAATGGTAATCAAGTGCAATATGCTTAGCATAAGAATGAAAGACAAGATTAGCAGCAACGTAGGTGGTGCCCAAGTTATGACGGTAAAGCATAAGTGCCTCTAGGAGAGAGATATGCAGTTCACCAAGAAGATTCAATCCAGATTAATTCACAGCTGGCATTGGCTATTAAAGCATAGGTGCCTCTAGGAGAGAGATAAGCTTGTTAGAGCGTTATATGTGAAGACCAAGATGAGAGGTGCCACATGGATAGCGAAGAATCCGTAACAACAGTTCAGTGTTGAGCTTTAGGGGCATGCATAAATTGACGCACACGATTGACAACAAATGAGAGGTCAGGACGAGTGAAAGACCAGTATTGGAGGCTGCGGACATTACAACGATAAAGAGAGATATTAAACAATCAGGACCAGTAATTGTAAGTTTAGTGTTAACGGCCATGCGGAGGCCAAAGAATGAGCATTCAACATATTAGTTTTGCTCAGGAGATCTAAAATGTATTTGCACTGAGATAAGACGATCCCATCGGATGTGGGATGAACTTCAACACCTAAAAAATTCTAAGGGCTTGTTTGGTTATGGGAAAATTTGAGGAGGGAAATTAATTTAAGGAAGGAAAGGAAGGGAAGGAAAGAATTTGAGTGATGAGGGAAGAAAACTTGAAGGAAGATGCATGTGTGTTGTTTCATAGGAAGAAAATAAAGGGGTGATAGTTGGGAAAGAATCAAAAAATATATATTTTATCCTCAAAAGTAATTAATTTAAAAAGTAAAGGAATTTTTTTTAATAAATCAAATTTGATACAAATTTGCTTGCACCAAATTCAAATTTGTGAATTAAATTTGAATTTTATGATGAAGCATTTATTTCTTTTTTTTTAAAAAAAAGATTCCTCTATTTTTCAACGGTAGAAAAGGGAAATAGGAGATTGTTTTTTATTGCCCTCCATGATTTTCGTTGTCCATAGAAACGGTGATAACCCTTTCTGCTACATATTGATGAAGACGAAAGTGAATAGTGCACTATGTCTCCCTCTTCTCAAATGCTCAGTAGATCACTGGAAAAGAAGAAGGAACACGGAAACTTGACGCTAGTTCAGTGAAGTAGAAATAAATTGTGTGGTGGCTGCTTTTTCTTTTGAACCCAATGAACTAGTGGCTGCTCCAACCATCCCTGTTCTTCATATCCCTCCTCTCTCTATTCACTCTAGTGATGAAATCCATTAGAGAGGAAAACAACTTCCTTTGATTCAACTTCGATCACCCCCTTCGATTTCTCATGGTCGAATGATGATGAAGTAGAACTGTGATATTCAGCATCGTGCAAATGATGGAGGAGCAAAATTGTCCAAATCACTGAGGGAACTTGAGATCTCACTAATTTTGGAGAGATCACATCTTCCCACCTTAAAAAGAAAATTGGTGAGCCCAGAAAGTTAAGTTTCCAAGTAAATTGGCTGAAAATTGGGTGCCAAATTAAATAAGGGAACTTACTCATCTTTCCTTCCCTTCCCACCTCTCTTGCATAGCAAATGGACTCTATCGGTCCAAGATTCTTGATGGGAAAGGATTTGCTAAGAGTATGAATTAGCTCAGTGATAACATAGTTAAAGGAGCCAGTGACAATGATGTCATTAACATAGATAAGTACAGTGACCTAACATGACATAAGTGAAGATAGGATGATTCAAACTTAGGGGCACAAAAACCCAATTGAAAAAATGATTGCTAAGATAAGAGAGGAGCTTGTTTTAAACCATCATAGAGAGATCAATGCAATTTGCAAACATGATTGGGATAATCAAGGTGGACAAAGCTAGGAGGTTGAGCCATCAAGGTTATGAAAATTGGACTAGTTATTAAATTGGTCGATGTATTGGGTCAAGGTCAGTAGGTCTGATTGGAACTAACTAAACCGATAACTAAGTATATTTTATAATATTAATTAGATCCCACAAATTATATTAAAAAAAGGGAGACAATAGGCACGGATTTTGATAAATGAACTAACATGAATGAGTCGTGCAAGTCCATACATTTGCTTCTCATTAAATGAGCACGTCCTTCATGAGTTTGTCATTTATTAATTAATCACCATTCAATAGAGGCGCAGAGCAAGAGGCACAAGAGCAATGGCGATAAAAGGAGGAGGAGGCAGATGAGCACCCAAAAAAAAAGGAGTTGCAGTATCTACCAGAGAAAAGAAGGAAGGAGGCACAGCTTCATTGTGGAGTCACATCATCTTCCTCCAAATCCATCTGAACCAGAGAGGGAGAGAGAGATGAACCGTGAGCAGGATACTGTTCATCGTCTTCATCGCACAGGGGTGTCGAACAGGTGGCTACTGTCCATTCTATCTCTCTCTCTCTCTAAAATAGTTGAGATTGTCGTCAATTCCCTCTTGTTAAAGAAAAATGACTCCGGTTTCTATGACTTACCAGACCAGTTTCAGGGCCGGTTCGCTTGTTTCCGGTTCGAACTGGCCAGTCCGATCCAAGTTTGATAACCATGCCATCAATACATCCATGGCACAATTTTAATAGTCATTATTGCTGAAAAGTGTTACTCTTTATCCGTCCACATAACTTTATCCTATTTATCACAATTTTAATACTTATTAAATGCTATTCAAAAAATCAAATTTTAATGAATTATTTAATTTTTAAAATTATTAGGGGGGGGGGGGGAGGGTATTGCCTATTGAGTTAGCTAAAATTGATTATTGAGTTAATTAGTTAACATTTGGGCGAGGGACCTCTCTAGGAATTTGAGTTTTCTGAATAACAGCTCTTTTATATTGTTTGTGTTTGTGTTTATTTTTTCTTGGGAAAACTTCAACTCACTCTTTCAGGTTTAACTCGACGCGAGTCAATCCTTTGAGTTTGGTTGATTTGATAATTAAGTCTATGCCCTTCGTTTACTCATAAACGGTGTTACCAAACTGAATTCTTGCCGTTAAACCAAAAAAGGGGGGAAAAAGAAAGAAAAAAAAAAGGCATCCTAGTTCTCTCTTTCCTTCTACAAGGACGACACTGCCCCCTCTTTCCAGATTTTTCATTGGCATCTTTCTTACTTGCTGCAGAGATGATGGGAATGTATGTAGAAGGAAGAGAGAACTGGGTGGTAAACTGTGTTACAACGCGAATTAAAAATTGAAGGATCAATTAACTAATTTTCCCTTTTTTCTTATACAATCAAGAGCGGGTGATGGTATTTTAGTTTTGAATTTTTTTAAAAATGAAGTTTTTAGTTTAATTTGAAAATACTTTGTAAATTTTATATAAAAGCCAAAACGATGTGAAGAAAACATGTTTTTTTATATACAGTGAAGAAAATATGTTAAGAAAGTAGGAGACTATTCTCATAATTGTTGAGCTGATGAGTACGTAATAAGAGATTCTATATGCATCTAATTATTAAATAAGGTTTTGAACTTGAATCTTATGAAACCAAAAAACAAAAACAAAAAAAAAAAGTCGAAACAATAGTATAAAACCTTTTGAACTCTAATTATCCCTTACACTAATAATCATATGACCAAAAAAAAAAAAAGATAAAGAATCTCACTAAATTTGGGCTTGTTAGGATTAACCTTAGCAAAAATCAGCTGGACACTTTTATTCTAATTGACTTTTGCATGCTACGGTTGAGATAAAAGTCAGTTAGCATGTTGTAGATATTTATATGTTAACTAATCATGAGAAATGCTATGTTAATGGGGAGGAAATCAGGAATTCCCAGAATGCCCCGCCCCCGTGGACTGCTATTTCCATAGTAGAAAGAACAAAGCTTTGAACTTCCGACGGTTTGACAAACATAGGAGTATCAATATATGAGTAAATTAAGAAAAAACTGATAAATATAAGAAACATATCTTATATTTAAAATTTAGATCAACTACTCAGGATCTTAGATTAAAGACCGGCGGGAGTATACACGAGGGAAGGAGGAGTAGAAGTTACCTGCAGAAGCTGAAGTGAGGAGATCTTGTCCAGAATGCCTAAAATGAAGTTGGAGTTTGGTTGAATAGTTACCATTTGTGGAATAGAAATCTTGGAGTGAGATGTTGGTGCAGTTGAGAGCCATCGAACCAAGTGATGAATCCAAATCCAGAATCACTCCTACTGGTATAGCCACAGGGAAGCGTCTTCTTCCTCCACCTCTTCTTAAAGTTGCAGATTGAGTTAGGGTAATTAGGCATATAAACAAGGCCACAAATAGTAAGAGACAATCTCTTCGTCTTCTCTGCATTTCTACAATTTTCTGATATTTCCCTTTACTCCTCTCCTCTCCCTCTTACTCGTTCAACACTAAACTCTCATTTTATACGTCCTTTTAATATTTTTCCCCCTCTTAACAACCATCAATATTATAAGCTTGTGCTTTATGATTTTATCCAGGGGAAAGGATCAGTTTCACCCTTAAAGTATTTTGGCTTTACTAACGCTCATATTAACTCTTCATAATACATAATAAAGGGACGACATTACTGTGATTTTCAAGCTTTAGGGACAACATTGCCCCAACTTTTAACTTTAGGATACTCATTGTTCCTGGAAAAACATTTTGAAGACAGAATGTCCTTTGCCCCTTTTGTTAATCCTGTTTTCAATTTTGATCAAAAAAAAAAAAAAATCCTGTTTTCAATTGAATGCTCTTTTTTGAGGACTCTTGATCAATCTTTCTCACCAGCATACTTAATGAAGATATAGAGTGAGATCTTTTAGTTAATAATCTAACTAAGGATCTAATTTTTGATAAAACACAATGAATGGCGTAGTGCAATTTATATTGCCAACTCCATCTAATAGAATAAAGCTTTTCTATTGTTGTTTAATTTTTTTTTCCTTAATAAAATCAGTTAGTTTATTATTTTTTTAGCTGAGGTATTGACCCCATATAAAATTCAAAAACTCCAACATGTTATAAAACTGAAGAAATTCTAGAGAGAAGTCAGAGAGAATTCTAAAGAGATGAAATAGATTTTCATTCAAGTGTAAAACAAATGTTTACATAAGGTCTCTATTTATAGATCTTCAAGGGTTACTATGCAATAAACATCCACATAATAAATATATTCATAATACTCCCCCTTGGATGTTTATTATGTATGTGCCTCATTAAAAACTTTAACTAGGAAAAACTCAGTGGGATAAAAACCTAGCCAAAGAAAAGAGTATATCATTTATTGATGCACTTTCTAGTGCTGCCTCATTAAAAACCTCTTTAGGAAAACTCAGTGGGACAAAACCTAGATAAGGGAAAAAGAGTACAGCGTGTATCGTCTCCCCCTCTTGATTACATCTGATTTGCTCCCCCTGATGACTACATGATTTTCAATGTTCTTCTAAGCATATAATCCTTTCTGTCATCAAGTATTCTGTATGGAACAATAGAAATGCCCAATCTAACTGTTCATTGTATACCTGCAAGATTTAAATCTTTCAAGTAAAATCATAACAAAATTCATCTAAATCTTTTTATAAATATACATGTGCATATAAAACTTTTAATTAATGTTCATTCTGATAATGATACTATATGCACTATAAATCCTTCATGTAATATATGAATTTATTTAATTGATTATTCTCGAGAATTTGATGCTTCTAGCATCCTGAGTCTTTCTGAAACATGTGTCTGGCGCCTTATGTCCTTCAGGGACATGTGTTTCTAGCACACACTAATATATTGTGGCTCATGATCCTCATTATCATTTATTACCACATATGCTATCATATCAACATAAATTTCGTCAACGTTGACTTTATTTTTCGATCCCATCGGATTTCATTCATAATTTATTGAGATCTCATTATATTCACATATATTAGGTACCTGGGTCTCTTTTTGGACCACAATACTCTCTTCCTATAATATCTCTACTGGAGATAATAATTCTATATGAGATCGCTCTTCTGGAGCTTTTCTTAATTATCCTCAACTTGATCATCTATATTTTTATAGCTCCTTTTCTCTTTCGAGGATTTTTATCTTTAAAACCAATGGACCTGCAACGCTTCAGGCGTGCTTTATAACAATTTATATAGGAGCATTTGCAGTTGGGACTTGTGACATTGTCACTTTCTTTAAGTCAGTGAATGCCTCTGACATTCGATTAACTAAACTCTGCAACGGAATTATCATTTTGAACTTTTAGTGCACATTTCTTTGTACGAGGATCAATATGAGCCAATGATAATTCATTCCACTTTATCTCTTTACCCAATCTGCTTATTTTTCTCCCCCTCATCTAATCATACAATGTATATCCATCTGTGGTCATTATAGAAGATTAATAATCATTGTACATTCAAAACTTTTAAGATAGAATTTATCTGGCTCTTGACCAAAAGCCAATTTTACGGGGAGAATTCTATTGACTTATATAATTGCTGCAAATATACACATATAAACAATATTCTCGTAATCATTGATCTATCCATTCATGGATACTTTAATACATGATTTCTGGACCATTCAATCTGGAAATTGCGCGCATAATATATTGCAAACTTCTGGTTGCAAACATCACTGCAAACTTTGCAGATTTATAATCTCACATGTAATCTTTCAATTTGATATATTTCCAGAGATCCATTTCCAATAATTATTTCTATTTAAGAACAAGCAGCACATAATATATGACTCGGATGATCAAACAAGTCATGTCAACTTTCCATATGATTTATCATCCATATGATTTATCATCAAATCTAATATTTATTTTTGTGGAATCAACACAGAAACATTCACAAAGAATTATCACATAAATATCACAAAGAATTATCACATAAATATTCACACTTGATATATATCATTCTCCCCCTCAAGTGTGAGATCTTAAAAATTAATTCATGGAATTTCCATACAATATTCCATAAAAATAGCATATATGATATCTATTTCATTAAAATTCCACAGATTTCTTAATGCATTATCAATGCATAATTTTGTTACTTCTGGTAACAAAATTTCCATTTTCCAAAATCAACAAACAAATATATATTAAATACAAAATCATCAGGTGAATAATTGCAGATTCACGAGCGCAATACTGTGTAATCACAGGCGCATCACTGTGGAATCACAGGCGCATCACTGTGGAATCACAGGCGTAACATGTATCACTGTGGGATCACAAGCGCAACAACTCAGATTGTCGTATGCATATAAAGTCAAAAAGACTCCAGGCTCGTGCTTTATAGGGAGCAGATCTGCAGAGATTTAACAGGACTGCGCAAATCTACAGAGATTCAATAGGATTTAATTCGGCTATAAATAGAAGAAGGCAAACGAACATGCCTCACAAACACACAAGCATCTGATAATATCAATTACCAGATACTCACATATTTCTCTAAATTCTATTGCCATGGCAGGACCTATCAATTTTATCCCAATTTCTGATACATCTGAAACAACATTACTTGATGCTTTGTTGTATGATGATCAGCCCAACATGTCATTTACTTCTTTGTTATCTCCTAATCCTTTTGAGATGTTTATTCCTCCTTCTACTATTCCTCTTTCTGCTTCAAATGTACCTACTTCTATCCCAAGAACAAGTGTTCTTCCTCAATCTACAAGGATTGAAGGTACAACTGAGGTAGGTTCATCAAGAAGGCCTGTTAAAAAGTGTAGAACTATGGCCGAACTGATGGAGTCTACCAGTCAAGTTCAACCAATACTCACAACAATCAATGAGCCAGCACTCACAAGCCAGCAAACAACCACCAGCCAGCCATCAACAACCAGCCAGCCAGCAACAATCATCCAGCCAACAACTACAAGCCAATTAGCAACTACTAGCTTATTGGAATGTAGTTGCTGTCATATTTTACGGGAAATTATACATACCAACGGACTTCAATATCATAAATTTGAAGTTCACGGAAGGAAGATAGGTATGATTTCCCATGCTGTTTTATTTGAAAATGTACAGGATAAATCTTACAATATTGACAGGCTTCCAATGTTTGATTTTAGTAATAAAAATTTTGGAGAAATCAAACATTTTCTGACACAGTATTGTATAGATTTACAAGCATCAGGATATAACTTGATGCGTGATCCTGTATTGGACTATCATGAGGTCCTTTTTCTTGGTTCGGAATGGGCTAAAAACCCAAATGAACTACCGCAGAGTTCATTTCAAACCAACATTGAAAATCCATTAGATAAAGGAAAACAGCTCGCGGTTAATATTCCATATGATATATCATCCCTTAATCAGGGTGAATTATATAAATTAACAATGGAGCAACAGGAAAGAATAAAGAAAACAACGCACCATGATTTAAGTGATTATTTTCACTTAACCCTAGATGATGTGGGTAAATAATTAAATATGTCTATTAACACCATACAAAAGATCTATAAAAAAGGAGGGTTAATTGAGTGGCCACACAAAAAGCTTAAGAAACTTATGATGCAAATCTCGATATTACGAAGAGCTTTGCCTCATCTGGATCCCATCTTAAGAGAAGCAAAAGAAGAAGACATTAAATATCTTCAAAATGAGATGATTAAGGTTTGTAATGGAGTTGAGCCACTCGCTATTAAACTTTGTTGAAATAATATTGCCTTTTGTTTAATTGTTTTATTTATAAATATTCTTTTTCTTGTATTCACAAAAATTGTTATAAACATAGAAAATACAAAATAATAGTAAAACAATCATAATCACAATTTTATTAATTACTTCATTCACTTCTAAGAATGAAGTTGGATATAAATTCATGATCCATAATTCACTGATTTGTTTGATCATGACAAGAAATTAATCCACAATATTTCTTGACTTTATCACAATATTACTACTACAATAGGAAATTGGATATATTTATTTATAATATCAATCATGATCATACAATCCCTTGTCTCATAATTTGAGTGAGTATTTAATGCCAAATATACAATTTTTTTAAGGCCTTTATACAACTGATGGAATTAAAAAAAAATTATGGATCAAGCCATGTTTCATAACTTGTCTTTTGGCTTCAGGCTAACTTGCCTTTTGGCTTTAGGCTAATTTGCCTCTTTATGGTCTCAAGCCAATTTTTGTCTCCTCATAGTCTTAGGCCAATTTATGCCTCATATTTCCATGGCATTTTGATGTTATGATACATATGGCCTTTAACAATTTTTCATCAGGATAAATATAAATTATATAAGTATAATAAAAACCCACTGACCTGATTGTTAGTAGCTATAACATCTTCTTCTTCTCCCCCTTTTTTTTTAATATATTGTCGGCAAGTTCAGTCACATATACAACTTTTAACAAGGGAAGGCGTGATAAAGGAATATGACTGCTTCATGTACGCTCATGTAATAATTTCATGTGTCCATAGAATAAATATATAGAACTTACTATTCTAAAACAAATATGTTGAAATCATAAAAATATATAATATAAAAATGATTATATATATAAAAAAAATCATTCTGTTTAATTTGTCGGCGGGTACAGCCAACCTAATATCATGCTACTGCCCCGATAATATTAATTGATCATTGAAATTTATAAAAGTCAAATATTTTGGCTATTAGAACCAAAAATTCAATAAAAGCATTTTTTCAATAAATTCACATGGTATGACCTATTAACACCATTCTTTTGCATTCCAACGTATATTGTAGCAAAAAGAAAAAGACTAGACACATACATATATGATTATATTATTTAAAAATATGTGGGCCAAACAATAGTATGTAAAGTAGAGCAATAATAATGCGATGCACCTACTTCATTTGTATAATTAATTGATCACCACTATACACGAAAATAATTAAAATAATGAAGAGACAATTAAAATATGATTTTTGCCATATAACCGAAATACTTAAGAAAAAGGGCCAATATTTTTTTTTTATTTTTTTTATAGTAATAAGATCAATGTGTTCAAAAACATACGAATGAACCCACTGTTTTTTTTAATATTATATTATAATATATATAAAATAATATATATGAAGCCAATATAAAATAATATATATGAAGCCAACAGAACACCCATGAATCATGATTCCATCCTTATCATGTCGGCAAAAACAGTTTTTTTTCAACACCAACTCTTCCATATACGACAAATCATGAATTGAATGAAGGATTTGCCATAGTGGGGAGCGGAAGCATGTGAGTTATGGCCCACCTTTTTGGAATTGTCATGTGGTTTGCCATAAGACTTGCAACATTCACATGACAAAATTTTTATTATTATTATTTTTTGTTAGAAAGAAATTTAATAATAGTGCGCATATCACATGGACTACAGTATACAATGGTGATTGCCAAATTAATTTATGCATCTTCTAATCATGTTTGCTGAGATGGAACAAGAGATTAAAAAACGTGGCTATCAAATATTCACTTTGTTTTCTTCTCTAAAGATTAATTATACCATCTGACACATGTACCCCACGTATCCCTCTTTATTAAAGCATTTCCCTTTCCCATTCAATAATCCATGCACATATATATTTAATATAATATATTTAAAGCATCTTACCTCTCCATTAAATTTTGTTAGCTCGTGAACTCCTCTGTTTCTCTTTTCTTCGGTTTCACTCTCTTGATGCCTCTGCGTTTTCTGTTTCTTTCTGGTTTTGCCGTGGAGAATGGGTGGAAGAAGGTGTATATATGTATATTTTTATAAGCTTGTGGAAGAGTTTGATCAGTGGGCAAGGATGGTCTCTCTCTCTCCTTATGTTTCTTTTGGTTTTGGCTTGTGAAGGGAGTGAATGGAAAATGAAGGCTGCGACTTATAGTGGGTGTTGGAAAACTCAGACGAAAAGGCAAGGACCCAAAGGATCTTCGACTCGGTACTCAAGAAAAAGAAGTTCTGAGCTTGCGTGATTTGCTTCCTGCTTCCCATGATTATCGTAATATAGTGTCGGACTACGTATCATGATGAAGAAAATGGAAGCAACAAGATCTGGTGAGGTTTTGGCTAAGCAAGAGAGAGACGGGTAAGGTATAGAAATGAAGAGTGTGATGAGATCAAAAATCCATTTGATCTCATGATGAACCACACACGCTACTCAGATGGTTAGAAGAACCATCGTGCTGATAACGTGTTATAAAACTGAAGAAATTCTAGAGAGAAGTCAGAGAGAATTCTAGAGAGATGAAATAGATTCTCATTCAAGTGTAAAACAAATGTTTACATAAGGTCTCTATTTATAGATCTTCAAGGGTTACTATGCAATAAACATCCACATAATAAATATATTCATAACACAACAATTATTATTTAAGAGTCATAATTTATAACTAGTGCTCAGTATTTTAGAATTAAAATGTGAGGTTATAGACATGAAGTCTTATCATTTGTGTGTGTTAGGGGGCGACTTCGGCAAGTGCACTGGTCGTTACAAGTAATAAAATAGTGAGAAAGTATCGTCCCATGAGGAATAGAATTTCAATCACTAATTCACTATTTTTACCTTAGTTGGATGAATTGATTAATAAAAGATGAGTTGTAACTAAACAAGAATTTCAAGAATTAAAGAAAGAAAAGAACTCAAGATCAAGATTCGCAAGAGAATGTTTAGAAAAGATAATCAGTCGAGAAAAATATAGTTAGGGATTAGAATCCCCCTATGCTCCTTCAAGTATTTGAATTAAAGATCTAATTGATTATGATTCCCAAATTGACGATCGATTCTCTAAGGCTAGACTAAGTCCCAATGTCTTGATGCTACCTTAGTCTATTTTATCTTTAAAAACAACCTAATGTCTTAGTATTATCTAGAAAGATCAGATCTTGAACCAGAGTCCTATGATCGCATAAATTCGTAAACTTATGTCTAGGTCATGCAATTTTATGATGAATTAACAAGTTCTAGTTAGATGCACCAACATCTCTATTGTCATACATCAACCTATGGTCAATCTTAAAGGTGATCAATCTTCAAGAAAGCATTAAGCAAAGGAAATTCATTCAATCAAAGAAATCAAGATTCATACAAGAATTCAACCAAATACTCAAATTTGCATAGGGTTCATCCTAGCCCTAACTAAAAAAAAGGAAAATTAGCCAAGCATGGCTAGATTAACAAAATAAAGAAGAAAAGAAGAAGATAAAATGGTTCTTCAGAGGTTGGGGAAGGTTGATCTTCACAATTGCTTTGATCCTCCTCTCCAATGCCGTAGAGTTGTTTCTTGTGCCAAAAGTTCTTCCTTTTCTTTCTAGGATTGCCTCTTTTTATGTTTCAGGTCCAATTGGGTTTCTAAATCTCAAAAATCCTTAATTTCCTTTCCTTTTTCGGGCCCTAAAAACTTTCTAAAAATTAAAAATAGGAGTTTTCGCACTTCTGGCTCCCTAGGCGCCACTTTCTCCCAAGAAGGCAGAGAGTTGGCGCCCTTTCTGTGTGCCTCCAGAAAGTTGGCGCCCTGGGCGCCAACTTTCCACTAAAGGCGCCAACTTTGGGCTTCCTTTGTGGCTTCTTTTCTCGACTTTTTTGGGCTTTTCCAATTAGTTTTTCTCATGGATAAAGACCTACAAAACACACGAGAATAATTGTTAGGGTATGTCTGACATCAAATCCATGTTTTTAACTTATTATTCCTAACCATTTTAATCATATTAGATCAATTTCACGCTAATCTTGTACCTTAAAACATGATAAATTTACGGCTCATCAGTGTGTATACACACATAAGTCCTTGAGAACCAGCAACTCATCTCAATTGATTAATGATTGAAATTTTGTAATTTACAAATATAAACAAAGACTTGAGAACAGATGATCCCAAGTTGTTGGCTATTCGCCTCGCAAGTGTACGAGTTAGACAAGTAATAAAGTGATGAGTAAGGTATCCTTCCCACGAGGATTTGTATAACAAATTGGTAAAACAATATGCTTAGTGAATTTAATCTAGTTGAATTAGAACAAAGTTTTTGATAAGGAATGAGAATTCTTAAAGACGATTTCTAAAATTAAAAATCGATAAAAGCAATTGACTTTTGGATTTTAATGATTAAATAAAGCCTAAGATTCTTCTTCTCGTTTTGTATTTCATAATACTTAATTAATTTCCTCTTTATTAGTGTTTTAATACAAATATGTGTTAGTCTAAGGTTCAAAAACACATGACACGCTCTCTCAAGTCAATATCAAGTTTCTTTTCTCATTAAAATGCACAATCTTTTGCTACAATTAATGAAAATCAATATTTAAGCAACAATCTTAATGTGGCAATGTAATATTGGTAAATATATCTCTATTTTATTAACAAGCCATCCATTTATCAAGTAAACTTCAAGACAAACATGATTTCAATCAAGTTCTACATCTATATTAGCTTTCTTAAGTCAAACCCTAGTGAATAAATCATCTAAGTGGAGGCCAATCACTTAGAGGTATTAAGCCTATGTTGAAAACCACACACACACACACACACACACACACACACACACACAAACACACACCCTAAAAGAGAGGAAAATCCAAGAATTAATCCATAAAAAGGGTCAAAAGAACATTAGAATAAAAGATTTAGCTATTCATATCCAAATATAAAGTGATTCTAAACAAAACTACTGAATACATGAAGAAACTAAGAAGAGAAGAGGAAAATCCAATGTGAAAATCCCAAAATCTCTTTTGAAATGAGTACCCAAACCTCCAAAATGCTCCAAATCTCTCCTCCAAGCTCTTCATATGCTGCTCCAATGTTCCCAAGTGTGAAGAGTGTGTTTTTCGGCCCTTGCTTCTAGGTTAAGTAGTGTTTTTCTGCTGTTTAAGTCGAAACGTGCATTTGTATTGTTCACGACTAGCCACGACCAGTTTGTTAACTTGATGTGGCCAGTTTGCACAAAGAGCTATTTTTCTCAACTTGCCACAACCAGTTCATATAGAGAGAGCTATTTTCCTTGACTTGCTACAGCAAGTTTGCCAATTTGCCATGGCCAGTTCATACAGAAAGCTATTTTCCTTAACTTGCCAAGGCCAGTTCATACATAGAGCTATTTTCCTTGACTTGCCATAGTAGGTTTGCCAATTTGCTGGAGCCAATTGCACAAATCCTTCAAACTTTGTATCTCTTCATTGCCTTCTTTTCTTTCCTTGTTTCTTGGTTTTTATAGAGCTTTAAATCTAGTCTCCATCCTCCTATAAAAGAGGGAGGAATTATCAATTATCAATTGAATCACAAACTCTATAGGATAAAACAAGAGTTTCTTTGATTTTTTCTTGATACTTTGATATGCACATTTTCTTGTGTACATTACATTTTCTATTTACATTTTGAACCTAAAAATAGGTAAAAAGAGACAAAAAAATGTGCTGGAATGTTGTTAATTTTTCTTAAGAGTTAACATTGACACAATTTAAAAGTGAAGTGAGTGGGAGTGTGACCATAAGGTCCTACATATATCATTTACAAGTCTTTTTTTTAATTTCATTAATATAAAGAATTCGTGGGATTTTTTAACATGAGTGACGATATCATTTATGAGTCCTCTTTCATAAATTTCGACTCCATTTCGTATGATTTGCAAGTTATGCATTGATGATTGATGGTACTGGCTAAGAGAGTGAAGAAAAGAGGGAGGGGAAGATGATAAGAAGCCAATTCCTTCATAATTTTCTAAAAAATTTCCAAGGTATGGGCTCTACCTTTCCTATCTATGGTGGGATCCACTAAAGGGGAAACAACAAAAGATCGAGAAAAAGTAAAAGAAGAAAGCGACTTGCTCACTTTAGATGTGGAGTGGGAACGTGGAGAGAAAAGTTTAAACCCATAATTAGTAGAAACAATTATAATAAAAGATCTAAGAAAAATTATATTTCTTAAGATTTTAAAAATCGTAATTATTTTAAAGAATCAGAAATCAAAATAATAAAATAAAAAGACTAAATTATTCCAGATTTTCTATATTCTCTAATATTTCATATGGAGGAGTCAAGTAAGGAACTTCACTCCTGTACTGAATGCTTCCTTATTCACTATCTTTCTCTAATCCTATGCCCTCTCGCCTTAAAGCAGTAACGTAAAAATACCTTAGATAATCGTTAACATGTATGAAGAGGTGACTTGGACTACAATCACTTGTGAAGTAAGTGTTCTATGTTGAGAAAGATGTTGCAAATACAGCAGTGAGTTTCTAAGGCTTTGTTTGGGAGTTTAGAGGAGAAGGAAAGGAAAGAGATACAGAGAGTTTGGAGGGGAGAAAAAGAAAGAGAAATGAAGGATATTTCCTCCTCTTATTTGGGAGCTAAAAAAATGATAAGAGAAGAAGATGGAGGATTAGTGAGTTTTTTTTACCATTTTGTCCTTTGCTTTAAAAATTAATATAATTATTATACTTTACAAATAAATTTAAATTTTCTAAAAAAATTATTGATGTAATTTTAAAAAAATTACTGCCCACTGTTTGGCCTCTCATTCACGGAGAGAACAGACAATTGTTTGTTTAAAGTTTAAGCATGTTATCTGTATTCTGGCATAAAATAAAAAACATGTTATCTGCATATTATTTTATTTAATTAAATATAAGTAGTTTCTTAAAACATTAAATAGAATCAAATTACATGATTGGTTTAAATATAACATTTAGTTTTTCGTAATTATGTCATATTGGATCACGTTAGACTTTTTTCTTTTTCTTTTTTTTTTTGTGAATAAGATACAACCATCTTTTACATCCCGGGAAAAAGAAATGAGGAAGATGAATAAAAAAGGTAAAAAAATTATTTCTGCCAAAATATATTTTTATTCTTTGACTTTATACAATATTTCATTTTCATCTTTTGATTTTATAAATATTATCTTCTTAGTTCTTTACTCTTGCCGTTATTGGTTTTATCAACAAAAAAAAAAAAAGTTGACAATGAAATTTTAAATATTAATAAAAAATTCTTGAATATAAATATATTATGTTTAATTTTCTAACATTATAATGATTGACACGAAAAAATTCATAATTTGATACTAATAATGTTAGTGTTAGATGACTGAGGATAACAAAGTAATTATTTGATTATCCCTTTTAAAACCCCCATATTGGAGGGACTTTCATTTTAAGAAGAGGGAGGGTTTTGGGGGATTTGTAAAAATCCCCAATTTCCTCCTTTCTTATTTTTAAAATTCACAAACAAAGGAAAGGATTTACAAAATCTTTTTTTTCCTTTCATTTCCCTCTAAAATACAACTCTCACACATCTAAAGCGTTTTTTGGTGATGACCAAAGGGGAACGTTCACTGCTTGTTATTCCAAACGCCAAACTTCACTAATTTAGCTTCTCCCTTCTCTCCCCGCTCCCTATCTTTCATCAATTACGCATATTTGCTCCTCGCCATCTTGCATCGATAGTTCACTTTAAAGCCCTAGTTCTATTTTCCGATTTCTAAGCCAGCGCGGACTGGGTTTTTATTTGTAGAGTTTTTTAGTAGGAACCGTGGGTTAGGCAGTGCTTCGATTGTTGACAACTTGTTTTCCGCTATTAATGCAATAAAAAAAGAACGACATTAATTATTTGAATTGGTCTTTATTTGTTATTATCTATCAATCACTCTAGATAGTGATTTAGTTAGAGAGAGTATAAGAAATGTGTCTCAGGGCAATTTGTTCTTTCTATTTTAATGTTTTAATTTTTAGTCCTCCAAAATAATTACCATTTTTATGTTTCATTCTTAATAAATATCATTCTTCTTAGGTCTTTTATTATAATTTTCCCTGATTAGTAATTGATTTAATTAGTATTTATAAAGTCTAAAATTTGCAACAAAATGTTTCATTTTTCATCACTTCTAGTGCATAATCCAACTGAATATCATGAACCTCTTGTCTAATTAACATTGTCGATGTATTATTAATTTTGTTTCAGAATTTCACTATTATTAATATACTTTTAAAATTTTATATAATGCAGAAAATCTACATTTATTATAAAAGTATGGGGTAGTGAAAATGTGAAGAGATGAAATAATTCCTCCATCTATCTCTTATTATTGGTCACAATTTCTCAAGACACCCATATTAAGAAAATATAATTTAGTTTTGAAAAAATTGTTGAAAACCGCTTATTGCAAAATTTATTGTCAAAGTATTAAAAACTCACGTTCTTTAGCAGCTGTGACTCATAGCATACTCCTTTTCATTTGGGTAAATCATATCTTTAACTATATGCAAATTTCTATGCACATTGTTGAAAAATAATTGCACTTACTAAGGGCCCATTTGATACACTGGAATTGGGGCACATGGATATGAAAATAGAATTGATTTTGATCGTGACATGGAATTGGCTTCCATGTGGAAGCCAATTCCATCAAAATTGATGGAAATACAACCCATGGAATTCTGTTTTTGCCCCTCTCCTCTCCTTCTGACTGTCCCCTACCCACGCCCGTCACTTCGTCAACCACCACCATCCTTCACTTCGTCGACCTCCATTGCTTGGACTCCAATGCCACGCCCTTACGTTTGTTAGTGGAGATACTTCTCAGCCATTAATAATATAGTTTCACTGTCTAATAGAGATTTAGTTGCAAATATTAGAACATTAATTGCAAATATATTATAAATTACGAAAGTTTTGCACATTTTGTAAACTCAGCTGTAATATAAATTTAGCTGTAAAAATCTTGTTCAATTTGGTATTTTTGTATGGGTCTTAATTTATTCTCTTTGAAGAAGTTCGTATGTAGAGGAACAAAAGGATCAGAGCTAATTGTGATATCACCTTCCGATGTCTGCACTCTGCAGTGAGGATTAGGATTCCATACTAGTACTCCCTCTTATCTTTATTATAAGGCACTAACTATCCACAATTTTTGGTCCTTTTTATAAGGCATCAATTACATTTAACTAACTTATTTATTACTATTTCCTATTATGTCCTTACTTTAACAAACTTCTTTAAATCTATTTCATTAAAGTAGGGATAAAGTTAAAAACTTTTATTAATTTTAGGCTTATTTAATGACTTAACTTTCATGTTATCGATTTATAAGAAAAGATAGTTGGTGCTTGAGTAACCCGGAGTAGTAACACACATTTGAATGATTGGAACTAATTATTGTCATGGTTGTTATGAAAATGGGTGGTCTTTGAGAGGGACACGTGCCTATGAAGGAGAGGAAGGGAGAAGAAAATGGGAGGGCAGGGAAAAAGGCAAAAGCAGAACAAAGATAAGATGGATCGAAAAGGAGAGACTAGACAGGAGACCCCCGGCCTTCCTAGCTCCCTTCAAATCGTTATTTTTGTATAGAGATTTGCGCCACTTTGTCTCATAAACCCTCGCTTTCCCACTCACCACTTTACTTTACTTTTGGGATGATTATCTAAGATCCCAAATTAAATAAAATATGAGGATTTCGTTCAAGAGGAATGTTGTAAAATAATAATAATAATAATAATAAAATAGTTCAAAATCATCACAAAAGTTTTAACCTTCATACCGGTAAAAAATAACTTTAAATGTTAAAAATGAGCATTGATCGCTAACTTTTATAATGATAAGGTGTAACACTGTTTATTTGACTTTCTTGAGGTAACATATAATAATAAAAAAAACTTTTAAAGTAGCATTTTTTCTTAATAAAATAATTTTTAAGATGAGTTTGTACCTTGATCCAAATTAAATACTACACTAGTAGTTTCTTTTTCCAATGGAAATCCTTATCATCCATAAATTTTATTATTCTGAAAGTGAACTTGCAATAAGAATCAAATTTTTTTCCCTCAAACTAAACTTAAGAATAGGACGATAGTGATAAAAAATGTAATCACGTCTCATAATAATTAAGCACTATAGATTTATTATTATTTTTTGTAATAAAACTGTCATTTTATGTCATTTTACTTTTTTTTTATTTGTATGTTGTTTTAATTATGAGACTTTCTTTTAGTACTTATGTTCTTTCCGTGAGACATCCTAACAGTTGTTTCTTTCCATCATCCGCTAAAAAATTTTAGATATTTAGAGGGCGCAGTTTTTGCCTTTAAATTATTCTCGGAACATAGTGTATCCAGATCTTATTTAGTCATATTTTTCAAAATCATGCAATAATATCCCTATTGAAAAAGGCAACACGGACCAATAAAATTTAACTCCTTATACTTTCACTTATTTTTAATTAGGTAAAAGTACGGAAAAAACCCTAATTAAATAATTATTTACCAAAATGTCACTATATGAAAACTATTAACACATCTGTCCCTCAGTAATGATTACATATCATATGTAATCGATTACATTATTTTTTTTTTCAAATTTTGCACTATGTAATTGATTACGCACTGCAATATAATCGATTACATAAATTTTACACTATGTAATCGATTAAACACTCTAGCGTAATCGATTACGTAGTGCAAAAAATTATTTCTCTTTTTATTAAGTCATTATCATTTTACATGATTTTTAGTCAGGTCACTATACTTTTTTTATTTATCAAATTAATTTAAAATTAAATAAATAAATAACATTAAAATATAAATATCAATAATAAGCTTAAATTATTAAGTATATAATTAGAAAAATAATTGGTATAATAAATTTGCATAGAAATAATTAATAAGTATTATACGATATTTATAGAAATTGTTATTAATATAATTAAAATTTTATATTTACATAGAAATTATAATCATAATGTAAATAATATAAATAATTGTCACTACGTATTTTTCAGGTGTTATTGGATTTTTGAATCATTAAATATCTTTCCTATTATCCTACAAAAATCCAACAAGAAAGGCACAATGACTTTAGATGGAGTGACGTGTGAGAGAGACGCAACAACGCATGAATCATGTGGTAACATTATTAAAGTGGTGTGGGGCTGTGTTCTCCAATAATGGTCGGAACATGATGACTAAAGTCTAAAGAGATCAGATAAGTATAATTAGCTTGGACTAATAATGGATATTCATCTGATGTCTTCAATCCCATGCTTTGAATTAATCACGGCTAGAAAATAATAAATTTACGACGGAATTTGCGAGGGAAAATTATTCCATCGCAAATTGTGAGGGAAAAATTTCTCCACCGCAATTTTCGCCGGCACTAAGTAGTTTCCCAACAAAAAAAATTGCAGCGGAACAAATTTTGCCACCGCAATTTGTGACAGAAAAACTTTTTCCTCCGTAATTTGCAACAGAGAAATTTGTTCTGCCGCAAACTATCGGTGGCGGCAGAACTGCTTGTTCCGTCATAAAATGCGACAGTTTGCAACAGAACAAGGCGTTCCGTCGTAAACTGTCGATGCAATTTTGCGACGGAACGCTATGTCCCATCGCAAACGGGCCGGTTTGCAATGAAACAAGTCGTTCCGTCGCAAACCAATTTTTAAAACCCCTCTATTTCTTCTTCTTCTTGCACATTTGAAGCTTATTCTTCATTGGAGCTTTCTTCATCCGTCCTCGTCGAAGCTTTCTCTCCTCACCAAGTCCAGCCACCGTCCCACGGAGCTCAGCCACCTCTACCTTGAGCCCTTATCCGACTTTCTTGCTCTTCTTTCTCCGCCTCAAGCTATGAACTTCAACGGATATGTTTTATTTTTAATGATTTTTTGTAGAATCCTTAATGTGGGTAACTTATTTGTAATGATTTCAAATCTTGTATAGATTTGTTCATTTGTGCAATATATGATTTCAATTTTTAAATTCTTGTTCTAGCTATGTATAAATGCCTTAGGTTTTGCATATGGTTAAAGAAATTGCCGACAATCTCCTCTAAAATCCTTAGGTCCTTAAACACGTTTGAGGTAGTTAGTGTTATTTTTGCAATGAAAGATTTTCTGGGCAATCCCAACAATATACAAATCTGTTATAGGATATAAAAATTAATAATTATGGTGTATATAAACTAATTGTCTTTAAATTCTCTAAATTGAAATAAAAATATGGTATTACGTCATTTATTTTGTTTCAAAAAATAATGTTATCTTAATTGCATGTTTATTTAATTAAAAACAATACAATAGTTAAGAAATTTTTTAAAAAAATTGCTATATTATTCCTTGAAAACATTATCAAAATGAAAGGGATAAAAAAAAATACAAATATTATTTTATATGAATTAATTATACAAGATATTCTTATTTTGCCTACCTATAGAATGAAATTGGATTTCTTTTGGATTCTACTATATGATGTATATGAGTTGGATAGTAAATTGAAATTTTTTAAAGGTTTATGTGTAAAAATGTTGAAGAAATGAAAACACAAATGAATGAAATCTATTTATATATTACACGACAGTAGTAGAGGTGGTCCTGGAGGTAGACTTATACTTTTGTTATCTATCGCAAACCATTATTCCCTCATTCATTTAAATGAAGTAGGACAAATAAATTGACTTTGTAATATTGGTTTTGCAGAAGATAATAGGGTAAAGGCATTAGAACAGACAGTGCGAGAGCAAGGACAGATGCTTAGTGAGATGCGAGCACTTCTCTAATCCCTATTGAAGGGCAAGGGTACAGGGCTGCCTCCTGGTGGTGACGAAAATACTGGTGATGACGATGATCAGACTGCTACTGTTTAGAGTTTTTTTAGTTTATTTTGGAACATTATATTTGTAATATTTTGTTTTTACAATGTAAACTCGTAATATTCTGGAACATTATATTTTATTTTTATGATATACAATTTATTTTATTTTATAATTTTTTATGATTTTTTTTGTTTTTTTGGATTTTTTTTATTTTTTAAAATAATTTAGAATTTTGCAAGGGAAAACACATTTCCCTTGCAAATTCAAATTTTGCGCTGGAAAATTTTTCCGCCGCAAAATTAGAATTTGCGAGGGAAAATTTTTCCTTTGCAAAAATTTTCATTTTGCGAGGAAAGTTGTTTTCCCTCGCAAAATTTGAGATTTTGCGAGGGAAAATTTTTCCGCCAAAATTTGAATTTTGCAAGGAAAAATGCATTTTTTTTGTCACAAAATTGATTTGCGATGACTTTTTTTGCGACGGACACTTTTCCGCCGCAAAATTATTTTGCGACGGAAAATGCTTGTTTTGCGACGGAAAAATTTCACCGCAAAAAATGGATTTTCTAGTAGTGAATTAAGAGAACCATAAACCGGATACTTTATATAATACTACTATTTTAAAAAAAATCCGTGCTAAAATTTATATTTAAAAATAAAATAAATCTAAAAATTAAGACCTATAACAAGCAACAACGGAGGGATTATCATTTAAACCCAGTTTTGGACGAAGCATTGTAATTAAGAAGTGAGAATAAATAAGTTTACTTCTGTTTCTTATACTTAAAATTTCATATTGTTGGAATTTAGGAAGAAATCACATAGTTTATGAATAAGAAGAAGGATGGAAAAGAAGAGGAAAAATAAGAAGGATTGTGTGTATTGGTTAGTTGGAGGGTATATAAGTCCCAACTTTGCTTATACTAAATGAGCCTACCCACTTTTGTGGAGGGGTGAGGACTTAGGCAACTCTTGGTCCACCACACGCGCCGCCCACCTAGTCCGCACTTGTGAAATAAAAAATAATTTTTTGAATAAAATAATCCTTTTATTTTTACCGTTGTGCCTCTCCGGTTTTTTCCACTAGCGGCTATGTACGATCCGTTTAGTTTCGTCTGGTGCGTTTGTTCATGAGACGCACCAGTTCACTGGCAACAGACGCAGTTCGCCTCTGTTTATTCCATTCTGGTGTGTCTTTTCATACAACGTACCAGTTCATAGCAACAGACGAGTCCATCTAATCGTGTTTTTTCAGAGTCTATAAATAGGGGCCCCTAGTCACAGAATTATGATTACGTTCTTTCTTTCTGCATACACTCTTTCTGCATATACATTATGTGCATTCTGAAAGCAAAACTCGTTGGATTCGCTTGGGCTTCAGACAGACAAAGTCATCTTTTTGAAGACGAATAATCTGCTCTATCTTGGGAGGCAATTACTCAGAAACCTTTGGCATCCGTAGAGGGAGCAAAATTGTCTTAAGGATACAACGAAAGTTGGGCCCGGATTTCCGCATAGGTCATAAACATATTCAGCAGTCTTGTGAGTTCGTTTATAGCTTTTCATATGATACAGACTTGTTGTATGCTCTCTGTATATTATATTTAGTTAACACAGATTATTGTTATACTATTTTGTTTATTGCATATTCAATTTCTACCTATTCAATTTTGTTTTAAACATCACATATTAGTAACACACATTTGAATAATGATTGGAACTAAATATTGTCATGGTTGTTATGAAAATTGGTGGTCTTTGAGAGAGACACGTGTTTATGAAGGAGAGGAAGGGAGAAGAAATGGGAGGAGAGGACAAGTAAAAAGGCAAAAGTAAAACAACGATAATGAATGGAAAAGGATGATGTTAATTTCTTCGATCAATGGTTGTGCGAAACGGATTTGCAGTCCCCATCCTTTTAATCCCATACTCTCCCTCTCCGCTTCCCCTTCACTTCACTTAATATCTTAACTATTGGATTATAATTTAGTTTGTGAGATCTAATACAATGTAATAATTATAGTTGTAGATTTCTATTATGTTATTATAATATGATTCAATAAATGTAATTAAATTTTCATAATTAAAACATGATCTAACAGTTGAAACATTAAGTAATGATGAGGATTAGTGGAGATATCCCCCCCCACTCGAAACAACTATTGATCATTGCCTTGGTTAGTTATTACTAGCTCACCAGACAAGTAGCTAACTAGATATAAGCCAAGGAGAGAGAGGAGGGAAGAGAGAGAAAGAGAAGAGACGAGGCCGATAAAATTAGAATTCTTTATTCAATACTCTCTCTGTCTCTATATATAAGAACATTTCAACCGAATTGCAAGATTGTAAAAAACATCTAAATATAATAATTATATAGGAAATTTAACCTGTTTCCCCAAAAATACTTCTATTTATGAATGAGTGAGAGTAATGAGAAAATGATGAAAAATAATGTGTGTAGTATAATAGTTAATTGAGGGGAAAATGGAAAAAAAATGCATTTATTATATTATTGAGACAAACTCAAAAAAAAAAATCTTATATTTAGAAACAGGCCTATTAAAAAATAAAGACTTTTATATATAAGGACGGATGAAGCACTTAAAAAGTTGAATGGAAAGAGAACCTTAACTTTATTGGTCTTGAATTTTGTGATTTCCATCGTATATGCCCCTTCCCTAGAAATATGAAGTTTAATTTGTTTTTTAATAGAGGGTCAACACATGTTTCCGGTTAGCCATGAAAAAACAGTAAATAAAAGAACAAATTATTCATTACACAGAATAGTAGATAGAACAACAATAACAAGAAGCTCATATACACATGTATCACATGTTGAATAAGTGGCTAATAACTAGCTAGCAAGTCCTAGATAGTATAATTAAGCCTTAGCTGACTTGAAAAGCTGTTTCTTATTATGAAACCATTCAATCACCAATTGATTCAGAATGGAAGGCCTCTCACGCTACCATTTAATTACTGATGAATTTAGAATGGAAAGGCATAAAAAGAGAGCCACAACGGATAACAGGATAGGGTAAAAGCCTCCTCCAAAGTTGGCTATAGTCAAACTTGAAGTGATCTATATATCATTTTGATCTTCAAGTTCCAAATCCTTATTGGAGGTGGGTAAGGAGCTCTTGGCCATCAGCAAACGAAATGGCTCGCCATCTTGAGTCACATTTAAGATTGCAATCGAGAAATGCGATACCAAGCCAGATTTCTATGGGGATGCCTAAAAATACGTACAGTGAATTTAAAGCAACGTTTTAAATTAAAGCCCTACTTGATCTTAAATATAGGAAAAAGATGATGTAGTTCTTTTTTCTCCTCAAATTTACCCTTCCTTAATTTTAACGAGGTGTTGGCCTACTTTTATTTTTATTTTTTCTAGGTATAGTATAATATTGTGATCACTAGTTTTAACAAACGGCATAGTTAGAAAGTCACACACATTTATATTGGAATTAGCTTCAGTGCTCATTACAACGAAGAGCACTAAGATTGCAGGTCCTTCAAATCTAATTTGAATTGTTTAAAATTTATTTTTTTTAATTTTCCTTTTTTTAAAAAAATGTTTTAATGTGTGCAGAGTCTAATATAATATTCTCATAACTGTCACTTTTTCAAAAAAAAAAAGATTTTTAATTTAAAAACAATTATTTGAGAATATTAAATTTAGACTGTAGAAATTTTATTTAAACTGTGCAGATTTCACTATAAAAATGAGTTAGTGATGAGTACTGAAACTAGCTCCATATTTATATAAGTTTAAAAGATGACAACTATTATACTTTTTAAGAGGATTTGGCTACGGTCCTATTTTCTTTTTATCCTCTTCTGCATCTTAGCCTTTGAATTAAAATTTGAATAGTTCAGATTTAATGTTTTATAAAACATTCTTTTTAAATATTTCATAATTTATTAATATTTTTGTAAAGCATTAATTCTGAACTGTTCAAATTTCAATCCAAAGATTAAAGACTAAGATAGGGAAGAGGATATATGAGACTGTAGCCAAATCCTTCTCAAGAACATGAAGTAAGTTTTAACGTTTCCTCGTAATTATAATTTATGAGGAGGAAAAAGTAAGAAGGAATAAAACTTACAAAGGCAAATCCACCAATTTTGTAGATTGGTCCTGTCATCATAAAGCGAGACTTGTATTGGGCAAGGAAGAGCGTGAGATAAGGAGTTTCATCAAAAATATCATCCACTCCTCCGTTTCCAGTTCCATTTGACAATGATGAGTTGTACTCTTCACGAGTTGTTAATTAAAGCTATTAACCAAGATGGGTTGAATACTAGTTGCAGTTAGAAGCTCTCTCACCCACGACCCAGTTCGATATCCCACGAGCAAATTGCTACTTCTATTGATCTCATTTTCATCTTTAAATGTAGGCTCTTTCTCTTTTCCTTGTGTCAATATTGATGCTGAATTGGCTGTGAATACTTGCAGCACTAAGATGAATAGGAATGACGTCAGCATCACCATCCATCCTGCAGCACGTACTGCTTGCAGATTTCTCCATAACATCTGTGTGATATTATCAAGTGAGTGATTACGTACGAGGCACAAATTGAAATATAATACCCCTTCCATCTTTAATATAAGGCAGATTTAGGAAGTTACACTACTACAAAAAAAAAATAAAAAACCAAAAAAAACCAAAATAAGTTCTAATTAACGTCTTTTTTCAGAGAGATGTCTATAAGATAATAGTTGTTTTTAGAAAGTTTGACGCACTGAATTAATTTTAGGACGCCTTATTTAAGGCGACCTGAACTAATTTCAGGACACCTCATATGGGACGTCACTACAAGAAAATTGGTAAATGGAGGCGGTTATTTGGGGATTTAGAGGCGGTTCAAACCGCATCTATTTTCCAATGTAGGCGTTTAGAAAACCGTCGAGGTTACTACCGTTGAGAGGCAATCTAAGGCAGTTTAAATCAACCACTGGTAGAATCGCCTCTAAATAATATTTTGAGGCGGTTGTGTAAACCGCCTCAGAATGGGATATAGAGGCGGTTAATTAGTCTTAACCACCTTAGATTGTTATTTGGAGGCGGTTATAGTGACCGTCGCTAAATGTTATTCAGAGGCGGTTTAGTAAGTGCTTCCACATTTTATTCTGAGGCGGTTTATATAAAAATATGTATAAAAATAATTTTTTTTTACTTTTTTTAAAAAAAATTTAACAACAAAAGGTAGTTGATAGGTGATTTTTTACAGTTTCATTTTAATAATTTTTTTTTTCTAATAATGAAATAATAATTTGTTGCATTTGATGTATCAAGAAAAAAAAATTATTGCATTTCAGTATACATATCCATACAATGTTAAAAGCCCTTAATTAAAAGTATAAGATATATAAATTCACCACAACCACAGAAGTCTCAACTACTAAATATGTTTAACAACCATAAACAAAGTCATAACTACTAAACATGCTAAATATGTTTGCATACATTATCTAAAATCATAGAACAAAATATGTTTAACAACCATGAATAAAGTCTCAACTGCTAAACATTGGATAAATTCCCTTGATAATGACAACAATACTATCCAAAAACAATATCTAAATAAAATATTCAAGGTTGTGGTTGTGGTAATGGAGATGCAATATAAGGTGATGAATCTGGTCTGTCACAATGCGGGTCATGACTAGCATGAGAAGATCTTTTGAGCCCAGGAGACCCCAAATTTGCATCCTGATACATTGAAACAAAATTGAAGCCTGTCACTGATTTCTTCGCCATGCTTCTTCGTCGTCGCTCTCCAGACTACAGCATATTTGACCTTTCTATGAATATCCAATACAGCATATTTCCAAGATATAACCACCTAAGAAAGTTCATCAAAGCACAAACCAATCCATACCAAATGCAATCACTAAATACAAGGCTAAAGGATTAACAACCTCATTGTGAATTGCATTGGCACCAGCATGTGTACCATTTCCACCCAACACAAAAAGCATGTTGATCCCTCTTTCCTGAAATCAATAATACATAAATCAGAACATAGTCCAGAGGAAATATGACACTTGGTCCTCCACGTGAAACTCCTAACAAACTTCCACCAAAAAGATGAATATTCTGAACCACCTTCCTTGACAGCTGAGAATATAAAAGAAAAAAGTCATGAAAAGGAGCTTTCATTTTTCTAGAGTTATGATTAAGGCTCAGGTTTATGTAAAATGATTATTGAGCCAACATCAGCAAGGACAATAGCATGAATTTACCAGAACTTTTGTCAATTCTTGGTCAGAAAATCCACGAAAACCAAAAGGAATCCCCACGATTTTTTTCACACCATATATTTCTAGTGTGATTACAATCTGCAGCACATCGTATATAGAAGAAAACAGTAAGAAACTTTAAACAGACCATGACAATGAGAACCAGGTTACCACAGAAGCCAAACTGGGAAGATCCCTGAATACAAACTACAGAATAATTTACATTTATTAAGCTAACTGCTAAATATATTGGGTGGGAGCATTAATAGCAATTGTCAAACAGCTATAATCAAAGAATAGATTTCAGGTGACAACTAAGGCATTAGCTTAAGCACTAATCACTTTTCAGATCAGGAGTGATAACTCGTATATGAGAATAAAGTCAATAAAATTAAATTAAGTGCAATTGTAGGAGCAGTGCAGCATTAAATTCAAGATTTCCTGCCAAACTTCTCTTTTCACATAAGGAAAAGATGTTAGAGCTTTAAGCAAAGCATCGATAACAAACTAACCTGCCTGATGACATCGTTAAGACCAGGGCAGAGCCCTCCACAGGTTACAATCGCTGCCTTGACATGTTCAGGCTGAAAGTAAATTTTTTCACGAGGCCCGGCTCAATGAACCCTAAAAAGATATCAGAACATTTTTAGAGGATAAAAATAAAAATAATATGAGACCGCCTCCATAACCGCCTCTATATGTGTAATGGAGGCGGTTTGTAAGAAACCGCCTGTATATGATTCATTTGGAGGTGTATTATAATAAACCGCCGTAGATGTATATTCATATTGAGGCGGTTTTTAGATACACCGACAGAACCACCCTTAAATGTCTTGTAAAGGCGGTTTACTGAAAACCACTTCTAATAATCCGTCGGTATTTACCCTTTTTCTTGTAGTGCGTCCTGAATCATTTCAGGGGGCCTCATGTGAGGCGTCCTGAATATTGTTTCATATGAGGCATGTTGAAACATGATTCAAGACGCCTTATAGGCTTCCTGAAACATGATTCAAGCGTCCTAAATTATGGTATAGGACTCCTTAAATTATGTTTTGGCATCCTGAATTTCATTTCAAGACGCCTTATATTAGTTTTTTTTTTAATTTTAAGATGGTTACTACATATTTATAATTCTCTAATTGTTTGCAAAATAGGAATACAATATTTACAAGCCACTAGCAGGCGCAGTGCTCAAAATGGAAAAACGTTCATTAACTAATTAGACTAATTAAACAGTGAGACATGAGCCTAGCCTTCCCACCAACTAAGCAACGTCCATAAATAGTAAAGAAATGTCCAATAAAATAGCAACAAGTTAAAATCAAATAGTGAACTATATATACATGCACTACAAAAAAAAGGTTAATTTGTAGCGGTTAAAATAAGATAATTGTAGCGGTTTTAACTGCTACAAACGACATTTGTCATGTTTTATAACACTACTACAAAATACACTGTCGCAAACAAATTTGTAGCGGTTCAAAATAACCGATACAACATACTTAATAACCGCTACTAAAACGATAGTGGTTAAACATAATCGCCACAATATGTGTTAGACATGACGTCAACGTCATCCAATAATAGCAGTCAGAGAAACCGCTACATGTTGAACAATGGTAGCAGTTAAATGAACCGCTACTATTGTACAAGTTCGTTATGTAGTAGCGGTTCAGTAACCGCGACAAATGGTTCCCGCCATGTATGAGGTTTGAATTCATTTCATTACAAAAAATTCCCGCCATTTTTTTAGATAGATAAATATTTTCCCGTGATTTTTTCATTTCTGTTATTTGTAACGGTTTCAAACCGTTACTAATTTTTTTATTAAATTTTTTTATCATTAAATTTTTTATTTTGTTTTTTTATTAAATTTTTTGATCATTTTTGTAGCGGTTCATATAACCGCTACAACATCATAAAAAGAAAAAACAATAAAAATAACTATTGAAATAATTTTTTTTGGGTCAATTAATTTATTATTTTCTAAAATATTTATCAAAATAGTATTTATAATTAATCATTATCAATATTTCAAAATTTATTAAATATTGTATCATCAATTACATAAATTTTCTCTAAAAAAATGATATTAAAAAGTGAATTTGATTATATATATTTATTGTATATAAATAGTTTATTATATGTTCATTTAAATAATATTCAATATTAAAATTAATATGTCTAAAAATATAATAAATATTTTGTGTGAAAGTAGATAAAATAATTTATGTGAAAGTAGAAGAAACAATGTGAGTGATTGAGTGAAGGTGAAAAGAGATTAGAAAAAAAAAAGGGGGAAAAACACTTCTCATGTTGCAGGAAAAATGTTTTCTCATGTCACACACACACATAAAAATAAAATGGTGAGACCCACACACACACACACACACACACACATATATATATATGAATTAATTCATATGTGTGTGTGTGGGGGGGTCCCACCATTTCACGTGTGTGTAGGAATCTTCTTCTTTTCATGCAACATGAGAAATGTAAACAAAAAAAAAAATCATACAATTTTTAATAAGAAAGAAACATAATCAAAAATGAAGAAGAAAAAAATAAATATTGCAATAATTATCATATTTGATCCAAGTTAACAACACTTACCTTCTTGAAATAATTAATCTCGTAGCGAAAATGTAGAAATTTGAGAGAAAACGAGGAGGAAATGTGTTAGAAAACGAGACTGGAGCATATTAAATGAGGTGGGTGTGGTGTTTATATTGGTATCTGCGTAGCTTTTTCTGTAGCGGTTGCGTATGTGTAGCGGTTTTATGAGTAACCGCAACTAATATTTTTCTTTTGAAAAAAAAATCCAAACTAATTGGTTCATTAGATGAAACTAATAAACCTATTAGTTTGGTAAAAAAAAAAATATTTACAAAAAGTGTACTGAAAATAGTACAACAAGCCTATGAATATTGAGCTTTACTATAGACATTGATCTCTCTGAAAATGCTCATTGAGTCATTTTGATTTGAGATATTTTACAGAAAAAAGGTGGCTATAATCAAAACCCAACCTTCGGTCGCTTGTTAGACGATACTCAGAATAATAGAAGTAGTCTTCACATCGGAGAAAAAGCCAAATCGGGCTGTAATTGAATAACAACCTCTGGTTTCATGGATGAGACAGGCAAATATCTACCGCACTCATTTCTTGAACGAGAGAAGAGATTAGTGCTCCAAATATTTGCCCGTCCTTCGTTAGTAAACCGACGTTGTTCATTCAGTTACCAGCCGGATCCGGTGATTTCTCTGGATTTTATGTTTGCAGTGACATGTACAGTTAGTTTATATATGTTAAACATTAGTAGCGGTTTTACTGAGTAACCGCTACTAAATGATAGTATTTGTCGTTGTTGGAGTTGCGGTTTATGAAGACCGCGACAAACCAGTAGTTGTTGTAACATTTATGATCCAGAACCGCTACTAATTTGATTTTTTTTACCAAAAAAAATCCAAACTAATTGATTTAAAATTGGTAAAAAAAAATTAATAAGTGTGCTTAATAGTCTAACAAGCCCGTGAAGATTGGGTTTTCATATGGCCATCGATATCTCTGAAAAAGCTGACTGACTCATTTTGATCAAAGATATTTTATAGAGATAAAGGTGACTATCATAAAAACCCAACCATTGGTTGCTTGTTAGACGATATTTAGAAGAATAGAAGTCTTCAGGTTTGAGAAATAACCAAATTTTCATTGTCACTAAATAGCTACCTCCAGCTTCAGGGTGAGAGAGGCAAAGCCGAGTTAGCTCATTTAGTGACAACGCAGATTCGATGATTTCTCGTTTTTTGTACTTTTTGTTTGATGTACAGTCAAGTTTATATACTTTAAATATTAGTAGCAGTTTACTTTTAAACCGCTACAAATTGTAAGCATTTGTCGCGGTTAGTGTGTCACTAAGCCTAAACTACAACAATATTGTGTCGTTTCGCTTTCTTGTAGCGGTTATTCTGACGTAAACGCGACAAACATTTGCGCCTGTTGCCGCAAAACACTAGCGCCAAATTGGTAGCGGTTTGGTAATAGGAACCACGACAAATTCACCGCTACAAATATTCTCACCATTAGGCACCAATATGGCGACAATTTGGTAGCGGTTGTTTGGGGAGGAACCGCTACAAAATGCCACCTCAAATTTGGTGCCAGTTTTCTGCAACGAATTTGTAGCGGTTGCATGTAAAACCTCCACTAATATTTAATTTTGTAGTGGTTTTTTGTGACCGCTACTGTTTGATTGCTACAAATCAGGTTTTTTTTTTTTTTGTAGCAATGAGTATCAACAAAATGTCTAAAAATATGTGTTAAACCAATATGACGATGGTCTAGCGGTGTAAAACTTTGCTAGATCCCTCTGAATCTTGAGTTTGAGTTTTAAATGAAATATTTGTGTTAAAACAGACAGTCATGAATCGTGAGCTAGTTACCGTATATAATATAAAAAAAATTGTGCTAAAATTTATATTTAAAAATAAAATAAACCTAAAAATTAAAACCTATAACAAGCCACAACGGAGGGATTATCATTTAAGCAAAGTTTTGGGTAAAGAATTGTAATTAAAAGGTGATAATAAATAAGTTTAGGGAAAATTCCATTCAGGGCCCAAGGTATGAAAATATTGTCAAAAAAGGACCTAAGAAAAGTCAAATATCAAAAAAGGCCTTAGGGCCTTTTGTGATATTATTTTACAAAAATTGTATGGATATAGTTGTTAATGGCTACTAATATAGTCGTTAATATGTAGTTGTTAATTATACTGATTCAGTTGTTAACGGGGACTGATATAGTTGTTAACGCTTTCTGAAATAATATTAGAAAAGACCCTAGGGCTTTTGTTGATATTTGACTTTTCTTAGAGCATTTTTTAATAATATTTTCCTACCTTATGCCTGAATAGAATTTTCCTATAAGTTTACTCCTGTTTTTTATTCTCCTGTTTTTTATTCTTAAAGTAGAACCAATTATTGTCATGGTTGTTATGAAAATGGGTGGTCTTTGAGAGGGACACGTGTCTATGAAGGAGAGGAAGGGAGAAGGAAATGGGAGGGCAGGAAAAAAAGGCAAAAGCAGATCAAAGATAAGATGGATGGAAAAGGAGAGACTAGACAGTGGAACCCCATCCCACCCTCCTTAGTCCTTACTTCCTTCAGGTCGTCATTTTTGTATAGAGATATGCGCCACTTTGTCTCATAGCCTTTGCTTTCCACCTCACCACTTTACTCTTGGGATGATCATCCTAAGATCCCAAATTAAATAAAATATGGGTAATGCGGAAATTTGTTTTTGAAGATTTGGTTTAATAGTAATGTTGTCTTATATACATTTTTTTAGTTCAAAAAATTTCAAACTCAATATGGTTAGAAAATTTCCACCTCACCACTTTATTTTCGGAATGATTATCCTAAGATTCCAAATAAAATAAAATAAAATACAGCTAAGGGGTAAATTTATTTGAGAAGACTTCGTTGAAGAATAATGTGGACTTAAAAATTTTGTAAGTTTAATATTACCCATGGAGTTTCAAAGTCCATACGTTAAAAAATAACTTTAAATGTTAAAAAATTATTGTTAACCATTAACTTTTTAATAATAAGGGACAACATTGTTCATTTTAACATTTTTAAGGCAAAATAGAATCTAAAAAAATATTTAAGGTAATATTCCTTCTTAACAAAAGAACTTTCAGAGTAAATTTGTATTTTGACCTAAATTAAATACCTCACTAGTATTTTTTTTTCACCAACAAAAACCATCATCATCCAAAAGTTTTATTACTTTAAAAGTAAACTTGTAATAAGAATCAAATCCCCCCGGGGTGCGCGGGTGGAAAACTAAACTTATAAATAGGATGATAGTGATAAGAAATGTAATCACTACATAGTCTCATAATAATTAAGCTCTATAGTGTATCCAGATCTTATTAAATATATGGTTAGGAGTTCATGTGCGTCGGTTCGAGTATGGTTGATCATCTTATCAAAACAAGGAAGGGAAATAAGTCTCTTTACTAATCTCTAGCTCTTCACCTAATGTTTTAACCATTCGATTATAATTTGATGGGTGAGATTTAATGCAATGTAATAATATTATAATTGTATATTTCAATTATATTTAGTATTATAATACGATTTAATACATAACACTAAATTTCACTCATTAAAACATGATATAATGGTTGAGCCATTAAGTAGAGACAAGGGTTAGTGAAGATATCCCTCTCCCCTCAAAACAACTATATATTGATCATGGCCTTGGTAAGTTATAACTACCTCACCAACTAGCTAATTAGATGTAAGCCAAGGAGAGAGAGGGGGAAGAGAGAGAAAGAGAAGAGGCGAAACTGATAAAATTAGAATTCTTTATTCAATAATCTTTTTGTCCTACTATATAAGAATCTTTCAACCAAATCACGAGATTGTTAAAAACATGTTAAATAGGAAAATGACAAAAGAGAATGTATGTATGTAATATGATAATTAATTGTATGTAAAATTAGGAAAAATATATTTATTATTAAGACAAACTCAAATGATCTTATATTGAGAGGCAAACCTATTGAAAAAAAAAAAAGACTTTTATATACAGGAATGGATGGAGTATTTAAAAAGTTGAATACAAATGAGAACCTTGACTTTGGTCTTAAATTTCGTCATTTTCAGCGTATTTGCCCCTTCCCTAGAAATATGGTGTTTGTTTTTTAATAGAGGGTTAATAAATGTTTCCGCTTAGCCACGAAAAAACATTAAACAAAAGAACAAATTATTCATTACACAGAATAGTAGATAGGATAACAATAACAAGAAGCTCATATACAGATATATCACATGTTTAATATGTGACTACTAACTAGCTAGCAAATCCAAGATAGGATAATTAAGCCTTAGCTGACTTGAAAAACTGCTTCTTATTACGAAACCATTTAATCACCAATTGATTCAGAATGGCAGGCCTCTCCCGCAACCATTTACTCACTGAGGGATTAAGAATGGAAAGGCATAAGAAAAGAGCCACAACGGATACTAGGACAGGATAAAAGCCTCCTCCAAAGTTGGCTATAGTCAAACTTGAAGTCTCTATATCATTTTGATCTTCAAATTGCAAATCCTCAATGGAGGTGGGTAAGGAGCTCTTGGCCATCAGCAAACGAAATGGCTCCCCATCTTGAGTCACATTTAAGATTGCATTCGAGAAATGCGAGACCAAGCCAGATTTCCTTGGGAATGCCTAAAAATACATTGAATATAAAGCAAAGTTTTAAATTAAAGCCCTACTTGATCTTAAATGTAGGAAAAATATGTTGTAGTATAATTGAAACGAGGTGTTGACCTGCTTTGATTTTTATCTTTTTTCGTATAGTATATATTGTGATCACTAGTTTTAATAAACGGCATAGTTAGAAAGTCACACACATTTATATTGGAATCAGCTTCATTGCTCATTACAATGATGAGCACCAAGACTGCAAATGATTCAAATCTAATTTGAATTGTTTAGAATTAAAATTTTTACTTTTACTTTTTTTTCCAAAAAAAATTATTTTAATGTGTGCATAGTTTAATATAAAATATTTTATTAACTGTCAGTTTTACAAAAAAAAATAATAATTTAAAAATATTAAATTTGGACTGTTGAAATTTTATTTAAATAGTATATATAGATCTCACAGTAAAAATGAGCTAGTGATGAGTACTGAAAACTAGTTTCATGTTCATACAAGTTTAAAAGATGTCAATAACTATACTTCTCAAGAACATGAAGTTAGTTTTAACTTTGCCTTGTATTATAATTTATGAGGAGGAAAAAGTAAGAAGGAATAGACTTACAAAGGCAAATCCACCAGTTTTGTAGATTGGTCCTGTCATCATAAAATGAGACTTGTATCTGGAGAGGAAGAGCGTGAGATAAGGAGTTTCATCAAAAATAGCATCCACTCCTCCTTTTTCAGTTCCATTTGACAATGATGAGTTGTACTCTTCACGACTTGTTAAAGCTATTAACCGAGACGAGCTGAATCCTAGTTGTTCAGTTAGAAGCTCTCTCACCCACGATCCATTTTGATATCCCACACGCAAGTTGCTACTTTTATTGATCTCGTATTCATTCTTAAATGTAGGTTCTTTCTCTTTTCCTTGTGTCAAAATTGATGTTAAATTGGCTGTGTAAACTTGCAGCACCAAGATAAAGAGGAATGACGTCAGTATTACCATCCATCCAGCAGCTCTGCTCTCAAAATTCTCCATACCATCTGCAATAGATCATCGTACATAGAACATATTGATATCAAGCGCATTTACTATGTGATCAAGTACTCCCTCCGTGCTTAATTGTAATTTTCGTTTACTAAGAAAATAGTTAAAATTAGTTAAGAGAAATAAATTAAATATATATATTTTCCCAATTATACCCTTATTTCAAGGGATAAAGTTAAAAAAATGCAATAAATATTTTGATAAATATAAAATAAAGCTTATATTTTAATGCACACCCATTCATAAATTTAAAGTATATATTTTAGGACGGAAGGATTATGTGTGTGTGAATATATATGTGCTACATAATAGAACTCACCGATCTTGTAAACAAGGAAGGGGTTGGAGCGAAACTCTTCGATTTTTTCCCTTCCGTTTTTTTCCCTCCCGTTGGCTTTGTTTCTTTCTAATACTATTATGACAATAGTTGCCCCCCCAAATATCCCACCAAGAATTAACCATAGCAACAAATTGAAAGGTTTGAAGAGGATCCCTGTACTTTTGGAGGCATCCTTCACCCTTACCACCATTGCTACACTTGAATCTAGATACGGCAACGTGAAATCAACACATTTTGTCCGACTTGCCACGATCGTGATGTCCCCAATTATAGCATCAAGATCCTGCAATTTTTTCATACACACAGCAAGTGTACGTGAAGGTTATATAAAAACAATATATATTATGCATTCATAAGTATACCATTAGAAACTATATATAGACGATAAAAATAAGTTATTAAGAAAATAATAGAAACTATATATAGACGATAAAACTAAGTTATTAAGAAAATAATGGAAACTTGCCTCGTCTTTCATTTGTGTACAGAGCATATCATCATAGGTGGTGTTATGGCTTCTACTTGTGTTAGGCAGGCGAACAAACTTATAATTATATAACGGAAATGGCAAAACATCAAGAGCTTTTAAGAACACATTAATGGCAAAGCCATCACTAGAATTATCTGCATTCACAAATTCAGGAAAAGAACTTGTTCTTGGCACTCCAATCCTCAACTTTGGTGGTTTATCCAATGTATCACCCGGCCACAATGGATCTTTTAGTTTGTATTTACGGCCACCAGATGCCTTATCACCACCACCACCTTCTTCAGTATAATTTTGAACAAGTCCGCTTTTAGGGATCCAAAATCCGATGATCCTTTCTCTATCTCCTATCACATTGTAAACTTCATACTCCGATTGATCTAGCTGTCCTTGATTTAAATTGAACCTTACGTCTGAAATATTGCTTGTGAAATTAGTTTCCAGAATTTTCTCGCGAAGTGTTGTGCCATTTGTACCTGCCTCTTCCACTGCCTTAGCCAATGCTTCAATTGTGTGATAAGCCCACCATCCATAGATAGTTAGGTGACTTTTGAACTGATTAGTGAAATTCCTCTCTCTCTCCTTTCGTTTATTTGTTCTTTTCAAATCCATTGGCCTCACTCCCAATGCACCTTGCATGAATCTTTTCAAAGGAACATTTTCAATCACATACCCATGATCCTGGGGATCTTTCTTACCTATGTCTCTGGAATCATACAATTTTCTCTCAACCTTAGCTCTAGGATCTGTCAGAGAAGATAGCTCTTGGGTAAGCATCCAAGCATATCCTTCACCCATCATATCTTTTTTTTGTGCAGACCTAATAAATGTTGTTCCGAAATCCATGCTCATATGGACAAGAAATACATGGGTTCGCATCTTGTTTAACTTGTCAAGAGTGCTGTTAATAATTTTATCATCTGAATCAATGGCAGTTAGGTTAGCCATTCGTATGCCGGAGTGTTTCAAGACATCGGCGAGGCATGGAAGAAGGTTGCTGCCATATTCACTCTTTTCATAAATGGGAACGATTGATTGCCACCCAAGAGCTTTAATGGTGGCGGCTATAGCTTGGAACTGAAAGCAATTAAGGTCTTCACCGGAGTAGATGGAGGGAAGTGATGGAGGTGGCAAAAGAGAGGGACCAGTTATGGGAAACCAAATCACAGGCTTTTGGTATGCCTCACCAAGTGCCACTATAAACCTTGCTTGCTCTGAATTTTGGGGCCCCAAGATGACATCCACTTTTTCAATCATTGTTAGATTAATAGCTGCTTGCATATCAAATTAAAGGTTGGTATCAAGTTTTATCACCTTGATCTCCCCATGTTAACATAAAGTAAAGCCTTTTTTTTTTTCTTCATACATTTCTTAATATAAGATCTAGCTGACATCTTTTAGACAGATTAATGAAGTTATATAAATTACTTTCTTTTGCTAACAAAAGAATTACTTAATTATAACATATATCGAATATCATTATATTATATACTATTTTATAAGTCAGACAAATTAATTTTAAAAAATATGAATATAACTACTTTAAAGTAATTTATTTTACTTTCTTATTTTCTTAAAAAAAAGGGTCAATTGAAACTTAAATTAAATATAGCATGAAGTAAATAAAATATGCCCTTTCTCTGTTAACTTGAAGAGGTGGGGAGACAGGAATGGAGCTAGACCAACCAAAAAAAAAAAAAGCAGTTTGATAAATAGAATGATATCCAATATTTTGATTAGTGTTGGGAATTAAGGCTGGCCTGACCCTCTAGGGTCAGCCCTTGAAGGGCAGGGCCTAAAGTAAGAAAAACATATGTTTTTTAAAGCCCAGCCCGAGAGCATCAAGACTAGGGCCGGCCCTACAGGGCCCAAAAGTTACTATTCCAAATTTTAACTATTTTTCCTCTTTTTTTTAAAGAAATAATTAGTAAATTACAATAATTAAAATTCTAATTTATTAAATAAATGTTGTCAATATTAATATCTAAATAACACGGATCATCTAACAAGTAATTACATTCACTAATTCGTAATAAAAAACAAACTATCGTTCATAAATAACTCTCATAAAATATAAGAAGCATATCACTAAGCAACATTATTACAATGACTATCATTGCCATCTTCTTTGCCACTATTATCAATTTTAAAGACATTTAATTGTGCTTCAATTTGAGTAGACTTTATTTCATAAGTAAAAATATCATGAATTTCTTCTTTTGCATCATCAACACATATATTAAAAGGGCCTGTAAGGTTGGCTCAAGGCTCTACAGGGATGGCCTTTTTAAACCAGAGGCCCTATAGAGTTGGCCCTGCAGGGCTTTTTTCATTTAGTTCTTCTAATTTTTAAATTCGGCCCTCGAAAGGCCAGGGCCTAAAAGGGCCGGCCCGACGAGTTTGGTCTGATTTCCCGGCTCTAATTTTGATCAATGGATTTATATGGTTTGATTTTATTACTCTGGATACATTATAGATGCTATTGATGAGGCTTGTGAATAATGTTATGACCTGGGGACATTATTACATCAGTGCCATCTTGTATTTTCAGGTGCTTAGCTTGATACATTTTAAAAAATAATAAAAACAAGGCTGGGCTCAGTTTTTACATCAAACATCAAGCCCAACGTAATGCAAGGTTTGTGTTGTGATATATATATATATATATATATATATATATATATATATATATAATTTAATTCGAATTAAATATCCATAATTCTTTTAACTTTGGATCTTCATTAACTGTGATGTAAATATCAATTTTTTATTTATATATAATAAGAATTGCTTCAAATCATACTATTATGAGTCACGAATAATATTATATGATCACGCAGGTTCATGAGACACAGACAAATTTTAAGTTTTTTCCCCTAGTTAATGATGATTGGGAAAATTCCATTAAAAATTGATTCTCCCTTCATTACTTGATATATGACATATTTAGTAGGTTAATGTTGGTCTTAAAAATATAAGACAATTTTTATATTTGTTAATAATTTCCTAATTAACTTTTACTAATATTTCCTCAATAACAATAAAAATAAGGAGATGAAATGAGATAATTAAAAAAAGGATATTTTAAAAAATATATATTATATTAATTAAATTAGCTAACTTCTTTAGGCTATTCAAATTAAATAAACATATCTTATATTAAATTGTTTATGTTTTTCGGGAAAAATTAAATTTCAGAAGATGGGGATTATTGGAGCAGTGGTGTACCTGCTAACGCGGCGGCGAGGACGTTGTTCTGAGAAACATTCCGGACTATAAGGTGGATCTTAGTGGCCGCATCTTGATGAGCAGAATAGTAATCTTGGACGGCGAAGTCGAGGCTGTAGTTTACCATTATACCAAGTGTTGAATTCAGATCAAGAATCACTCCTACTCGTACTTCTCTTGTGGCCGCCATGGAAGTTCTTGCTATGATGCTAAGCCATAACAGTGACACCACAGTACTAAAAAGACTTGAAGCTTTGAAGCTTTGCTGCAACTCTGCCATTGTTATCATCTCTCTCTCTCTCTCTCTCTCAACCTTTCCCTTCTCTTTATATATAGCCTCCAATGTTGTTATAGGCTTTCACTTGTTTTCTCCTGTCCTTATTACATACGGCTTACTATCTTTAAAATAAGACATGTTTTCTTAATTGGATTAAATTAAGAAAGTTAGTTGATATAATATTTATTTTCTAAATTATGATTGATGTGTATGTACTCAATAAATGACATGTAAATTGTAAAAAATTCAAAATTAAAAGTGATTTTTTTCAAAAATAAAATTTATTTATTACAAATATATGCTTATAACAGTCTCCTTATATCTATATATAAAATTTTTAATTTGGTTGATTTTAATTTTATTTAAATCCATGATATGATAAAATGAAGGGATGATTAATATGCAAGTCTTTATGATTTCAACTAATTTTTAATTGAGTCCCTATAGTTTTTTTCTTTTTTTATCAACTCCTTATATTTTCACTCTTTTTAAATCAGGTCCCAGTGGTTATTTTTCTTTTTATTAGGTCATCATAATTTTACATGATTTTTAATTAGGTCACTATACTTTTTTATTTATCAAATTAATTTAAAATTAAATAAATAAATACAATTAAAATTTAAATATTAATAATAATCTTAAATTAGTAAATATATAATTATAAAAAAATAATTAATATGATAAATTTGTATATAAATAATTAATAAGTATTATATTATATTTATAGAAGGTTTTACTAATATGATTAAAAATTTATATTTACAAAGAAATTATAATCGTAAAGTAAACAATATAAATAATTCTTCAGTTAAAAATTTGAATTGAAAGAATATTAAAATAATATTATTATAACAACTTACTTTTTATGGAATATAATTATAAACACAATTCTGCCATGAACTACTTAATTAGATGAAACTAGAAGGATCCGATGAAAAGAAAAAAAGGTGGGGGGGGGGGGGGACTTGATAAGAAACAAATGAAAGAATAAGAACCGAATAAAAAATAAAAAAAATATACCGGAACCTAATTAAAAATTCGCTGAACCTATAAGGATTTACAGATTAATTATCCCTACAATGAATACATGTGTATTTTTTTTGTAAGAATCACATCATCAACTACTAATGTTAGTTTTTTTTAAAAAAATAAATTAATAAATTATGAAGACCTAATTTAAAAAACCATGAAAATATAATTTAAAATAAAAAGTAATTATAAAAAAGCTTGCATAACATGTTAAAGTAAAGTGGCGCGTGTGAGAGACGCAACGCATGAATCATGTGGTAACATTATTAAAGTAAAGTGGCGTGGCGCTGTGTTCGCCAACGATCGGAATATGATGACTGAGAGACAAGTATGATTAACTTGGACCAATAATGGATATGTGATACTCTGTACTCTTTTTCAATCCCATGATTATATTTGAATTAAGGGGAAATCTCTAAAGAGACTAAGAAAATATCACAAAAGTCCTATAAAAGATTATGATGTCATAAAAGTTTTATTAGCAATTTCATTAATAGGATATTAATATCTTTGGTTTTAACAATTTTTTAGAACTTTTGTGATATTAGAATTTTCTGTGGGACTTTTTTAACATTTTTTTAATCTATTGGGTCTTTAAAAAGATTTTTCTTTGAATTAATTAAGAGAGCAAGCGCCTGTGAAAAAAACATATATATTTTGATGTCCATATTTAAAAAAAAAAAAAAGTATGTAGGGAAAGGTAGGTGGATTTGTCATTAAAAATAATGGAGGCCTCCCAAGATAAATATAATATACTTAATTCATACTACATCATCAGAATTCAGAAATAATAATAATTAAATTAATTATCATGCTTTAAAAAGAAATATCAATAATCTTTCATGTTTTTTGATAAGGCGATGAATTTTTTAAGTTTACTCATATTTAAATACATGCATTTAAGAATAACAAAACCAATAAAATTATAGTTAAGAGTGGTTTTGAAAAATGTTAATTAATATTTTAATGTTAGGCTCATGCTCATGGATACATTTCGTCTTTCAAACTTATATCGAATTTTAGTTTACTCCATTAAATTAATGAGACTAATGATATTAAAATTAGGAAATTGAAAATATAAATTATTTACATAAAAATAAAGAAAATATAATTCATAAACTCAAGAGATAAAGCTGAAATTTAGAGAAGAATATTTGGTTGATAGTAAGGGATATGGTGGAGTAACAAAAGCCACCTTTATATTACCCATTTTAATTACTTTGGTCTTTCTTTGCTGCTTCCATCCTGATGAGGCAAGTGTTGGGTTTTAAAGGCATGTTGCTTACAAAATCATTATTCATTAATCATGTAGCGAGTAAAAGTTATTTGGGGCCTTCTTAACTGATGAGTGGCAGAAGAATGTTGAAAAAAAATTCTATGTGAAGAGAGAAGCTAGCTCTTTTAAGCATAATGCACAAATAAACATTATAAAACACTCCAAAACCCATTGGGGGAGTACAGTTACTCCTAAAACAAAAGTAATTTGATGACCCAGTTAAGTCTAAAAGGATTTTTGTTAAAATTCAGACGATTTTAAATAAATGTCTAATCTACAATGGAGATTTTAAACATAATTAATACACATACTTAATATAATAATTTATTAATTTATTTCTGTAGGTTAAGGGTGATGCTTCATGGCCTCTAGGTCCCACGGATCATCGCCGCCAAAGCTTCCACAGTCCCTTCCTCATTAACACCTGCGAACGGACGTCCAAGGATTGGGTTGGAGATCAACCTAAGGTTTGGTACAATAAAATCTTGGGCTGGACAAGTCAGCTCTAGGTCAAGATAGACCAGATCGGACCGGACCAGCAGACTTCCTTGACTAGTCTAGGCGGTCCATTTTTTTCCCCCTTTCTTGGTAGGCAATATTTTAGCTTTGGTTTCACCTAAATTCTAAAAGTAATAAAAAGTGACTGAATGAAAAATGTTTCCTACAAAGTAAAAAGCACATTAAGATGCTCAAACTCCAATGAGTGACTAAGTGCAGGGTGTGGTTGTAATTTTTTTAAAAAAAAAATCGGGTCAAACTGAATCAGTTCAAGGGGTCTAAGCCCCTAGACCAAAGTTCAGTATGGTAAAATTGTCTTGGGCCAAATTTATTTTGTCTAGAATGGGTTTGGCCAAACCAGACCAACCAAACCACCGGATTTTTTGGACAACCCTACTATAGCCGGGAAAACGAGCCAGACCGATCAGGACGACCCGTTTAAGCCCTGGCCCTTTAAGGACCGGGCTTGAAAAATGGACGAGTTATTTAAATTTAGCCCTGAAGGGCCGGCCCTGACGAGCCTCAGGCTTAAATGGGGCGGGCCTGAATGGTCTCAGGCCAGCCCTGTAGGCCCTTTTTACTTTAACTTTTTCTTTTTTTCCTTTTTAAATTTATTAATTTATATATATATTTTTTTTGTATTTGTTATAGAGTTATTTATCCATTTAACTACAAGTACATAATAACTATACTCTAATTTTATGACATGATGCGGGAGAATAATTTCATGATATTCTTACTCATGAGCTAGAGGTTACCATTCAAAGTAAAGAACAATCAAATGTCGTTAAAATCGATGATAATGACGAAGAGACGACAATAATAGTCATCTTACTAATGTCACTTAGTGATATGCTTTTTATGTTCTATGTGAGTTATTTGTTAATATAATTTGTTTTTGATTATGAATTAGTGACGGTGCTTATTTATTGAATGATTCGTGTTATAATTTACTAATTATATTTTTTTAAAAAAAAAAAGTGCAGGAAAAATAGTTAAAATTTGAAATAGTAATTTCCGGGCCCTGCGAGCCAGCCCTGGCCTTGGTGCTCTCGGGACGGGCTTTGAAAAACATGTGTTTTTCTTACTCCGGGCCTTGGAGGGCCGGCCCTCCTATTAGACCCTGGCCGACCTTGATTTCCAGCTCTAAACCCACCCCTGATCCTTGCTATCGTGATACAGGAAGGCGATGCAACAATAACTTCAGGCTATTTATTATGCCCAACAAGCCCAGACCCTTCACTAGTACTCTGAAGTTGGTGCTCATTACCACGGTCCACAATCATAACACCAGAAGTTCCCTTTTTCTTCGTCGCCCCAGATCCTGCATCAAGGCGATTTGATAAATCTCAAGTGGTCCTAGATGTGTCATTTTCTTGTTTCTTGGGAAATTGATTACAGGGCCCAAGGAAGTAAAATAATTACAAAAAAGACCCAAGAAACATTCACATGCCAGGCCTTTTCTGGCATTTTTTCAAAAAACGTTAGTAACTACATCAGTAGCGGTTAACAACTATATCAGTTCTCATTAACAACTAAATCAGTCTAATTAACAACTACATCTTAACAACTACATCTGTAGCAATTAACAACTACATCTGTAGCAATTAGCAACTATGTCCGTACACTTTTTTTTGAAAAAATGCCAGAAAAGGCCCTGGCATGTGAATGTTTCTTGGGCCTTTTTTGTAATTATTTTGCTTCCTTAGGCCCTGTAATCAATTTTCCCTTGTTTCTTTAATATCAAAAAAAAAAAAAAATCTTAAGTGGTCCTAGATGTGTCATTTTCCTCATTTTTGTTTTTCTTTCTTAATTTTGGCCAACTAGCGTAATTTAAATTTCTTTCAAGTTATCGGAATTCATCACATAAATATTTTTCAATTAAATTTATAATTAGTTTGGCAATATCTAGAGGTCATTAATAATAAACGTTGACTTTTGATTATAAATCAATATTATATTTTATATTTTCATGTATAAGTAATTGTTTGAAATGATATATTATTTAAAAATTAATAAATTTTAACACCATAAAATTTATTTATGCAAAATAATCGTTTTTATTGATTAAAAAGGAAGAGTGAACTTATGAATAATATTAATTACTTGACTTTGGTATTATTTATCAATATCAAAATCATATATAACATTTAGGGCAAGTGATGATATACTCATTGTATATAAAAATGGCTCATTCCTTAATTCCGCTCATTAAGATATAACAACAATAATAACAATCAATAAAATAAAATAATTAAATAATTAAATACTATTTGTAATAACCATTTTATGTTTTCATGACTTTTCTTTCATTTTAATTGATCAAAGATATAATTCTTTTCAAGACCTGAAGTATAAAAGGTTTTTCTCTCTTTTAAATTTATGTTTTAAGATCTCTTCCTTATGGGAGGCTATTTATTATTTCAATCATCAGATTGATATATATATATATACTGAAAAAGTTTTGGAAGGGTTCAACACCAGTCTCCTACCAAAGCCAGGGCACGGTCCCGAGTTCTATGAGCACTTACTGGGGACTTACGAGATCGTCTACCAAAGGAGTTCCATCGACGGTAGAGGGAATCGAACCCACGACCTAAGGGCCTAATCCTGGATCTCTTACCATCTGTGTCAATTCTCATTGGCATATATATATATATTCAAATACCTTTATGTACTCAATATTATGAAGCAACATATATATATATATATATATATATTTCCAAATACCTTTATGTACTCAATATTATGAAGCAACAATCTTGAGCTCTTGGGCCATTGTGGGCTGGCCCAAGTCTAAGAGGGATCCCAGACTGAGGAATGATGATGAACGGAATGGGCCCAGATGGTACCTACAAGTTTCAATCGAATTGGAAAGGCCATCTTCAAAACAAAGGGAGTATTCTTTAAAAATCTTTTAAATATTCTTAGTATTATCATTTTTTTTTGTCCAGAAACAATTCAAGTGATTTGGTGTTTGTTCTACTTAAGCAAAGTCCTGGTCCAATTATTATCCATTTGACTTGACTTGATTGATTCACATTAGTTACAACTTAATGTGATTTCTGAAATTCTTTTGGTATTAACCCCCAAGGAAAAAAAATAAAAAATAAAAACACGTTTTCGACGTAATTCATAGCTAGCACCGTTCCCTCACGCGCACACAATCTTCGCACACTCTGCATATCTCTTAGCTACATCGGCATCATATTTAATTAAAGATCCGTAGAATATGTGGATAAACAAAACAAAGTCAATTTCAAATTCTTATAGGACTGAGTGTTGCGTGCCAGAATATAATCTTAATACTATTGTTACTATCGAAATTCTTTGGTCAAAATTTCATAATTCACTGTATTATATAGCAATAAGCTACAATAATATCTCCATGTGATTTCTTTCCAATATGATAATGTTACACTATAACTCTCTCTTCGAAACTTCCTCCTTCGGCACTACTTTAGGATTAAGAAACTATATATATATATAGACACACACCATGTGAGGGAATATTATAGGAAACTTCCGCAAAATCCCTAAGCATGTAAGAGCTAACAACACGTAAAATTTAAGTCATATATGATATATCTCGCTATTAAGTTAAAATATCATATATGTTCTGGATTTTTATATATTCACCAATATACTCCCTCCATCCCGTTTAACATGTTATGTTTGTTTAGTTAATTAATATGACATGTATTTTATAAAATATTTAAGTCATATTTCCTAGTTCTCTTATTCCTCTTTCTCTTGATTTTTGTTGATGATGGAGCTTCAATGGGGTAAATTAGGAAATGATTGACAAATATGATAATTATATTTTATATTTAAGATAAGATCAATTCTCCAAATATATTATATATTGAGAACGTGAGGAGTAATAGTGGTAATCATCTTCAAATGCACTCAAATTAAGAACTAGATTACTATACTAACTACATATGATTTTCAGCTTAAATTTTATATGATATAGTGATGCTACAAACTATGTTCTAAATTTAGAGCCGGAAGAGTACTATAAAGTTAAACCATATAGCCAATCATGAGTGCAATGTAGGTGCTTTATTTTTGTAATTATCATATAATCTAATTTCGAATCGTGCAATTAAGTTGGCGATATACGCCATTTTTTACCGAGGAATTATATACTTATCAAACTATACATGAGATTTATTATTTCAATAAACTTTTCACAATACAGCAACGAAAATATAATCGATAAACTTTTTACATTATATGTAAGATATAAATGGTCAATTTCAATCGTAAACTACAATATTATCGAAATATAATTGAGACAACAATTTCTGAGTGCTGATTATCGGTGCTTGGGACGTGGTGTGTAGGAAAAATTGTATATTTGATTTGTCAAATTATAATGAAACAGAATATCGTATGACAAGCTATACATTATTCTGTCCTCATGCAAATTAATTTATGGAGTAATACTTTCAGCTTGCTGTTTACCAGACAAGATTAAGAATCTTTATAAAGCTTCCATGCAATAAAGCTTAATTAATTCTGAGCAAAAAAAAAAGCTTAGTTAATTAATATGGGCATCATATTAACATTACATCATTACATGCGTCTTTCTGAATTTAAGTATACTTTAATTAGTAAAATCTTTTTTTTGTTTTGTTTCAGTAGTTAATGTTTTGATAGTACGTAGAAAGCTGCTCTAACGTTCGGTGTGTGTGTGTGTGTGTGTGATTAGAGTTAGAATGAAGCTAACGTGAAATTCACAACTTTGCACGTACATATGGTATTATTTGCAGTAGAATATTGGTGCTAATTGTTTTGAACCAAAGAATTAAGAAAGGCACAAATACTGTAACATGTTTTACTGGTTGACTCATGACGGTATTCAATTGATTGGGTGATAATGGATAAGGAAAAAATCATATATATACACGATGCTAGTTATTGTAAGTTGTAACCGTACTCTCTCTCTCTCTCTCTCTCTCTCTCTCACAAAATTACTCCCTCTTATCTTTAATACATATATTTTTTTTTATTTTTTTAATTTACTCATATTGAAGCTCTCTATATAATAATCATGGAGCATAAAGAATAAGGAAATTAATAAAAAAAAAAAGCTATGGTATTTTAGAAAATACATGTTATGTTAACCAATTTTATTAATCTAATCAAATTAGGTAAATATATGTTATATTAAGAATTGAAGAAGCATCAAGGATGCTGATGGAAATTTACAGGATTATGCAGTTGTTTATTGATGTAAAGTGTGTGCATGTGTATAGAGAAGCGAACATTTGTGCTGATTTCCTAGCTAACTTTAGTTTCATACAGGAGATTTTAGTTTGTTTTGACAATCCTCCAGCAGCTATTTCTCAGTTGCTACTTAGAGATGTAATGGGTTTATCACACCCACGTTCCATAAGGTTGGATAAATAAGAATGGGCTGAGGCCCCCATGTTTACCAAAAAAAAAAAGAAAAAAAAGAAATTTGAATCATAAAATTATCACCTACTCTCTCTTGGCCCTTATTATAACACACCAACTACCAATATATTTTGGTCCTTATTATAAGACATCAACTTACTTTAATTAACTCATTTATTACTATTTTCACATTATGCCCTCATTTTTAACTAACTCATTTAAATCTACATCATTAAAGTAGGGGTAAAGTTGGAAATATTTATTATTTTGGACCTAATTAATAAGTTAACTTCTATTCCTTGATTTATGAGAAATAATAGTTAGTGCCTTATAATAAGGATTAGAGGGTTGGCTTTTGCTATATATGAAATGTTTGCCAAGAAGAACATGACTCCTTCCATACCCATCTCAAGAATATCACTTTTTTATATTTGAATTAGGTGGATATAAACACGAACATCTTGAGATTACCTTCATAATTTACTTCATCCAATGAAATTTGGTGGGATTTTGGATAAGGGAATGGAAAATAATATAATATCTAAAGTATACAAATCTATTACTATTACTATTACTAATCATATTATATTTGAGCCATAAAAAAAAAAAAAAAAACACTAATCGTATTATAAGCAAAGCAATATAACACAACTTTTCAAGCGCACGTAACCATTTCGGTGAAGCTTTTACGACAACTTTCTAAGGAGGCGACACGAATTGTGATGGAAAATGACATTAATTATTAAACTAATTTATAATGGCTACATAAAATTAAATATGCTCAAATAGTTAACATCAGAGGTTCATATAAGACATTCTAAAGATGCTGCCAACACAAGGAAACTTGCGATGGCTACTCTCTAGGAATAGAACTATATATGTAATAAATATGAAAGTAGGTCAAGCTTACTGGTGTACCTTCATCTATTATTAACAGTTAGGCCGGGATTGACAATATTCTTCATTTTTATATTGTCTATTCTAATACAAAACTATTTTGAGTTCATTTATCAAATATTCAGAGAGGACAGTACTCACCATATGATCAACTCATAAACAAGGAGTCGCTTTTCTTTCTCTCCAATTAGCGCATGGAGAAAGAAGATGGAGCCTGAGATAAGTTATCCTTCTTGGTCAGTCTGTGAACGCATAAGCTCAGCTTTTGATCAACTTGAGTCCTTTGACTTCAACGTAGACTCTCTTTTTTTGCCCACTTCAGAGGATGCTGCTTCTAGAATTTTCTACACAGATCATGTCTATTTCCCAATTGATGAACACAACCTTCAACTTCCTTCATTGATTGATGATTTCTCCATGGATTTTGATGCTTTCGATGATACCATTTTGAGCTCTCAAAGTCTGAGTACTATCCATGGATATCCACAAGAAAATGAGGGAAGAACAATCTTTTCTTCACAGAGCTTGTGTTCTGAGGTAGAGCATGCTCGGAGTCCAACCTCATCGATGCAATCAGACATGTCTACAGCAGTACAAGCACAACAATCACTGATCATACCAGACCAGGACATGGAGATAGAGAACCAGTTGAGTCTTCCTCATCTTCTGGAAGCCATTGGAGAAGCCTTAGAGCAAGGACATAAAACACTTGCTCAAGTGATTCTGAGATGCATCGGCCACAAAGTAAGCCCTCTCGGTGACCCTCTTGATCGTTTGGCGTTCAATTTTTCCCAAAATCATGATCCTACAGAGCAGGGGAATTTCATCAAAAAGGAGGCCCATAAGAACTTGCATCAATTTTTCAAGGCTATCTACCAATGCCTTGCACATGGAAGAATTGCTCATTTTGCAGCAAATTCAGCTATTTGAGAATCTATACCAAATGATTCAGGAGTGATACATATAATAGACTTTGATATGGGAGAAGGTGTTCAATGGCCTCCACTCATGGAGGCTATTGTTCAAAAGCATAAGACTTTGAAACTGACTGCAATCAGATTGGAAGAACAAGACAAACTTGAGACTAATTTTGTTTCAGCCCAAATGGAATTTGAAGAGATCAGAAGGAACCTCAATGAGCATGCCAATCATGCGGTTTGAAGTTGAAGGTAGAGGAACAGAGTCTAGAGGAAATGGTGACAGGGCTCTAGAAATTGAACAAGAGAGGTGGGAATGGAAACAGAAATTTTGTGGCCTTTAATTGCATGGTGGGTCTTCCACATATGGGTAAGGTTAGAAGCAGAAGCCATGTCTTGGAATTTCTGAGGATAGCAATGGAATTCATCAAAAGATCACCTTCAAAAAGGGGAATTATAGCTTTTGGTGATGGAGAAGCCTGTGAGAAACTGAAAAGCAGCACCAACTTCAAGTCATTCTTTAATGGCCTATTAGTTCATTACCATGCTTTGTTAGAATCCACGGAATCAAATTTCCCATTCCAATTCTCTGAGGCAAGAACGGCAATGGAGAATCAATTTGTGGCACCATATATATCAAGTGAGGATTGGATTCAGAAGTGGGAGAAGATGAGACAATACCAGAAAGTTCAATCAAAAACAGAGTTAGAGGGTAGAAGCATGAGGGAAGGGATATTATTGGAAGTTGCAGAAATGCTTAGAGGAATGGAAGGGTCATATGAGGTTAAGATTGAAGGTAATAATGGCAATGAAATGGTTCTCGGTTGGAGAGGAACGCAGCTTCTGAGAATTTCAACGTGGGGAAATTGAAACGCTCAACGCCGGAGCAGAAACGATTTTTTTTTTCTTAATTATGTGCCTTTTTTGGCTTCTCATGATCATGAGTCCGATTTAATTTGTAAAGATTTATTATTCAAATTTGTATGTATATAAACCAAAAATATCAAATACATGCTCATTATATTCTTCATAAATATCAAAACTGATTATATATATTGAAAAATTAATAAAACGCCACAGTTCGCCAAATAACTATATATATATTTTTAAACAAAAAGAAATATTTTGTCATATTGACAGTACCTAAGTCAAGTTCCACGTATTCAGTGGAGTTAGATTGGGAATGAAGGGGGAAGTAGCGCCACCCATGCGTGTAAGGGTAGGGTTTGTCGAAGTGGGGTCTTCGGTTGCGCTTTCTGCATGGTGAGAGTTTTTGTGATGGCGGTTAGGGCCTTTGGCCGACTCTTGCTGGAAGTGTTGCCACTCGCCAAGCAAGGGGAGGACGGTGACAGGCGACGGTGAGATCGGCGGTTGGGGGGTGGCTTCTCTACGCGCCGGAACAGGAGTTTGTGAAATGAGAAGAAGAATTTCTATGTTTGGAGGCTGCGATGCAGAGGTTAAATGAGGTTCTTGAAGCTAACAGACTTAGTGACACGAAGATGCCAGGGACCAAGATTTTAAAGGCGGCAAATGAGTTAAAGTGGATGGCTGAAGCTTTGAAGATGGTTGGGATTAAGACTCTGATGAAGCGGATGTTTGGTGAGCTGAAGCTATAAAAATGTACAGTCTGATGAAGTTCCGCCAGTGTGTACAGAGTTTGGGATCGAAGGAAGCTTATCTGGTGTTGGCTTCCCCTCTGGTGCTCGGTGACTGGCCCTCAGTCACCCACACACCAAGAGGTCCATGACTTGTTTAGTTGCATAGATGTAGCAGGGTCATTATGTCTCATTTAGTTTCATGGTCATTGTTGGCTTTGGTTCCACTTTGTGTGTTTTTAGTTCTGGTTAAATTTGGTATTTGTATCTGTCTTTCATTTAATAAAATTTCTCTTTCGGTTAAAAAAAAAAGTTTATTAATTATATTCATTATGTCAAAATTTTCAATGACATATAACTATATGATATATTTTTGAAATATTATCATTTGACTATAAATCCACATCAAAGATCAAACAAATTGGATACATGATTTTGTGTAATTAGAGAATTTAATATAATGGATCCTATTGCATATTGTCATTATTTTATATCTCTGAAATAACTATCAAATAACACCTTCCTATATTTTCGCTTTAGCTTATGTCAGTCTTTTAAGGGCTTGATTGGTATGAGGAGAGGGGAGGGAAAATTTTTCTAAGTAGGATTTTTGAAAAAAAAAAAAAACAGAGAGAAAAGCGGGGTTAAAAGTTTTAATTAATTTTTTTAGTAGGATTATATATATATATATATATATATATATATAAGAGAAGTGGGGTTAAAAAATTGTGATTTTTTTTTAACATTTTTATCTTACATATTCTCTTTATTAAAATTTTGTAATCCTGCTTCTCCAATTTTTTTAAATTCAACTTATACAAACTTTTCCTCTCCCATGAATGTCACTCAGTCACACAAATAAGTCGAAATGCTTCTTGGTATAATATGTATATATATGGGGACATTAATTAGGATATTTTTCGATTAAAATTTAGTTTGTTGGATTTGAATTCTTGACCTAATAATCAGTTTAGAGAATTTAGGCCTGCTAGGATGCCCATAACTTGCTCTCATAATTAAAGAAACAAGTAGAAACAGACAATCATATCATTAATTAATCTTAACAAATTAAATATACTATCTATCAGCCGAGTCATTACTAAATATAAGTCATCAGTAAATTCTTTTTTATTTTTTCATGGAACTTCCATCATGGAAGACTCACACAAACACGCAGAGATGATTATTAATAATATTGAAACAATTCCTGCATATTTAAAACTAAACTTAAGATACATGGTTCAGAATTAAACCCTTAAGATAAGATATTTGCATCCATGTGGTCAGAAAGGGCCAAGACTTCACGCGTTATTCTTAAAAACAATACCTTAAATGCTTACAACTTTTTGGATCCCACATGAGAATGATATATATATATATATATATATATATATATATATATATATATAGAGAGAGAGAGAGAGAGAGAGTACATAATTAGAAACTGTTTTGAATGCCAAGGATTTGACAACTTTGCTTGGTGGTTTTGTGATAAAATATGTGAAATGATGATATTATTCAAGTACAAAACTAAAGTTAGTTACATGTTTTGTACATTTCATTTTCATTAGAGATTTTTGCCCTTTTCTTCCTTCTTAAAATCATTTAAATAAAAGGATTAATAATATATTCTCAGCATGAAGGTATACAAATATCCTCAAAGTATAATCAAATCCAGACATTATTTTATTAGAAAACTACTTAGTTCAAATTCCTTATATCAATTTCATCAAGTTCTCCAATCATGTGCCTATGTGCCATATTTTTTAACTAATATCATTTAATTATAAACCTATATGAAAAAATAAGACATATGGTTATGTATGATTTGAGAACTTGATGGAATAGATATAAGAAACTTCATGTAAGAATGATTCATTTTATTATTACCTTTGGTTCTATCTATAAGAGCTAGACAAATGGTTCATTTTAGTCCTAGATACACGACTCTCATTCACTTTGTTTTCAAATTTATAATCCCCAAAATATCCCCATTGATTACATATAATTAGGGGTTTCTATCTAATAATCGTTACAATGCATGAGATTACAAATTGTATTTTCGAAAAACCAACACACATTTATTATAAATGTTTAGTTTTCTCAATATCTAACAATTAGTTATCACTTTTATATTAAGAAATGGAGAGAGTAACAACCCAGTTAGGGTAATCTTTCTTAAACGAAGTTCAAATATACAAAAGATGAGGAATAAGCGTACTTCTGCACAAGAGATTCATATTTTTTGGGCACAATAATATATATCTGACCAAGGAATTCTCTGCTTAATATGTGCGTGTGTGTTTGAATATTGAAGTGGCATTATAATTGGAACTGTTCGTATGGATGCAGTGTGGCATCCTTTGCACCAAACAATATTTAATGATAGGTCAACAGAGAAAACAAAAGTCAATGTCAAATTATTAAAAGATTGTTTGTAGCCATATCTGGAATCTTATAGACTTATACTATTGTTTGTTTCTATCTATATTCAATGGTCAAAATTTTTGGTCCAATATTACATAATCTGTATATATCTATAAGCTAACACGCACGTACCTGAAAATTTGTGAATTTCACGTCAGATTCATTCCAATATGATAATGTTGCGTTGGAAATATATATATATATATATATATATATATATATATATATATATATATATATATATATGGACTATGTATTAGTAGCTTCCGTGAAAATTCTTAGCGTGTAAATATTTAGAAATTGATTCATTAAGGATTGGCTTCAATTGATAGAGCCTGCGTTTAGGTTAAAATAATATTAGCTTCAAAATGCATGCTCTCAAATTAAGAATTTGACCATATATGTGTGTTTATATGTATGTATGTGTGTGTGTGTGTGTGTGTGTGATATTAGGCATTTTTCTGTTTTTTAAAAGTTATGAAATCTAATTTTAGATAATTATACATGTTAGATAGTTAATAAATTTTATTCAAGAATTTTGCACTTATCAAATTAGTAATAAATAATAATCATGCTTATTATTTATTACAACTCACACCTCACGATGATGTATTGCTGTGCATTAGAATCTCGATCGTTTCGGTGAGAGCATATGGTGTGGAGTGAGTAATTTGAAATACATTTTTATATACTCATAAATTTGAACTTATAATGAAAATAATATCTCAAAGCTATTAATGATTCTAATTAGAAATATTGCTAACTCATGAATTGTACTGGATAATATTATTTTGATGCAAAGAATCATAGTATACAGTATTTGCGATATGAACTTTACTCTCCCATTTCAATGCTAACTTCAAATAATTCAATTACTCAAATAATTAAACATATACTACCCAATCAAACCGTCCCATAAGATCCATTTTAATTTAAAAACAAAAATGAACAAAAGTGGATCTTATGTTAAAAAATGGAGGGAGTATTCACAATCAAGTCACATGTACAATTTGGGTTACAAAATTTATATATTAGTACTAGTAGCTAGATAGATAGTACATATTCAAAATCCTCATATGCAAATAAGTATGCTTTTACAAAGCAAGTTATATATATTAAGGAATGCTTTTGGTTGGCTTCATGCAAGACAAGATCAAGAATATCTTTTGATCCCGCGCAATATATGCACTGCATATTAATATATCATCTTCCAAAATACAAGCATATTTTGGTTAATATTTATTCGTTTTGTCCATGTTTTGAAGGAGACCGATCAACGTAAACTTGTACACACACACACACACACAACGTGAAATCTATAGCTTGGTTAGTCATGAAAGCTTGGCAAAAAGAAGGAAAGTCGTAGTTTGTTTTACTAGCTGACCCATTCTAAATATATGCCCTCTTCAATGGATTTTATATAATAAATTGCTGATAAAGAAAGTGTATATATATTTGTTGATAAAGAAAGCGTATATATATGATGCTACTTATTGTATCATACACTACGAATACTGCAACATTTATATTTTATATTTACCATAAAAACTTGAATATTTCTCCTTTAATCTTATTTATACGTCATTAAGAAAAACCTCAAACTTCATGAAATTATATCCTATCAGAACAAAATCAATATAATAATAAATTAAAAGTAAAATTGTACATTTATATAAGGGGAAATCCTATATAAAGCTACTTAAAGTAAAAAATTTCAAAGCATGTTGATAAATTCAATAAATTCTTAATCAAGCCATTAACCCAATTTAGGTTTTTAAAATGTGAGTAAAATAACTTAAATGCCCTCTCCTAGCTATTTTTCAAAGAGTTTGATTACTTTGTAACTTATTTTTACTATATATATATATATATATATATATATATATATATATATATATATATATATAATATTTAATAAAACAAAATATGTATTATCTATAACTTTCAGGCAAAAAAAAAAAAAACTGTACATTAACTATCATCATAAGAACAAAAACGTACAATATTTTTGAAAAAAGGGGGTTCATTTTACTGAGATGAACAACTTTTTTCAAAAAAGTATGATAGATGCAAATATAAAAAAATATTTTTAATAAATATATTAAGGGTAAAGTTTACCATAACTATTTCTTGTATAATTTTTTTAAAAAAATTTATATATTTTAATATGGACAACATTTTGCGAAATTTAAAGTGTATTTGATACCTTTTAAGCTAAAATATCTTTTGAAGTATATCCAATTTACATGACTCTTATTAGAAACAAATATTTAATATTAATAATTTATATTAAAGAATTGAAAAATTAAAAATTTGAAATCATAACTAAATATTTTTTTTAAACAAATCACATTTATATGCTTAGATAATTATTCAGAGCTTGTTTAGAAAAACATTGGTAAAAGTGACTTTTTTTATAAATAAAAGTGATTTTTACTTTAATTTATTTTGGGAAATTGAAATTAAAATGTTTATGCTTTTTTTTCTTCACATGATAAAAATAACTATACATCATTTTTTTAAAGAAAAAACTCAGTTTAAAAAATATTTAATTGATTTAGAAAATCATATTTCATTTTATTATATATTAATATTGATATATAGAATACTAAAGTCAAAGTGTGATAAAGCTCTTTTAAGAGGGGAGAGAGGAGAGGGCATCAAAGTCATTTTACGCACATTTTGAAATCTTGAATTGGGTTATGACTCAATGATTTATTAAATTTATCAATCTAATTTAGAATTTTTCTATTTTAGGTAGTTTTATAAGGGATTTTTTTCTCCATATAAAACATTTAATAATAAATATGACTTATAGATATGCTCAAAAAATTATTTTCTTTTTGCGCTATAAATATAGGATTAGAGGCGTATTAAAATCCTCTCTCTCTCTCTCTCTCTCTGTATATATATATAGACACACACTCATATATCCATGTTTTCTTATGATATATTTGACTCTTGTTTTGTGCAAGTTCGAACCTATTTACAAACACCTTTTAGATCAAAAAACAAATCAAAACATATTACTCTCTTTAATTTTTAATATAAGACATATATACCTAATTTAATTAGACTAAAGAAGTTAGTTAATTTAACTAATATGATATATATTTTTTAAAACAGTTTAAAATATGTCTTATATTAAAGGTAAGGATCAACTATCCTTAATATATAATCCAATTGACTTATTTAAAGAGATTAAAGAAAGTAAATAAATTAAATTACTTTGAAGTATTTATTTGTTTGTTAGTTCTCTCCAAACTAAGTTGCCTAATATATAAATTATGTATAATCGAATAATATACACATAATTATTATTTATCAGAGACAATATATTTAATATATCTTATAATTAAATAATTTATTTAACTTTCTTAATTTTCTTAAATTAATCCATTAGGTCATATATCAAGTAGCAAAGGTAGTGTTAAATAGTTGGGGAAAAAAATTATTAAATAGGCCATTAGTTTGAGAAAATCATTGAGTAGATACGTAGATATGTGGCTTTATGGAGGTATATTCTTACTGCCGTGACACGCACACGGCACACGGCACACGTACACGCATCACTACGTTGATCAGTGTCATCGCGTAACGTGGCCCTGTTCAAGCACACGTAGCCATTTATGTGAAGCTTCTACTTTTTTTTTTTTTTTTTGATAATAAATTTTTAGGAAAGGGTTTAGGTTCACTTACAATCCAAAGGTAGGATGAAATCTCCCTTCCTCCTAGGTGATACCAATGTTGGGCAGGGCGAGCCGTCTATTACTCTAAGGCGTTTACCAAGGCACCCAGTAGCTAAGATGTCTCCCCTAATGCCTTGACTAACTCCAGGATCGAATTCTCTCCTTTTAATGAAACTGTCCAACTCCTTTGCCAGTTGAGCCCAAAGACGAGGGGTTGTGAAGCTTCTACTTGTTCCTACTTATATGAAACGTATAATTGTGATGGAAAATGACATTAATTATTGAACTAATCTCTCTCTCTTGGTTATATTATTTATGTAATTTAGTTAACATCATTGCATCATACAAGGAGACAATTCTTTAGATGCTGCCAACACAAGAAGGAGGCTTGCGTTGGCTACTTTCAAGGAACAAAACTGTGTAATTCAAATGCAATTTGCGGCCAATGTTTATCTATTTATCACCAGATAGCGATTGACAATAATCTTCATTTTTATATCATATTATCCATTCTAGAACTAATACAATTTTTTCCTTATAAATTTAATTTATTAAACATAAATTAATCTATATATAAAATTTTATATAGGAGATAGACCTCTACCAAAAAACAGTGATGAAAACCCATTTGTAGGTATTTATACATTTATTCGATTTTTAATTTGGTATGTCTTTTTATCTTCTAATTAAATACATTAATTTTGCTTTGTTGGTAGAGTACGCTACTTGACAAAAGCTAACTGTGTTAAGAAAACAAAACTAATAATTTGATTGAGAGAAAAAACATACACATAATATCGAATTAAAAATTGAGGGAAAGTATTAACAAGTACAAATGGGTTTTCCTGAAAAAGGAAAAATATATGAGAGACTGTATAAATAATAATATAACTTTAAAAAAAATTATACAATGAATGAGGCTTTAAATCTACTTAAATTGTAATTAAACAATCCGTGCCTTAATTTTAATCTACTTACAAAACCAATTTAAATATGGTATCCTCTTGTCCTTTGTCCTCCCTCCTTCCTTCTCTAGCTAGCTGCTATGTTGGATCGCTGATTTGTTTCCACATGGTCCTCCTTCACTAATTTCGCCTATAAATATTGAGAGGGCCAGCACTCACCATATCAACTCATATACAAGCTACAGTTCTCTCTTTCTTTCTCTTTACTGTTTAGAAACTTGAATAGAAAGAAGATACTAATGGAGCCTTTGATATTTGATGATCCCTCTTCCTCATTCTATGAATTCATAAACTCAACTTTTGATCAACTTGAGTGTTTCGACTTCAACTTGGACACTCCTTTTTTCACTGCTTCAGAGGATACTTCTTCAGATATTGTCCAATTCCCTTCCACCATCTTCTCCGATGATCATGTCTATAGTCCAATTGATGAGGACAACTTTGAATTCCCATCTTTAATGGAAGATTTCTCCATAGATCTTGACTTCGACCAGGTTCTGAGTTCTCAAAGTCAGGCGAGTATCCATGGATACCCACAAGAAAGTGAGGGAATAATAAGCTTTTCTTCACAGAACTTGTGTTCTGATACAGAACATGGTTGGAGTCCAACACAATCTATTCAATCAGACATGTCTACAGTATTACAAGCACAACCACCATCACTGATCATACCAACACAGAACATGGAGACGGAGAACCAGTTCAGTCTTCCTCATCTTCTAGAAGCCATTGGAGAAGCCTTAGAGCAAGGACATAACACACTTTCACAAGTGATTCTGAAACACATCAGACACAAAGTAAGTCCTCTTGGTGATCCTCTTGAACGTTTGGCCTTCAATTTGTCCCAAAATCATGATCCTACAGAACATGGGACTTTCATCAAACAGGAGGCGCGCAAGAGCTTCAACGAAGCTTTCAAAGCTATCTACCAAGGCCTCCCACATGGAAGAATAGCTCATTTTGCAGCCAATTCAGCAATTCTGGGATCTATTCCAGAGGATTCAGACGTCATTCATGTAATAGACTTTGCTATGGGAGTAGGCGTTCAATGGCCTCCTTTTATGGAAGTTATTGCTCAACACCACAAAACATTGAAACTCACTGCAATTAGATTGGAAGAAGATGAAAGTTCAGATCTTGATTGTGTTTCTAAACCGAAATTTGAAGAAATCAGGAGGAACCTCCATGAGCAGGCCAAATCGTGTGGCTTGAAGTTGAAGGTGGAGGAACAGAGTATAGAAGAAATGGTGACAGAGGTCAAGAAATTGAACAAAAGAGGTGGAAACGGAAATGGAAAGAGAAATTTCGTGGCTTTCAATTGCATGGTGGGTCTCCCACATATGGGTAGGGTTAGAAGCAGAAGCCATGTCTTGGAATTTCTGAGGGTGGCAAGGGACTTCATCAAAAGCTCACCTTTAAACAAGGGAATTATAACTTTTGGTGATGGAGAAGCCTGTGAGAAACTGAGAAACAGCACAAACTTCATCTCATTCTTTAATGGCCATTTGGTGCATTACCATGCTTTATTAGAATCCATGGAATCTATTTTCCCATTCCAATTCTCAGAGGCAAGAACAGCAATTGAGAATCTATTTGTGGCGCCCTATATATCAAGTGATGATTGGTTTCAGAAGTGGGAGGATATGAGACAATACCAGAAAGTTCAGTCAGAAACAGAATTGCAGGGTCGAAGATTGAGGGAAGAGACATTAATGGAAGTTGGAGAAATGCTTAGAGGAATCGAAGGGTCGTATGAAGTTAAGATTGAAGGGAACAATGGAAACGAAATGGTTCTGCAATGGAAAGGAACGCAACTTCTGAGAATTTCAACTTGGGCAACTTAATTAGAGCTCAACACCAAAGCAGAGAAACTATTTTCTTATTATTCTTATTATTCTTATTATTATTATTATTATTTTTGTGTTTATAAGTCTGATTTAGTTTGTAAAGATTAATTATTCAAATTGGTATGCATGTAATAAACAAAAATTGTAATCCATATTCTTCTTGCATATAGCAAAATTGATTATATATATTGGAAAATTAATAAAACACGTTCTGTTTATATAACTGTGTCTTAGAACAAGTCTTAGAACAGATTGTGCTTATTCCTTAGATAGTATAATATTTTCCCTTCTGTTCTAAGGATTCTGGCATGTTTGATAGTATAATATGCTTTGTATGAAGTATTAAATTTCTTCACCTAACATATCTAGGATATTTATTTAGTGTAATTTTGAGATTTATAAAAATATGAATAGGACCGAGTAGTAGCACGAGGGAAAAATGTATTTAGCATAGGGTAGGTTAGATTAGTTAAGTGTGTGTGTATAATAAAGAAAGAATTTCACCAAACCTTTGTATGCATGCTACTTTATTTCATATAACAACTAAAATATTTCGAAATTAAAATGCATATCTAAAGCGAAATTATGTGTTGATGGTAAATGACTAAAATACCCTTCATTTATATAGAAGCTTGTTATTGTGTTATTGTTTACTATGAAAATGCTTATGTGCACTTATCAATTTACTTGTAAGTATTTATAAATTTTTGTATTAGTTGCTATAATATAAATTGGGAGTTGTTAATTTTCATACATACACTTATAAATTTTGGTATTGTTTGTAACATCCCATTTTATAAATGTTTCCATAGTATTTCCGTTCAAAGCTGAGTGTTAAAAATATTTTTCAAAATAAAGAGTAACTGAATAACATTGTATGTGGTGTATCTAGCTGAACGTTTTAATAGTACATTCATCCATGTATTTAATACATCTAAATATATATCCAAAATAATAACGCCTCCGCAGGGTCCTCATGCCGGCTCCTTACCCTTGTCCTTGATTCTGACTCCCTGGGATCCTGAAGCTAAGGCAAAGGCTGAGGTTCAACATTAAACCTCAGGTAACGGTTAACCTCATACTTATGTAAACAATATATGACAGGTATCACATAATAAAAACATAATCACAATTTCAAATCTATAATAACATGTAAGGTAATAACAAAACACAGTCACTGCAATATGTATGTTACCCCCAGTCTGCACTATTCATCAGTTCCACGATGGCCTATCGTGTCCTCAGCACTAGGAAAACTTAACGGCGTTATCAAGACTATAACCCATATTCAATTCAATATTATAAGAGTAAACTTTCAAAACAGGGTTTCAGCATGTGAGTACAACTATCATATATAAGCATATCATAAGCATCAGAGTTAAGGTTACAATACACGTTCGCACCTTTGTTGACGAGTTTTGGGTATGTTTATCAGTCGGAACACGTTCACAGTTTATCCTATAAGGGTAATATCGTTTCTATTAATTCACAAACATTATCCCAAGAGATATTTTGGCCATAAATGAAAATTTTACCCTTGGTAGATTTATTTTCAATTATTTCCACAAAATTTCGAAAAAAACGCTGGTTCAGCATTTCTGGGCAGAGTTTTGTCTAACTTTGAAAAATCATAACTAATTCTAGAAAAATCGAAACAAGGATCCGTAAAATTTCCCAGAATCCTTGAGATCTCTATTTTCAAGGAAAAATACTGGAATTCACCCAAAATTCAAGAAAAATTCCCAGTTTAACGTTTCAAACCTCTGCCCAGAATTTTCCCCAAAAAACGTAGCTTATCTTCTGGAATTTTTATCTCTTTGCACAGAACTTCAAATGACACACTCTATACATATTTGGAAAGCCCTATATGTCTACTTTCACCATGAATTTACTCAGAATTTTAGAACCTCATTTCCTTCATAAAATATTAACGTTTTTGCTACTGGCTCCTGAAATCGTTAATCGATGAAATTTCGCTAGAATTTCGCTATTTTGATCATAATATTCTAAAAAGTTTTGTCATACTTCTTCCTCATCATTTTTTCGAAATAAAGGCAATGGAAATCATAAAAACATGAGAATAGCACTATAATTGGAAGATTAAAAATCAAAATAACATTTCCTAACATTTCTACTACATAAGCTAAGAACTAGAACTAAAAGACTAAAAACTTCCTTACCTCTTGTAGAACCTTGCTCCTTGAAGCTCTTCCACTCATTTCCTCACACTCTCAATTTTGGTTTCTAGCTTGGGGAATTGGTGAGAAATTTGTAAAGCACAAGGCCTCTATTTATAGCAAAACATGAGTTAACTTTCTAACAATTTTAACTTGATCTTAGCCCTTGGTTTTACCTTAGCAAAGAAGTTTTAATCCTACCCTTACACCTCCTCTAAAACCGCCCTTCTCCCCTCTTCTTCTTAGATTTTTGTTTCATCTCCTATTTACCCCAAATGTTAATTTAGTTAGGCATAAGTTGAAATTTTTATTCAAGATCTAATTTCACTTTTGAAATCATAATTTTATAACTAGATTTATGGTGATTTTAAATTTCCTAAAACACTTAGGTATGAATCACAAAAGTATACGAAAATGACTTTGAGAATAGTCAAGTTCAAGCCCATGATTTACTGGTTTCAAATATCTACTTATATTAGATACTTAGTTCAAATATTTCAAGATATGATTTAATTTCTATAGATTCTCATTTACTTGTATCTGATTAAATATGAACTTACTACTCAAGTTTTTACTTTGGATTTCAAATAATTATTCCCCTTGGTTAATTCTTGACTTTCTTTACTACACACACACACACAACTCTTGGACACACACACTCACTCACAACACACACACACAACACGCCAACCCCCCCCCCCTTTTTCTTCTCTCTGCTTATCCTCTTCCAAAACATTAAACTCAAGCCCCAAAAGTCTTCCTAAGTACTCTTATTTCCTTCTAGAACTCTAAATTAGCCCATGTGTTTGTTTGTGTATTTAAAATCATTCCTCCTTCTTTGTTGCCCAAGAAAACCGTCCTCCCCTTCATTTTTTTATTTATTATCAATTGATATTCTAATGTTCTCACACACTTTAGAAGAAAAATCTCTCATTGATCCACTTTAGTATTTAGGATTAAGGGTTAATATAATTTGGCTATTTATTTGTGTAATTTATTTATCCCTCACTAAATAGGAATTTTCGCCCCATAGTGCTAAATTAGGAATAATTAGTTAAATCCTGATTTTAATCTTGCACATAGTGTTTTATATAATAACTAGCTAAATTAGTTTTTAGACTCTTAAATTCTATGGAAAAATTGCCTATGAATAAAATAAATACGACATCAAAATTTGAGACCACATATTCATCTATTTAAAATAGGTATTATTTATGGAAATATGATATTTAAGATAGGTAATTATTGGAGTATTACATTATTTATTGTTAAAATGTGTAACTTGAAAAAAAGTGAATGAGTGATATTTTGCCATTTTGATCCTTTACCGTCAAAACTAAATTTCACTTTAATCCTTTATACTACCGTGTTATTCCAAAATCTTCAATTTTAATTGAAAAAAAGTCATATATATGTGGGTTAAATAAAATCCTCCCTATAAATTGGGAAACTTATCTAGGAGAGTCTTGGACATAGCGTTAATTAATTCGTGGTCCAGAGGTAGGCATGCGTGGCAACTCAAATTTGTATAAGGTGCACACGTTTTTCATAAATTCCATGAAATCTAATGAATAAAGTTCTGTCAATCCACTGATGCCTTGGGAACGTATTCTTAATAATCTTATATTCTTGTGCATTATTTTTAAGGCTTTTAGAATTTAATTATATATTTTCTAACGAAGTATTTTATGAGTATGAGAACCGTGCATGTGAAGATTATTTATTTTTATTGGTCCTAAATATAAGATAAAGGTTGTAGTTCTAATTACACTAAAAATTTTACCATATATTTTAAAATGAAAATAGCACCATTTAAAAATTTTGTTTGACATGAAGCACCAAACCAGTTTCGGTAGAATTAAGGCCTGAGAGGATTCTTGGAACTTGCTCACATGTGAAATGAAACAAGAAGAAACAGACAAAGCATCATATCATTAATCTTAACAAATATCATTTCCAGAAATTTAGAACAGGGAGAATCAGCCCAAGTATCACTAAACAAAGTCTTAATGTAAATAATATGTTAAGGATTAATTAATTTAGATATTTGCCGGAAAGCTGTCCTTTTTCCTTCTTTACCCAATTTGGTTCATTTGATCCAATAGCTAAGAAAGGAATTTTGAACAGCCAATCAATCATTTAGTCAAATTAAATTCCTATTCCAATACTTGACTAAAGACTTTTTCTTCTTGCTGAATCGATCCAATATGAGAAGCATGCATATACACTACTTTCTATGATCTTTAATGCAATAGCTATATAATTAATTTATAGGAAAATTGACAAAAAGTCTTTGATTGGAAAAATAATTGGCTATTGGTACCTGAAATCTATGGTCCTTTAAGAGAAATATATATGTAGAAAAAATGACAAGATTGCACAACAAGGAAGCTTCTTAGTTGTAATTTGTGGAAAGTCATTTACATTTGCTCTATAGTTTAATTTTCACTCCACAGGAGGTAATTTGTAATTCATGGAAGGTCATTTACAATTCATGAATAGTCACTTGAATTTTAACTTAATTTGCACACTAGAGAAGTTTAGTTGCAATTCCTAAAAGGTTAGTTACATTTTATGGAAGGACATTTACATTTGTACTCTAACTAAATTTTCACACCACGGAAGATCATTTACAATTTGTGGAAGGTCCCTTCTATTTGAATTTAATGTAAGGAAGGCCGATCACTTGTATTTTAACTTAATTGCACACCATGAAAGCTCGTTTGCAATCATAAAAGCTCAGTTGCAATTTGTAGAAGGTCATTTGCAATCCGTGGTTCACCATTTATTCTATAGATCTATCATGGTTCTACCTTCATCTCCTCCTTTGTCTCCCTCCATCAAAAAATTTGTCATGGCTTGCCACTACAAAAGATCTATTATTTTTCTTTTTGAATTTGATTTTTGTTTTCAACCAAGTTAAGAAAGAGGAGGAGGGAGGGAACGACAACAGAGATCGAAGAATGGGGGGAGTGAGGAAGGCAGGTGTAGTGGCACTAGACGGGGTTGCTAGATCTGATGTGTTGTTACAACATAGAGTTTTCCGTCATTGTTTTGCCAAAGTACCCATTGTTCGTTGCTGGAGTATGCTTGGGCTAGCTAGGTGGTCGGATATAGAGTTTGTGAAGGGTGAAGTTGGAAAGATGAAGGAGATGATGAGGGAGTGGATGGAAGTGAGATAATTAAAGGGTGGAAAAATGTGAAATGGTAAATCCTTATTTCATCAATAGTAAAGTGATAATTTCATATATTTACTTATTTCTCCCAAAGGACTTTTAGGCTTTATTCTTTTCTAGGTCCTATTTCCTAATTAATTTCTGAAATAGGGATTTATCCCCAATTTTCCTTAATTTATATAGATTAAAAAAGTAATAAAGTTAGTTATTTACAAGAAATGTGTGTTAATTATCTTAAAATATCCTTCTTAATCATCATTTATATTGGAAAAAACTCTTATTTTTTAACGAAATAGTTACAAATTTGTGACCTAGTGGATCAAAGTACGCTAATATCTTCTATATTTAGGGTGGAAAGGAATGTAAAATTAAAATAGGTTATGCATGTCAGAGAATATGAATTACTTATGAAGTTTAGGTCTTAATTTAAGAGATATACACGTCTATGCACTATATGTTCTCGTATTTGTCCCCTTTCATCACAATTATCAAAAACAAATCGAAGAGTCAATGGGATGATTTTACACTCAATTGGAACTCATATGATGATAAACAAAATTGAAAGAATATGTTTTTCTTAAATAAGGTTTTGGGTTCGAGTTTCTTGTAAACAAAATCGAAAGAATATCATTTTGCATTCACGTCACATGATCTGACCCAATTCAATCTGTATTAGTTGAGAGTTAATATAATTTTAGATATTGTTAAATATATTTAACATTTGGTATATCTAACCAAAAGAATGTATATATGTGTGTAGGATAGCCAAATTATATTTGCCCACAAAAGAGGAATCATACGTGTATGCTATCTTTTTTCACCAACCTATATTTAATTTTTTGCACAAAAAAACCTAGATTTAATTGAAATTATATATTGTGCTTGTTATGGGCCAGCTTAAGAAAACAAAATCTATTTACAAATATTAATTAAGAGATCTATATCTGCAAGCTAGAATATTTAATCCTATTGTTTCTTTCATTATGAGTTCTTTATATAAATAACCGACAACCAACATTCCACTACATTCAAAACTCTGAATTTCATATTAGATTCATTCCAAATGCAATCAAATTCCTTTTCACCTGTCTTTTTGAGACTTCTTCCTTCGTCCATTTTTGTCAACAAGTTACCACATTATTAATTTAATATTATATACGGATTTAGGAAGATCTCATGCATTAGTGCTAGCTCATACGTAGATATAAAATAGATGGGGAATATTATGAGAACTTTGTCTATTATATGAAGATCTTGCAGTGCCTTGTCTACAAGATAACCACGAATTAAAGTCGTCTCAGACCAAACAGCCGAAGAAGCATTAATCAATGATAAAATGTGTGCGTTAAGATAAGTTTTAGTCTTGAGATATTTAAGTTGCATGCATGACAATATATGAGGACTGTATTTTAATCCAACTCATTACAGATTGGGCCAGCAAGAAGGGCTAATTTAATAGTAGTTAGTAGTTTATTTGGAGACATTATCTACCAATTGTAATACATCCCATTATCGAGGTAAAACATCATTTTCATTTCCTAACTATAAGGTATAATATAATATGGTTAATTAGAGTTATATTTGATTAAGATACGGAGAGCAGCAAGTAAAAACATATATATGGTTGGGTATCTTATAATAGCTTGATATATGTGAACAACAAGTCTTATCTCACTATAACACCATTATCTTTTATCAAAAATCAAATGTTTATATAGATTGCTAACAAAAAAAGTCTAGCTCAATAAATTTATTAAGCATCTCTTAAATCTTCCTCTACTTGTTTTTAGAGGACCCTAAGGATCATCTCGAATATTTTTTAATCATTTATTCTTCAATAGATGCTACTCAAGCTATTGTTAGTTTTCTAAGTAAATACATAATCATAACAAGAAGCTGTTATAACTAAATTATCTTAATCACCTTATTATTATCTAACCAAAATATTACCATGACATCATTAGATGCGTCTTCCTGAATTTAAATATACTTTAATTGGTAAAATCTTTTTTTTTTCAGCTGTTAATGTTTTGATAGTATGTATAAAGCTGCTTTAACGTTCGGTCTCTTTATATATATAGAGTTAGAATGAAGCTAACATGAAATTCACAATTTTGCATGTACGTATGGCATTATTTAGAGTAGAATATTGGTGCTAATTGTTTCGAACCAAAGAATTAAGAAACAAATATTGTAACAAGTTTTATTGGTTGACTCATTAAAGTATTCAATTGATTGGATGATAATGAATAAGGAAAAACCCACACACACACATATTTACTCCTATCCTTAATACATATTTTTTCATTTTTTTGATATTTTTGAAATTTTTTTAACCCATATTGAAGCCCTTTCTATAATAGTCAAGGAGGAGAGGGAATTGTTTGAAATAATAAATTAGTTAAAAATTAATAAATTTTAATAACAGAAAATTTATTTATGTAAAATAGTTATTTTTATTTATTAAAAAGGACGAGTTAACTGATGAATAATATTAATAACTTGACTTTGGTGTTATTTATCAATATCAAAATCATATTTAACATTTAGAGCTAGTGATGTACTCATATTCTATATAAACATGACTCATTCCTTAATTAGTTAATTCCATACAATAGAGTTCAAGTAATACTTTCGGTTGGCTGTTTGCCAGACAAGATTATAACTCTTTATATAGCTTCCTTGCAATAAAGTTTAATTAATATGGGCAACATATTAGCTTCCTGAATTTAAATATACTTTAATCAGTAAAATATTTTTTTTTCAGTTGTTAATGTTTTGATAGCTGCTTTACATTCAGTCTCTGTATATATATGTATATATACGTATGAACATGTGTGCACGCTTTTCCTTATCCATTATCAATATCATCCAATCAATTGAATATTGATTCAACCATATTTTTATATTTTTTTATAATAAAATTGGGATTCTTATGCATTTTATCATAATCATTTAGCTTAAAATATCTTTTTTATAAGAAATTGAGATTAAGAGTAAACACATTAAATTAGGACTAAAAAGAGTAAAAGGGCAAAATTGTCAAAGAAATTGTAATAACTATTGATCATTGATTTTTCTAAGAATATTTGATGTTAGATTAATTGTTTTTTATTGTAGATGCCTGAAAAGATTAAATTAAATTTAAAAATAAAAATTTAAACTCAAATTATAAAATTTTCAGTTCAATCCCTCAAAAAGCTTCTTTTTTTTTTCTTTAACAGTTTAGCCCCTGGTCAAAAATTGCGTTTGACCAGAGACTTATCAAAACCCATCTAAAAAGAGCAGGGATGCAAGAGGAGACCCGAGACGGATATACAGAGAGCACAGCGGAGTACGAAAAAAAAAAAAAAAACCTTCGACCTTTTCCTTCCAATTCCTATATTTTCGCTTTAGCTTATTTAATTCTTTTAAGGGCTTGCTTGGTATGATGGATAGAGAAGGAGGAAAATTTTTCTAAATAGGATTTTTTTAATAAAAAACAAAAATAAATCGGGTTAAAATTTTTAATTAATTTTCTTTCTTTTTCATCTTACATATTCTCTTTATTAAAATTTGTAATCCCAATTCCCCAATTTTTTAAAATTTAGCTTACAAAAATTTTCCCTCCCTTGTACCAAACAGACCCAACGACAAGTATAAAAATGTCATTCACACACGTACATAAGTCAAAGTGCTTCCTGGTATAAAATGTATATATATGGGGACATTAGGATATTTTTCGATTAATATTTAGTTTGTTGGATTTGAATTCTTAACCTGATAATTAGTTTAGAGAATTTAGGCATGCCAGAACAGCTTGCTCTCATAATATAAGAAACAAGTAGAAACAGACAATCATATCATATCATTAATTAATCTTAACAAATGAAATATATATATATCCTCCTTGAAAGAACGCGTAGAATATATTATCTATCAGCCGACTCATATTAAATACCAAAGTCATCGGTTAATTCTTTTTTCATGGAACTTCTATCATGGAAGACTCACACAAACACACAGAGATGATAATTAATAATATGAAACAATTCCTGCATATTTAAAACTAAACTTAAGATACATGGTTCAGAGTTAAGGCCTTAAGATAAGATATTTACATCCATGAGGACGAAAAGGGCCAAGACTTCACGCGTTATTCTTAAAACCAATACCTTAAATGCTTACAACTTTTTGGATCCCCCATCACTATTAGAAAATAGCGAATTTGCGACGGAATATTTTTCGTCGCAAAATGTCAAAATTTTGCGACGGAATTTAAATTCTGTCGTAACAGGTGGGATTTTTGCTACGGAATTTAAATTTTGTCTCAAAAAGGCGAAATTTTGCGACGGAAAAAAATTCATTTGCAAAATTTTAACCAAAAATTTGTGACTGAAAATAAATTCCATCGCAAAAGGGTTTTACGACGGATTTATATTCCGTCGCAAAACCCTTTGAGGTTTTGTGACGGAATTATTTTCCGTCGCGACAGATTTATTTTCTGTCGCAAAACCTCAAGGGTTTTGCTACGGAATAATTTTCCGTCGCAAAATTTTGCAACGGAATTTTTTTCCGTCGCAAAATTTTGCGACATTATTTTTTTTTCATCACAAAATTTTGTCTTTTTACGATGGAAAATAAATTTCGTCTGAAAAATAAATTCCTCCCCCCCCTCGATTCTTTCTCTCATTCTTTATTTCTTCCCTTCGTTCTTCATTTCTTCCCTTCGTTTTCTTTCGTTTTTCATTGCTTTCTTGTTCTTCTTTTTCAGTCAAGTGAGATCTCAGTGTTGCTTCTTCTTCTTCTTCCCCAAGTTAGTAGCTTATTTTCATTACTTTCTTCTTCCCCTTCCCTGTTTTCATTCTTCGTTTTTCATTCTTTCATTCTTCTTCACTTTCTTCTTTGTTCTTCAACTTCCCTTTCCCCATCTAAAAAATGAATCATGCTTGTATAGAGTATGTGCTTTATTTTCTATTTATGTTCTATATGTATATATATTTTACTGTGTGTTCCCTATTATGTGTGTGTCATCTGTACATGTGTTGGATGTGGGTATGACTATGTATATGTATATAGTTTGCTACAAGAGAAAGATGAGGATGTGGGTTGTGAGTATGCAATAGAAAAAATAGATATATAGGATCATTTTTATATATTTTTTAAGATTTTTTATATATATTTTCGTGCAATGTTATATATTTTTAAATAAAATTATTTTTTTTATTTTATAAATATTTTTTAAAATTTTTAAAATTTTATTTTTAAAATTTTTTTTAAAATTTTGCGACGGAATTGGATTCCGTCGCAAAACCTTTTTTGCGACGTAATTTTTTCCGTCGCAAATTTTGAAATTTGCGACGGACATAATGTAATATCCTAAAATTTGACGTAGGGTAAATATCATAAATTAGTAGAATATATCTATTGAAAATAAGTGAATATGAGGTCTCAAACACCTTGTATTGAATTCATCTTGTTATTGGGACAATTTCTCCTAAGATTGAATAATGCACGAAAAGGTCCCTAAAACATTAGATAATTTGTAAATAGGTCCCTGAAATATTTATGGGTTATAAAATACCCTGAGAAAATTATGATAAAATCCTAAGAGGCAACTAAATATTTATTAAAAATTAGAAAGTATGTTGTCTCTAATTTAGTTAATTTATTAAATTATTACCTTGGAAAAATTACAGGAGAAAAATCTAAAAGTATTAAGGGACCATATTGGACCCCATGATTTTTAATATTATGCATGGTGCATAAATTACCAATGTCATTGAAATAGTTGTAAGATAATAATTATTACTAATTAAGAAAATTGTCAACAATTAGTAAGTGATTAATTAGATAATTAATGACTAATTGTTTAGATATAAGATAAAGAGAAAAAGGTGGAAATTACTTTATATATATATATATATATATATATAAATGAAAAATTATGAAGAAAAATGGAAATGGAAATTAAGAAAAAAAATATCTAAGATATTTTGTAATTAAATAATATTATAATAGTGAAAAGTAAATAGGATAAATGACTACGGATAGAAATAAAATGCTACCTAGAAATCCATGAACTAAGTTTTTAGAGTCAGAGTATATTATAGACAAGTGAATTTTTATCTCGAATTAGGCTGTCTCCGAAGTCATTTCCGTAACCGATGGAGTGATTATGAGATAAGGCCAAGAAGATATTTTGTGAATTTAGAATAGATAGTAGAAATGAGAACCGATGGAAAATAATTCATAAACTGGAATCTGGGGATAAGTTGGTAAAAACCAGAGTATATTATTAATAAGTGGATTTTAATCCAGAAGTTGACGTCGGCAGATGCAATTTTCGTAGCCAACGGCGTTTGGCCGAAATATTCAGCAGACAACTGAATGTCCTTAATGAGATCAAAAATTTAGATAACCCAAGTATCTTGAAAGAGAAAGAAAAGATCTTCAGGACCTTGTTCCCGGAATTTTGAGATTTCCCAAGATTACGCGATTAGGACACCGAACAGGGGACTTTATCAGATAAAGGCACATATATCAAGAGATGATGCAAGCATGACATCACTTTGATGACTTAGGATGAGGTCATCATAGTGAGGTGTAAGGCCAGGATCGTGCCACCTCAAAGAAGTGCGATCCAACGGTCAGAAACTAACCAGACAAAGTTCAAAGGAATTACCGAAATGCCATCGTCTTTTTCTATAAATAGCCTTCACCTTCTCTTCATTCTTCACAAATTCTAGAGCTTTCTAGAGAGAGATTTTAGAGAGAAGGAGGAGTCTGTGGAAATAGCAAAGTGCCGGGTAAGTTCTTCGGTCCCTAGTCTTTAGTTTTAGTGTTTCTTTTGATAGTTGTAGTAGAAATGCTAGGTTGATCTTTAATCTTCCAAGTATGTTTAGAAATCATGTTCTAGGGGTAATTAAGGTATTAATTTTGAAAATCATTATGGAGTTGGAGATATGTCGAAATTCTGGAAGATTAGGGTTAAGGTAGCGAAGTGTTGGCGAAATTCCGCCGATTATGGGATCAGGGGCAAAATGGTAATTTGTACCTAAAATGCTTGTTATGATATCAAATATTGATAAATGTGATATTATCATTATAGGATATCAATAATCTTGTTCCGCTGTCATTTCGCTGTCGTTCCGCTGTTTTCCGTCAAAAGTACAATTTATCGTCAACGTACTAAACACTCGTCAACGAAGGTACGTTCGCGTACTGTAACACTAACTCTGATATTTATGGTATGCGTGTATGTGGTACATGTGTTGTATGCATGTTGGTGGTGTGTTGTTTGATTACTTAGTGTTGTTAGAGGATAACTGAACATACACATGCACTGGGAGTGGTATATCTATATTTACTGGGAGTGGTACATTTCGCTGGGAGCAGTACATTTGCATTCACTGGAAGTGACATATTTGGGAGTGATTCATTTGCTGTGTTTATATACCGTATATGTAAATATGAGGTTAACCGTTACCTGGGGTCCGTATGCATGGGACCTCAGCTCTTAACATAGCTTTAGGATCGGGAGGTCCGAGGACCGAAGAGAAAGGCAAGAAGCACTTATAGAAACTCGGCTGAAGACCATCTTTTGTTGCCACGGCATGGGTAATGTCAAGGGAATACCTCTATGGTTGTTTACTTTAAAAACTCTCGGTCTTTGTACCGTTTCTGTAATTAGCTAGACTTACGGCATTTTGAATATATGTATCAGTTACTCTCTTGCTCCGATGCTCTACTCTGATGAAAAAAAATTATATTGCTTTTGAAAAGTTGGGATGTTACATTCAAAATTCCGTGGCAAAAAAGGCCTCGCAATTGCAACGGAAATTCAAATTTCCGTTGTAATTGCGAGGCCTTTTTTGCGACGGATGAATTCTGTCGCAATCCTATTTTGCGACGGAATTTTTCCGTCGCAAAAAACCAATTTTTTTGTAGTGCATGAGAACGATATATATATATATATATATATATATATATATATATATATATATATATATATATAGAGAGAGAGAGAGAGAGAGAGAGAGAGAGAGAGAGAGAGAGAGAGAGTACACAATTAGAAACTGTTTAGGATGCCAAGGATTCGACAACTTTGCTTGGTGGTTTTGTGTTAAAATATGTTAAATGATAATATTATTCATGTATAAAACTAAAGCTAATTACTTGTTTTGTTCATTTCACTTTCATTGGAGGTTCTTGCCCTTGTGTTCCTTCTTAAGCTTCCTTTTTTAAAAAAATAAATTAAAAAAACAGGATTAATAATATATTCTCAGCATGAAGGTATAAAAATATCCTCAAAGTATTAATTAAATCCTGATAGTATTTTATTAGAAAAATATTTAGGTCAGGTTCCTTATATTCATTTCAGCAATTTCTCCAATTATATGTGTCTATGGGCTCTATTTTTTTAACTAATATAATTTAATTATAAACCCATATCAAAAAACAAGACATGTGGCTCTGTGTGATTGGAGAATTTAATTTGATGTAATGGATATAAGGAACTTGATGTAAGTATGATATATTTTATTACTACCTTTAGTTCTACATATAAAAGCTAGACAAATGGTTCATTTTGGTTGTAAATGCAAGACCCTAATTCATTTAGTTTTCAAATTCATAATCCCCAAAATATCTTATTGATTACACATAATTAGGTGTTTCCAATTCTATCAAATAATCGTTTCAATGTATATGATTACAAATGACATTTTAGGAAAACTAATTCACATTTATTACAAGTAACTAATTTTCTTAATATTTACCAATTAGTTATTATTCTTATATTAAGGACTAGAGAAAGTACTTAATCAGTTATGGTTTTCTTTCTAAAACGAAGTTCAAATATACTAAAAAAACAGAGAGAGAGAGAGAGAAGCGCACTTCACACATGCACAAGAGATCACAGGGCTATGCGCACTTGTGTGTCAATATTGAAGTGGCACTACAATTGGAACTGTTCGTATGCATGCTGTGTGCCATCCTTTCACTGTTATGAAAATTGAGAGTTAACTCGTAGGATCGCGATTTTCAGAAACCACACGAGCTAGTTATCCAGAGAAATCGCTAATTGCGTTGGAACGGTAGAATCGCCGGGAAATCGTTGAAATCGCTAAGATTGACAGGAAATAACGATCCTTATTTTTTGATTTTAAAAAAAAAAACAAAAAGGTTGCAGTTTTGAAATCAGAAAAAAAGACCAAAATCAAATACCCATGGAAGCCATATATGATCCAAAATTGAACAATAAATTAAAGATAATTTCAGTTCAGAACCCTAATTTTGAACTTACGCCGTGTTGCTGCTGTGTTTTCAGAACCCTGTTTCTACCTTACTCCAAAGCATCGCTGCAGCTGAAGATGATTTTGGATTAGAAGCCCTCCTCATACCTCTTCCGCTCCACTCTTTGGTAAGAACAAATATTAGGATTTTAGGAGAGTTATCTGCTATAATATTTGGTTGGTGTTGGCGTGTTCTACTGTAGCATGTATAGCTATGCCTCTGCCTCTGTTTCTTATTCTTGCTCGCGTGTGAACTTTGTTCTCTGACTTCTCTCTAAAGCGGTGAACTATGAATATTGTTCGCTGAAATCTTCAGAGAAGGGGGAAATAATAGTTTAATATTTTAATAGTTAATCAATAAAATAATGAAATAAATTCATTGACCATTTGACTTGGCTTTACTTCATTGAATTGAAATGACTTCTCTGCAGGATGCGTGTATGAGTTGTGAACTATGACTTGATTTCTATTTGTACATAAAAAAAATGTGGGACCATTATTAGCTTTTTAATATTACTTTTATATTATTATATTCATTGCATGACTACTTCTCTAGACGGATGTGCTATTCAATATTCATTGCATGACCATTGCTTTTTTAATATTAACATCTTTGTTTATTTTATTTTATACTATCATTTGTTATTCAATGCATGCCTTTGTTTTAATTGCAGTTTTTGTTTTGTTATACAGAAATTTGGGGACTTCAAAAGTTGTGGGTCACTAGTTGATATATAAATATTGATATTGTTGTTTATTAAGTATGGCTTCAAATGATGCTATTGGTAATAACAATGTTCAAACTGCTTCTGCCTCTAGTTCAGGAACTCAATTACAAAAAAATGCTCATGGGAATAGATCAGATATTGGATGGAAACATGGCTTTCCAATTGAAGGAGATGTAAGAAAAGTAAAATGTAAATACTGTGAGAAAGTAGTGACAGGAGGTATTTACCGATTGAAGCATCATTTGGTGGGAACACAAAAAGATGTGGGAGCATGTAGAGCAGTTCCAGAAGAAGTAAAGAAAGAAATGTTGAATATTGTAACCGGATTGCAAATGAAGTTAATGAAAAATACTAGGACTCTCACACAATTAGAAGAAGAAGAAGCTGGTTGTGAAATTGAAAAAAGAAAACGGGATGAAGGTGGTGGTGGGTCTAATATTTTCAATAAAAGTAGAATAACTACTCAGACAACTATCAACACCATACTTAAGAAGAATGTGAGAGAGGAGGCATGTTTTGACATATGTTCTTTTATTTATAGGAATGTCATTCCTTTCAATGTGTTAAATTGTGATGAATTCAAGAAGATATGTGAATCTATTTCAAGACATGGATTAGGTTTCAAGCCACCATCGTATCATGAGTGTAGAGTAAAATATTTGAAGCAACATTATGATAAGTGATGAGCCACAAATGTACCATGTGTTAAGGCACAATTTGAGCTTGAAATTGATCAAATATAATTAAAAAGCTTAAGGATAATAAGCTAAAATCATGGTTTTGATGTCAGGCATACCCTCACAAGTATTCCTGTGTGTTTTGCAGGTTTTATCCATAAAAAGAAGCTATTTGGAGACTCCGCGGAAGTCAAAAAGTGAAGCCACAAAGAGGAAACAATAAGTTGCCGCCCAGGGCGCCAATCCTATGCAAAAGTGGTGCCCAGGGCACCACTTCTAGGGAGAAACAAAAAGTTGGCGCCCAGGGCGCCAACTCTCTGTCCATTTGGGGAAAATGGCGCCCAGGGCGCCAGAAGTGCGGTAATCCTGATTTTTAATTTTTGGAAAGTTTTTGAGCCACGAAAAAGGAAGGAAAATCAAGGATTTTAGAGATTTGGAAACCCAATTGGATCAGAAAACATAAAGGAGACAACCCTAGCAAAAAGAGGAAGAACTTCTGGCACAAGAAACAACTCGACGGCATTGGAGAGGAGATCAAAGCACTTATGGAGATCCACCTTTCCCAACATCTGGAGAATCATTCCATCTTCATCTTTTCTTCTTTGTTTTGTTAATCTAGCCATGCTTGGCTAATTTCCTTTTTTGTAGTTAGGGCTAGGATGAACCCTATGCAAATTTGAGTATTTGGTTGAATTCTTGTATGAATCTTGGTTTCTTTGATTGAATGAATTTTCTTTGTTTAATGCTTTCTTGAAGATTGATCACCTTTAAGATTGTCCATAGGTTGATGTATGACAATAGAGATGTTGGTGCATCTAACTGGAACTTGTTAATTCATCATAAAATTGCATGACCTAGACATAGGCTTACGAATTTATGCGATCATAGGATTCTGGTTCAAGATTTGATCTTTCTAGACAATACTAAGACATTAGGTTGTTTTTAAAGATAAAATAGGCTAAGATAGCATCAAGACATTGGGACTTAGTCTAACCTTAGAGAATCGATCGTCAATCTGGGAGTCATAATCAATTAGATCTTTAATCCAAATACTTGAGGGAGCATAGGGGGATTCTAAGTCCTAGCTACGTTTTACTCGATTGATTATCTTTTCTAAACATTCTCTTGCGAATCTTCATCTTAAATTCTTTTCTTTCTTTAATTCTTAGTTACAACTCATCTTTTATTACTCAAAATTGTCCAACTAAGGTGAAAATAGCGAATTAGTGATTGAATAACTATTCCTCGTGGGACGATACTTTCTCACTACTTTATTACTTGTAACGACCGGTGCACTTGCCGAAGTCACCCCTATCAATAAGACAATGGCAACTATTGAAGAACACAGGGTTGAATGGAAGAAAACGGGATGCACAATAATAACTGATGGATAGATGGATAGATAAAAGAAGGAGAACAATAATAAATTTTTGCGTGAATAGCTCTATGGGAACTGTGTTCCTTAAGTCCATTGATGCATCTCACATCACCAAAACAGCTGACAAAATTTTTAAGATGATTGATGAAGTAGTTGAGGAGGTTGGTGAAGAAAATGTTGTCCAAGTTGTGACTGACAATGCCACAAATTATAAAGCTGCGGGAAAGTTGCTGATAGAGAAAAGGAAAAGGTTGTATTGGACACCTTGTGCAGCACATTGCATTGATCTAATGTTGGAGGATTTAGAGAAGAAGATATCTGTTCATCAAGAAACAATTCTAAAGGCAAAAAAAATCACAACTTATATTTATTCAAGGACTCTTCTCATTTCTTTATTGCAAAGCTTCACTAAAGGTAAAGATTTGATAAGACCTGCCATGATTCGCTTTGCCACATCTTACTTGACTCTAGGATGCCTCCATGAGTACAAACTTCCATTGATAAGAATGTTTAACTCCGACGAATGGAAGGGTAGTCAATTTACAAAGTCAAGGGATGGAAAGTGTATTGAAGATGTGATTATGGACAAAGAGTTTTGGAAAAATATTATCATTTGCTTGAAGGGTGCTCTTCCTCTTATGAAAATTATTCGATTAGTTGATTCAGATGAGAAGGCAGCCATGGGATTCATTTATGAGGAGATGGATCAAGCTAAAAAGAAAATTCAAGAAGCCTTCAATAGTGTCCAAAAATTGTAAGTGTACAAGTTTTATTTTATTTGACAATTTGTTACAAGAAGACTTCAATTCTTTATTTTGAAACTAATTATCTTTTCATTATTTAGTTACATGCTTATATGGGATGTCATTGATGCAAGATGGGACAAACAACTCCATAGGCCTTTGCATGTTGCAGGCTAGTTCCTTAACCCCAAACTTCATTATTCTCCTTCATTTAAAGTTGATCTTGAATTAAAACTTGGACTATATGATTATGTCCAAAAGATGATGGGGGATCTTGATAGTGCAAGTGTGATTGATGAGCAACTTGAAAACTTCAAGTATCGACGAGGTTTGTTAGGGTCTCCATTAGCAAGGAAAGGAGTTGAGTCCAAAAGTCCAGCATCATGGTGGGAATCTTATGGAGATGAAGTTCCAGAGCTCCAAAAATTTGCTATTCGTGTCTTAAGTTTGACATGCAGTTCCTTTGGATGTGAGCGAAATTGGAGTGCCTTTGAGATGGTATAATTTGATCAATTCAATAATTTTAAGTATAAATTGTATTCCTTTCAAACATGTAATATATGATATAAGTAGAGTACTAATTGCTTTGTGTTTGTTTAGGTCCACTCAAAGAAAAGAAATCGTCTGAAGCAGAAGACAATGAATGATGTTGTTTTTGTAATGACTAACTCAAGATTGGCCGAGAAGAAACATAGAAAACCTGTTGAATATAATTTTGATGATCTTAAATCAAATGATGATTGGATTGTGGAAAATGAAGAAGATTTGGAAGATGTAGAAGTAGATCAATTTGATTTGAATGGTCCAATTGAAGAAGACTTGAATGAAGTTGAAGAAAGGGAACCTATTAACTTAAATGATTTGGACATTCCCGATTGTGTTGATGAACTTGTTGGAGGAGGAGTGGAAGATGATATAGCCTGGGAACCTATTAACTTGAATGACTTTATTTAAATTAGAGATGTTGAACTCTTTCTTACTTTTAGTGTTTTGGTTTTATTTTATATTTTTCCAAGTTGACAATTCTATTGTTATTGTTATTTTTATATTATGTTTATGAGTTTTTCAATTGATGTTAGTTATTTTAGATGCATATACATAGTCGAATATAACTTTATATCTTAGGTAATAGGATCCTACAATCCGTGTCGATTCCACGATTTACGATCTTCACAGCCCCTCTCGATCTTGTATAGGATCTCGATTTTAATAACATTGCTTATACTATTGTTTGTTTCTACCGAAATTCAATGGTCAAAATTTTAGGTTAAATATCACATAATCTTTATATATATATATATATATATATATATATATATATATATATATATATAAAAAGATATGCGGATGAGGGCATATCATTTTAGAAGTGAATTATTTTATTTGTTTTAATTTTCAATTTCATTTTAATATTCTAATAAAATATAAGAAAAAAGATTTCATTTTCTTTTCTATTTCAATATAGATATTGATGATGATTATTTCAGGCAAACTTAAAAAGCCACTTATAGATGTTTAATGCCCAATCATTCCGCATAACACTTGCACCCTCTGTCTTATCACGGCTACTAGCACAAAGTTAGCTTATGCTTATTGCCTAGATACCTTCATTCCTTCTTCTCTGGGAAAAGAAGTTAATGATCCTTGAGCCTTCTACTTCCACACAGCATTGCTCCATCAGGCTTTCGCCCACCACAGAAAATCCCCCACTTCTCCCTTGTGTGAGAGTATGGGTCGTATATATGTATGTATGTATGTATAATATTAGGCTTTTTTCTGTTTTGTAGAAGTTATGAAATCTAATTTAGATAATTATACATTTTAGGTAGTTAATAAATTTTATTCAAGAATTGTGCATTTATCAGATTAGTAATAAATAATAATCATGCTTATTATTTTTTACAACTCACACCTCACGATGATGCGCATTTGCAAGTTGGCTTTTCAAGTTTACTGATTTTAACTTTGTAGCTTACAAAATCGAGACATCGCTAGTAAACTTGTGATCGACAATTATAATACACCTTGCACTTTAATAAATGTTTTGATTGAATGACCGACTCTAGATTTGTTTCAGACACGAGAAAGTGAAAGGAAATGTTTTCCGGGCACATGAAATGTCAGAAGTGAAACACCTACTACATACTCTTTACGTAGAATTCAAAATGTCATATGTGCGAGACAACCAGGTCCAAAAATATGAATATTTTCAACTTTCAACGATTGTTTTTGGAAAATAAGTAAAAAAAAAAAAACATTACAATGACTATTTTTTTAAAAAAATAGTTATTGTTAATTTTTTTTAGTACTTTCAACGACTTTTTTTTTAAAAAAACCATTAAAACACATAAATATTTATACATTTTTGAAATTCTGGTTCAATTTTAAACAAATTTTTTAAATACTATTTACTTAGAAATAGTCGTTAAAAGTTAAGTTAAAATTTTAAAAATGCACTACCTCTTTTTAAAATTTTAGTTTTAAAAACGGAGGTTAATTAGTATTACTAAATTTATTTTTTTTAATAGTGTTGTGTGTGAATATTGCAGTGGCATTACAATTGGAACTGTTCGTATGGATGCAGTGTCATCCTTTAATTTAGCACCAATCAATATTTAATGATAGGCCAACAGAGAAAAGTCAATGTCAAATTATTAAAAGATTATTTGTTGCCATATCTGGAATCTTATACTATTGTTTGTTTCTACCGAAATTCAATGGTCAAAATTTTAGGTCCAACATTACATAATCTGTATATATCTATAAGCTACCACGCACGTACCTGAAAATTTGTGAATTTCACGTCATATTTATTACAACATGATAATGTTGCGATGGATTTATACACACGCACACACAGAAATTCTGAGCATGTAAATATATAGAAATTGATTCATTAAGGATTGTTTCCAATTGATAGATCCCGCGTTCAGGTTAAAATAATATTAGCTTCAAAATGCATGCTCTCAAATTAATAATTTGACCACACACACAACACGCATCTGTGTGTGTGTGTGTCTGATATTAGGTATTTTTCTGTTTTGTAAGAGTTATACAATCTAATTTTAGATAAGAGTTAAGATGCAAAAATACACATGAACTTTGTCCCCAAGAGCGCCCAGCACCACGTGCTTTTTTTTGGAGCAAAAATACACATGTGATTACCATTTTGGAGCAAAAGGCACATCCCATCGATAAGTCACTGTTTACCATCATTATGTTACTGTTTACTTCATCTCTTTCTTTCTAATCATGGTGAACAGTGACTTAACGGTGAGATGTGACTTTTGCTTCAAAATAGTAATTATGTATATATTTTTGCTCCAAAGAAAAGCACGTGGTGCTGGGTGCTCCTGGAGAAAAGCTTATGTGTATGTTTACACCTTAACCCTTTAGATAATTATACAAGTTAGATAGTTAATAAATTTTATTCAAGAATTGTGCACTTATCAAATTAGTAATAAATAATAATCATGCTCAGTATTTGTTACAACTCACCTTACGATGAGTTGCATTGTTGTTGAACTCGCAAGTTGACTTACTGAATTTACTTTTCTATCATACAAAATTGAGTCGGTTCGTTAGTAAATTCGTAACAATTGTAAATTTGGTTAAACTTGTGAGTTTATATACCAAGTTTATCTTTTTACATTTCTATATTATGAAACCATATTAACTCATTCTTAAATTTGTATTAATTTTTTTAAATTTGATCATGTTAAATGACTTTATATATAAATTTCTTTGTCAAATATAATAAATCATGAATGTTGATGGGTTTGGTTTCAATTATTTAAATTTAAAATATATGTAAATCAAATTGTTATAAATTTTGCTTATTTTAAATATTTAAGTATACACTATTAATACCTACTTAACGATAAAAAGTTAGCTCTTACAATATTTAAGTATACACTATTAATTATTTAAATATAGATTCTAATGCACATCATTGAGGTTGTCAAAATTAATATTTAAGTGTGTGTGTGTATGTACACACACATATACATACGTACGTACATGTGTGTGTGTGTGTGTTATGACATATTTGACTCTTGATTTGTATAAATCCAAACTTATTTACAAATACCTTTTAGACCAAAAAACAAACAACCAAAAGATATTACACTATTTGATTCTTAATATAAGATATATTTATCTAGTTTGATTATAATAAAAAAAAATAGTTAAATTAGTTAATATGATATATATTTTCTAAAATATTCTAGTTATCTTCCTTAACTTCCTCTTTTCCTCTCTTTATTATTGTTGAAGGAGAAATAATAGAGATAAATTAAAAAAACGATTGACAAATATTAAAAAAAAAATATCTCTTAAAGGAGTAACAACATAATTAATTTCAATTAATCTCTTTGGTATACTAGATATATTACTATAAATATTCTTACCATCTCCATCTACACTACACACATGCACAAACGCGAGCTGAACGCATGCATGTATGCATTTCCATTATTAATTAATTATCCCTCTAATTTTAATTCCCCCAACTAAGAAACATATTATATTAAAAACATCCCATGACACTGTCTTTAACAACAATGGATGCGGAGGCACCCAACGAAGGTCTCCAGCCGCTTCACAGTGATTGCAAAGCCCCCAGGCAAACAATCATGCTGAGAATATATTATTAATCCTTTTATTTAAAGGAAACCCAAGGAGAGGTATAATGGGGGAAGACGAAAGAAGAAAAATCTCCATTTCTGAAAATACAAGGAAAATGATTCTTACATCATTTAGAACGATGTCATTTTTCTCAGAATTTGTTTTCCGTGGGAATGCGAAATGAATTTGTAATTTTTAAGAGCCCAAACCCCTTCTACTAATTAAGATTAATGCTTGTTAGTAATCCAAATCCAAGTTTTAATTAGAGGCATGTTACCACGTTGGTTGAAAAATATTACTATCTCATATCTTTAATATAAGACCCAGTTGACTTATTTCAACAAAGTAGATAAATTAAATTACTTTGAAATATTTATCTTTATCATTTTTCTCCAAACTAAGTTGCCTAACATATAAATTGATGTATAATCCAATAATACACATAAATATTATTTATAAGAGACAATATATGTAACATATCTTATAATTAAATATTTTATTTAAATTTATTAATTTTCTCAAATTAGTCAGTTGGGTCATTTATCAAGTAGCAAAGGTAGTATTAAATAGTTGGAAAAAAATTTATTAAATAGGCCATTAGTTTGAGAAAATCATTGAGTAGATATGTGTAAGGTTATCGAATTTAAGCAAACTGAAAGTAGTGACATAAATTTATATCGTGAGCTTGTAAGAGTTTACTTTCACTGTTAAATTGGTATTAATAGTTTATAATTAAATAATTAAAATATAAAAAATATAATAGTTTGATTTAAATATATTTAAATCCAAATAATTGAAATTAAATCCCTCAACATTCATAATATATCATATAAAACAAAGAAATTTCTATAAAATTTATATATAAAGTCACTAACCATGATCAAATTAAAAAATTAATACAAGTTTAAAGATGAGTTAACATAGTTTTATAAGCTAAAAACGTAAAAACAATAAACTCGATATAAAAACTCATAAGTTTAACTGAGTTTATAGTGATGACGAGTTTACCGATAACTATTTGATTTTGTAAACTAAAGAATGTAAAAACTATAAAATTCGAGAGTCTACTCATAAGTTTGACCGAAATGGCTTTATAGAGGTATATTCTTTTACGTACTGCCTTGACACGGCCACGGCACACGTACACATATTATCCATTTCGCAAGGCGAATTCATTACGTAGCCGCAAAAAGTGCAATTAAAATAAAGGGTTCATATTATTAGAGACTAACACGCATCATTACTAGAACTCTCCATCATAACATTGATCAGTGTCGTCGCGTAACGTGGCCCTGTTCAAGCACACGTAGCCATTTCTGTGAAGCTTCTACATGTTCATACTGATATGAAACGGATAATATTGATGGAAAATGACATTAATTATTGAACTAATCTCTCTCTCTCTTGGTGACATTATTTATGTAATTTAGTTAACATCATTGCATCATACAAGGAGACAATTCTATAGATGCTGCCAATACAAGAAGGCTTGCGTTGGCTACTTTCAAGGAACAAAACTATGTAATTCAAACGCAATTTGCGGCCAATGTTTATCTATTATAAGCAGATAACGATTGACAATAGTCTTCATTTTTATATCATATTATTCATTCTAGAACTAACACAAATTTTTCCTTATAAATTTAATATATTAAAAATTAAATTAATCTATATATATAATTTTATATAGGAGATATACCTCTACAGAAAAACAAAACAGTGATGAAAAACCATTTGCAGGTATTTATACTTTTATTCAATTTTCAATTTTTGGTACGTGGTTTTATCTTCTAATGAAATGTTTTAATTTTACTTTGTTAGTAGCATACGCTATTGGACAAAAGCTAACAGTGTTAATAAAGCAAAATTAATAATTTAATTAAAAGAAAAAACATACACAAGTACCGAATTAATAATTGAGGGAAAACATTAATAAGTTCAAATGGGTTTTCCAGAAAATATTTTATATATATATATATATATATATATATATATATATATATATATATATGAGAGAGACTGTAAAAATAATATAACATTTCTTTAAAAAAAAAAATTATACAATGAATGGGGCTTTAAATCTACTTAAGTAATAAACAAACGATTCGTGCTTTAATTTTAATCTACTGACAACCAAATTTTAAATATAGTATCCTATTGCCCTTCCTCCTTCCTTCTCTGGCTAGCTGCTATGTTGGATTGCTGATTTGTTTCCACATGGTCGTCCTTCATTAATTTCGCCTATAAATATTGAGAGAGGCCAGCACTCACCATATCAACTCATATACAAGCTACAGTTCTCTTTCTTTCTCTTTACTGTTTAGAAACTTGAATAGAAAGAAGATAATAATGGAGCCTTTGATACTTGATGATCCCTCTTCCTCATTCTATGATTGCATAAACTCAACTTTTGATCAACTTGAGTCTTTTTACTTCAACTTAGACACTCCTTTTTTCACTGCTTCAGAGGATACTTCTTCAGATATTGTCCAATTCCCTTCCACCATCTTCTCCGATGACCATATCTATTGTCCAATTGATGAGGACAACTTTGAATTCCCATCTTTAATGGAAGATTTCTCCATGGATCTCGACTTCGATCAGGTTTTGAGTTCTCAAAGTCTGGTGAGTATCCATGGATACCCACAAGAAAGTGAGGGAATAATAAGCTTTTCTTCGCAGAACTTGTGTTCTGATACAGAACATGGTTGGAGTCCAACACAGTCTATTCAATCAGACATGTCTACAGTAGTACATGCACAACCACCATCACTGATCATCCCAGAACAGAACATGGAGAGGGAGAACCAGTTCAGTCTTCCTCATCTTCTAGAAGCCATTGGAGAAGCCTTAGAGCAAGGACATAACACACTTTCACAAGTGATTCTGAAACACATCAGACACAAAGTAATCAGACACAAAGTAAGTCCTCTTGGTGATCCTCTTGAACGTTTGGCCTTCAATTTGTCCCAAAATCATGATCCTACAGAACATGGGACTTTCATCAAACAGGAGGCGCGCAAGAGCTTCAACAAAGCTTTCAAAGCTATCTACCAAGGCCTCCCACATGGAAGAATTGCTCATTTTGCAGCCAATTCAGCAATTCTAGGATCTCTTCCAGAGGATTCAGAGGTCATTGATATAATAGACTTTGATATGGGAGTAGGCGTTCAATGGCCTCCTTTAATGGAGGTTATTGCTCAACACCACGAAACATTGAAACTCACTGCAATTAGATTGGAAGAAGATGAAAGTTCAGATCTTCATTGGGTTTCTAAACCGAAATTTGAAGAAATCAGGAGGAACCTCCATGAGCAGGCCAAATCGTGTGGCTTGAAGTTGAAGGTGGAGGAACAGAGTATAGAAGAAATGGTGACAGAGGTCAAGAAATTGAACAAAAGAGGTGGAAACGGAAATGGAAAGAGAAATTTCGTGGCTTTCAATTGCATGGTGGGTCTCCCGCATGTGGGTAGGGTTAGAAGCAGAAGCCATGTATTGGAATTCCTGAGGGTAGCAAGGGACTTCATCAAAAGCTCACCTTCAAACAAGGGAATTATAACTTTTGGTGATGGAGAAGCATGTGAGAAACTGAGAGACAGCACAAACTTCATCTCATTCTTTAATGGCCATTTGGTGCATTACCATGCTTTATTAGAATCCATGGAATCTAATTTCCCATTCCAATTCTCAGAGGCAAGAACAGCAATTGAGAATCTATTTGTCGCGCCTTATATATCAAGTGATGATTGGTTTCAGAAGTGGGAGCATATGAGACAATACCAGAAAGTTCAATCAGAAACAGAATTGCAGGGTCGAAGTATGAGGGACGAGACATTAATGGAAGTTGGAGAAATGCTTAGAGGAATCGAAGGGTCGTATGAAGTTAAGATTGAAGGGAACAATGGAAACGAAATGGTTCTGCAATGGAAAGGAACGCAACTTCTGAGAATTTCAACTTGGGCAACTTAATTAGAGCTCAACACCAAAGCAGAGAAACTATTTTCTTATTATTATTATTGTGTTTATAATTCTGATTTAGTTTGTAAAGATTAATTATTCAAATTGGTATGCATGTAATAAACAAAAATTGTAATCCATATTCTTCTTGCATATAGCAAAATTGATTATATATATTGGAAAATTAATAAAACACGTTCTGTTTATATAACTGTGTCTTAGAACAAGTCTTAGAACAGATTGTGCTTATTCCTTAGATAGTTTGACTTATTACTCTTCAATCTTCGTTATATATCCCCTTCTGTTCTAAGGATTCTAGGAATGTTTGATAGTATAACATGCTTTGTATAAAGTATTAATTTTTTTTCACCAAACATATCTATGATATTTATTTAGTGTAATTTTAAGTTTTATAAAAATAAGAATAGGACCGAGTACGAGAGAAGAATGTATTTAGCATAGGGTAGGTTAGATTAGTTAAGTGTGCGTGTGTGTGTAAAAGAAAGAATTTCACTTAACATGCCACTTTATTTCAAATAACAACTAAAGATTCCGAAATTATACTGCAAATCTAAGAACTAGAGTGAAATTATGGTTTATAGTTAAATAACTAAAATACCCTTCATTTATATAGACGCACTATTACAAAAATGGATGCAGAGAGCAACTTCTATGCGAATGACATTGTAAGTTTTTTTTAATCTATGTTTTTTAATAGATGTTAAAAGATTTTTAATGTCCACTTTTTAAAAATGGATGCAGAGAGAAAGTGTGACTTTCAATGTCTGGTTTTTTACCCAAATTGATGTTGAAAATATTTTAATTTTTTGGTGACAAACGGTGAAGAAGAAAAAGGATGTAACTGAGGATGGGTCTCCAGTGACGGTGTTGGTGAAGCGCAAGTCCAACAGTGGAGAGAAAGAGTGACAATGTCGTGATGTGATGAGAACATAGGAGCTTCCGGCGGTGAAGATAGTTCCGGTGCGGTGGTAGATGCGAGGAAGAGAAGCCGAAAATGGAGAGAAGGAGAAGGTTGCAAACGCCGAAGGTGGTCTTTGGTTCAAGCCTGTCGTCGTGCCTCTACACACACTTACGCTCTCCTTCTCGCTTTTGAGATCTGTAGCGCCTCCAACTATGTCTCTCGATTATAAGCTCTGAAACTTTCACAGCAGTTACTGGCGGAGAAGACACAGTGGTGTTGAGGAAGGAAGTTATGGTGGTGACTCTCCATCTCTTTTCCTCTCCCTTATAGCTCCGATCAAGGACGGATCTTCTTATATACAGGGGGGCCATGGCCCCCCCAAAAAAAAAATTATTGAAGCTTATTTTACTATTTTGCTGATTTCAAAAACAAATTGGGGACGGAGCTGATTTTTGAATCTGATTAAAAAAAAATATTCAAAAATACTATCCTGCTGATTTTACTGAGTAAGAGAAGATAATTTTGAAACCTCGACTTCAACATTTTGTTCTTGATGCTTCTAGTAATCCAAATTTAAAGAATCTATCAACTTTACCTGAATTATGTTGTGCTTTGATAAAAACAGGGAAATCTAAAGTGTATTACTTAATTGATCAATTGATTCATCTTTTATTAACTTTTCCAGTTTCAACAGCTACATACCACAAAACGCTTGTTTTCAGCAATGAAAATAATCAAGACAAATTGCATAACAAGATGGAAGATGATTTTACTGTAGATAATATGGTAATTCATATTGAAAGAGAAATAGCTAACACTTTCACTACTGATTTAATTATTGATGATTTCAAGTCATTAAAAGAGAGAAAAACATTACTTTAAGTGAAAGTAATTTTTAATTGTTTCACTTAGTATAGTGTTTTATTAATTTTGTATTATAAATTACATTGTTAACTTTTAATATTTTGATATATTATATAACAGGAAATCTTCTGAGATTTCATGTTATCTTCTCATTTTATAATTGATATGACATCTATACTAGAGACATGTATGTTATCTTATACATTAGAATTGTTAAAATACTTTTATTATAAATTTTAATATATTTTTTTCTTTTCTTATACATTTAATATTATTTTCTTTTATTTTTAATACATTTAAAAATTTCCTTTAAAAAAAATTTTCGGGAGCATTGCCCCTGAACCCTTGAAACCCCCACCACTATTTGGCCCCCTGCTAGGGGCGACTTCGGCAAGTGCACCGGTCGTTACAAGTAGTAAAGTAGTGAGAAAGTATCGTCCCACGAGGAATAGTATCTAATCACTAATTCGTTATTTACACTTTAGTTGGATGGATGAGTAAAAGAGAATAGTTGTAACTAAACAAGAATTTCAAGAATTAAAGAAAGAAAAGAACTCAAGATCAAGATTCACAAAAGAATGTTTAGAAAAGATAATCAGTCGAGAAAAACGTAGCTAGGGATTAGAATCCCCCTATACTCCTTCAAGTATTTGAATTAAAGATCTAATTGATTATGATTCCCAAATTGACGATCGATTCTCTAAGGCTAGACTAAGTCTCAATGTCTTAATGCTACCTTAGTCTATTTTATCTTTAAAAGCAACCTAATGTCTTAGTATTGTCTAGAAAGATCAGATATTGAACTAGAATTCTGTGATCGCATAAATTCGTAAGCCTATGTCTAGGTCATGCAATTTTATGATGAATTGACAAGTTCTAGTTAGATGCACCAACATCTCTATTGTCATACATCAACCTATGGTCAATCTTAAAGGTGATCAATCTTTAAGAAAGCATTAAGCAAAGGAAATTCATTCAATCAAAGAAATCAAGATTCATACAAGAATTCAACCAAATACTTAAAGTTGCATAGGGTTCATCCTAGCCCTAACTACAAAAAGGAAATTAGCCAAGCATGGCTAGATTAACAAAATAGAGAAGAAAAGATGAAGAGAGAATGATTCTTCAAAGGTTGAGGAAGGTGGATCTCCACAATTGCTTTGATCTCCTCTCCAATGCCGTCAAGACCTTTCTTGTACCAAAAGTTCCTTTTTTCTCTTGCTAGGATTGCCTCTTTTTATCTCCTAGGTCCAATTGGGTTTCCAAATCTCAAAAACCCTTGATTTTCTTTTCTTTTTCGAGCCTTAAAAACTTTCCAAAAATTAAAAATAAGAATTATCGCACTTCTGGCGCCCTGAATGCCAGATTTGGTGCTTTGGGCGCCACTTAAAATGGGGATCTTATCCAGGAGTCTTGGACATAACGTTAATTCGTGGTCCAGAGGCAGGTATGCTTGGCAACCCAAATTTGTATTAGGTAGCTTGACCACGTTTTTCATAAAATTCCATGAAATCTAATGAACAAAGTTCCGTTAATCCACTGCCTTGGGAACTTGTTCTTAATAATCTTATATTCTTATGCATTATTTTTAACGCTTTTAGAATTTAATTATATATTTGCTAACAAAGTATTTTATGCGTATAAGAATCGTATACGTGAATAGGATTTACCAATTAAAAATTTTGTTTGACATGAAGCACCTAATCAGTTTCGGTAGAATTTAGGCTTGCCAGGATTCCTGGAACTTGCTCTCATGTGAAAAGAAACAAGTAGAAACAGACAAAAAGTTACAAATTTGTGAAACAGTGGATCAAAGTAAGTTCATATCTTCTATATTTAAATTTGAGGGAAATGTATAATTAAAATAGGTTATGAACGTCAGAGAATATGAATTACTTATGAAGTTTTGGCATTAATTAAAGAGATATACACGCATATGCACTATATGTTCTCGTATTTGTCACCTTTCATAATAAATATCCAAAATAAAAAATAAAAAATCAAAGAGTCAATGGTATATCTAACCAAAAGAATGTATATATGTGTGTGTAGAATAGCCAAATTATATTTGCCCACAAAAGAGGAATCGCTCGTACGTGTATGCTATCATTTTCACCAACCTACATTTAATTAAAATTATATATTGTGCTAGAAAACAAAGTCTATTTACAAATATTAATTAAGAGATCTATATCTGCAAGCTAGAATATTTAATCCTATTGTTTCTTTCATTATGAGTTCTTTATATAAATAACCGACAACCAACATTCCACTACATTCAAAACTCTGAATTTCATATTAGATTCATTCCAAATGCAATCAAATTCCGTTTCACATGTCTTTTTGAAACTTATTCCTTCGTCCATTTTTGTCAAAACAAGTTATCACATTATTAATTTAATATTATATACGGATTTAGGAAGATCTCATGCATGAGTGCTAGCTCATACGTAGATATAAAATAGATGGGGAATATTATGAGAACTTTGTCTATTATATGAAGATCTTGCAGTGCCTTGTCTACAAGATAACCACGAATTAAAGTCGTCTCAGACCAAACAGCCGAAGAAGCATTAATCAGTAATTAAAAGTGTACGTTAAGATAAGTTTTAGTCTTGAGATATTTAAGTTGCATGCATGACAATATATGAGGACTGTATTTTAATCCAACTCATTACAGATTGTGCCAGCAAGAAGGGCTAATTTAATAGCTAGTAGTTAGTAGTTTATTTGGAGACATTATCTACCAATTGTAATACATCCCATTATCAAGGTAAAACATCAGTTTCATTTGCTAACTTTATGGTATATATAATATACTAGTAAACACACACATATATATGGTTTTGTCTCTTATAATAGCTTTATATAAGTAAACAACAAAGTCTTATCTCACTACAACACACCATTGTCTTTTATTAGAAATCAAATATTTGGATATATTATTAACAAAAAGGTCTTGCTCAATAACTTCATTATTAAACGTCTCCTAAATCTTCCTCTACATGTTTTTAGAGGACTTTATATGGCTTAATCTATTATTATCATTGACTCATCTAATGATCTTCAATGATTTTTAACCATTTATTCTTCAATAGATGTTACCCCAACTCTTTTGCATACATTTTCATTACAAATCTTTTTTTTTTTTTTGTATGACCACACATTTATCTCTAACATTCTCATTTTGACTACTCTCATTTTATAATCATGTTGTCCTTTTAAAACCCAACTTTTACTACCTTATACTTCTCTTGCCCTTAACATAGAATCTAATTAATTAAAGAGTTGATCTTAATCCTAAATGTAAGATCATATTCCTCATATTTATCATTTTCTCTCTTAATTAACTTTATTGATACTCTCTCAACAATATACCAATCACTTTTAAGAAATTAAGTTTTAAACAATGGTAGTTTGTGAAAAACATATCATATTTATTATAATTTACTAATTTAATTACCTGCTTTAATATAATCAAATTAGTTAAAAGGTTTACATATTAAGGACCGAATGAGTAACAATGTTAATGTCATACTAGTGCCATAAAAATTTCCTTTTAACCTTATTAGATAGATTTTTATCGCAATTAGTAACAACTTTAGTAGCCTTTCTCCATTTAAATTAATCAATTTGAATTATACTATTCACATCTCCATCAAAATCCACTGTATTTTTGTAATACAAGATCATATAATATAACTATCCCTGCAGAATTTATGTAAATAGAACCAAAATGGTTGTTTACAGAACCAAAAATGAATTGAACGATGTCTCTAAAGATCACTAATATTCATGAATGAACATGTCAACACCAAGAGAGGGAAAATTGTTCGCTTTTACAGTGAAAAGTACAAGAAATGGTTACAGCGCTATGTGAATTTCTCAGCCAGAAATAGAATGGCAAGATGTATAAATCCCAAATTCATGAAAAAAAAAAATGCTGGATCTTTATATACATCACATAACTGAATGGTGGATTACCATTCTTCCAGGCTTGGCTAAGTGGAGCAGAGAAGTAGCAATATGTACGACTTGAACCATTAGCTGACAAAACCATATATTTACAAGCTATCCTGCTCCTCTTCTATCTGAATCCCAATCACTTTTCAACACTTCCATTCTCTTCTGCAATTTCAGCTTTCAAATGGCTGGTCAAAAAGATATAGATCATAATGTATCTAGAGACAAAACCTTTAGGCTATGTTTGAAAGGAGGGAAAAGAAGTAGGAAAATAGAGAGAAGGGAGTAATATCGAAAGAAAAACTTTCAAAAATAGTATAACAAATTTACTATTTTTGAGAGTTCTCTTCTAGTATTCTTTCTTTCCTGATTTGTTCATCTGAACATAGGGTTAAATAATTAAGGACAAAACTTTGGTACAATCAAGTGTTTGCTGCTATTAGAATCTCTAATAAAAATGACTATAAATTTTCTAAAACTCAACATTAAATAATTGGCGTTTTCAAAGAAGTTCCTTCATGTGTTATGTTATATAGCAAACACCAAAAAAAATTTTACCTAAGTCTTGTCCTGCAGATAAATAGCACCAATCATCACAGGATCTTCCAGGAAGTTTTAGAAGGTAAGAATAGGCTGCATGTCTCCCACTGGTTGGCACAAGGAGAAAAATTAATCACCAACACCTAATCGCCTAACTTTTTTTCATTAATTTGTCCCTTTGCTCTATCACGAAAGTCGATCAACTCAACGTTGCTGGGATCAAGACAAAGGGCAGCTTCAAAGTCTCTGATGGTGGAAATGAAATCATTCATTGATTCATAAAATGCGGCTCGAAGATGTAACAGTTGAACATCTGGTTTGAATCTAATGGCCCTTGTAAGCTCAGCAATTGCTTCAGCTTCTTTGTGATCATCCATCAAAGCTGGAACTTAAAAATTTCCATGTCAAAACTTGAGTAATTGTGAGTTTTTGAAGGTTCTATTTTGATGTATCATGATGCCTGTCTCAGAAAATTCATCATGAACTGATACCAAAACTAACCGTGGAAAGACCAAAGTTATGCAATACAGGACTTGTAATAAGCAAGTTCTTACACATGGATATGCTGAAACTAAAAAGATCGTTTATCTCTAAGCTTAAAAAAGTAATCTCTATTAGTAAGATACTTCCCTAAAAAGGAAAGGTCAACCAAATATCGTAGATCAAAGTGGCAGTTAAGGACAATAAACATGTAAAAACTATAACCTTTTTGACAAAAAATACCTTTATTTATGAGGAGATTGTGAGTAAGAGAGAGAATAAAGAAATCATTATAATTAAGAGGATTGTAGGAGAGAGAGATATTGCAGGACTAATAAAGATGATTGTATAAGAGAGAAGGTGTGGTGGAGACTGGAGAGAGTGAGAAATATGGGTAATCAAATAGGGGCAAAATGGAAAAATAACAAACAAAAATTAAGATATTCTCTTAATGTTTCTTATAAATAAGAATGAGGTATATGTGACGGTTGTTTCTTATAAAGAGAAACAGAGGGAGTAATTGACGTAGATTAAATTTGCTCTGATAGAACTGTTTGACACTTCAGCTTCCTTGTGATTATCCTTCAGAACTAGTACTGATAGACACAGTTTCCAACCCAGGACTTGAAAAGAACAGAACCAGTTTTGGGGAATTTACCTGCTGCCCTGTATCTGTAAGGATATGTCCTTAGAGGATCCAACTCTGTTGCCATACAAAGATCAGCCTCAGCCATATCACGGTCACAATATTCTGCACGTTTCTCGTATGCCGATGCATTATTCTGAGCCTTTTCTATAAGCTTTGTCATCTCATCATATGCATCTTTGCGTTGATTCTTTAGATGATATACACGTGCTAGCCCCTGATGTGCTCTTGTATGCTTGATGTTGAGTGCATTCATATAGCAGTCAGCAGCATTGTCCAGCTTATCACAATCTACGTAGATACTTCCCAGATTATTTAGTGCCTATAAGGTAAGAGGTGCCAGAAAACACATACAAAAGTTTAGCATTGAGAACAAGCTAGTTTTTATAACTTTGAAGGGTTAAGGTGCAATTTTAGAATAGAAGTTTTCACCATAAGCGTTTAGTACAATTAAGTATTAAAGGGTATGTAGACACAATCTTTTGAAGTGATGCAATTTTAGCAATTATGTTATACTGGCCCAAACGCCTGATATAAAGCTGAAGGGAGAAAAGTGGGTCTCAAATAAAAAAAGTAACGAACATTTGGTGTCAATTTAACGGAATTGCTAAACTTTCACTGCTTTTTAAAAGGTTATATCTACTTTTACATCCTTCAAAATTTAATTGTGTTAGAAGCTCGTGACGAAAAACTTCATTATTAAATTACATCTTAACCCTAGTTAACTTTAAAATCATATGAACACTCACTTGTCCTTTCCGAAGACCATCTGAAGGGCAACTAAGTGCTTCCTCCAAAAGATGAATAACGTAATTTGCAGTCCCAGCATCAAGACTTGATGAGTCTGCTAAGATATATGCTTTGAGAAAGAAAGCTTCAAATGATCTTTGGACAGAAATAGACTCCTCAGCCTTTGCCAAAGCTTCTTCCCGCAGACCAGTATCATACAATATCCACCCTTCATAGACGAGCCTTTCATACTCAGAATTAGAATAATTTCTAGCTAACCGCAAACTACGCATAGCCGCCTTTTGACAGTTTAACCTGCAAGGTTTAGAAAGATCAACATCCACACCTAACAGGATCATTCATTACAAACATCATATTACCAAAAAAAAAAGTACTAGATCCCATCTGGGAAGAGAGCACTTTAATTGAAAACCAAAAGCAAATCAAATTGTTGGTAGCCAAAATTCCTATTCAACACTTTTCCATACTTGAAACCCAAGCTTCAGGGTTTCAGTGTTTCTTGACCGTCCTTATTCAATGCTCATCACAGTGATGAGCATATAATTTCTTATCAATGATGAAATATCAACCATTTAAATTTAAGGGAAAATTTATATGAGGGCGCTTTTAACATAAAAAAAACTAAAAGAAAAGCCCAAAAATTCTGTAAATCTTAGAAAAGGCCCCAAGTTTTTTCTGGTATAATTTCATTAAAACGTCAGTTGTTAAGGGGCTTATATAGTTGTTAACGGTACTGATTTAGTTGTTAGAATATTGTTATTAATGGTAATGATTTAGTTGTTAATGACCTACCCGTTAACAATTGTATCATCCCCTTTAACAAGAAAATTTAAATGAAATTATACCAAGGGCCTTTTTTTGGATTTTTAGAATCTTTGGACCTTTTTTGGATTTTTCTTTGTTAAAAGAACCCCCATATGGATTTTCCCTAAATTTAATATGAATGGCTTAAATTTAAAATTTTTAAGTTGTGATTTTTCAAATAATAAATTCATTTTTATGAGAAGGGATAGTCATAAGATTATATTTATTTTTAATTTTATATATATTAAAATAATGGGTGAAGGTGCAAAAGTACCTATTTACATATTTACATATATATGTGTCTGGCATCATATGCAATCATTGGTGCAAAAATACCAATGATCATTAAAAAAGGGGACAAAATTGCTAACTCCATTAATGAAGGCAAAACGTTCATTAATTTCTGACTCCGTTAGTGAAGGGAAAAGTTCTGATGATAGACCATGGAAGGGCATTTGGAAGAAGCGGGTAGCACAAAGGCGATGACCGTGTGGGTGGCTAGAGAGAGTCATTACCAGCGTGAAAGTGGGTTCTAGTTTGGAGTGGGGGGAGAGAGGGTTAGATTTTTTAAAAAATAATTATTTAAAAGTTATTAAAAAGTGGGGCTCACAAAACCACAAATTAACGGATGTTTGCCTTCATTAACCGAGCTAGATTTTTGTCCCCTTTCAATGATTATATGTATTTTTGCATCCCAAATAATGTGTATAGTGCCACACACACATGTGGGATATATAGATGAGTGATTTTGCACTTTCACCCATAAAATAATTATTTAAAAACTATTAAAGTGAGGCCTACAAAACAAGAAACTAAGAGACGTTTGCCTTCATTAACGGATTGGTTTTTTTGTCCCATTTTTTAGAGATCATAGGCATTTTTGCATCCAAAGATTGTATATAGTGTTAGACAAACATACTAAGATGGATATTTTTGCACATTCGCCCTCAAATAAAAAATTATTTAAAATATAAAAATTAAATTAAATATAGATCATCCAAAATCAATCTAACGGCGTAGATTGGCGATGAGCAGAAAATGTGCTACTTTCTTGACAGCTGTGATAGATGGACATTTCCACTAAAAGCACAACGTGACAGTAAGCTGATTCGATTTAGCAGCAAATAAATCCATGAATGCAATACAAATATGTTCAGTTAAAAGTGAAAACTGTCTTAACATTCAAACATGTCAAGCCAAATTTAGATACAACTCTTTCCAACTGATGAAGAGAAAGATAAAAGCAAGTAACAGAGGATATTTGCATGGAAGGAATTTAACAAGTCACTTAAGAAAAAAGCCCAAGACAGAACATTAAACAGTTAGGCTATAATATTGATTATTGAACGAGTTTAAGGCTTTTTTCACTTACCTTAACAAAAGCAGAGATTGCCGAAACCTCAAAAGACTTTTTCCTGGATCATTTTCTAACATATGGTGTACAACAGCCAGAGAACCAATATCATCAACAGAGGACCATCTGTCATATAATTGCATCCAGCATTCAGCCTGATTCCACTGCTGAACTACGGGGTGAAGGAGCGGTATCAAGTCGTCGGCCGGCATCCTTCCAAAGAACATCATGTAATTAGGATCCAGTGTCACAAGTGCCTGCACATCTCTTAAGGCTCCTTCATAATCCTTCAAAGCAATCAAAAACCAAGCTCGCAACTCAAGGCAATCCGGAGAAACTTTAAAACTGATTATCTTGTTAATTTCTGAAACTGCGGCTTCAATCTTGTTCTCCTCCAACAAAGAAACAGCTCGATATTTGTATGGAAAAGAAAGAGTTGGATCTAATTCAGTTGCAGAGATTAAGTCCATCAATTTTTCCCTCCCAATACAATACAAAGACCTTTCCTGATACATCCAACCAACAGGTTTACAATCAGAGATCAGGGAATTCATCATCTTAAACGCCGTATATTTGTGACCACGCTTGTACTTCCCCCTCGCAGCACCAACTAAAGAATAAATATGTCCTGCCCCGGCCGCTGCCTCAAACCAACATTGTGCATCTTTATACTCTTCTCTCTTAAGCATAACTACACCTAATTGGTGAAATGCAAGTTGTTTTTGCCATCCTTCTGCTGCACACTCTCCTAATCTCTCCAGGAGCATCACAGTTGTATTAGATTTCATCTCTTCCTCCATAGCAACTTGACTCAAAAAATAATATAACAAAAACGACGCGTGACCTGTCATAGCTAGTCTATCCCTACCCTCTGGGATACAAAATAGTCTCATAACACTTGGACTGTGCATTGAACTTGGCAGCTCTCTCAACAACACCTGCAAGCAAGCCGCGACCAGAACATGCGCCGTCTCCTCCAATCCGTATTCAATCAACAACATTGCTTCCTCCATGTCACAAACCAGAGATGCTATGTGAACATCACAAGCAGCTTTCATCTCCTCGCAACAAAATTTGTTTGCAAGTGATAGAAGCTCAAGAACAATATGTGGAGGAAATTGGCTCAATCTTTTTGTTCTGCTATATATCTCAGCAGCCACCATTGCCTCAACAGAAATCTCATTCTGTGAGAAATTTATCTTCTCTCTTCTTGACTCCATGAAACCTCCATACAACATTGTTTTGAAGGGACTCGAGAGGGAAGAGATATTGAATCTTCTACACCTAATTTCACTGTCCCCAATGATAAATGACATATCACCATCTCCATCATCTTCCTCAGAAGTTGAGCATTCCTCATCATCCATCACGGTTATATCATCATCATCCTCTTGAGGAGTACGATAACACATACAAGGTTCGTATACCAATTCTGGGTCATAACCAGCTAATAAATTCGCCACAGGACATTCAATATGTTGTCCACAACAATGCATCGACGATGATCCAATAAGCTCGTCCTCTCTCCTCTCATATCTTAACCAAGAAGCAAGCACAACCTTCGAATGCACATCAATGGCATGTTGCCTAGCCGATCGGAGGCTCTGCCTGATCAACTTGGAATCCGAAAAGCCACGAAATAGTGCAGATTGCTCCAAATACAAATTGGATTTCTCCAAATCGGGGCAATTCTCGATTCTACGATAAATATCCGCAAGCGTGTCGACGAAATCAACAGGTTTGAGAGAGGGTTCAATCTGGGGTTCTACCTGATCAGCCTTGGGCAGGCCATATGGAAGAAGACTATCAGCAATAAAGTCGATTGCATTCGCTTCTGGAATTTGCGATTTCCGTATGGATTTGGTTCTGATTTGATCTTGGGATGGGTTGAAAGGATAGATTTGAGGACTCCTACACCCATCCATGATCTTCAAACTACGCATTGTGGCAAATATATTATGCTGCATCTTTCGTATTCTTCGTGTTGAAGAAGAATAAGTCAACCGTCCAAGACTGAATAAAGTTAAAAACTCCACAATTGACGCGAACAGAAAAAATGTCAAGAAGCGAATCTACCTAAGGATTTCAAGTTGGCTGGGTTATCGGAGAAGAGATGTTGGAAATTCAACGGTGATGCATGCGAATTGCAGTTTATAAAACGGTTTATCTCTCTCCGAGAGGTTTGATTACAGTGGAAATGCCTGGTTTTCCCTCTCTTTTTCTTCCCTCCAAAAAAATATTGGAGAGAAAGAGGTAAAACGAAAAATGGTGAGGGAGATGAATTTGACCAAATTAGACAATGGGGTGGAGAATTGAAGATGGGTATGGGCCGTTTCAACCGCCATTCTTGTTGTCTTCTCTTTGACAATCTGTATGATCTTGAGGCTATGAAATTTTCCATTTTGTTTGATGGGATTTGCTATTTCTAAGTGTTGGTATTAATAATGGAATTTACTGAAGAGGTTATGAAAGAGAGTTTGCAGCGTTCTCTCTCTACGATTTGCAGACCCGCAACTGCCGCGCTATTTGCAGAGGAGGCAGATGCATGTACTCCTGTACATGCGACCCAATGGAATCACCGACCAAAATACTTAAAAAATGTTTATAGACTAAAATTTAGATAGAAGACTGTAAGATTTGAAAAAATATCACTAAGTTTCTAACCCAAAAAAAAAAAAAAAAATTAGGAGAATTGAGAATTCTCATAATTTATTAATGATAACTTTTTCACTTATCAACTTTTTTGATATTATTTTTCTATTAAGACCTTAATGATATTTTCTTATATAATTTATAATTGGGTGAAGGAGCAATTTTACATATGGGTTTTTACCCAAGAGCGTTCAACACTACGTGCTTTTTTCTGGACCAAAAATACACACATGGTTACGTTTTAGGAGCGAAAGTCACACGGGCCGTTAGTTGACCAGACGTTGACTGTTAACTTGGACAAAGTGAACAGTAACCATGGTGAAATTACCCTTTTGTCCTTAATTTTAAATAATTTTTTAAAAAAACTAAAAAACCTAAAATAGCCCCTCCTCCCTGATGGGTCTCCACCATCGGCCACACCACCACCAACGACCGCCCTCCCCGCCGCCGGCGACTAGCAACCTCCCCTTAGTTTTAAATAATTAAAAAAAAAACCTAAAATAACACCTTCTCCGCCAGTGGGTCCCTCCACCGGCCACACCACCGCTGGCGACCGCCCTCCCCACCGCCGGTCAACAATATACGGTCCATGTTGAATATGGTAAGAGGATCCCGGGAAAAATGAACACATGTACTCAAACCATTTTGGAAGGAATGCATATGACTCGTCCCAATCAACGTAAATCTTAGTCATTGCCTTTTGTTTTGCCTTCCATGCCTTTGTGTAAGAAATATGATAACCATACATTCTGGTCACCCTTTCTTGTATCATGGCCACAGCTACCGAAGGTGTTTCCTTGACCATGTGTGCAAAACCAATCACAAGAATTGTAAAGTAGGAATGTTATTTATGTTCACTAACAAACAAGAATAAATTCACTTTATGACAAATGGAATTGTGCACGTACCTGTTATAGCATCAGAAATTATTTTAGAATCAAGTTGTGTGTGATCCTATGAGAGAATTGTGCTCACACAACTATAGTTTCCAACCCATTTAGTCACCTTCTAAGCATTGCCATTCTTTGGTTTAATTGCTCTTACTCTCCAAGGGCAACCTTGTTCATGATTCCGACATTTCATTGAGAATATGGTTGTAGAACTCTCAACCAATGTACCTTCATGATGTTCCTTCATGTAATAATGTTTTATTGCGGCTTGGACATCACTCTTGGACTCGACTTCTTGTTTCACATATAATGTGTCCCCTCTTGCCCACGGTCCCCGACCCAAGCCTTCAACATCTAGTATATCCTCATGCGGGTAATCATCATGAACAGCCTCATAATGTGGAATCTGGCTCCAAAATGGTGTAATATCTGCAAATTCACAAATAATACAGTTTATGCGAAAACATGTTAACTAATCAAAAATTGAAATATATAATAATATTGCTCCGTAACTAACCCGATGATTGTAATATGCTAATTTGTTGTGGCATGACATTACCATGGCATTTATCATCTGTATCACTATCATTTTGATCATTGTCATTTGCCAATAATGTGTCTTCATCCTCTTCCTCTTGCTCGTCCTCGTTGTCAAGTTCATCTACCATATAGTCGCTTTCTTCTCCATACGCAATGGTACATTGTGTTAGATGAGGTGTAACGAAATAAGCCATATAATATGACTCATTACTAAGGTGGAGTCCATCAATCGGTATTGGTACACCCCCTCTAACGTTTTAATATCCACATAGAACTCAACAAATTTACTCGTAAGGCTTTCCTCGAATGTTTCAAAAACAAATTCCAAATCCTTATCATCAGATATTGCAAAACCTTCATATTTGTGGTTTCCAACTGGAACTCTAACAGTCACTGAACATATTACCTGCTATTGTTGCAGCTTTAGCTTCTGACGGATCTTTTCATTTAAATCTACAAAAGACATGCCTCGAACAATATACATTGCTCGTTTTTCACCTTCAATGGTCAATCCGTTTGCACCTATATTTTTAGAACCATTATAATATACAAATGAACGAATCTGATTCATTTTTTTGCTTATATTATAGAATGAAAAAGAAGAAAAAAATTACAGATAAAACAAATCACAACACAAATTCCAACTAATCAGAAGAAGAAACACAATGTATATAAACAATGAAACAAAGAAATAAAGAAACAGAATGTGATTAAAAGAATAAATGAAAGTGTAAGAAGTGGATGAAGATGAAAATTATGGAGACTGATTTTCTATCGTTTCTCCTTCTGCTTCTACTGATATGTATATGTATGTGAATTTGTGTGTGTGTTCGGAGTGTGTGTGTTCAGAGCCTTTATATAGAATATAGGATTAAAAAAAAAAAAAACTTACTGTAGGGGCATGAATTTTTCACACCCCTATCTGCTGCAATTGCAGCGTGTCTCACACTGCAATTGTAGCCAAAAAAAAAATTAAATTCTTTTTTGAAAAAAAAGATATGCACCATTTGAATTTTTTTTTAATGTAGGGGTGCGCCCCTGCTTTCACGTGCTGCAATTGCAGCATCTGTTGCATTTGCAGCTTTTGTATTATTTGTTGTTAAAAAAAACCTGCACCATAGGTTTTTAAAAAAAATGTGAAAATTCAGAGCAGGGGGCATCCCCCTGCTCTGAATTTATTCGACAGCTTTAATTAAAGCTACCGCTAGGCAGCTTTATTAAAATATATTTTTTTTTAAGTGGCGCAAGGAGACCTGACGCCGCATAGGTGGCGTTAGCTCTCCCTACGCCATAGGTGGCGTCGCCACATGTGATGTTACTAGTGGCGTCACACGTGGCGACGCCACTTACACAGTGGCGCCGTCTGACGTGACGCCACCAACTGCCATATTTTGGCAAAACTTTTGAATAGTACCCCAGTTTAACAAATTTTTTTAAAATAATTTATATTTTGACAAATTCCCAGGGTCTTCGGTGGAGGTATTTACTCCAATTTACTTTCCTTGTCAGTGTATGTGATTCTGACTTCCTTCATTTCAGGAGTTGCCATTATCTTAATTAATTTTGACTATTAGTTGAAAAAATATGATGATCTGACAATCCCATGTTATTCACATCTTTTTTGTTAAGGTGTAAATATGCGTCGAAAGTCCATGTGCGGATGTGCCTACTTCATATTTTTTTAAAGTTAGATTTAAAAATTTGAGGGTAAATTTGTAACTTAACAAAAATGATGTGGATGACATATGGGCAGGTGGTTCACTGTATTTAATTAATTAACAGTCAAAATTAATTAAAATAATAGTTACCGAGAAAAAATTTTACGGCGAAAATGCCTCCCAGTAAAAAATTGCTAAGGTAAAATGCCCTTTAACCCATTTATTTATATTATGAAGTATATACACTGCTGATATTTTTACTTTGTTATAATTGCACAACTTTCTTACATTTATATTTTAATATTTTTCCGTTTAAATTTCTTTTAGACATTTTAATATTTAAGAATAACTTTTGCCCGACAATATTAACTCACATATAGTATTTAAATTGGTAATCTACCCATACAACACACACAGATCTGTTCTATCCATACAAATTCAGAAAATAAAGAGATAGACGAAAATGTCCTATAACTTATTGATAAATCCCAATTTTTATATATTTTATCCCGCCTTATTCATTTATTTTTAGGACTGTATTTTATACTAATTTAGAATTATTAAATAATATTTGGGTTGTTAGCCAATTTTAGGAAATAATATAAATATTAATTATCATCATATTATTAGGCTTAAATTAATAATATTCTGATTATTATCTTGTCATTGAATAATATTTTCAAATATATGATAGATCACGATTTTCTTTAATTTCTACGTGAGAAAAAATATTAGAAAATCCTATGGAGCAGAATTTTTAAGGAAGCTAAAAGAAAATATAATGATTGTTATAAAACTGATAAAAATAATAAGAAGAAGAGCAGAGGTTCTAGAGAGATAAAGTAGAGAGATAGATTCTCATTTCATTCAATCAATGAACAGTTACAGAAAACCTCTATTTATAGAAGAAAAATGGGACTTTAGTGTAATTTCTACCTCTGGGTCATTTGGTGTAGTTTTCCCCAAAAACCTAAACTATTCACTCACGGATTTCCTTCCCGTGAGTGATTGTATAATTGTGTGCGGGTCCCACCAAATAGTAAACTACTATGCGTGGTACTATGCAAATAGTAAATCACTATGCGTGGGTCCCATATCATCTTTTAATATTTGGAAACCGGGAGTCAATGGACATCCACATAATAAGTATATTCATAACACTCCCCCTTGGATGTCCATTTATGAATGTGCCTCGTTAAAAACTTTAACTAGGAAAAACCCAGTGGGATAAAAACCTAGCCAAAGAAAAGAGTACATCATCCATTGATACACTTTCTAGTGCTGCCTCATTAAAAACCTTTCTAGGAAAAACCCAGTGGGATAAAACCCAGATAAGGGAAAAAGAGTACAGCGTGTATCGTCTCCACCTCTTGATTACATCAGTGTTGCTCCCCCTGATGACTATATTGCTTCAATGTCTTTCTGAGCATATTATACTTTCTGTCATCAAATATTCTGTTAGAAATGCCCAATTTGATTGTTCATTATATACCTGCAAGATCTAAATCTGTCAAGTAAAGTCATAATAATCTTTTCATAAATATATATGTGCATATAGAAATTCAATAAATGTTTATTCAGATAATGATGCTATATGCACTATCATCTTGAGTCCTTTTGGGACATATGTGTTTCTGGCGTCTTATGTGCTTCTAGCACATACAAATATATTGTGGCTCATGATCCTCATTATCATTCATTGCAGCATATGCTATCATAGATATTATTAACGTCGACTTCATTTTCAGTCCCATCGGATTTCATTCATAATTTATTGAGATCTCATTATATTCACATATATTAGGTACCTAGGTCTCTCTTGGACCACAATACACTTTTCTTGTAATATCTCTTCTGGAGATAACATCTCATCAAAAGATAACTCTTCTGGAGCTTTACTTAATTATCCTCGACTTAATCATCTATATTTTATAGCTCCTTTTCTCTTTTGAGGATTTTTATCTTTTAAAACCGATGGACCTGCAACGCTTCAGGAGTGCTTTATAACAATTCATATAGGAGCATTTGCAGTTGGGATATGTGACTTTGTCACTTTCTTTAGGTCAGTAAATGCTTCTGGCATTCGATTAACTAAACTCTGAAATTGAATTATCATTTTGAACTTTTAGTGCACAATTCCTTGTACGATGATCAATATGAGCCAATGATAATTCATTCTAGTAAATCTTTACCCAATCTGCTTATTTTTCTCCCCCTCATCAAATCATCAATTTTCTTTGTATATCCATCTATGTGCATTGTAATAGATTAATAATCATTACACATTTAAAACATTTCAAGATGGAATTAATCTGGCTCCTGACCAAAAGCCAATTATACGGGGAGAATTCTGTTGGCTTATATAATTGCTGCAAATATACACAACATATAAATTTTGTTCTCATAATCATTGATCTATCCATTCATGGATACTTTAATACATTATTTCTGGATCATTCAATCTGGAAATTGCGCGCATAATATATTGCAAACTTCTGGTTGCAAACATCACTGCTAACTTTGCAAATTTATAATCTCATATGTAAACTTTCAATTTGATATATTTCCAGAGATCCATTTTCAATAATTAATTCCATCTGAGAACATGCAGCACATAATATATGACTCGGATGATCAAACAAGTCATGCCAACATTTCATATGATTTATCATCAAATCTAATATTCATTTTGGGGGAATCAACATAGAAACATTCACAAAGAATTATCACATAAATATTCACACTTGATATATATCATTATCATTCTCCCTCTCAAGTGTGAGACCTTAAAAATTAATTTATGGAATTTCCATACAATATTCCATGATAATAGCATATATGATATCTATTTCATTAAAATTCCACAGATTTCTAAATGCATTATCAATGCATAATTTTGTTACTTCTGGTAACAAAATTTCTATTTTCCAGAATCAACAAACAAATATATATTAAATACAAAATCATCAGGTGTATAATTGCAGATTCACGAGCGCAATACTGTGTAATCACAGGCGCATCACTGTGGAATCACAGGCGCGACAACTCAGATTGTCGTATACATATAAAGTCAAAAAGATTCCAGGCTCGTGCTTTATAGGGAGCAAATCTGTAGAGATTTAACAGGACTACGCAAATCTGCAGAAATTCAATAGGATTTAATTCAACTATAAATAGAGGAAGGCAAACGAACATGCCTCACAAACACTCAAGCATCTGATAATATCAACTACCAGATACTCACACATATTTCTCTAAATTCTATTGCCATGGCAGGACCAAGCAGTTTTATCCCAGTTTCTGATACATCCGAAACAGCATTACTTGATGCTTTGTTGTATGATGATCAGCATAACATGTCATTTACTTCTTTGTTATCTCCTAATCCCTTTGAAATGTTTATTCCTCCTTCTACTATTCCTCCTTCTGCTTCAAATGTACCTACTTCTCCCCCTAGAACAAGTGTTCTTCCTCAATCTACAAGGATTGAAGGTACAACTGAAGCAGGTTCATCAAGGAGGCCTGTTAAGAGGTGTAGAACTATGGCAGAACTAATGGAGTCTACCAATCCAGTTCAGCCAATAGTGTCGGCAGTTAATCAACCAGCATTCACTAGCCAGCAAACTATCATCAGTTTGCCAGCAACAACCAGCCCGACAACAACAATCAGCCAACCAACAACCACTAGCCAGCCAGCAACAATTAGCCAGCCAACAGCTACAAGCCAATTAGCAACTACTAGCTTATTGGAATGTAGTTGCTGTCATGTTTTACGGGAAATTATTCATACCAACGGACTTCAGTACCATAAACTTGAAGTTCACGGAAGAAGAACAGGTATGATTACCCATGCTGTTTTATTTGAAAAAGTACAGGATAAATCTTATAATACTGACAGGCTTCCAATGTTTGATTTCACAAAGAAAAATTTTGAAGAAATCAAACAATTTCTGACACAGTATTGTATAGATTTACAAGCATCAGGATATATCTTGATGCGTGATCCTGTATTAGCCTATCATGAGGTTCTCTGTGTTGGTTCGGAATGGGCTATAAATCCAAATGACCTCCATGGAAGTTCATTTCAAACCAATATTGAACACTCATTAGGCAAAGGAAAACAACCTGCAGTAAGTATACCCTATGATACTTCATCCCTTAACCAGGGTGAATTATATAGGTTATCTATGGAGCAAAGAGAAAGAATAAAGAAAACAACGCTCCATGATTTAAGAAATTATTTTCACTTAACCCTTGATGAAGCGAGTAAACAATTAAATATGTCTACTCACACCATACAAAAAATCTATCAAAAAGGAGGGTTAACTGAGTGGCCACACAAGAAGCTCAAGAAACTTATGACGCAAATCTCAATATTACGAAGAGCTTTGCCTCATCTGGATCCCATCTCAAGAGAAGCAAAAGAAGAAGACATTAAATATCTTCAGAATGAGATGATTAAAGTTTGTAATGATGTTGAGCCACTCGCAATTAAACTTTGTTGAAATAATATTTCCTTTTGCTTAATTATTTTGTTTATGAATATTCTTTTCTCGTATTTATAAAATTGTTATAATCATAGAAATCACATAACAACTATAATAATATATTTGCTTCATTCACTTCTGGGAATGAAGTTGGATAAAAATTCATGATCCATAACTCACTGATTTGTTTGATCATGGCAAGAAATTAATCCACAATATTGCTACTACAATAGCAAATTGAATATATTTATTTATAATATCAATCATGATCATACAATCCATTGTCTCATAATTTAAGGGAATATTTAATGCCAAATATACAATTTTGAGGCCTTTATACAACTGATAACATACAAAATTTATGGATCAAATATTGTTTCATAATTTGTCTCTTGTTATCAGGCTAACTTGCCTCTTGGCTTCAGGCAATCTTGCTTATGAAATTAAGGCTATCTTGCCTCTTAGGCTCAAGCCAATTTATGCCTCATCTCTCAAGCCAATCTATGCCTCATATCTCTATGGCATTTTGATCTCATAATAATATATATGATCTTTTAACAGTTTATTTTCAAGATAAATAAAATATAAGCATAATAAAATAAATAGATGGAACCCACTAATAGTGTGGTTGCCATAAATAATAAGAAGGGAGAGGGATATATATATATATAGCAATAAATAAATAAAATAAAATAAATGACTGGAAATAAACATGCTAGATTAATAAAAAGAAGATGAGATAGGAATGGTAGTAAACTCACAGCGAGACCTATCTCATCCAAAGATAAGAAAGAAGATGCATATGCAAATGTAAATATATATATATATATATATATATATATATATATATATATATATAATATATAGAAAACGGTAAAATATAAATTTTGTTCTCATAATCATTGATCTATCCATTCATGGATACTTTAATACATTATTTCTGGATCATTCAATCTGGAAATTGCGCGCATAATATATTGCAAACTTCTGGTTGCAAACATCACTGCTAACTTTGCAAATTTATAATCTCATATGTAAACTTTCAATTTGATATATTTCCAGAGATCCATTTTCAATAATTAATTCCATCTGAGAACATGCAGCACATAATATATGACTCGGATGATCAAACAAGTCATGCCAACATTTCATATGATTTATCATCAAATCTAATATTCATTTTGGGGGAATCAACATAGAAACATTCACAAAGAATTATCACATAAATATTCACACTTGATATATATCATTATCATTCTCCCTCTCAAGTGTGAGACCTTAAAAATTAATTTATGGAATTTCCATACAATATTCCATGATAATAGCATATATGATATCTATTTCATTAAAATTCCACAGATTTCTAAATGCATTATCAATGCATAATTTTGTTACTTCTGGTAACAAAATTTCTATTTTCCAGAATCAACAAACAAATATATATTAAATACAAAATCATCAGGTGTATAATTGCAGATTCACGAGCGCAATACTGTGTAATCACAGGCGCATCACTGTGGAATCACAGGCGCGACAACTCAGATTGTCGTATACATATAAAGTCAAAAAGATTCCAGGCTCGTGCTTTATAGGGAGCAAATCTGTAGAGATTTAACAGGACTACGCAAATCTGCAGAAATTCAATAGGATTTAATTCAACTATAAATAGAGGAAGGCAAACGAACATGCCTCACAAACACTCAAGCATCTGATAATATCAACTACCAGATACTCACACATATTTCTCTAAATTCTATTGCCATGGCAGGACCAAGCAGTTTTATCCCAGTTTCTGATACATCCGAAACAGCATTACTTGATGCTTTGTTGTATGATGATCAGCATAACATGTCATTTACTTCTTTGTTATCTCCTAATCCCTTTGAAATGTTTATTCCTCCTTCTACTATTCCTCCTTCTGCTTCAAATGTACCTACTTCTCCCCCTAGAACAAGTGTTCTTCCTCAATCTACAAGGATTGAAGGTACAACTGAAGCAGGTTCATCAAGGAGGCCTGTTAAGAGGTGTAGAACTATGGCAGAACTAATGGAGTCTACCAATCCAGTTCAGCCAATAGTGTCGGCAGTTAATCAACCAGCATTCACTAGCCAGCAAACTATCATCAGTTTGCCAGCAACAACCAGCCCGACAACAACAATCAGCCAACCAACAACCACTAGCCAGCCAGCAACAATTAGCCAGCCAACAGCTACAAGCCAATTAGCAACTACTAGCTTATTGGAATGTAGTTGCTGTCATGTTTTACGGGAAATTATTCATACCAACGGACTTCAGTACCATAAACTTGAAGTTCACGGAAGAAGAACAGGTATGATTACCCATGCTGTTTTATTTGAAAAAGTACAGGATAAATCTTATAATACTGACAGGCTTCCAATGTTTGATTTCACAAAGAAAAATTTTGAAGAAATCAAACAATTTCTGACACAGTATTGTATAGATTTACAAGCATCAGGATATATCTTGATGCGTGATCCTGTATTAGCCTATCATGAGGTTCTCTGTGTTGGTTCGGAATGGGCTATAAATCCAAATGACCTCCATGGAAGTTCATTTCAAACCAATATTGAACACTCATTAGGCAAAGGAAAACAACCTGCAGTAAGTATACCCTATGATACTTCATCCCTTAACCAGGGTGAATTATATAGGTTATCTATGGAGCAAAGAGAAAGAATAAAGAAAACAACGCTCCATGATTTAAGAAATTATTTTCACTTAACCCTTGATGAAGCGAGTAAACAATTAAATATGTCTACTCACACCATACAAAAAATCTATCAAAAAGGAGGGTTAACTGAGTGGCCACACAAGAAGCTCAAGAAACTTATGACGCAAATCTCGATATTACGAAGAGCTTTGCCTCATCTGGATCCCATCTCAAGAGAAGCAAAAGAAGAAGACATTAAATATCTTCAGAATGAGATGATTAAAGTTTGTAATGATGTTGAGCCACTCGCAATTAAACTTTGTTGAAATAATATTTCCTTTTGCTTAATTATTTTGTTTATGAATATTCTTTTCTCGTATTTATAAAATTGTTATAATCATAGAAATCACATAACAACTATAATAATATATTTGCTTCATTCACTTCTGGGAATGAAGTTGGATAAAAATTCATGATCCATAACTCACTGATTTGTTTGATCATGGCAAGAAATTAATCCACAATATTGCTACTACAATAGCAAATTGAATATATTTATTTATAATATCAATCATGATCATACAATCCATTGTCTCATAATTTAAGGGAATATTTAATGCCAAATATACAATTTTGAGGCCTTTATACAACTGATAACATACAAAATTTATGGATCAAATATTGTTTCATAATTTGTCTCTTGTTATCAGGCTAACTTGCCTCTTGGCTTCAGGCAATCTTGCTTATGAAATTAAGGCTATCTTGCCTCTTAGGCTCAAGCCAATTTATGCCTCATCTCTCAAGCCAATCTATGCCTCATATCTCTATGGCATTTTGATCTCATAATAATATATATGATCTTTTAACAGTTTATTTTCAAGATAAATAAAATATAAGCATAATAAAATAAATAGATGGAACCCACTAATAGTGTGGTTGCCATAAATAATAAGAAGGGAGAGGGATATATATATATATAGCAATAAATAAATAAAATAAAATAAATGACTGGAAATAAACATGCTAGATTAATAAAAAGAAGATGAGATAGGAATGGTAGTAAACTCACAGCGAGACCTATCTCATCCAAAGATAAGAAAGAAGATGCATATGCAAATGTAAATATATATATATATATATATATATATATATATATATATATATATATATATATAATATATAGAAAACGGTAAAATATAAAGGGAAGGGGATTTAAAGCAGTAAATAAATAATAAATAAATGGAGTCCACTATATAAGTGTTACCACCATGAAAAATAAAGCAGTAAATAATAAATGGTGCCCACTATACTAGTGTTGCTACCATGAAAGATAAATAAAGCAGTAAAGAATTAAAATAAAATAAATGGGGCCCACAAAATGTCACCACCATAAAAGATAAATAAACGCCACCATAAAATAAATAAATAGAGCCCACTAATAGAGACTAGTGTGCCTCCATGAAGAATAAATAAATGTAAAATAAAATAAATAAATGGAGCCCACTAATAAATAATGTTGCCGCCATAAAAAAATAAATAAATGTTAAAATAAATAAATAGAACCCACTAGTAAATATACTAATGTGCTATCATAAAAGATAAATAAATGTTAGTAACAATAAAATAAATGTTAGTGACATAAAACTAAATATTAGTAAAGTCAGTATGGAGCTTAGTATAGCCACCATGAGATAAATAAATAAAGCAGTAAGTAAAGAATTACAAATGGAGCTTAATGACGCCACCATAAAATAAATGAATAGGAAGTGGGAAGAATATATAAACATAAATAAATTACTGTAAATAATAAAATATAAATTTACCGTGAATAGTAAAATTACTATTCACTATAAATAGTGAATAAAGTAAAATTACAGAAAGATTAATCTAGACTTCCATGTAGGAGTCAAATGAATAAAATGTAAAAATTACTGAAAAAAGGGGTAAATTTACTATGAATAGTAAATTACTATTTACCGTAGTAAAATAGTAAATAATCTCAAATCTTAACCATGGAACCCGATGTTAAAATAATCGGTAAGAATAGATATTTAATTCCATATAATGGTTAAGATCATCCCAGATAAATAAAATGGAAATATGAAATAGATGGTGAGAAAATCTTACCTTGGTAGAGTCTTCGTGCTGATAACGTGTTATAAAACTGATAAAAATAATAAGAAGAAGAGCAGAGGTTCTAGAGAGATAAAGTAGAGAGATAGATTCTCATTTCATTCAATCAATGAACAGTTACAGAAAACCTCTATTTATAGAAGAAAAATGGGACTTTAGTGTAATTTCTACCTCTGGGTCATTTGGTGTAGTTTTCCCCAAAAACCTAAACTATTCACTCACGGATTTCCTTCCCGTGAGTGATTGTATAATTGTGTGCGGGTCCCACCAAATAGTAAACTACTATGCGTGGTACTATGCAAATAGTAAATCACTATGCGTGGGTCCCATATCATCTTTTAATATTTGGAAACCGGGAGTCAATGGACATCCACATAATAAGTATATTCATAACACTCCCCCTTGGATGTCCATTTATGAATGTGCCTCGTTAAAAACTTTAACTAGGAAAAACCCAGTGGGATAAAAACCTAGCCAAAGAAAAGAGTACATCATCCATTGATACACTTTCTAGTGCTGCCTCATTAAAAACCTTTCTAGGAAAAACCCAGTGGGATAAAACCCAGATAAGGGAAAAAGAGTACAGCGTGTATCGTCTCCACCTCTTGATTACATCAGTGTTGCTCCCCCTGATGACTATATTGCTTCAATGTCTTTCTGAGCATATTATACTTTCTGTCATCAAATATTCTGTTAGAAATGCCCAATTTGATTGTTCATTATATACCTGCAAGATCTAAATCTGTCAAGTAAAGTCATAATAATCTTTTCATAAATATATATGTGCATATAGAAATTCAATAAATGTTTATTCAGATAATGATGCTATATGCACTATCATCTTGAGTCCTTTTGGGACATATGTGTTTCTGGCGTCTTATGTGCTTCTAGCACATACAAATATATTGTGGCTCATGATCCTCATTATCATTCATTGCAGCATATGCTATCATAGATATTATTAACGTCGACTTCATTTTCAGTCCCATCGGATTTCATTCATAATTTATTGAGATCTCATTATATTCACATATATTAGGTACCTAGGTCTCTCTTGGACCACAATACACTTTTCTTGTAATATCTCTTCTGGAGATAACATCTCATCAAAAGATAACTCTTCTGGAGCTTTACTTAATTATCCTCGACTTAATCATCTATATTTTATAGCTCCTTTTCTCTTTTGAGGATTTTTATCTTTTAAAACCGATGGACCTGCAACGCTTCAGGAGTGCTTTATAACAATTCATATAGGAGCATTTGCAGTTGGGATATGTGACTTTGTCACTTTCTTTAGGTCAGTAAATGCTTCTGGCATTCGATTAACTAAACTCTGAAATTGAATTATCATTTTGAACTTTTAGTGCACAATTCCTTGTACGATGATCAATATGAGCCAATGATAATTCATTCTAGTAAATCTTTACCCAATCTGCTTATTTTTCTCCCCCTCATCAAATCATCAATTTTCTTTGTATATCCATCTATGTGCATTGTAATAGATTAATAATCATTACACATTTAAAACATTTCAAGATGGAATTAATCTGGCTCCTGACCAAAAGCCAATTATACGGGGAGAATTCTGTTGGCTTATATAATTGCTGCAAATATACACAACATATAAATTTTGTTCTCATAATCATTGATCTATCCATTCATGGATACTTTAATACATTATTTCTGGATCATTCAATCTGGAAATTGCGCGCATAATATATTGCAAACTTCTGGTTGCAAACATCACTGCTAACTTTGCAAATTTATAATCTCATATGTAAACTTTCAATTTGATATATTTCCAGAGATCCATTTTCAATAATTAATTCCATCTGAGAACATGCAGCACATAATATATGACTCGGATGATCAAACAAGTCATGCCAACATTTCATATGATTTATCATCAAATCTAATATTCATTTTGGGGGAATCAACATAGAAACATTCACAAAGAATTATCACATAAATATTCACACTTGATATATATCATTATCATTCTCCCTCTCAAGTGTGAGACCTTAAAAATTAATTTATGGAATTTCCATACAATATTCCATGATAATAGCATATATGATATCTATTTCATTAAAATTCCACAGATTTCTAAATGCATTATCAATGCATAATTTTGTTACTTCTGGTAACAAAATTTCTATTTTCCAGAATCAACAAACAAATATATATTAAATACAAAATCATCAGGTGTATAATTGCAGATTCACGAGCGCAATACTGTGTAATCACAGGCGCATCACTGTGGAATCACAGGCGCGACAACTCAGATTGTCGTATACATATAAAGTCAAAAAGATTCCAGGCTCGTGCTTTATAGGGAGCAAATCTGTAGAGATTTAACAGGACTACGCAAATCTGCAGAAATTCAATAGGATTTAATTCAACTATAAATAGAGGAAGGCAAACGAACATGCCTCACAAACACTCAAGCATCTGATAATATCAACTACCAGATACTCACACATATTTCTCTAAATTCTATTGCCATGGCAGGACCAAGCAGTTTTATCCCAGTTTCTGATACATCCGAAACAGCATTACTTGATGCTTTGTTGTATGATGATCAGCATAACATGTCATTTACTTCTTTGTTATCTCCTAATCCCTTTGAAATGTTTATTCCTCCTTCTACTATTCCTCCTTCTGCTTCAAATGTACCTACTTCTCCCCCTAGAACAAGTGTTCTTCCTCAATCTACAAGGATTGAAGGTACAACTGAAGCAGGTTCATCAAGGAGGCCTGTTAAGAGGTGTAGAACTATGGCAGAACTAATGGAGTCTACCAATCCAGTTCAGCCAATAGTGTCGGCAGTTAATCAACCAGCATTCACTAGCCAGCAAACTATCATCAGTTTGCCAGCAACAACCAGCCCGACAACAACAATCAGCCAACCAACAACCACTAGCCAGCCAGCAACAATTAGCCAGCCAACAGCTACAAGCCAATTAGCAACTACTAGCTTATTGGAATGTATTTTATCCCGCCTTATTCATTTATTTTTAGGACTGTATTTTATACTAATTTAGAGACATTAAATAATATTTGGGTTGTTAGCCAATTTTAGGAAATAATATAAATATTAATTATCATCATATTATTAGGCTTAAATTAATAATATTCTGATTATTATCTTGTCATTGAATAATATTTTCAAATATATGATAGATCACGATTTTCTTTAATTTCTACGTGAGAAAAAATATTAGAAAATCCTATGGAGCAGAATTTTTAAGGAAGCTAAAAGAAAATATAATGATAGAATTTTATTTGTCCTCTTACATTTTAATGGGCTCAAGTGAAAACCCAGCTTCCCTCTTCTTACCTTTAATTAACCTAGTTGTTGCCTATTAAAAAACGCTCAAGACGAGATGCAAGGAAAAGACGCTAGGTGCAGCGGTTGACACTATTTTCTTGAATCCCACCATAATCCATTACTTCCCAGATTCCCATTCACATACGCAGACGCAGACCCACACCACGTATTAAATAATTGGCATCATTCAACATTATTAATTCTCCATGGGTCCACAGCCATTGAACCACAATCAACGACTACTTCACAATTCCTTCACATGGCTCTTACATGTCTAGAGCTTGGTGTGGAAAATATTTACATAGAAGCTTAAGCTCTTTTGGAGGTCATTTGGGAGAAGCATGGAGGAAGTTGGAGCCAGTAATATCCCAAATTTTGAGGCATAGAATTTCAAAATAAGACTAAAATAAGAGGACTACTAGGCCCCTATGAGTCCAAGATATTAATTGGGAAAATTATTTAGACCTTAAATTATTATATTATATGTTATATTATATTATATAATTAAATATATTAAATATATTTTTGTGTAGTGTGTGTGCCGTGTTATGTGTGTGTGCGTGTAATATTATAATTATATTATATTTTAATATATTATTATATATTAAATATAATAGAAAAAGGTTTGGGACCCATGTGTTTAATTTTTCTTCCGTTCACACCCACGGGAGTCACAGGAGAGAAGAAGATATATTATATATTAAATATATTAATTTTTATTATATTATACTATATATTATATTAATATAATATATAAAGTGGTGGAACCCATGGCCAATTATATCTCACCTTCCGCCAACCTTCACAGGAAAGTTTTGAAAAAGTGTCTGGAGAAAATTACACCTAATGACCCAGGGGAGGAAAAGTACACTTAAAGACCCATTTTCCATTATTATAAAAACTCACCTCACGCACACACACAGGGCAGACGAGAGGCGAGAATGGAAGAGAGAGAGAGAGAGAGAGAAGGAAGAAGGAAGGAAGGTCGTAGATGAAAGGTAAAGGAAATGATATAAGTAAGGTAGTAACACTTCTCTCACATACTATGTGTACCTTTTATATGCATGTATTTACCATTGTATGTATATATATGAGATGCATGAATGCTGAATGTGTTGGATATATAAATAATGGTTGTCTTGCATGTACTATGTATGCATTTTATGTGAGTGATTATTAACGTTACTACTGGGATTCAATTGAATCCCAGATATATTTTTGAATAGTTTAATTCTGCAGCTTATACAAGGAGGACAAGAATGATGGTGATCATGGGGGTATAGATGGAGTTGGAAAGAGATTTTACTTCTGCCATATTTATTTTACTGAAGTATAAATTATTTGTACGTGAATAGTGCTATATACGTGAATAGTGCCGTATACATGAATAATAACTTTTGTATTTTCTTGAAAATACGCTTCCGTGTACGTATTTTGGTATTAAAATAGTGTATTTAAGGCGGGTGTTACAGGGCCTAAAACAGTTTGAGCTATGCCTTGGTACAAAAGACAGTGGTGGACATTTTGTTAGCAATGTTCAAATTTGGTGTTACTCACATGTCAAACACTACAAAAAAAACAAGGAATTACTGACGGAATTCCGTTGGTAATCCCATCTGAGACGGAATTCCATGGGTAAAACGCCTCCGACAGAACTTATTTCGTCGGAGAATACACCATGGTTGATGACTTTAGGGACGGAAAAATATTCTGTCGATAATCACCGACGGAATTTTGGGACAGAATGATTCCGTTGGTGATTGCTGACGGAATAAATCTGTGGGAAATCACCCATGGAATTCCATGGGTGAATTCCGTGGCTAAACACCCACGAAAGTCCGTGGCTGATCACCCACGGAATTCCGTGGCGGATCCGTGGCTGATCACCCACAGAATTTTATGGGTATTTTGTGAGAAATTTTTCAAAAAAATTCTCGTCCTAATGTGTTTTTTGACGTATTTCTTCCATATAGTGGAACAAATACATTTTTTAACCTATTTTTTTTTATATAGTGGAACGAACTAAAATAGGAAAATAATTAAACATGTTCATATATATTAAGAAACTTAACAAGTTCAAAGTACATGTTCATATAAGTGTCACAATTTAAACTCACTAGAAAATGGCAAATAATATATAACTAGGCACAAGTTAGTTTGAACAAAAGCAATAAAAGCTATCAACTATCATTTTTGGCGTCTTCATTTGCATTAGTGACAAAGGGAGCCTCATCATTGGTGGCACGGTTAGAAGAGAGATAGGTAACTGAATCCCCATTGCTTGCAATGCTGAAATAATAATTTCGTTCTGTTGTTTCAGGCTTGCATAATCTTCTCTCATTTGAGTCATCTCTGTTTGCCATTCTCGATTGTTAGAACCAGTGTTATCAGAACCAGACTGGTCATCAACTCGGTCGAGGTACTAAGTCAATGGGTCACTGGTTGAACCGCATAACCATGACCCAATCTCGAAAACCATACTATATTTATAAATTATACAACCATACCAATAAATATATTAAAAAAATGAGCAAAAGGTAAAAGTACCTAAAACATTATTACATGTTTAAAACATGAACAACCCAATTAACTAGGAATCTAGGAGTAAAATTAAAAAAGATAGGTTTACAAAATAACCTCTAAAAAGGAAAACACAATAAAATCATGGGGATAATTCACGCTCAGCTTTTGAATATACAAAAAACCACAATTTTCAATTACCCTCCATTATCAGTGCAAATCATCCAGACAGGAAGACATTGTTAATGCACACATTCCTATATTAAAATTATAATATCCTAAATCTCCCTACCTACTTATAGCTGGATCGAGTTGAAAATTTGGTCAACACACAAAACCAGAGAACATCCATGCCGAAGATGAAGATGGCGAGCACCGGCAACAAAAACAAGCAAGCAGATTAAACGGCGAAACGAAGAAGCAAATTAAACGGCGAGCACCGGTGACGAAAACAAGCAAGCAAGCAGATTAAATAAAGACGAAGGGGCTGCGATTTTTCAGCAGGGAAAACCAGAAAACAAAAACAAAAAACCCAAATTAACGGCGACCTTACCTTTGAGACAAAACGGCGCGGCAGTGGCGGAGATGAATCTGGGTGAGATGGAGATTTGAGATTAAGAATGGAAAAAAACCCATTTTCACTTTTCACTTTTCATTTGTGAAGCTCAAGCCCAATGGCGCATAGGATAGAAGACCAGGTTTTTTTTTCCAATCGTTTCTGGTCTGATTCAAAAAAAATTTTAAAACAAATTGCGCGAACCGGCCGGGTTTCCTAGACCCGGCTGGTTCGCCGGGTTTATAAATTATACAACCATGACCCGGTCTCGAAAACCATACTATATTTATAAATTATACAACCATACCAATAAATATATTAAAAAAATGAGCAAAAGATAAAAGTACCTAAAACATTATTACATGTTTAAAACATGAACAACCCAATTAACTAGGAATCTAGGAGTAAAATTAAAAAAGATAGGTTTACAAAATAACCTCTAAAAAGGCAAACACAATAAAATCATGGGGATAATTCACGCTCAGCTTTTGAATATACAAAAAACCGCAATTTTCAATTACCCTCCATTATCAGCGCCAAGCATCCAGACAGGAAGACATTGTCAATGTACACATTCCTATATTAAAATTATAATATCCTAAATCTCCATACCTACTTACAGCTGGATCGAGTTGAAAATTTGGTCAACACACAAAACCAGAGAACATATATGCCGAAGATGAAGATGGCTAGCACCGGCGACAAAAACAAGCAAGCAAGCAAGCAGATTAAATGGCGAAACAAAGAAGCAGATTAAACGGCGAGCACAGGCGACGAAAACAAGCAAGCAAGCAGATTAAATGAAGACGAAGGGGCTGCGATGCGATTTTTCAGCAGGGAAAACCAGAAAACAAAAACAAAAAACCCAAATTAACGGCGACCTTACCTTTGAGACGAAACAGAGCGGCAGTGGCGGAGATGAATCTGGGTGAGATGGAGATTTGAGATTGAGAATGGAAAAAAACCCATTTTCACTTTTCACTTTTCATCTGTGAAGCTCAAGCCCGATGGCTCATAGGATAGAAGACTAGGTTTTTTTTTTCCAATCGTTTCTGGTCTGATTCAAAAAAATTTTAAAAAAAATTGCATGAACCAACCGGGTTTCTCAGACCCGGCTGGTTCACTGGGTTTATACAACCCGGCCGGTTTGACCGGCCAAAAACCATTTTTTGCGCATTTCCGATCCTTTGACCGGCTCGGACCAGTTTTGTGCCCTGTTCGCAGGGTTCCAGTTTGACCCGGCTGGTCCGAGCCGGGTCTGATAACACTGGTTAAAACCAGCCATAAAGTCGACGGAAGAAGCTGAGGAAGAAGAACCAATTTGTTCATGTTTAGATCCAAACCCATAGATTCGGCCCTTCTTGTTCTTACCGCCAGTGACCTCTAACCACAAATTAAGGTCATCCTCATTAGAGTGGACATGACCTCCCTTAGGATGAACAGCTTCCTTTCGTCTCATAAATTCATCCTACAAACAAAGTACATAAAAATAAGGACAACATAATATATTTCTTTACCAAATGAACAAAAACAAAATTCATTCAACAATATAGTTTGATTTTTAATAAACCTGAAATATTTTTTCCACCTAGCACCTAGATAACCTTAAATATGTGTCAAGAAGTTTTAACTTATAGTAGAAGCAGGTAGGTAACAGCTGTAATCTATTCGGTTTTTAACATTGGCTACTCAGTTTGTAAAACAATGATGGCAAGACAATAAGACATATGCTTAAATAAACTAATATGGAAAAGTAGAATTCATACTCTCTTCATTGCTATTTGCTATTTAATATAAATAAATCCACATGCTCTTGCTTACACCAATTTTTTGAGACTATAGAAACGTAAGTAGATTGATCCCAAAAATAGGATAAATAGAGGTGTGAAGTCAAATCCCTCACCATCTTCCCGAGAGCCTAAGTTTGACAAGCCTCCACAACAACAAAAATGAAAACACAAAGATTCTCGATAATTTTTTAAAAAAACAAATAAAATTACCCATAGAACTTCGTGGGTAAAATTTTTTCTAATTTTTCCCAAAAAAATTGCCAATTTACCCACGTAATTTCCCACCGAATTCTGTGGGAAAATGTTTCTTTTTTTTTTTACAAAATTCGAAAAAATCACCCATGGAGTGTTTTTTAAAAAAAAAAGAAAATAAAAAAAAATCATCCACGGAATTCCGTGGGAAATTAAAACCGTCAAATTACCCATATAAATTCCGTGGGTGATTTTTTTTTTAAAAAAAAAGACAAAAAATCCCCTGAATTTTTCCAACGGAATTTCGTCAGAAATCCGTCTCTAATTAGCGACTGAATTATTCCGTCTCAAATTCCGTGGGTGATAACGGGTTTTTTGTAGTGAGAAGTTTACACAGGTTCTTTCAGTGTCATTATCTTCTGCATCGCCGCCTATACTATGGTAAACTATCTTTTATCTTTCTGCTTATTTTCTAAACATACTGAAATCGATGCTCTTAATTATATGTGTAAGTGTGAAAGCTTCTGTGTATGATTTTAGCAATAGTACTTATTGCGTTAGGCAAAGCTGGGGAAGAGCTTCTAAGAGAATTTTTTGACTATCAGCTAAGTGAAAAGTTAAGGGAAAAATGTACCCAAGATAACAAAAGAGAATATAATAAGGAATCACCAGAAGAAAATAATTGCAGCGGAAATGGCAACAATCTTTGGTGGGTTACTGCTTTGTTTACCGGCGCTTGTATAGCCGTCTTTTGGTTAGGCGCAATAGATGAGTGGACAGAAAAGTTCGAAGTTTCGTCACTTGTTATGGGAAGTATGCATTTTTTTGTTCTTCTGTGGGATTTTCTGCTACTACCCTAATGTAAGGTCGATAGAAAGCCCTCTTACCACCATTTATAGGGTTGCATCAAAATTCTTCGGATAAGGAACATTTGCAATCTCGTCCGAGAAAGAATTACTGTTATTCTGTCCCCCATCATATTTTCTCTTATATTTTCCAGGAGCCTTTTGTGTTTGAGGTATTATATCCCGGATTTGATCCCTGGCATCTCAGTTGTCCGCAACATGCTTGTCTTTCGCGAGTGTTAGATCCATGTTCCAAGCTTCAGGGATTCAAATCCAATTTCAATTGACCACATTACGTTTAGTATTGTTGGTTCGAAGGCCTTCAGGTTTAACTTGGGTAGAGGCCAAAACATTCACTCGGATTGGGCCACTCTCATTATGGTTCATGTTGCAAACTTGAGGACCCCGAACATTAGTTTAAGCAATGCCCAAAATAATAGCACGATTTGGATTACTCTCATTCTAGTTCTCGTTAGGTAACAAGTTCTCCACTCGTCTGAGGCGCTCCTTCAACAACTGTATCTCTTCTTGCCATAAAAGTGCATTACGACGGTCCATATCCTCCTGCATTAGTCAGATATCCTCTTTGAAGATGGTTACGATGCTCCATCTCCTCCATTTTCCTTAACAACAAACCTAACGTGGTTTGCCAAAACTTGCTAGATCACCCCATTCTGAGGATTTGCTGCAAGCGCTGGGAAGGAAGCTGTATCTGATATGTCCTCACTAAAATGTGTTGCGTTATAATCTGGGACATCCTAAGGTTGTGGTGGTTCTTGACCCCACTGCATCGAATTTAGGGCAACTGCCCCTGCAACAGAATCTGACTGCTACTTCTAGTGGCTACCATCTTTGGTCATAGGAATCGAATTTTACCAATCCCCACAATCGACGCCAATGTTCTGTATAAGAACACAGATGTTTAGCCCTTATGGACTAGTGTGTTTATGTGGATCATATTGCTACTCCAAGATGTCTATAAGGCAAACACCAAAGAGAAGATGATTACTCCAAGATATCTATAAGGAAGATACCGAGGAGAAAGTTGGATCACTGTGCACGTATATGGCGTTTAGCCAAAAAGTGGTAGGGTGTGTTACACAACCGGCCTCGCCCTTTTAAGTGGCAGGTTAGAAGGATTCCTTTTAATGGTTACCTTTCCTTTAATGTTTATTCCATTTTAACTCATATTAGAGTAAGCGTGACAGGGCATTATACCGTTTTAGACTACCTACTGTACTGGTAAAAGTGTAATAAACAAAAAGTAAATAGTCCCCAAAGTTTTAAGGGTACAGTCATCCAACATAAAATACCAAGATAATATATAGTCATCCCAAAAATAACTACAAAGTATAATAGGGCATTCCATATTCTTCAATCAACACTGATATGCCCTACCTTTCCAAAAAGGTTCTTCCAACTCAGGCATGATCCCCTATATCTATAGTTCTATCTAGAGTTCAAAGTTGAACCCCAAAGTAATTGTTAAACTCACGTACTATATATGTATAGTGTATGGATGCAACCATGACATATGAAATCAAATAATAAGCCAAACATACCATATATGCATTCAGAAACATACACAATAACCAATCATCACACATTGTCAAGCTACCTTACCAAGGCAAGCCTTGAAATTACCGAATTCACAAACCTCACATCGTTGAGCTGCCTAAACTAGGGTAGCCCCAAAATAACCAGAATCACAAACTGTCCAGCCCCCACTTAAAGGAAGCCTCGAATTAATTCTCAACGCAAGGAACACAATAGTTGGGGACTCAAACCCCAACATGCTCTATATATATATTTGGCAAAACATACATACATGGCAAACAAACATACAACAAACACGTATCAAGTACTTGAGTAAACAGTTACTACCTGTGGGTTATTCACCAATCTTAAAATTTCATGATGCCTACTTGTCCTCCCAAATATGCCATAACCCTAAACAACATTGAAATACCTTATTTTTAGTATTTCCAAAACTACCCTTACATTTTCCAAGAAATTTGAGCCTTAATTAGAAAATCCAGAAATTCCGATGATTCTAAGACAACTTCAAACATTTTTTATAAATTCCAAAAAAAACTTCAATTGGTACGAAATTGATGGCATATAAACCCTTAAGATGTCTAGTTTATAGTAAAAATACTTTCAAAGTCCATAAGGGTTTATACTTTGGCATGTAGCGCAAACTTTACTCTTTAGCCAGAAGAATTCTATAGCTTCCAGGGCCATTTTCAAAAATTTATTTCTCCAAGATGAATAACCAAAAAGGCATCGAATTTTATATCAAAATGAATCCCAGGAAATATACTTTAAGAATGTAAAATTTTAGAGCAAACCAACTTCATTTACTATATTAAAACTACCGATTAAGCTTCGCTATCCAAAATTCTTGAAGCTGACAGTAAGCTATTTCCTTAGGTTTTCAGTGTTTTAGGGTTCATAAACTTTAACTTCGACCTAACCCCATGAAAAATCATGTTTTGAACTCATTGGAACTCTTAAAAACACCAAAATCAGATCAAAAATCCAAGCCCCAACCATTTGAACAAAAACCCTAATCTTTAACTTCAAAGGTTTAGATTTTCAGTGTCTACCTGAAATCGGAGCTTTGATTGATGATCCAGCTTCTTCTCTAAGTGTTAGAACATTGGCTAGACCTTCCTCGCTCTCAGCTGAAGCACGCCTCTTGGTAGCCAGAAATGAGAAATTTGTGCTTTATTAAAGTGATCAAGGTGCACTGAATTAACCTGTTCATACTTTTATCTACAAGTTAATAGCATGAATCAGGGTTTCTGACTTAATTCTCAAGAAACTTCATAAGGTTCTAGAAGAGGGCTATGTGGCGCAACCCTCGCAAAGAGAGGCAGTTTTTTTACTTTTCAAAATGCGTAAATTACCTATTTTGGCCTGAAACACCCTTTTGTACAGTGGTTAAAAGCATCTACCTTAGTTTTTAGCTTGTATTTTCTTTTCTTTTTCTTCAAGAAATCCTAGATATTTTTCAAGGGCATATGTGGCACCATTTGGGCCCCTCAAATCTGATTCATTATGCTTTTTCTTTAATTATCTAGTTCATCCTTTTATCCATTGGTCCTTGTAGTGCACCGCCAATTAAAGGGTGCTCTCTTTTCCACTTTTCTTCATATTTTCATATCTTTCCCCTTGATAAGACCTACATATGTGGCTCCGTTTTGGTCCCTGATATGACCCCACATTTGTTCCATTTAATCCAAAAAGAAGCCCTTAATTGGTCCTTATCAATCTCTTTTTCACTGGTCAACTTCCTTTGGGACTTGTACTTTATATTTGGGCTTAAATACATAAAATCATCTGATTTTCTCTCTCTCTCCTCATGTGGATGAAAATGACTCCTTAAAGGGTAAGAAATTGACTTTTCTACCCTTACTTTTCCTCTTTTAACCTTGTGGTGACATGTGTCCCTATGTAATGATTACACTGACTTTTCTTTTTCAGCATGTAATTCCTGTATTGACTTTACGTCTTCCCTGACTATGGGTGGCGCATACATACTATGCAAGGGTGGGATTTTGTTCTTTGCCAATATTCTTTGTCCCCACTATATTATACCAATTTATACTACACTAATGTTTTACCTTTGGCCCAATTCTTTTTCAAATCAAGACACAATCATACTTCCTTTTTCCTTGACTATACTAGGCAGCATTTTTGGCCTTTTTAGGACTTATCAACCATCTCCCAAAAGTCTGACAGCCCCTTTTAATAATTATTATTATTAAACATTTCTTAAAATAATAACGATTAATTTGGCAGTCAAAACTTCTCATTAATTCATCAGTGTTTACAAATACATCATTTACAAAAGTAAGGGTGTGTGCACAGTGAGATTGAATAGTAAATGAAGATGAATAAAATCCATGTACCTTTTAAGTTTACCTCATATTTATAGAGATTATCTTAGGGTTTGGACCCTTGGGCCTTGTGCGCCTCATAGTCCACATATTGTGCCGCCACACCTACATATTCCTTAATTGTAGGCTCCATTATAAGGCAGTTAGAATCTCCCCTCATTATGGGTGTATTCTGCTGTGGATTACCTTGCTGGGTCATATTGCAAATGGGTTTTATACAAGTCCGTAAAAGTAATGTTTGATAAAATTTTATTACAAGATAAGTTGTAAACATGAATTCATATATTTTTAAGTATTAAAATCTCCATTGTAAATTAGACATTTGTTTAAAATCGTATGAATTCAACAGAAATCCTTTTAGAATTAGCTGGCCTGGGTCATCAAATTAATTTTTTTTAGGAGTAACTGTATTCCCCCAACGTGTTTTGGAGTGTTTTATAATGTTTATTTGTGTATTATGCTTAAAAAGCTAGCGTCTCTCTTCACATAGAAATTTTTGTCAACACTCTTCTGCTACACATCAGTTAAGAAGGCCCCAAATAACTTTTAGGGAAAATCATGCTAAGATCCCAATTAAAAAATAATATTAAAAAGATCTTATAATTTGTCAATGACAACTAAATGAGAATTATTGATAAGTGAATGAGCTAACATTATAAGTTATGTGACTTTTTATATTAATTTTTGTAATTAGGACCATGTTGTCATTTTCCCTAACTTATACTCGTTACATAATTAATGAACGATGATTTTGTCAGCAACATGCCTTTTAAAAACCTACACTATTTGCCTCTTCAGGATGGAAGCAGCATAGAGAGAACAAAGAAGTAAAAGGGGTAAAATAAAGGTGGCTTTTGTTACTCCATATCCCTTACTATCAACCAAATATTTTTCCCTAAATTTAGAATAAATTTCAGCTTTATTCTCAAGTTTATCAATTATATTTTCTTTATTTTATGTAAGTAAATTATATTTTCAATTTCCTAATTTTAATATCATTAGTCTCATTAATTCAATGGAGTAAACTAAAATTTTAAATAAATTTGGCAGACAAAATGTATTCTTAAGCCTAACATTAAAATATTAAATTCACATTTTTTAAAACCACTCTTGACTATAATTTTATAAGTTTTGTTTTTCATAAATGTATGTATTTAAATAGGAGTACACTTAAGAAATCATTGCCTTATCAAAAAAACATGAAAGATTATTGATATTTCATTTTAAAACATGGTAATTAATTTAATTTTTTTGAATTCTGATAAAGTAGTATGAATTAAGTATCCTATATTTACATTAGGAGTAGGGGCGGACATGTCCGGGGGCCAAGGGTGGGGGAAATTTACCTATATAAGAATATTTTTTAAAAAAATTACCGGATTAAGGCACTGTTAAAAAAATTTACTGAAATAATATAGTTGGTAGCATCAAAGTGGCGTCAGTGCTAATGGTGCAAGGTCAATAAAGACTAACACCCTGCCTTTATTATTTTTTTTTAAAAAAAAAAATTGTATGCAGGGCATATCTCAAGCCGATACGCCCTGCTCGAAAAAATAAAGCTACAAAATTTTGCAGCTTTAATAAAAGCTGCAACGAGCAGGGGCGCAGAGCACAACCCTGTATTAATTTTTTTTTTTAAATGAGAGCAGGTGCTCTCTTTAAAAAAAAAATAATTGAGAGCAAAAAAAAACATAAAGCTGTTGCAATTGCAATAGCACAGGGGCGTGCTTTTTGACGTCCATGCTTTAACTTTATTAAAAAAAACAAAATTGAATAATTGCTGGACCCTCATGCACTTCTACCTCTTTATATTAAACATACACACGCAAATTTACACACAAACACTTATCGGCAGAAGCAAAAGGAGAGACAGGAGAAAATCAGTCCTCCTCAATCTTCCTCCTTGCCCATTTTCTTGCAGTTTTATTTGTTTTTTTTTATCACATTCTGTTTTTTCATTTCTTTTGTTAATTCCTTATATACGTTGTGTTTCTTCTTCTTCTTAATTGTAATTTGGGTTGTTGTTATTTGTTTTATCTGTAATTTGTTCTTCTTTTTCATAATATAATATAAGCAAAAAAAAAAAAAGAATCAAATTCGTTCATTTGTATGTTATAATGGTTCTAAAAATATAGGGGCAAACGGATTGAGCTTTGAAGGTGAAAAACAAGGAATGTATATTGTTCAAAGCATGTCGAGAGTCTCCTCATGCGAGACACATGCCAAAAACCTACCCGGATAAGATGTTCCTGCAATTCTGGTGGGATGTCATCTGGGTCATGGACATCTTCTGACCCCTATTAGGCTCGCCTCACCCTTAAGGCATCACAATCTCCTGTGTTCCAAACAACTTGTGATCGGTTGCTGCACCTCCTCATTAAGAACTCCCCACTCTTTGGGGCCAGACTGAATTTCACGGGCGCGTTGATGATACATTTGACTAATAAAAATTTATCCTCACACAACATATTATTAAGTTACTAATTATTTACTCTCTAAATAAATAAATAAAATTCAATATTATATAATAATAAAAAATAAAAATTAATCAAAAAAATAAAAATTCATAAAATATATATATAATAAATAATTTTATTTATTATATTGAATTATTTTTTTATTTAATTTTCCTATGCAACTTTGGTGTTTTTCTCTAATGTACTACATAATAATGTACAACATATTTTACAAAATCTTTCAATTAATTAATTAATTATTAGTCTAACATATTTCTTTAATTATATTTAGCTAATAATAATATTTTACAAATTATAAATCAAATTATTGATTCACAAAATATTAAATAATTAGTCATCTATCTTAAGGTTTTTAATTGACATACAAAATAAATAATTATGTATTATATAATAAAAACTAAAAAATAATAGTTTTGTCCTTTAAATTTCAAAATGATATTTTAGTCCTCAAAATTCAGAAAATACAAATCAGTCCTCAAATAGTGACAAATCTGTCCTCGAATTTGAAAATGACGAATCAGTCCTCACATTTCAAAAATGACAAATCAGTCCTCAAATTTTGGAAATGAATAATCAGTCTTCAAATTTGAAAACTAAATTGATTAAAATTTCCATAATATCTCTATTAACCCCAAATAAACTATTTACACAACATTTAATCAGTAAAATATCCTATAATATAAAAATCTTAAACTTCTTAAATAGAAAAATTAGTTTTAAATTTCTACAACAAACAAATAATAAATATAAATCGCTTTAAGATTTACTATGACTCATTCACTACATAAATACAGTTTCTATTGTCAAAACTCAAAACTTCCCTAAAATTCTAACTCCAAAATTTTTACTAACCAACTAAATACTACCATCATTAGAAAGACAAAAATATGTACAACAACTTGTATGAAGAAAATTTGTTGAAAAGAAACTACTTTAGCTATCTAAATAATCTTATAAAGTAAATAACATACCTTAAAATAGCTTTCAACTCTTCTATTCTCCTCTCCTTTCCTCACACTACTCTCTCGTCTCTCCCTCTGCTTGTCTCTCCCTCTGCTTGCTTCTGTTGGCATGTGTGTGTAGGTGAATTTGTTTGTGTGTATGTTTAATATAGGAGGTTGAAGTGCTCTCAGCAATTATTCTTTTTTTAAAAAAAAATGTTAATGCAGGGGCACCCCTGCTCTCTCACGTTGAAATGCTTTAAAAGCTGCAAAAGCATTTTGCAACTTTAATAAAAGCTGCACAATTTTTTTTTTTTTAAGAAATAAAGCAGGGCGTGAGAGACGCCATGCATACAATTTTTTTATTTTTTTTAAATAATAAAGGCAAGGAGCACTTGTAACATCCTTCTAAAATTACCATTTAAATAATTATTTTATACCTAAACGTACTTAATTCCAGTCAAAATAAATCATTCCATAATAAAATTCATATCAACAGTCACTCATTGTTTATATTATAAGTTCTAGTATGCAACAGAATAATCAAAATATGCAACGTACCAAAAGAGGCCCTAAAGTTTAGCAATATACATCAAATTATACTCGTATAACAAAATAAGACATACAAGATTGACAACTTTGATTATGTCTTGGACGCCTTCTTCCCCTTGGTATTCTTGCCTAAAAAATTAAAAAAAATGATGGGGTGAGTCACAAAGACTCAGTAACCACATATCCAATTTAAAAGGTATACAGGGAATGATTACAAGATAGTTAAACAGGCTAAGTATCCATTGTATATCAATAATTCTGAATAATTCACCAAACTGATTAATAATTTCAAAATATTCAATATGCATGTAACTCCCTCAACCCTCTTTATAACCGCTAACAGAACCCATGGGCTACAATATAATATGTTTAATCTCTTTGACGAAATTATTCCAAGCTCACCAATGATGAGGTGTAGCCCGGCCAAAGGCTACAGAACTCATATCGGATCATAGGTTCCCTTTCTCTCGAATATAGAAAGGTGTCACTGTCCCAAGGGCTTACCCTAATCCTGATCAAAGGATTTGGATGATACCAAGGGCAATATCCAGCCATCCAATGTGCGCTCAGTGGCAGCAACACCACGTGGTATGAAATCAATCTCCTACAATCACATCTCATCTCATCTCAACCCAGAATACCTCAATATGTAGTGCATTATCACAATTTTCAACATCAACAATTCACAGTTATGTTCAATATACAACATCATGCATAAATTTCCATGATTTCAAAATAAACAATTTTAATTATAACAATATAAATAGTTTAAGCCTACTTAACTAAAAATTTACCTTCAAACAAATATCTCACACATGGATACATTTTCATTGGTAACACAAACTGTAATATATTTATATCGTTTAAATATATATAAGCATACACTTACAATCACTTCAACATGTATACAAGATAAATTAGAAGGTGGTTACTTCAAGTTCTTGACACAACACTAACCGTGAGAGAAATTAGTCCCCTTTAAAAATAAATACATAATCATATGTTAATAGAATTAACACTGATTACTAACATCTTAATAAAAAAATTTAATTAAACTATTATCTCATTTTAGTTTTCCTAAAATAAAATAACAATTTATCTATTCTTCAGTTTTTAACCTAATATTAACTTTTATAAGTATAACCCAATTTATTAAATAATCTCCAAACCTCAAAATCACACCAATCTCTAATTTAAAATCTCAGATCTCAATTCATAATTTCATGCAGTTCAAAGATTTAGTAAAACTAACTGATTAAATTTATTTACTGATCTTGCTTGACATATATATAACCTTCTATTATCAAAACTCATAATTTTACCAATGGTCTAATCCTAAAATTTTCAATAATCAATACTATTTTATCCTCTTTAGAAAGAGAAAAATAAGTAGACCAACTTTCACAAAGTAAGTTTATTGAAGAGAAATTAATCTAACTACCTAAATAATCCTATAAAATAAATAACGTACCTTAAATAAGCGCTTTTTTTCCTTTTTTCTTCCAATCCCATCGTCACTCTCACTCACACTCTTCTAATTACACTCACAAGCTCTATTACACATTTAAGCACCGCACATACATATATATAATAGGATTAAGGCGGTGGATTTGTGGCGATGGATTAGAATCATTTTATATATATATATATATATATATATATATATATATATATATTTAATAATGTTATAGCATTGACGCCACTAATGACATCGTGTCTGACAACGCTACCAACTACATTATTTTAGTAAATGTTTTGAACAGTACCTTAATCTGGTAATTATTTTTAAAAATGTTCTTATATAGATAAATTTCTCCCAAGGGTGGCCACCGCCGCTAAATGTAAAAAAATATTATAAACAAATAAAAGATCGACCCATAATTAAAGCCTCCGATTGGGCTACTTTCCTCCTTAGGCCTTTGTTTGTTTTCATATGCATTAAACAATATATATATATATATATAATAAAAAGGGGGCCCACAACCTTTAATTATTTCCAAGCCTAATTCTTTCTACTTTTCCGAAATGTTTCATCTCTAATTCCACCACCCCCTAAAAGTAAAAAGTATAATAAACAAATGAAAGTGGGGCTATAATTAAAGCCTCCGTTTGGGCTACTTTCCTCTTTAGGCCTTCGTTTGTTTCCATATACATTAAAAAGAAATAAAGAATATAATAATAAAAGGTGTGGCTCATAACCTTCAATTATTTCTGATCCTAATTCTTTGTAATTTTCCAAAATCTTTTATCTATAATTCCACCGCCCCCATAATAGTAAAAAGTATTATAAACAAATGAAAGGTGGGGCCCATAGTTAAAGCCTCCATTTGGGTTACTTTCCTCCCTAGGCCTGCGTTTGTTTTCATATATATTAAAAAAAATAAAGGATATAATGATAAAAGGTGGGGCACACAACCTATTACCCAGGTGGAAATAGGTCAGGTCAGACCAGCCCCTTAACAGGCCAGGCCTGTTATGTATGGAAGCGGCCTGAGCCTGGCCTGTGGCCTATAACAAGCTTATTTTTAGGCCTGAACCTAGCTTGTTAAAAGGCTTATATTTTCAAAAATCCTATACCTAAGCTAACAGGCCACAGGCCCTAAGGAAAACAGGCCGAAACAAGCCTCCTACGTTTACAGGCCGAAAACAGGCCTCCTATATTTACAGGCCGAAAATAGACCTAATTGATTAAAGATTTGATGTCAATTTTGAGTTTGTGTCTTTTTTATTGTACTTTTACTCATAATATAACATTTTTTATTTTCGCCCCCAAATAAAATTCCTAAGTCCCCACCTTACTTGGGAGCCCTCCATTGTTTTTAATGACAAATCCACCAACCTTTCCCTATATATATATTTTTTAATAGACATTAAAGTATATACTCCCTTCGGTTCTAATTATAAGACAATATTTAGAAGTTAGCTTTGGTCCTAATTATAGGACAAGTTTTTAATTTTTGTCAACTTCTTCCTAAAATACCCTTATTTTATTCTCCTAAATGTGTTTGGTTTTTGGTGAGTGAATGTATGTAGGTGTGAAAACTCTTTTTGTCAGTAAAACTTTTAAATTATTAGATTTTAATTTATTTATCGATCAGCTGACATTAATTTTGCGTGTTTGTGTGTGTGTGTGTGATAGATATGTGAGTATATGTGTGTCTATGCACACACAAATATATAAATGTATATATGTACACACACACATACCATATATACATATGTGTGTAGGTCTATAGACACACATATATATATCTGTGTGTGTGTGGACACACACACATATGTATAGATATGTGAGTGTCTGTGTGTCTAAGTACACACAAATATATAAATGTATATATGTACAACACATATACGTATATATACATATGTATGTGTCTACACACACACATATAAGTGTGTCTATATATGTGTGTGCGCGCGCGCGCGCACATGCACACATATATGTGTGTGTATTTATGTATATGTGTGTGTCTGTGGAGAGTGTATGTTGTGTAGATGATGTATATATAAATTCATTCATATGTGTGTACACATATATGTATATATAGTAAGACCATCATTTCAATTTTAAAAAACATGAAAAGGAAAATTCTAAATCAGAGAGATATGTTGCAGGTGTTATTGATTCACTTTTATTAATGTCATTTAAAATTGATATAAGGGCAATTTAGGAAAATGAGTAAAATTAACTAATTTAACTCTTTTTTTTAATCTTCCAAAAATTAATTAAATATGTCTTATAATTAGGACGGGCTATTTTTTTTCCCCCACAGGTATTTGCTCTCTTAATTAATTCAAAGCATGGGATTGAAGATAAGCATCACGTATCCATTATTGGTCCAAGCTAATTAATACTTATCTCTTCAGTCATCATGTTCCGACCATTATTGATTTATTGGAGAACCCAGCCCCACGCCACTTTAATAATGTTACCACATGATTATATTCATGCGTTGCGTCTCTCTCCCACGTCACTTCATCTGATGCCACCGTGCCTTTCTTTCTGAATTTTTATAAGATCACAAGAAAGATATTTAATCATTTAAAAATCCGATAATTCCTTAAAAGTATGTAGTGACAAACTCTAATTCAGGAAATCATTATAAGTTTATGTTATCATTAAACTTTAGTTATTAAATCCATTTCTTGTGAGGTACTGGGAGTTCTCCTCTTACAGTTTCATCTAATTTTTAATTGGGTGTGTAAATAATAACATTCCATAAAAAGTAAGCTATTATAATAATATTATTTTAATATTCTTTCAAATTTTGAACTGAACAATTATTTATATTATTTAATTTACGATTATAATTTATTCATAAATATACAATTTTAATTATATTAATAAAATTCTCTATAAATATAATATAATACTTATTAATTATTTATATACAAATTTATTATATTAATTATTTTTATAATTATACAGTACTTATTAAATTTAAGCTTATTATTAACATTTATATTTTAATGTTATTTATTTATTATAATTTAAGCTTATTAATTATATTTATGTATACTTATTTTTTAAGGAAGTGGATGGGATATACTCCCTCTGGTCCTTATTATAAGGAACCAACTACCAAATGTATTTGATCATTTTTATAAGGCACTTGCTTGTTTCCAAGGAGTATTGATTATTTTTTTTTTCATGTATGCCCATAATTAATAGGGGTAGTAGATGAGAGTAATAATAACATAACATTAGAATTTAGTGTAAATAGTAGGGGTAATATTGAAAATTACCTAAATTATAGGACAACTTTATTGACTTTAACTGATTTTATTGGTTTGTGTGATTTATTAGTTGGTGCCTTATAATAAGAACTAGAGGGAAAGGACTAGAGGGAGTATATCCTTACACGTGTCCTCCCATATTCTTCTCCCTTCCTCTCCATCATAGACACGTGTGTCTCTCAAAGACCACCCATTTTCATTACATCCATGACAATAATTACATCAAAGAACCCCCCCAGGAAGAAATGATTGTAAAGTTATTCTTCATGACTCAAATCTATTCCAATCAAGAGGAAGGTGAATGGGTGATATCGCACTTGATGCCTAATGTAGTCCCAAAATGATAGGAATGCGTTCTTCGTAGTCATTATTCACATTACTTGGCTCTGTTTAGAGTAGGATAATCTGGCCGAATTAGTTGGACCGTCTCGTTTAAATCCTAACCCTTTAAAGATCAGTCTTATAAAATAAAGCCTCCAATAATTAAATGAAGTCGGGCCTAAAAGCTTATTATTATTATTATTATTATGCATATCCATAATTAAACATGATATTCCTTATTCATTTGTTAAATATGAGTGAGCCAAAAACTACTCGGGACATTTGAATCATGAGCTGAGGCTCGTGATTAGAAAAATAATAACAACTTATGTGTAGAAGTTCTTCCACCAACAAAGACATTTTTTCAAACAAAAATTAAAGAACAATATTGCTAGAATATGTATGATATTTGATTGTTGGACTATTGTAACTTTTGAAGGATACATATGTTTGATTATGAATTAAAAACTGTGTTTATTTGTTGCATGATATGTATTGTTTAAACCACAATACTAACAACATTTATTTAATAAATTAAAACTTTAATTATTATAATTTACTAATTATTTTTTAAAAAAAAAGAAGTTAAAATCTAGAAAATAGTTTCCAACCTTGTAGAGGTTAGGCCTTAAAAAATATATGTTTTTCTTACTTTAGAAAAATTAATAATTAATCTAATAACAAATGTATGGCATAAAAAGAAAAATTAAATACTTAATAGAGACACTTCTCTCCAATTTTTTATCGTATAAAAACAATTTTATTTCATTTATTTTTATTTTGTATCTTAGCGGTGCCCATTTGATGCAATGCCCTATTCCCTATAATCATGATGCAATGCCCTGTTCCAGCAAGGGTCCGGTATTCTTGCTCGCAGAGCTGGACTATACCGTTTAAGTCAGATTTAAATAGTTTGGATCTAATTTTTTTTATTCTTTTATTTTTTATAAAAAATAATTTAAATGAGTAGAAAATATAAAATAAAGATAATATCTAAATTAATATTTTATAAAATATTAATTGAAGTTGAAGTTGGGCTTGAGCGCTTCAAATACATAATATTTTTACTCATAAAGTAGAGTCTACTATGGTTAGTGAAGTACAATCAAATATCTTTGATATTGATGATAATGATAAAGAAGATGTGTAGTCATCTGTTGTTAGTGGTACACTTTTTATATTTTATGTGTTTTATTTGTCGTAGTGGACTGTGGACAGTAATTTGTTTTTTATTACGAATTGATCATTGTGTTCATTTGTTGCATCATTTATATTGTTTGGATATTAATGTTGATAATATTTATTTGATAAATTAAAACTTTAATTGTTGTATTTTACTAATCATATTTCTTTAAGAAAAGAAAACAGACAAAAAATAGTTAAAATTTATAATAATAATTTTCGAACCTTAGAGGGCCGGCCCTGCCCTGATACTCTCGGGCCGGATTTCAAAAAACATTTATTTTTCCTCTTTTGGACCTTGAAGGGCCGACCTTGTTAGGTCATAGCGCTTTAAGGGCCGGCTGATTCTTAACTCTAAATTTAGGTAATAAATGGCATCACCAAATACACCTGGATCACACGCCCACGCCCACGCACACGCACGAGTAACATGGATTCCACTTGAAATTAGAGTTTTAAGACTCGGACTGGACCGGACTCCCGATCTGTTTCACACTATTAAACCGTTATGGAAAATGAGCCACGTTGAACCGCAATTCGCCATTAAGCCGCCGACCGTAACTGCTAGAGAATAACCGGACGGATGATCAGAAAAAAGCAACATGAAAGAAAGAGGAGTGCGCAAAAAAGCTAGCATGCAAGCAAAGTTCTCGAGCCAGTTTAACAAATTAAATCATTCATCACTTTTGTGTTCTTCCAACCAGTTAAAGAGAAGGTTAGTAGAGGAACCCACTTCTTCCGTCAAATCAGACCGTCGGAGATATCGAGAAAAGAGATTTGAAAAAGATGAAAGAAGAAACTAAAAAATGGAGGCATGAAGTGATCGATCGCTCTTGATGTGCCTGACAGCTGGTGTTGTGTATGAATTCCTCCCTCCCATTTTTTTTTTTTTGTTTATTATTTCAACTTTCGAGTCCTTGGAAGTCAAAGCAAAAAACGATCTGATTTATATTAAACTTTCATGCATTAAGGCCGATGAAAGAAAATAAATCAGAATTAGGGAAAATTACACCAGAGTCTCAAAGATCAGAATTAATTACGAAAAAAAATTCAAATTAAAATCTCATAACAAAAAAGTCTCAAAATGTTTGTGGGACTTTTTTATAATTAATTACCTAAGATGACAAAATCATTTAACAACTGGAAATGTTATATTAATAACTAGAAATGCTATGTTAACAACAAAAATTCTCAGTTGTTAATATGTCATTTTAAGTTGTTAATACGACTTTTTAAGTTATGATAATTTTTGTTGTTAACATAACATTTCCAGTTGTTCTTATAACATTTCCAATTGTTAAAAGTTTTTATCATCTTGATAATCAATTACAAAAAAGTTTCAAAGGACTTTTCTAAAAGGGGATTTTGGTTTGAGATTTTTTTGTAATTTTTTTGGGTCCTTGGGACCTCCGTGAAATTTTAAAAGTTCACTAGGTTAAATAAGTTTGTTTTTATACCGTTAAAATCAGATTGTGTGATTTACCTTCAAGGCTATTTTTCTGATTTGTTTTCTTTCATAATCAACCTCTATTCTATAATGACTAGTGGCGGTGGAATCAAGAATTTTAATGACAGGAGGTGAAAATAACAAATACTATATCATGAATAAAAATATTTGAAGTGTAACACAGACTTAATGTATAATTTTTTTAAAAAAAAATATTAAATAAATTAAAACTACTTCATTTAACTCTCATTATACATATTTTCATATTATTAAACTTATCTATAATTGAATCTATGAGTCAAAAAAAAAAAAGAATCAGTGCTAAAGTCCAAAAAAAAAATTCTTTTTTAATATATATAATCAATAAATTGGTTTTCTATTCTATTTTAAAATATGTTCTTGATTATCTTCATAACAGAAAAAGATCATTCAATAATATATATAATAGGCCGGTTGTAATATATGACACGTCCAGAGAGAACTAGTAAATCAAACAATAACGTGAGGATCCTCATAATTTCAGTGGACAATATACATTAATGGCGTTGCTTCTATGAAATTGCAAGGAAGGATACAAAATAAATAATGGGGACAATTATATAGAATCATCCCAGCTTATATAAAAAATGAATGACGTGCGTGACTAATTAATTAAAAACTGACTTTAGGTAGGAAAAAACAGGAAAACAAAAGGAAGGTTTTGATGATGCATTATAACGCAAAGGAGAGTGTATTTAGACTTGTTCCAGGTCTTGTAAAGTGAGAAAAAAAAAAAAAGTGAGCTTTTCACTAAGTACCTTTGATTATGAATCCTTCAGTAATATTTCATAAATTCATAGTCCTTCAATGTCGTTTTTTTCCCCGTTGTGCTTCCGCATTGAAAAGAAATTCTTTAGTATTAATAAAATTCTAAAGAATATATAAAACTCTAGTGGTACAATATTTACAATATTTTATAGCATTCTTTTAGCCGACAGAAATTGTGTGTGTGTGTGTGTGTATTAAAAGACACTACTTTGAAAAGAGCTCGCATTATCTATTTGCTTAATACCGCATTCGACCTTTATTACTAAAGGCAACGAACACAAGATGGGATTGCATGGACCCCAAAAGCAAACTTTTCCGGTTTTCCAAAGATGGTGCGAATTTTGCTAAGAGATAGAGTAATAATATTATAATTAAGTATTTTTATAAACAATTTTCAAATATAAAAAATCTTTATTAATTATGATGATACCCCAAAATTTGATTCATTCAGCTTTTTTGTCTGTCAATATTGACAACGTCTACCACTTTCGCCCTAATGCTTTACTATTAGTTTGGATTAGTTTTTGAAAATGATTTTTAGGATTTATGTAGTAAGTATGTAAAAGGAGTTTTATCTTAATTTTTACAAACGTAGGTTTTGAGAGTTTTCAAATACTACCTTAAATATAATAAAATATAATAGATGAGAGATATTAATTATAAAATGCTCCTCTCATATGTATTTTATAAGTGATTCTCAAGTGCTGACCAAAAATAAATTAGACTAAGTGATTCTCAAGAAGGCTACAACGTATCCGCCTGGGCCCTCTTGTGTTGCGTCACTCTCACACATCACTCCAGCCATGTCATTGTGTTCATTTTTTTTAATCAATCATGGAGTACTCCCAAAATTCCACTTAGATGCCATTGTTTTTTGGGCTAAGTGTAATTTAAGCAATAATTATGTTTTTTTTTTAAAAAAAATGAGCGTAACAGAATTAAGTTTTGAAAGACACACACACACCTTTTAAAATGGAGTAATTTTAATAATTATATTAAATTAGTTTAAATGTCATCTCTGTTTTATATGGGATTCACTTGTTTTCCCTCTAATATTTTAATAAATATGTTTGGGACAATTTAGTGGCATTGTTAAAATTGTGCCTTTTTTAGAAGATTGTATATATTTTTGCACTCTTCAAAACTTAATTGCACTAGATGCTTCTGATGAAAATCTTCATGACTAAAATTGCACCTTAGCCTCTTTTTTTCCGTTACAATTTTATTTCTTCAAATACATCCTACGGCCTTCACTTTTTCTTTTTAAAGTAGCGCTAATATAATCTTTATCCTTAAGTTTTTGCTCATTTTGGTTTTAATCTTTTAAATTTTATTTCGTTTAAGATATTGGTCCCTATAATTTAATAAAAACTTGAATCATTATGCCTCTTGAGAGACCAAAACCCATTTTTTGAAACTTGAGGAATCAAACTAAATTAAAAGTAAATTTGAGGGACAAAAAATTATATAACACTTAAAGTTTTACTTAAATGATATAGTTTGTTAGAAGTTAGATGACAACAGTAGTACACAATTTGAGGCTAGTAAAATATCTGTTTTTACAAAAAATACCGGAGGGATACATAAAAAAACAAAAATGACAGAGAAATAACCTGAAAATGGAAAATGACAAATTAGGGTGTCAAATGTATAAAATGCCAAATGATTCCGCATGGACATATTTGAAATTTTGAAATGTTGGGAAAAAACATAACAGACATCGATCTTTTTTTTTTTTTAATAAAAAAAAACCCTTAAAACCTCTAGCTATTGCCCACTAGAGCTCTGGCTCCAACGAACGCCTGGTCATTAGCTATATACAAATGACAATATTTCATGATGAGTCTCACAATCGGATTCATGATATTTATATGGCATCCTCAACTATTTACTATTTTTTGGTTGAAATAATTTTTTATTAGTTATTTAAGACCTTTCCAGTTTGAAACTTCCTTTAATATCTTGAAACATCCCATTGTAAAATTTGTTGAATTCTGTTGTTATTTGCTAATCAAGTGTATAGCAAATAGCAAATGTGTAATCCATATCAATTTTTTTAAAAAAATTATGTTATTTTTTAAAATTTTACCCTTAAAATATTTTATGCAGTAATTATTTTTAATTATCACTATTAAAATTCAATATAATATAATGGAATAGGTAATATTAACTTTAAACATGCTAACAGTTAAATAATTAAAAATTTTAAAAAATATTTTTAAGTTAAAAATAAATTTAAAATAGAAAGTACACTTCTAAATTTAAACTAAACTTTGATTTTTTTTTTAAAAAAAGAATCAATTATCCATATGAAAAAAAATATATATATATCTCCCTATTGGCATTTCCAATATCGGAAGGAGCCGCTCTTCCCTTGTTCTTTCTGTACGGATAATGCAATCAAACGTGTTTACTAGAGGAAAGGAAGCCATTTTCCTTATCCATATGCCTATTTTGGAATTGGCTTAGGTCCTTTTCTTTCTTATATCCGCTGCGTCCGTTGCCTTAAAACGGTATCGTTTTTTACACAAAAACCACACACACCTAATCCTTAAAAAAAAAAAAAAACCTCAGAGCACTGCCATATAGTAAAACGATAATTCAGGATGCTGAATGGTACTAAAAATTTCTTCATAATCTTAAAAAATTATTTCAGAATCTTAAAAAAAAAAATTTAGGACACTGATTATTACTAAAAGGGTACTGACTGGTACTGAAAGAATAATTTATAATCTTAAAAAACTATTTTATGATCTTGAAAAAATATTTTAAACTATATTTTTAGTAGTACTAAGAATCAGAAATAATTTTTCAAGATCCTAAAATAATTTTTTCAATATCATGAATTATTTTTATAGTAGCAGTTAGTATCCTTTTACTACTAATTAGTGCCCTAAAATAATTTTTCAAGATCCTGAAATATTTTTTTTAAGATCCTGAAATAATTTTTTAAGATTATGAAGAAATTTTTAGTACCATTCAGTATCCTAAATTATCATTTTGGCAGTGCTCTGATTTTTTTTTTTTAAAGGATTAGGTGTGTGTGGGTTTTGTGTCAAAAACGATGCAAGGCACCGGGCGCAGCAGATTTAAGAAAGAAAAGGACCTGAGCCAATTCCGCCTATTTTTCTCTTGAAAGTGTTTAAAAGGGTGTAATGTTGCCTCTGATTGATGAAAATATTAAAGCTTAACATTAGTTTTTTAATGATTAGAGCTACTACTTTATTTCTTTGTAGCATTTCTTTTAGGGTAAAATTGATCCCTTTCAAAATTCTAGATACTTGTAAGTTGTAACTCATGTGTAAACTTTTTGGATAAAAATCTTAACAAAAATTATTTTATAATATTTAAATAGTAAAAATTATTAATACTTTCCAAGATTACCCTCCAAATTAATGTATCTCAATTACTTTAAATTTCTTCCTTATAAGTACTCCTCCATTTCTTTTTATAAGAAACAACGGTAACACATGGCCTGTTTGGTCCTTTTTATAAGAAATATTTAAAGAATGTCTTATTTTTTTATTAGTTATTTTTCCATTTCATCCTTATTTAATTACCCAATTTAAAGTCAGTATAATCAATTTTCACAGCCTCCAAGGGTCTAGAGTTTTATTCCCTTGTTCTCTCTCTTCTACAATAATTTTTTATTATAATAGTTTTCTTACTGTTTCTCACTACTAGAAAATAGTAAATTTGTGACGGAATATTTTTCATTGCAAAATTGTGATCTTTTGCGACGGAATTTGAATTCCGTCGCAAAATTCCACTTTTTGGCATGAAATTCAAATTCTGTCGTAAAAAGGCAAACTTTTGTGACGGGAAAAAAATTCTATCGCAAAATTTAGCCTTTTTGCGACAGAAAAAAAATTCCGTCTCAAAATTGTGACTGAAAAATAATTAAAAAAGAATTTTGCGACGGAAAAAAAATTCCGTCACAAAATATCGTCTTTTTGCGATGAAAAAAAAAAATTCCGTTCCAAAATTTTTCAAATTTGCGACGGAAAAAAATGCCATCCCAAAATTTTGTCAGAAAAATAATTAAAAAAAAATTTGTGACGGAAAAAATATTCCGTCGCAAAATTTCACTTTTTTGGCTGCCAACTTCGCCCTCCCCTTCCCATTTTTTATTTTCTTTCTTCAACTTCCCACTCCTCCGATTTTTTCTCTCATTCTTCATTCTTTCCTTTTGTTTTTCATTCCTTTCTTCATTTTCTTGTATCCTCCCCCTCCCCGATTCTCTCTTTCATTTCATTACTTTCTTTCGTTTTTCATTGCTTTCTTTTTCTTCTTCTTCAGTCACGTGGGATCTCAGTATTGCTTCTTCTTCTTTCCTAGGTTAGTGGTTTATTTTCATTGCTTTCGTCTTCTTCTTCAGTCACAAGGTGACATATTTTCTTGTATATGTGCTTTTGTTTTCCAATACAAGGATTCTTTGTTTTTGTCTATTGCTTGACTTATAAATCCATGATTCATACCTATATGCATTGCCGATTTTAATTCGGGAGTTGCTTATAATTCTTTTGTCACTTCCCAAGTTGAACTCGTTGATTGTGCTCTTGCCAAATGGGTTGCCTGCTTGTATCTTTCGTTGATTGAACTCGTTGACTCATGCCAAATCTTAAATCTGTAATAATAATACACGAATTCCAAGAGCCAACTTAATATGTAAAATGTTTTTTCCTTAAAAAAAAATATATAAGTTCTTTACGTTGTGACAAAAAATGCTAATTTTGCATTCTTGCCGATCGTCTTAGCCGTTGACTTTCACTTGACAGGAGATATTTTTTTTTGCTCGAATTGACAGGAGGTATTGACATTGCTTTAGGATTATTCTTTTATTGGTCTAAAAACTATTTGCCTTGTTTTCTTCAGAGCTTTTCTGTTTTTACATTAGTGTCCAAATTAAACCATATGTAATTTTGTAAGAATCGCACTCACTTAATATCTTCCTATAATTGATAATTTATTTGAAAAAAAAACAGTAAATGAATACATATGATTAATTGATAATCCTCTTTTTCCAATACATATGATTAAATGAATACATAATTCTCTCTTCCTCAAAATATTTTGATAATCCTCTCTTCCTATAATCCATGAATACATTTGAAAAAATTCTTTGTTTTTGTTTGTTTTCTTTTTTTATATGATTAATTGATAATTTATTTTCCCTCAACTTCTACGTAATTTTAATAATTTTATGTTTATAAATATTTTTTATGATTTTTTTAAATTTAAATTTTTTAATTAAATTTTGCGTCGGAAAACATAATTTTTTCCGTTGCAAATTTCAAAATTTGCGATAGAATTAAAATTCTGTCACAATTGCGAGGCATTTTTTGCGACGGATGAATTCCATCGCAATTCTATTTTGAGACGGAAAATTAGAATTTTACGACGGAATTTTTCCGTCGCAAAAAACCAATTTTTTTGTAGTGTCTCTTATTCCCTATCTCATCATAAATAAGAGTATTTTAGTCAAAAAGTGTTATAATTTTGCCACATTTATTATTTTCAGCTAACATTTTGAACTACAGGATTCATTAAATGTTTCTTATAAAAAGAAACAAAAGGAGTAATTGGTAATGGTATTTGTGTAAAAGAAGAATTTAATGATATTGACTTTCTATAAAATGACTTATATTTAAAAGAAAAAAATACCGCTTAAAATTTAAAATCTTAAATCAATCTTGTTGACTATAAGAGTATAGATATTAACTATAAGAATATAGCAATTGACAACTTATTTTAATAATAAATCACTGATTTGGAATTTTGAAGTTTAATGGTATTTTGAAGTTTAATGGTATTTTTTAAAATATTTTTTCTTATTTTTAAAATTATAGAAACCTTCTAAAAGATAATTTATATTAAGGACAGGAGTGATAGTCTCTTATTCAGATTAATTTTGTCCAAAATATAAATATTAATTAAGTTATTTAAGAATTATCGTTTTAACTTTTTTTGACTGTATTCCCACTTCACACTGCCTGAAGGGAAGTCGCTCTCATCTTTCACCTTTTTTCAATCTTTTGTTTTTTCCCGTTAGTTGGATCCAACTAGATCATCATTATATTTAGGGCCAATTTGGTAAGAAAAATTAATTTTGATGGAACTAAAGGGAAGGGAATTGAAAAATTCTGAGGACTACTTAATATGTTTAGCACCCGTTGGAATGAAAATTAGTTTGATGAAATTAAAGGGGAAAAAAAAAAACAATGTATGTTTAGTAGGATGAAAATGATAATGTAACGAGAGGAGGTGAATAGTAAATGATTTTAATGCCCTTATATTAAAACAACTATTTTTTTTAAATAACTAGTTTTTTTAGAGATAAAATACTCTAACCACTATTTTGTTTTGCCTTAATAACACAGATCCCTTTATATTTTGAAAACATATACTTTAGTCTAAATCATTAACACTATTAAAGAATATTCTAAAAAGATTCTTCAAGTATGTTTTTAAATTTAAAATCATATTAAAATAAATATTGTTTACTAATTCACCCCTCATTATATCAAATCCCTAATTTATCTTTTAATATTAATGTTCATTAATGATGTATTTAATATTTTTACTAAATTTCATTTAAAATAATATTTAGTAATTTTTTTATGTGGTAAATATTAATAACTTGTTTAAAATGTGAGTAAATATTTTTAAGAATATATGTTTAATGAAATATTATTAAAAATTTTAAATTATACGTTATTAATATGCGAATCTCATAGTAATATCATTTTATAATTATAAAACTTAATTGAGTGAGTGTGTATATATATATCATTACAAAACATCATAATACGTATTTAAAAATTACATGATAATTTTTTAAAAATAAAAGAGATTAAAAATTTAAATTTATAATGATAAAATTATTTAGCTTTATAATATGATCAGTTTAAAAGTATGACAAAAATTTAAAAATATATAGCACTAATTTTTTAAAAACTTTGAATTTTATATGTGACTAAATGATTATTTTTTTGCCAAAGATTACATAATTATCAAGTAATATTTATTTTAAGGAGGCATTTTTGTCAAAATAACAAGTCAATAAACTTAATGATCAACTAACTATTAGATGGATGGAAGTTGAATTTCAAAACTAGAAGAGAGGTTCATGCAACATATATTTTGATTTTAAGTGAGGTTTATATAGGTTTTCAAAATTTTTTTAAAGAAATGTCTCTATAATTTAGAGTAAATAGAGGAGAGGTTGACGTATTTTACTCTTTTAATAATAATAATGATGTTAAATTAATCATCTATGCTTATATCTATGTTAATGCCCTTAACATATTTAATTTAATTTAATTTTTCAATTAAAATGTTTATATTATTTTTTAAAATTTTACTCTTAAAAAATTTTATGCAGTAATTATTTTTAATTATTACTATTAAAATTATAATATACTGGAATAGGTAATATTAACTTTAAACATGCAAAAAAAATAATTTTTACATTAAAAATAATTTCAAAATAAAAATTACAATTCCAAATTTAAAAAAATTTGAATTAATTTTATTTTAAAAATAATCAATTATCCATATTTAAAAAAAAAAAATTCTCCCTATTGCCATTTCCCATATCCGAAGGAGCCGCTCTTCCCTAGTTCTTTCTGTACGGATAATGCAACCAAACTTGTTTACTAGAGGAAAGGAAGCCATTTTCCTTATCCACATGGAAGATTTTGAAAGTTGAAGGAAGATAAGTTGTTTAGTAGGAAGAAGATGAAGGGGAAGTAGTTGGTAAATAATCAAGAAATATCTATTTTACCCTTAAAAGTAATTAATTCAAAATTTTTTTTGCTAAAATATATTTTTAAAAAATATGATCTTATCAAGTTCAAACTTGTGTAAAAAACTTTCTCATTAAATTTGAATTTTCCCACCAAGTTCAAACATTCCCACCAAGTTTAAATTTGAGGGATATATTTATTAAAAAAATATTACTGTTCACATGTAAACTTGAGATCCACCAATTTTCATGGGATATGGTCTTTCTATATATAATGAAAGATTGGTGAGACCGAAAACTTGGATTCCCGAAAAGATTTGTTTGAAATGCATATCAAACGGAGGAGCTTGCGAATTTTCCTTTCCCTTCCCACCGGATTAATATACCAAAACAGGCCCTTTGTATCTATGTTAGGGAGAATATCATATGCTCGGGAATAAAAAAATAGGACTCCAAGCTTGTTAACTCATTATATATAAAGTAAGTATATAAGAATGATTTTGTTTCCATTTATATGAATATACTTATGATAAACACTTGAAGCAAGCATTTATGAATAATAAGATTCCAAATTTATAACCTCACATATTTTTACCCTAAAACAATGAGCATTAGTTATAAATTATAACTTATAAATAATCTAATTAATGGAAAATTGTAACCAGGTCCCAATTAACAAATTTGATAACAACCACATCTCTTAAAATCATCAAATTGTAGTGTACGTAGTCTCAAAAAGCTTAGGTGCTATTAATTCCATGTGAAAAATACAATTTTATGCCTCTTCATTTAAAATGAGAAGCCAATTAGAAGAGATTTGGACCACGTTTCCAGTGTGTAATCTGGCATCAAGAGAAAGATGCCAGATTATGCGCACAAAACAGAGTCAAAAGCTCTACTGATTTGGGGGGTTTTTTTTTTTGAAGAAAAAGAATAGGGGCAAAATTATATTTTTCATGTTTAGAATTAATAGTACCAATATCTCTTGAGACCTCATTGATAATTTTAGGGGACCTAATTACAATTTCCCCCTTAATTTATCAGTGTTAGAAATATAGATGACGAATAAAAAAAAAAAAGAAAGAATTATGTATGGCGTCAATAAGTCAACTAAAGAAGCAATATACTTCCAATCATTATAACAGAGTCAACTAAGGAAACAATAAACCGACGCCATTTAGCTAGTTAAAATGTTTGATTAAGGGCAAACAGACAAATCCCGTTAAGCAATGAAGTCTTAAAAAATAGATTTTTAATTATAATTAACGGTGTTTGAGAGAAATATATAAAATAATTTTTGTCTCAAGTAAATAATCACTTTTGGTGATTCCAAACTTGATCCCAAATTAAAACAGTATCTTTGTTTATTTTTATTCTGGTTTATCCTTTTTACTTGTCCTCCCATTTTCCTCTCCCTCATAGACACGTGTCTCTCTCAAAGACCACCCATTTTCAAAAGAACCATGGCAATAATTAGTTCCAATCATTCAAATGTGTGTTACTAGTATGAAATTTTAAGTATAAAAAAAAGGAGTAAACTTATTTATTCTCACTTTTTAATTACAATGCTTCGCCCAAAACTTTGCTTAAATGATAATCCCTCCGTTGGGGCTTGTTATAGGTCTTAATTTTTAGATTTATTTTATTTTTAAATAAAAATTTTAGCATGGATAATTTTTTATAATATATATATTATCCTGTATCCAATTTAGGGTTTGTGACCGCCTCTTTCACCACAAGTATCTGTTTTATGACTCAAACTCAAGATTTAGAAGGATCTAGAAGAGCCTTACACCACTAAATTAACAGGTTTGGATTCTTTCAGAATCTTTTTTCTTATTTTCTTCCCAATATTTGTTATCCTTCTTCTAATTTAAGAAAATAGATGGTCCAGATTTAATATTTGATAAAACTATTATTTTAAACATGAATAAATAAATAAATTTAAATGATTAAATCATGATCTATACAATTCATAAATGTAATAGAAACAAAATTAATAAAAAAAACTAATTTATAAAACACTATTAATATAGTTTTAGAAAATATTATATTTAAATCATCCATTTTTTCATCTAAGAGTAGAAATGAAACTTTGAAAAAAAAAAGAAAAAAGAGATTCCGAGAAAATCTACTCACCTAAATTAACTCTATGTTGGTTTAGCACATATTTTTAGAGGTGGTTAAAAACATATTTTGAAAAATACTAAATATTTAAATAGGCCTACTTTTTCATATGGCTTTGATGGAGGCTTTGAGGGAGGGTGTACAAACACTGCTGATATTTTTATTTTGTTATAATTGCAGAACTTTCATACATTTATGTTTTAATATTTTTCCGTTTAAATTTCTTTTAGACATTTTAATATTTAATAATAACTTTTCCCCGACAATATTTACTCACATATAGCATTTAAATTGGTAATCTACCCATACAACACACACTCAGATCTGTTCTATCCATACATATTCAGAAAATAAAGAGATGGACGAACATGTCCTATAACTTATGTTTAGGATTTTAAAATTAAAAAAAAAATAGAAAAAAATAGTGAAGTGTTGAGAAAATTCAAACCATGAGTGGCCCCATGCGAACTTAAGGCTTTGTTTGGGAGTTCCATTTTGGAGGGAAAGGAAAGGAAATGAAGGGTTTTGGTAGTCCCTTCCCTTGTTTGAGAGTTTTAAAAATAAGAGGGGAGGGAATCAATGATTTTTACAAATCCTCCAAAACCCTCCTTCTTCACAAAAATGAAGTTCCCCCAATATGGGGGGGTTTTAAGAGGGAACATGGATTAATTATTTTTTTACCCTTGTTCAAATAAAGCACTCTCATTATTTATGATCTTTTTTCTATTCTTAGAATGCACACGAAAAATATTTTTTAGAGAGAGAAAATACTTTTTAGAAAGAGAAATACTTTTTTAGGGGAAAATATTTTTTAGAGAGAGAAAATACTTTTTAGAAAGAGAAAATGCTTTTTAGATGGGAACACATTTCTAGAGAGAGAAAATACTTTTTAAAGAGAGAAATATTTTTTTAGGAAAAAAATATTTTCTAGAGAGAAAAAATACTTTTTAGAGAGAGAACGTGCTTCTTAGCTGGAAATATATTTTTAGAGGGGAACAAATTTTTAGAGAGAGAAAATGCTTTTTAGATGGGAACACATTTCTAGAGAGAGAAAATACTTTTTAGAGAGAGAAATACTTTTTTAGGAGAAAATATTTTCTAGAGAGAGAAAATGCTTTTTAGATGGGAACTTATTTTTAGAGAGAGAAAATGCTTTTATAGGGGAAAATACTTTTAGGGAGAGTTAATATTGTTTAGAGCGTAAAATACTTTTTAGAGAGAGAAAATACTTTTCTAGGGGAAAATATTTTTAGAAAGAGAAAATACTTTTGTAGGGAAAATATTTTTAGAGAGAGAGAAAATACTTTTTTATGGGAAAATATTTTTAGAGAGAGAACATATTTTTTGAATATAAAAATTACGTAAATAAATTTTTTTAGAAAATTTAAATTTAAATTTATTTATAAAGTATAATAATTATATTAATTTTTTAATAAAAGGATAAAATAGTAAAAATAACTCATTAATCCTCCATCTTCCTCCCTTACTATTTTTTTAACTCCCAAACAGGGGAGGAAATATCTTCCATTTCCCTTTCTTCTCCTCCCCTCCAAACTCCTTATATCTCTTTCCTTTCCTTCTCTTCCAAACACCCAAACAAAGCCTAAAGCGACTCCGTACGATACATGCGCGTAGAATCATTACCATGAAGCGACTCGCATAGTCGCATTGGGCGGTAGGATGAGTGGCCGACACACTAACTTGAATTATTATTAATTTACGTTATGGCACTTTCTTTTTCCGGAAGAAATTAAAAAAAAATCAATGAAGCAGACTACTAGTTTCTGGAGACGCTTTTTCCACTTCCTCCACAATAATGGCTTCGTCCTCTCCAAAACTGTCCTCTTCATTTTTGGTATGTGTGTATGATGAGCTAGGTAGCTATTTAATTTTTACTTCTATCGAATTCTTTTGACGTGATTCATGCATCAACAACTGCCTAACTTCTAGCTTCCTCTGATGATATTTATGATTCAGGTTTGGTTTTAAGCTATGCCTTGGTACAAAAGACAGTGGTGGACGTTTTGATAGATTTTCTTACAGAAGATGTTGATCAGAGCCTAAAGAAAGCCATTGTGCTAACGAACATGCTATATTTTGTATCAGCTGTGTTCAAATTCGGTGTTACTCACATATCAGAAGCTTACACAGGTCCTTTCAGTGTCATTATCTTCTGCACCGCCGCCTATACTATGGTAAACTATCTTTTATTTTTCTGCTTATTTTCTAAACATACTGAAATCGATGCTCTTAATTATATGTGTAAGTGTGAAAGCTTCTGTGTATGATTTAAAACCTTTCTTCTTAGAAACCGGCGACCCGGCCATATCCCTAACTTGACATAATGGTGACCTAAGGTTACCAGAGCCGGGAAATCAGGCTGAATCCATGGGGTCGACCCATTTAGACTCTAGCCTTTCATGGGTTAAATAAAATAAACCTTTTTAATGGATGTATTCATGATGTGAGAGAAGAAATTCATAATATTTTTACTTATGAAGTAGAGCCTACTACTCAAAGTAAAATATAATCAAATATCTTTGAAATAAATGATAGTGGTGAAGAAGATGACAATGATAGTTATTGTACTAATGTTGCTTAGTGATATACTTTTTTATGTTTGATGTAAGTTATTTATGGACAATAGTTTGCTTTTGATTACGGATTAATGAATGCATTTATTTGTTAGATGATTTGTGTTGTATGGATATTAGTATTGTCAACATTTATTTTCTAATATGATTTATTAATTGTGGGGCATAAATTGTAGACGACAATATTTTTTGAAGTTAATGATGATTTTAGTGTTATCACTATACTTTTAGTCATTAAAGAATTGTAAATAGGAATATTTTGGTATCATTTCTCTATTTTGATATTTTTGCTAAGAATATTTAGTCATTACTGATTCTTAGCTTCTGTTATTAGATGGTAGATTGATACTATGATGTTAATATATCAAAGAAATTGCAAAAAATGTTGAATAAATATATAATTATTTTGTTAGTGATTTCAGGTACTGAATTGGTATTTAGTATTATATAGTATGATTAGAATTTAAATTATTTTTTAATTTTTTTTTATTTCTCACCTGGCCGTGTGTTGACTCCAAGATTATCCATTGATCCTTGACTGGTTCAAACATATATTATTCATTCTTGAAATGCAATATAAAAGTATTATTGCATTCGGTTATAAATTAAACACATCTTCCGAGCTGCGTCTGTTATTGTGTGTTTTTAGGGTCAGATAATAAGAACCGCATGAGTCTTAAGTTTGGATCTGTTCTTTAATTATTATTTTTTATTAAATAAAAAGATTTTTGTTAATTACAGGGTTTGATGATCCTTTGTCTTCGCACCTGTTTGATTTTAGCAATAGTACTTATTGCGTTAGGCAAAGCTGGGGAAGAGCTTCTAAGAGAATTTTTTGACTATCAGCTAAGTGAAAAGTTAAGGGAAAAATGTACCCAAGATAACAAAAGAGAATATAATAAGGAATCACCAGAAGAAAATAATTGCAGCGGAAATGGCAACAATCTTTGGAGGGTTACTGCTTCGTTTAGCGGCACTTGTATAGCCGTCTTTTGGTTAGGCGCAATAGATGAGTGGACAGAAAAGTTCAAAGTTTCGTCACTTGTTATGGGAAGTACGCATTTGTTGTTCTTCTGTGGGATTTTCTGCTACTACCCTAATGAAAAGTTGAAAGGAAGCCCTCTTACCACCATTTATAGGGTTTTAATGGCAGCTGTTCAGAACCGTAGATTGCCATATCCATCTTCAAAAGAGGGTTATTACTCTCTTGATAACACTCATCAAGGTTCAAATGAGTCAGAACAATTGAGACCCGAAGGAATCCCTCTAAGTACTACCACTTATAGGAGAGAAGATGGTGAGGGTCACAATGAAGGTTCAAATAATGATATGGAAGATCCTTTTTATAGGAAAGAAAATGGTGAGGTTCACGTGTTGCCACGTGATGCATCATTCTATTTGTTGTTGTCCTTGGACAAGGCGGCTATAATTAGGAACAATGACAAATTCGATGATGCCGAAGGTAAAGAAAAATACGAAGATTTTTGTACGGCTGAGCAAGTGAGGGACGTGAAGAGCCTTTATCTTGTAATACCATTGGCCTTCACTCTTTTCGCCTACAGCTTGACTTATGCTTCTGGTAACACTTACTTTGTTATGCAAACACAAAACTTGGACCCTAAAGTTGGTGGTTTCGATGTTCCTGTTGTGGTTTTCTTTGTTCTCAAATATTTGGTTGCTTTTGTGGTGAGAAAAGTCCTACCAATCAGAAAATTTCTGAAACCAACTTGGAGTATTGCTGTTGGGATGTTTTGTTCAGTACTTTGTTGTATTGCGGCTTTGCTAGTGGAACAACGTAGGCTGCATCTGATCAAGCCTTTGGAAGACGACCCGGAACTTATCATTTCCTCAAACATCATGGTTTTGACTCCACAGTATTTCCTGCTAGGGCTAATGAAAGGATTTTCAGAAAATGGAGTAGAGGCTCTTCTGTGTATTACGGTGCCTGAGTCAATGAAAAAACTTGTAGAACCGAGCGTTCAAATGCTGTGGGCGATAGGAAATGTCTCCAGCGTACTGTTTGTATTATTTTTACGCAGCTGGATCAAGGATTCCATAAACCAAAGTCACCTGGATAGATATTTTCTCATGTTGGGATCACTGAGCTTCGTGTTCTTTGGGGCTTATTCATGTTGCGTCAAGTTCAAGTTACTCAAATTACCCCAATTTGATGAACCGTCTGTTATGACCGTTAATGAAGCCATTAATGAAGTGGGCTCAAATGTAGAAAACGTTAGGCTTGATTATCCAAGACAACGCAGCCTACGTGCGCGTAAGTCTTCACGGAAATTGCGTGACATCGAAGAAGCACCGGCTCAATAATAAGACAAAAGAGGCTGAAATGATTAGGATCCTTCTCCCTCTTCAGTGTGGCATTATTCTCTCATCTCTGTCATCCACTCCCTTCCTTTTCTCTGTTATTGCTTTCTGATTATGCTTTTATGCAGTGAGATTGTTTCTGCATTGCTGCCAGGTATCCGATTCTATGACAATCGTGAGCAATATATGATCTGAGTTGCAGTTTTTTATATTTACTGATTTTTATAATCTATTAAATTGAGCCATAACCATCACACCTTCACGGAACACATTTCCCTTCTCGTCAGCAAGGAGAGCTCGTCCCTTTTGGGACGAGATCTAACGGTCCAGAGCTTATCCCAAAAGGGATGAGCTCTCCCTGCTCATCCTTAGGACGAGCAGGGAAACATGTTCCCACCTTCACAAACCAACCAAGGCACTATTGGAAGCATGAGTGCTCCGTTGGAACTTCTGGTGGATAATATTAATAGTTAGTTGTGTTATCAATTCAGTTGTGGAGCTATTTTAGAGCATAGTTAGTTGTGTTGTCAATTCAGTTGTGAAGCAATTTTCAAGGATAGTTAGTTATGTTGTCAATTCAGTCGTGAGGTTATTTTCAAGCATAGTTAAGTTGTGTTTTGATGCTGTATATATATACATTGTAATATTCTTCTGAGAAATAACGGAACAATTCATTCATCCTTCTTTCTCCTTTCTTCCTCCTCTTCATGCTATCTGATCGAGCGTACTTTTGTCGTTAAAGTGATCAATTAAACTAGGTCCTAATTAATTATGCAGTTTAGGGTCAACCTAGGTCATTCTCCCAAGGAGCAAGCTGTGGGTTTTCTTTAGGACTAATTTTCAAGTGATAAAAGATGTAATAGAATGTAAATGGACCTAAACTAGAATGCAAAATACTACTACCTATATGCAATTTACCAACTAAATGTAATAATGCAATTGACTCTAATACCTATATGAGAATGAAACTAATCTATATAAATTTGAATGCAATTTTTGGGGGGTTTTCTTATGAGAGAATAATTAAAATCCTAATAAAAAGATTAATTAAAAGCAAATAAAATAATAAGATTTAATTCAGTGATGATGATGAAGGGGACAACTTAGGAATTGCATGGAGTCAACTTTCTTAGCCTAAATCAATTAATTAGACCAAAAGGAGATTAATGAATTTAATTACCCAATCGAACATGGGAAACCCTCTAGCTCAATAACACCTACTCCACTAGAAAACTCATAATGGAATAAGCGGTGGCTAATTAAACCCGTTAAAAACCAAACACAAAATAATCTTGGAAATCTTGTTTACAATTATATAATTGAACAACCAGATAATTTATCAACCCAATTAAACAATTAAGATGATAAACCAAATTAACAATTAAATTAATAACGAAAACTCAATTACTAATTTAATTGACAATCTAAAGGTTGCAAACAAGAATCCCACAATAAGCATAAAACCTTAAATTATCAGTCTAATCCAGAAGAAATAAATTTACAATCTAAAACTAGATTGTTCTCAATTAATACAACTCGAAATATTTTAAAACTAAATAATCTCAAGTTTGAATTAAAAAGATAAAAAGAAAGACACTCCCTTGTGATCTTCATGTGTAAGCCCTAGGCCTTAGCCTCCTCCATACTCCTCCCAAATTGCCTCCCAAAAGCTTTAAGCTTCTATGGAATTATTCTCCTCACCGAGATTTAAACACATCACCGCCATCATGAGAAAATATTAAGGAGAATTGCTAAATCCAATTTCTTGTAGCACTGTGCGTCCACTGGGCATATAATTAACCTATCATCAATTGCTTGATGGCTTATGAGAGTGGGTCCGTGGCTGTACGTGTACGTGAAGGAAAGAATGAATTGGTTAATTCAATTTCACTGTGTCTTGCTTTTTCACGTCTTCGGCCTGGATCTTTTCGGTCTTCAGCGTGTCGATCTTCTGAGCGTGGGGCCTCTTGCGGCTTGGTGCTCCCTTCAATTCCTTTTTTTGTCGTGGCTCTGTGTGCTAGGTTTATTAAAGAGGAGGAAGAGAGGGCTTTTTTTAGGGTATTAACTTAAGCCCAATAAAATTTAAGTAGTCCAATAAGTTCTACCATTGGGGTTTTTTTTAGCTTCCCTGAAAAATTCTGCACTTATAGGATATTATAAAATCACAATCTATCATATATCAAGAGATATTATTTAATCAGAATATTAATAATTTAATAATTTAAGCTCAATATCTTATAATTAATTCATATTTATATTATTTCCTAAAATAGGCTAACAATCTAAATATTATCTAATAATTCCAAATTAGCCTAAAATAATCCCCAAAATAAATGAATAAGGTGAGATAAAAATATGAAAATTGGGATTTATCACTATCTATTTTTTGTGTCTGATTTCTAAATATCTTTCAGAGGTTGTCGAAGACCTAACGGTACGTGATCATGAGAGGGCTCTCAAGAATGATAAGTAAGTAAAGTGTTTAGTAAGATATCCCCTACCCCTGCGTGTCTCCCTGTGAACTGTGGGACATCACTTTGATAATCATAAACGTGCTCATCACCCATTTACACAGTAAAATTTTTTTTTGGATGATCCAGATATAATTTAATTTAATTTTTATATTTTAAAAATTTTTATTTTAATTTATGTAAAATTTAAAATAAATATTTTCTTATAACTATTACTTCTTATAAAAATGAATTTATCATTTAAAAAATTTAAATTTAAACATTTGAGATTTTATTACAGTTACAAGTAATTAAGTAGGTGCTTATCACTCCGATGAGTATCAAATGAGTGGACTTAGTATGTTCAAGCCGTGGAATTAAAGTGCTAATGGAAAGGGGCACTAATGACCCATACGATGTAAATTCGGTTGGAAAAGATGCCACTTAACTATGTCTTATGGTATAAGACATTTAGTTGGGCAAAAGTATGTCGGTATAAGTGAGTATGCAGCATTTTCAAGGTAGTTAGGGGTGCCCTGCGTTTTTTAGAGAACATCGGTATTCGTGAAGAAAACCCGAGTAAAACTCAGGCAGGATCTCGAGACAGCATTAATAAAGTAACTTTAATAAAATAAGGTCATAATGACTAATGATGATATACTTTTGTGTTGGCCAAATAGAATGGCGACATATGTCCCTTCATTATTACAAAAGTCAAAAGGTCGGGACACGTGACATTTTAAGATTGGATATTTGATTTTTTGGCACCACAAAGTACGGGGTAATTATAAGACATTAAAATATACATTTCTTGTTCCCTAAGAATAAAGAAGAACGTGCAGCCAGATCAAAGGATAGAAAAAGCTTATTTAAACACATATAAAAGCCCAATTGCAAGGTCAAAGGTTTGGGAAAACGTTAACCAACAAAGGGGAGCCAACCGGGATACTGAAATATGGATTTCTTACTCCCAAAGGCATTGAATTTCGACCACCTGTGGTCAAGGAGAAGAGACTGATGATCCAGGCCCATACAAGTCTAATTGTGTGGCATGAGTTACATGGAAATGTATAACCAACAAAAGGTAGTTGAGCGGGATCGGTTAGGGGTTTCTGGAGTTGGGCCGAGGCCCAGATACAAGAGGAGGACGAAATTAGGTGGGCCTAGAAGAGAAAGTGCAAGGTCACATCACTTGTTAAGAAAATACAAGTCACATCAAGTAATAATGAAGAGAAAGGAAATAATAAAACAATCAAGGATTAATCTGGATCACATAAATTGAACCTAATGTAACAATTGAATGACAAGTAATTATGACCTTCCAAGAGCATTAATGACATAATCTTGGACAGATTTTGTGGGCCCCACTGTCTTGGAAAAATAAGTCAAAGAATTATATTTTAATCTGAGATATCCTTTCGACCAGTGGATAATAACCAGACTTGGATAAAAGCTCTAACCCTTGGAGTCTATTTAAGTACACTTCCCCACCCATTTTTGGCTGCCTAAAGACATGCTCAAGAAGAATAGGAGAGTAGGACAACAAGGTTCTGGTTCAAGGAAGAGGAGAAGGCCATACGCAACTGAAATTCTGAGGTGAGTTCCCTAACCGACAACTTGAAAGCTCTTATTTCTGCCCTAGGGTGTTTTCATGTAGATGCAGTGGGATTTCCGTATTTTTGAGGTTCTCAATGGGTCTGGAGGGTGTTTTTTTGTGAGGGCATGTAATATCACCTTTTTCCAAACTCTCAAAGCCTAAGTCTCTACTATACGAAAATATGCCAATTCTTTCGGTTTCTGGGCAGTGAAGACAAATCGGTGGTTTTCACATAGTAAATGAAATTAAAATGACTTTAAATTTTACATGGTAAAAGTAGACATCATGGGCATGATTTTGATATAGGGTTTTGTGTCATTTTTATGTTCCAACCGAGAGCAATTTAAGAATGAAAATGACCTAAAAACATGGTTTTTGTCTTAGACCAGTGGCTAAAGTTTGGAAACCAGAAAAGTATTCTAATCCATCTGGGTTTGGTAACTATTTTTCTGATAAAATAGACATCCTAAGAGTTCTAAGGCCACTGATCACGTGTCAATACGATTTTTCTAGAATTTATTAAAAATCGACAAAGTTGGATCAATGTTTCTGGAAAATCCTGGTGGTAGGTGAAATTCATGAAACTTAAGGTAAAGATTGTGATTGTGATTAAAAGCATGGTATTTCGTTGTTAACTAGGGAAGTGATACGTGAGGAACCTGGTTCAAACACTAGAGAAGAGGTTGCCATTTTCGAGAAGTGCCAGGTAGTAACCTTAATTCTCATGTGTTCTGTGTTACTTTATATATTTGTATTTTTCCATGATTGTGGACCTGTGTCTCCTGAAAAAGGGACATGCGTTTGTGTGCATTCAATGTGGTTTGGGTTCAGAGCCCGACTACTATGTTTTTCCTAGCGCTGTGGATCCGGGGCTTGCTTTGTTGAGCAGTCTTGCATTTGTTTTTAGGACATATATATAGTCATTTCACAGTCAACACGGTATACTTGGTGTGTTGTATTGTGTTACTGCGCGTTTATTACTAAATGCTATTATTTGGTGTTTTCCTAATTATGGTTACATACATACATTGTTTATGCATTACATATGAAAATAAATGGTTACTCTGGAATCCATTTATGAATCCTAGATTTTTGTGAAGTTTCAGGAGGTACTTCACTTGCTGTGGCTGGAGAGAAGGGTAAGAATGTAGAGTTGGAGTAGTTGGTGGCAGAGGAAGATTTATTTTTGATTTTATTTTTGTGTTGAGATAACTGTAGATTCTTCTGGCCTCTTAGGCGTTAGTGGATGACTGTACCCTTAACCCTACAGGGACTTATGTACTTCTTTGGTTTATTATATTTTTGCCAATATATTGTATTTGTCCAAACCATCATATGCTTTGTTGCATTCACTCTAATACATGATAAGAAGGAACAAGTAACATTAAAAAGATAATAAGTAAAAGGAATCCTTCTAATCTGCTACCGAAAGGGCGAGGCTAATAAGGGTGTAATTTTTTACAAAAATTAAAGAAGCAAGCACTAATGGCATAATATTGTAAACATGATCGATGCTACAACCTTCTGAAAGTTTTCATTTACTGCTCTCTTTGGCTCAAACAATTTTTTTTTTTTTGGGGACAGATGGCACAAACAATTTTCAATTGTAAATATTTACGGAATTTATCTTACAGAAAGTCCATGAGACGAAATTATTTGACCGGTCTATAGAGAGGAGGAAAACCGCTTGAAATGTTGACGCAACACAACTAAATATTCAGGGTTTGACTGGGAGTCTTCGTCGTGGTCGTCCCCTACCCATTTTCTCTAATTCACTTTCCTTGTTAGTGTCTTTAATTTGTTTTCGTAAAAAATATTTTAAAAAATTTTTGAATAAATTTTCCCCCCGGAAATATTTACTAAAATATCATTATAATTACTTATATACCCATGATATCTATACAACATAGTTTTATGTGGAACCCTACGAGTGATCCTGAAAACAAGGCTAAGTTTTATTCATATATTCTGTTGCACTCTTTACTGAAAGTAAGACAAACAGAGCAACACAGAAGCCTTGGTTTTTCCAAATAAATAATGCTCGATAGGCAATCCTCACGAAGCTATGTTAAGGAATTGACCGTGCAATTTAACATAATTAAACTGAGACTTTCCATAATTTCTCTAGAGGCCCATTCTGCAATTGATCAGACACCACAAACAAAGGCCATATGACATTAACATATAACAAAGCATCAATCCTAAAACTGAAACAATGCAATTAGCAGATAGTTACATTTTTCAAGCAATATTGTTCTATATATATAAAAAAAAAAAGGTTGAAACAAAACTGCTGAAATTGCAAATTTATAGAAAATGAAGAAAAGATGACAAATCCTACATAATGTCAGTGTCTTTGATTAAATACATTTTCTTCTTGACAACTCTGATATTGTCCGTCCATTCACTTTTAAAATAATCCCCAAAAACATATATGTACGATTATAATTAGCTCTGAAGGTGCCATTGTCTAGCAATTAATCCTTCATTCAGTTAGAGTTACCGCCTCATCTAAATGCAGCTTTAGAAAAAACAATGCAGCAGTTGGGCAGAAATCTGTCACATGAAGCATAGGAATAAAAAGTGGCATCACAAGTATTAGTTCTAACTACCCTGCATGTCTTGCAAAACAGCCCATTGGGCTAATGCAAAACATTTTCAATCAAAATTTTTCAGACTACCTCCCAGGACTGTGACTTACAGGAGAATTCAAACATATTTAACTATCAAACCTCATTGATAGAGAAACCGGTTCCCCCAGCATTCAAGAGGTAGAAACTCTTTCACATATCACCCACTGGCTGCTTGCCTATTCTGACATCAAACCACTTTATATTCCTCACACCCTCTAATTCTCACACCTTAAAAATGTCAGCCTTGACCCATTAGAAATGGCTTAGTGTACTTGATATATCATGCATGATTGATTTGATTAACAGGGCGACTAAAATTTCAGAAGTTAATTTCCCTGGTTGCATTTTTTTTGCATCCTCTGGTTTACATCGACTCCAAATCAATGTGACAATTAGAGAAAAGACTGCAAGGAATTTTATAAGTTCCACCTAACTCGTTAGCATATATGTGCTAAACTAAATAAAAAAAGCTCTCCGAATCATATAAAAGGGGAAGCCAAAAGCGTTGAGGGGTTGATGGATTCTTCATTAGATGCAAAATAGAAAGATATGTACCTTATTTCTGAATGGTAACCTGAAAATCAAACACCGATAATATGCCATGGAAAAGAACTTCAATGTTTATGCATTCAATTTGTCAGAAAGATTGCCAAAGTGCAATATATGTAGCATAAATATATGTTCCCATAAAATGTAACAAATAAACAGCACTCCCATTCACCGGACTGATCTAATGACAAAAGAAATACATATAGTAGATAATACCAGTATGAGGGAGTTAACAGCTTGCCTGGCAGCTTCAGTTGATTTTCCACTGGTTACCTGCTGAAGAAATCTTTTGAAATCCCTGTACCTGTATTGCACCAAATGTACAAACTAAGATACAAAGAGAAAACATAACTTGTAACCATTCAACTGCCCAGTTCTGTTAACAGCCCTTGTGTTCCTTACCTAAAACAGGAAATCACTTTAGCAACTGCAATTGGAAGCTATTAAAATAATATTTCAAACGAGTTACTAACCTAAGTTAATATTCGAGCAACTAAAGAACCAACGGGGGGCATCTTACCCCACTAAAATTTTGAATTATGTAGAGGTGGACGTATCTTGCACTCAGCGGGGGCATCTAACCCCACTGAAATTTTTGAATTATGTGCAGGTGATATTGTAATGAGCCCAAGAGAAATGGGTCAGGCTGGGAATGATCCAGGCACAGAGGAGGAAATAAGGCCCATTAGGAGAAGCACAAGAGTGAAACGCAGACCATGGAAGCTTCGAGAGATTGATGTAGAGCGGCTATAAGAAGACAAAAGCAGTTAGAGGATGGCATGGAAATTATGTATTGGAATCCTTCTTCCCCTCTGGCAATTCTCTTTCTCCCTCCGGACCCCATTCTGTTACTGTGTTAGATTTCCTTTTCATTACGTTCAGTGTTTCATTCTCCATATGTGTACACTGAATATCATTTGAGTATATGAAATACAATTACAGGAGTCTTATCTCCTGATATTTGATCCATTGTTATCGAGTATATAACAAATTGGTGCTTTCATTGAGAGAGGCCAGACATGGCAGAAAATACGCGTATGAAAGAAATACAAGCTGAGCAACGAAAGTATGGAGAATTCATGGACAGTACCAACAGTCGAATGGCACTCATGGAAAGCTTTATGGAAGCAGTAATGTTGAAGTTAGATAACCTGGACAAGAAGACCGAGAGTTCTGGTTCTGGCGTTAGAGACGAGTCCTTATCCATCGGCGCAGCCAACGCTGCACCCAACCAGTATTACTCGACCGTGAATAGACAGATCAAACTCGATTTCCCGCGTTTCGATGGCACTGATGCTCTACAATGGATATTCAAGGTAGAACAGTATTTCAAGTACTTTGAGATTCCTGAAGCTCAACGGATACTTATCGTTGCTGTGCACATGGATGGTGACGTGTTGCCATGGTTCCAAATGATGGAAAGAAACGGCCGCATACCCCACTGGCGTGCTCTGATCCAGGCGATCGAAGAACAGTACGGACCATCACAATTCGACTGCGCGAGATCCCAGTTATTTAAGCTAGTCCAGCAGAATAAACTTGAAGGGTATAACTCCCAATTCTTAGCATTAGCGAATCGCACCACAGATATCCCAGAGGCAGCTTTACTGGACTGTTATATTGGTGGACTGAAACCAGAACTACGTAGAGACATCTTAGTGCAGAAGCCGACCTCTGTTTTGCAGGCCATGACCCTGGCCAAGCTATTTGCTGATGCTACGGAATAGAGTAAGTCCACGAACATCTAGGGACTCAGTAACCTCTGCCACACGAGCACAGGAAGCAAGAATTACTCGAGCACACCATCGGCAGTGGGCAACACTTCATCGCTGACGAATGGGGGTGGCAAAACCAATTTACCACCATTATTACCGATGCCTACACGGTTACCACTGAAAAGAATAACACCCGCCGAGATGCAAATAAGAAGGGAGAAGGTCCTGTGCTATACATGCGATGAGAAATTCTCACCCACTCACAAATGCATTAAGAAACAGTTGATGATAATGGTCGAAGAAAATGAGACCGAGGAATTATTTGAACCAGAGCTCGAGGATACTCAGATCGATGGAACGCTACACCATTTATCCTTACCCGCTTCTAAGGGAACTCAGGGAGCAGCTACAATCAGATTTACCGGTACAATTGAAGGCGTCGAAGTACAGATCCTGCTTGATGGCGGTAGTTCCGATAACTTCTTACACCCACGTATTGTGCAACACCTCAATTTACCTGTTGAACACACAAAGGAGGTTCGAATCCTGGGCGGCATTGTCCAAGTGATGCGCACCAATCAGGTGGTCAACGATATACCAGTGCAAATTTGCGGATATACATTAACCTTATCAATGTTGGTTCTCTCGGTGGCGGCTGTAGACATGGTAATTGGAGCGGGGTGGCTAGCCACATTGGGACCCCATGTTGCCAACCACAGCACTTCAACGATCAAATTCCTAGCAAACGGCCAGTGGGTGACACTAAAAGGGTGCCGAGATAATGCATACTTACAGGCCCAATATCATCATCTGTCCAGAATACACCATACCAGTGGTTGGTCAGCGTTATTCCTCCTCGAATCCATGGATCAACCGAGAGACGATACTACAGAGGCCATACCACAGGATTTGCTCCAGATCTTACATGAATTTGACACCATATTTGCGACACCCCGTGGCCTACCACCACCAAGAGGTCACGAGCACTCCATTGAATTGCTACCTAATTCGGTACCAGTGAAAGTCCGCCCATACAGATACCCGGTTAGCCAGAAAACTGAGATAGAAAGGATCGTCAGCGAACTACTCTGTGAAGGCCTCATAAAACAGAGCAACAACCCTTTCTCGGCACCAGTGATACTAGTCAAGAAAAAGGACGGAACGTGGCGCTTTGTGTTGACTACAGGGTGCTGAATGCAATCACAATCAAAGTTGCTTTTCCCATGCCCACTGTCGATGAATTATTAGATGAGTTATATGGCTCGGTATTCTACTCCAAGCTCGATTTACGCTCTGGCTACCATCAAATTTTAATGAAAGATCGAGACAGAGAAAAAACGGCATTCAGGACACATCAGGGGCTGTATGAGTGGCTGGTCATGCCTTTCGGACTCACCAATGCGCCAGCGACATTTCAAGCACTCATGAACACAATATTCAAACCATTCCTCCATGAGTTTGTCCTAATTTTTTTCGATGATATTCTTGTTTACAGTTGTGACTGGGAATCGCATTTAGAACATGTTCGCTTGGTCCTTCACACACTGACCACACATTGTTTATTTGCCAAATTTTTGAAATGGGTCAGGCTGGGAATGATCCAGGCACAGAGGAGGAAATAAGGCCCATTAGGAGAAGCACAAGAGTGAAACGCAGACCATGGAAGCTTCGAGAGATTGATGTAGAGCGGCTATAAGAAGACAAAAGCAGTTAGAGGATGGCATGGAAATTATGTATTGGAATCCTTCTTCCCCTCTGGCAATTCTCTTTCTCCCTCCGGACCCCATTCTGTTACTGTGTTAGATTTCCTTTTCATTACGTTCAGTGTTTCATTCTCCATATGTGTACACTGAATATCATTTGAGTATATGAAATACAATTACAGGAGTCTTATCTCCTGATATTTGATCCATTGTTATCGAGTATATAACAGATATCATAACCTTTAATTTTTTATTCCAGATATCTAAACAATGATGACTTAGTAAGCCAATTGAGTCAAGCAACTCATCCAAGCCATTGAAGAATGACAATGAGAACACACTTGCAATTCATGATCTTCCAATTTCATCTTGCAATTTGATATCATGAAAAGTATTGCCTAGAGTGAGTAAGGTGCGCAACTGATTGTTTTTGTCAATAGCTTCTAAATTCGAAGATCAATGAGTAGAAGGAAATGATTTGAACTCAGGCTTGTAGATTGAGTCAGAAATCGAGCCAAATAATTTACTAGAACATGTGTCACAAACACCTACAGAATTTTCTAAATTGGTGATAACATAGAGAGACTAATAAATAGAATGCGAATACACAACGTATCCAAAGCTGCACAACAACACAACCTAAGCCATATAAGTCGCTACTAAAACCAATTACATACCATTCAAGCAAAAATAGTGAACAAAGTTATAAAAAAAATTAAAGCATAGCAAATAACAGTCCGACGGCATCTGACACAGGGTTGAAAACCACACCAAATCAAGCCCTAAGGTTCGAACCTCCTTCAATACTTACCGGAGAACAACCACGTAGGGTTGAGGCGGTGGACGGCATCCAACAGCGAGCTTGACTTGTGGTGATGATGATAGCTCCTTCTTGCTCCAATCCTCTCTCTCTCTCTCTCCATGAAGAAGGTGAAGGAATGGGCGGTGACGGTGGTGATAGAGAGAAGAGGAGATGCCGGCGAACGAAAAGACGGTGGTGGACAAACAGTGGTGGCAAGGAAGGGCGACGGAGAACCAAGATGAACGAAGGAGGACAAGCCAGAGGGAGACATTTTTATTGAATTTTTAATTGGGAGGAAACTTGAAAATTTTCTTGAATAATGTTTTTTCTGTTGTAATTTGCAACCAATATTATTTTTCATTGTAAATTTTTGTGATGAATTTGTTTTTTGATGTCGCAATTCGCGACATATTTTCTTGAGATGGATTGTCTTTTTCGCTATAATTTGTGACGGATTTTTGTTTATGACAGAATTTTTTCTGTCTCAATTTTTTCGCTATAGAAAGAGACGTATTACTGGAGAAAATGCGACAGATTTTAGGGGTATTTTGGACCAAAATATCGTATAGTTCCTGGTCCATTATTATCAAACACAAACAAATCCAAAAAAAATGAACCCCATAGGTGTAACAAAATTCAAAGGAAAGACAACATTAATGAACCAGCTTGCAGATATGATGACGGGCCCACACGTTTACTTGAAAGAGGTGTGGGCCCCACATCTGCGAGTGTGGTCCCCTCGATTACCTCCGCAATGGGTTTGTTCTCTCAAAGACCATCCTCTTCATCTCAGGTGGATGTATATATATGTATCAACATGTTCTTGTATGATGAGCTAGCAATTTCTAATTCTATTGAATTATTTTGAAGGGATTCGACAAGAACTAGCTAGCTAACTTCTTCCTCTGATGATATTTGTGATTCAGGTTTAGTTTTAAGCCACGCCTTGGTACAAAAGGCAGTGCTGGACGTCTTGGTAGATTTTCTTACAGAAGCTTATCTTCTAAGCCTAAGGAAAGCTATTGTTCTTATCAACATGCTATATTTGATATTAGCTGTGTTCAAAGTTGGTGTTACTCACAAATCAGAAGCTTACACGGGTCCTTTCAATGTCATTATCTTCTTCACCGCGGCCTATACGATGGTAAACTACCTTTAACCTTTCAAATTTCTAAAGATATTCGAATCCAGGACATTAAGATTGAGTTTTTAGTTCTCACAATAATCATGGATTTTAATGTTAGCAGATAATTATGATAGAAAAAACATAGGCTGAAATTATGTTCAGATCATTGATTTGCATGAGTAACACAGTTATCTATATATAATTAATTCATGAAGGACTTCATATTTGAGTATTAATTCAAAAGATGTATACATTATTTCGCTTTATAAATGTCGACGGCTGATAATGTCTTTTTTTTTTTTTTTTTTTGGTAGATGCTCTTCATAAAGTTTTGTACTCAGTGTTGATCAATAAATAATTAAGATAATAGCGACATGGTCAAAACTGAAACTTATATATATATATATATATATATATATATATATATATATATATATATATATATATTCTTGAAAGGCAAAATAAAATTAAGTATTACTAGCAGCCAGCAGTTATAAATTAGAAATTTTCCAGGTAGTTGTCTCAGTTATGATGTGTTCTTAGGGATAGAGAATAAGAACCGCAGATGTCTAAAGTTGGGATCTGTTCTTTTTATTATTATTATTTTTGTAAAATAAAAGCGTATTGTTAATTACAGAGTTTGATGCTGCTATGGTTTCGCAACTAGTTGGTTTTAGCAACCGTACTTATTGCGTTAGGCAAAGCCGGGGAAGAGCCATCTGTAAGATTTTTTTAACTACCAATTAAGTGAAAAGGTAAGAAGAACATACTCAGAAGAAAATAATCGCAGTGGAACTAGTAGTAATAATCTTTGGAGTACCACTGCTTCCTTTATGGAGATTTAATAGCTATATTTTGGTTAGGTGAAAGCAAAATTGAATGATCAGAAAAGTTCAAGGGTTTTTTTTTTTTTGCTCTGAAAGAAAAGTTCAAGGTTTCGCCTATATATTTTTATGGGACGTGCGTACTTAATTGTTATTCTTCTGTGGGATTTTCTTCTACTACCCTGAAGTAATAAGGTACAAGGAAGCCCTATTACTACCATTTATAGGGTTTTTATGGCAGCTACTAAAAAACGTAGGATTGCTATATCCATCTTCGAAAGAGGGTTATTACTCATTTTACAACACTAATCAAGGTTCAAATGAGTCAGAAGAAAGACCCACCTCAATAAGCCCTCTAATTACTCCAATTTCTAGGGTTTTAAGGCAGCTATTGAAAACGTAGAATATTGTCATACCCTTGTTCAGATAATGATCTACAAGATCCCTTTTATAGGGGAGAAAATTGTGAGGTTCACTTGTTGCCACGTAATGCATCATTCTATTTCTTGTTGTTCTTAGACAAGGCTGCTATAATTAACAACAACGAAAAATTCGATGCGGGTCGAGGTAATAAAGAGAGATATGAAGAAGTTATTTGTACGGCGGAGCAAGTGAGGTACGTGAAGAGCATTTATCTTCTAATACCCTTAGTCTTCACTTTCTTCCCCCTCAGCTTGACTTTTGCTTGTGGTAACACTCATTTTGTTTTGCATGAGCAAAATTTGAATCCTTTATAAAGTTAATGGTGGTTTCATTGTTCCAATTATGGTTTTCTTTACACCTCAATGTTTGGTTGCTTTCGCGGTGAGAACAATCCAACAACCAATCAGAAAACTGGCGAAACCAGCTAGGAGAATCGCGGTTGGTATGTTTTGTTCTGTACTTTGTTGTATCGCGGCTTCGCTGGTTGAACTATATGGCACTAGGTCTTTAAGCATCATGGTTTTGACTCCACAGTATTTCTTGCTAGGGTTAATGCAAGGATTTGCAGAATATGGAGTAGAGGCTTTTTTGTGTGTGTGCCTGTGTCAATGATAAAATTTGTAGAGCCGTGTGTTCAAATGTTGTTGGCCAATGGAAATTTCTTCAGCGTATTGTTTGTGTTAATTGTTTACAGCTGGATCAAGGATTCTATAAACAATGGTCACCTGGACAGGTATTTTCTCATGGTGGCATCACTAAGCTTCGTGTTCTTTGGGATTTATGTCATTTGTGTCAAGTTCAAGTTACTCAAATCACCTCAATTTCATGAACCTTCACAAACTAGTAATCAATGGATCAACGGAGAGATGAGTGATCCGTTGGAACTTCTTGTGGAAAATATTAGTGATTATGAATTTCAAATATAGTTATAGTTGTGTTTTGATGCTACACACACACACACACCATTGTCATAACATTCTTCTGAGAAACAATGGAACTATTCATTCATCCTTCTTCCTTCTTCCTCTTCATGCTTTCTATTTTATTGTCCAATTTATAAATATCATTCAGAGGTGGTGAACATGAGAGGGCTCTGAAAAATAACAAGTGTTTAGTATTTTTTAAATATGATAAGAGAGGTTTGTATTCATCAGCCGTGTCTCTATATAAAAGGTCCTAATTTTCTTAAACTGTGTTCATATTCATAATTGGACCATTTCCTTAAGTACATGTCTCAGAATAGAACGGGTTGAAAGTTGAGGCAAAGTTGTGACGTGTCTAGCTTTTGTCCACAGACGCCATCATTTGAGGGTAGGCTTATACATATATATATGGTGGCATGAATAATGGGTGGTAAATTTCTTCATAAGCAATTGTTTCTCCTTCGTCTATCTTTACTCATGTGATTGTGACATTATTGTCCCCAAACTTGGTCCTGCCTAATATATTTCATTTATAATCTCATGTAAGTTTTTAAGGAAAAAACCTAATGAAGCAGACACATTTACAGATCTCTTTGACTCTCACCGTTTTAATTGTAATAATTTATGGAACTTATTTTTAGAGAAGGTCCATGAGACTGACTAATTATTTACCGGGTCTAAAGATGGGGGAAATGCTTGAAATGGTGACGTGGTGGATCACAACAAACATTTACAGTTGACTGGGAAGCTTCGTCGTCCCCTACCCAGTTTTCTCCAATTCACTTTCCTTGAAACTTGCAAGTGTTTGTGATTTCATTCTGACTCATTTTCATCATTTCGGGAGCTGCTTCGTGACTTCGTTTATTAAATTTATAATTAAATGTTTGTTTTCATGAAAATTTCTTTTAAACATTTTAGAATAATGTTTTCCTGCCCGGACATTATTTATCCAAATAGTATTTTATTGCCTTGCCTCCTCTCTATAATCTAGGACATATTTAAAGAATTGATATTGATAATAATAAGATATATTTTTCATGCGTCAATATTTTCCTAACCGACCCCACTTAGTGGGATAAGACTATTGATGTTGTCAATGTTTTCCTAATTTATCTATATTGATGTTTACTCAACAATAGTTAAGGACGAGAGGGAAGAAAGGAATTAAGAAAGATTATTAGAGTGTTTTAGAAAATACTCCATTCAATCTTTAATACAGGACTTGGTTGACTTTTTTGGAGATTAAATAAGCTAAATAAGTAATTTAATCATAGCATATGTTGTATATTATTATATTATATATTAGTTTATAAATCAGATAAATTATTTTGTTATAAAATGATAAATATAAATATTTTTAAGTAATTTATTCATCTTTTTTTAATTTCTTAAAAAACAAAAGTCAACTGGATGGACATAGAATTGAGGGCGTTAAAGATTAGATTAAGAAAGTTAGTTAAATTAGTTAATATGATATTATATCTCTTATTAATCTAATTGGTGCGTAATTATTAAAGTGATAACATTTACATAGTAGAGTGATCCTCAACAGAGAGCATGCATAACGTTTGGACAATTAGTAATTAATATCATATGCGCAGACATATACTAGTTAATTTAAATCTTTGAAGGAATATGTGTGATACAATAATCCAATACGTATTAAGACATAATATACATAGTGTCTCAATATATCAAACTCCCTTAGACAACTCTTTTTGATCGGTGCCTCTTCACAGCTCAGTTCACATTGCCTCTTCATGTCTGATCCTTTCCTATCTCTTTAGAGATGTCTAAGATTCAATTCATAATTAAATCTCAAAGCAATAGTTGACCTCATATGCAAGTATAAATAATATATGATAGATATTCACAATTTGAAAAATATACAGCATTCAGCAAACATATCGCAACCAGATTACATAGCACACATCGAATATAATGTTAATGACAAATGCATTCACTAGTACTGCATGTCCCAGACACATGTCCTCAGTGCAAAAAAAACAAGTATGTAATATTATAACAATAATTCACAACTAGTTGTGTAATACCTTAAAAATCCTACTTATGATAAGTATCATAATTTAGTAAATAATACCTATTGGAAATAGGTGAATATGAGGTCTCAAACACCTTGTATTGAATTTATCTTATTATTAGGACAATTTCTCCTAAGAATAAATAATGTGCAAAAAGGTCCCTAAAAATATTAGATAATTTGCAAATAGGTCCCTGAAATATTTACGGGTTATAAAATACCCTGAGAAAATTATGATAAAATCCTTAGAGGCAATTAAATATTTATTAAGAATTAGAGAGTCTGTTGTCTCTAATTTAGGTAATTTATGAGATTATTTCCCTTGGAAAATAATAAGGCAAAATTAAATATCATTTTGAGGAATATAAGTTGCCTCATGATTTTTAATATTATGCGTGGTGCATAAATTACCAATGTCAGTAAAATAGTTGTGAGGTAATAATTATTACTAATTAATAAAATTATCAACAATTAGTAAATGATTAATTAGGTAATTAATGACTAATTGTTTAAGCTTGAACAAGAGAATATTCAAGGTAAAGTATACAAAAACCCTTTAATTAAATGTTTGTGGCTAAAATTAGCAAAAATATACTTGCTAATTAATTAGTAAAGATTAAGAAATATTGGTGAGATTAAGTACATAAAAACCTTAAATCCTAAAAGATTACAAATCATAGGATTAAGACCTGAATTAAGCTTCTTAATTGAATTAGACAAATTAAGCAATGATCAATGGTTAGGATATAATAAAGTAAGATCAAGGGCTACAAGAATTTCTAACAATTTTTAAATGCCTAAATCCTTGTAATTAAGTAAGGACCAATGAGATATTTTTGGAATTTTAGAAGATTGTTAAAATATAATATATAAAAAAAGGTTGAAAACCAAAAATATAAGGGGGGAGGGCGGTGGAGAATTTCAATGGATTGAAGAATTTGTATTATAATAATATTATAAGTCAAGATTAAATCCAAAGAGAAAACTTAAGAAGCAAGTTATTCTTTAATCAGACACAAGTAAATGAGAACCTATAGAAATTAGATCATAACTTGAAATCCGGGGATGAGTTGGTAAAAACCAGAGTATATTATGAATCAGTGGATTTTTATCTAGAAGATAACGTTGTCCGATGTTATTTCCGTAACTGACAGCGGTTGCCCGAAAATGTTCGGCAGGCAACGAAATGTCCTTAATGAGATCGAAAATTTAGTTAACCCAAATATTCTTAACGAGAAAGAAAAGATCTTCAGGACCTTGCTCCCGGAATTTTGAGATTTCCCAAGATTACGCGATTAGAACACCGAATAGGGGCTTTATCGGTAGAAAACTTCTTGAGCAAGTTGGTGACATCACCTTGGTGACATAGGATGAGGTTAGCATAGTAAGGTGTATGGCCAAGATCTTGCCACTTTAAAGAAGTGTGATCCGACGGTCAGAAACTAATCAGACAAAGTTCGAAGGAATTACCAAATGCCATCCACTTTTTCTATAAATAGCCTAAACCTTCTTTCAAAATTCTCACACCAATTCCTCTTGGAATTTTCGAAATCCTAGAGTAGAGAAGGAAGGAAGAGCTCTAGAGAAAGTTGTAGCGGAGTCTTGGGTAAGTTTTTCGGTCCTTAGTCTTTAGTTCAGTAGTTCTTAAACTATTAGGATAGATGTTGTTTTGATCTTTAATCTTCCAGTATGTTTTAGATATCATGTTTTAGGATAGATATGATATTTATTTTGGAAAATATGTTGGAGTAAGGGATATGTTGAAATTCTGGAAGATTAGAGTTAAAGTAACGAAGTTCTGGCGAAATTTCGTTGATTAGAGAGGTCAGGGGTAAAATGGTCATTTATGACTAAAATGATTGTTATAATGTTAGTTATTGATTACATGTGATATTATCCTTATTAGGATATCTGAGATCACATACCGCTGTTACTGTTGTTGTGCCGCCATTGTACTGTTTTTCGTCTAAAGTACCGTATATCGACAACGGAGGTACGTTCGCGTACTGTAACACTAACTCTGATGTTTATGGTATGCATATATGTGGTATGTGTGTTGTATGTATAGAGTGTTTATACTGTGGAGTGCATATAAAGGTTAGAGGGTATCTGTATGCTAGGAGCGATATGTTTGTGTGCTGGGAGCGATATGGTTGCATGCTGGGAGCGATACATATGTATTGGTTGTGATAGATCGTTTGTATATGCTATTGATGTTGTGGTATATGTCGTCCATATATTGTGTATATAAACATGAGGTTCACCGTTACCTGAGGTCCGATGGGCATTGGACCTCATCTCTTATCATAGCTTCAGGATCGAGAGGTCCGAGGACCGAGGAGAAACGCAAGCAGGCCGCATAGAAGACCTGGCTGAAGACTTCCTTTTGACGTTCTGGCGGAAGCCTTTCTATTGTTGTTTTACTTCACTTTTGAACCACACGGTTACTATACCGCTATTGTATCTAGCCAGACTTACGGCATTTTGAAATATAAGTATCAGTTACTCTTCCGCTCAAATGTTCTACTCTGATGATTTGAAATGATTTTAAATGAAAAAAAAATTATTCTGCTTTTGAAAATTGGGATGTTACAAGTTGAATATAAACAAACACATGACTCAAAACCTAGTCTTGTCATGAGTATGCATGACCTAAGAACCAGTCTTAGTCATAAGCCCACAACCATGAATCAATCAAGCATATATAGGCACACAAGACATACAAGATTAGGGTTACTCGTACGTGAACGTACCTTTCTTCATGTAATAAATAGTATGTCTGCCTTTTGATACTGTTCTTGGACCTCTTCGGATATCCTATAGTGTTATCATTGGATTATTTCATTTTCCATATTTTATATGATATTGTAATAAATACCATATTTACTTAGAATAATATCCAAAGGGTAATTTTCAGAAACTTTGAAAAATTATAATTAATTGCACAAAAATCCAATTAATGTGCTATAAAAATATACATGACCCTTGACATGTATATTTGCATGGAAAAATAATTCCAAATGCCATAAAAATCTGAATCATTCCCAGTTTTATTGTCTATCACCACTGTTCAGATCATGCTTCCAGAAACATGGACCAGTTTGAAAAATCCACAACATTTTGTACAAAATTCCAAATATTTCTTATGATATATCAAAACAAAGCTCTTTAATTTTGTCCTATATGTTTTTGGAAATTTTTAGAATTTTGAAACTTCATTTGATCAGTCAAAATCCAAACACAACCACCATTGTTCGAATTGAACTTCCAAAAATAGCTTAACTTCAAAAATATGTAACGTTTAGTACAGAGCTCTAAAAATTCATTATTTGATATCAAAATAAATCCCTACATGTATATTTTCTTTCTTCAAAATTTTATGATTTTTAGATATCATTTTCTCCTTAAAATACCGATCATAAATTGACTGCCTCCAAAAAAAACTAAAATTTGGCAGTTTTTCCAACTTTCACTATTTTGATCTTTTGATTCCAAAAATCATTTTCCACCATGTTTTTAAAAATTAACTTGTGTTCTTGAAACTTTTGTTCCTTCCTTCTTCCTTCTTTAAATTCATCCTCCTCTTCCTCTCTATATGAGTTCAGATGTGTTTTTGCCTTTGATGATTTTTAAGAGGAGGATCCATGTATTTATAAGGGGATGGCAAGCTCCTTGTGGGTTCTAAATTCAAATTACCACTTTACCATTGCAAAATATCCTCTAATCTTGGCTTAATCTCTAAGTTTCCTCATCTTTATCTCCTCCTCTCATCCCTAGGCGAATTTGATGATCAAATTAGAGCCCTTGAATTGCTTTGCCATGTGTCACATTCCTATGGTCTCATTTGCTTCATTGGTCAAGAAAGTTATAGAAAATTCTAGAAACTTTTGGCTCAATTTGCATATGATCATATCTTGAAGATAGCCATGTGATCTTATCATCAACCTCGGCTTCCTCCTTACTCCATGATCCAGCCAAAATTCAAGGCTTAATGGACAAGTTTATTATGTCATTTGATGACACAAAATAGGGCTTAGGTGTCCCTAAATTTCTAGAAGATTGTTAGCTTAAATTGCATGTGTTTTATCATGAAATGTTATCCAATCTTCCTCCTCATGTGCTAGCTGAAATTCATAAATTTTGGGGCAGATTTTATGAAGCTAATTAATGTCACAAGATAAGCCTTAAGTGAGCTTTAAACTAGATAATCATTTGTGGTTTGACTGCTTAGCTTATCAAGTTGCATTTGGACATTATTTGTCAAGCTTTATCTCATCATATTTAGCCCTCATATTTTGAAAATAATGGCCACTCCGTGGCCCTATCTAGTTTGAATTTTATTGCCTCTCTCAACTTGAAGCTACATTCACAATTTGTTCATCAAGGAATTAGATATTAATCCCTTGCTTGACATATGTAATTTTGGTACAAAATGTCTTAAATCCTATGTGTTTTATCCCCTTTACTATCCACTTACTTTCATTGTCATCTACCTCTTGTCTTTAGGACAAAATATAGCCCTATTAGGTAGTTACATGTGTTTGCCACTAATCTCAATTAGTGCAAGTTTATTTGTCAAGATTTTGTTGTTAATGTGCCTTAATTTTGATTAAGTGTTTGATAGGGCAAAAATGTATAGCCTATAACTCCGCAAGTATACAGGCTGTATCAAGTAATAAAGAATGAGTAAAGTATCGTTCCCACGAGGATTTAATATCCACAACTTTGATCAGGCATTAATTTTACACTTTCGTTTAAGTTGAGCTAAAACAAAGCTTTGATGAAAAATGAGAATTTTTAAAGACTATTTCTAAAAATAAAAATTAATAAAAGCAAATGATTTTTGGATTTTCAAGGATTTAATAAAAACCTAGGATTCTCCTTCCCCATTTTGCATTTTATAATACTGAATTAATTTCCTCTCTATTGGTATTTCAATACATATATGTGTTAGTCTAAGGTTCACAAATACTTGACAAGCTCTCTCAAGTCAATATCAAGTTTCTCTTCTCATTAAAATGCACAATCTCTTGCTACAATTAATGAGAATTAATATTTAAGCAACAACCTTAATGTGACAATGCAAGATTAGTAAATATATCTCTATTTTACAAACAAACTATGCATTTATCAAATAAACTTCAAGACAAGCATGAAATTTCAATCAAGTTCTGCACCTAGATTAGCTTTTTCAAGTCAAATCCAAGTGAATAAATCATCTAAATGGAGGCCAATCACTTAGAAGCATTAAGCCTAGGTTGAAATCAACATATATATATGTGTGTGTGTGTGTGTCTATACACACACACACACACACACACACACACACCAAAAGAGAGGAATAACCAAATATTAATCCATTCAAAAGGTTAAAAAGAATCCTAGAATAAAAAGTTTAGCTACTCATATCCAAATACAAGGAGAGTTTAACATTAATATTCAAATTCAGAGACATGGAGAATGAAAAGAAATTGAAACTAGACAAAACCAAGAACAAGACCAAAGAAAACCAGCACCTCCTCTGTTTCTTCGTTCACTGCCCAGTGCTGTGCTTGCGTCTCTGGTCTGTCCTGAAATTATCGCATCTCTGCTTCTGCGTATTCTCTTCTGTCTCGGCGTGTTCCCCCCTCCTCTTTAATTCATTGTTGTTACTTTCTTTTTAATTCCCCATTCGTCCAGAGTCCATTTCTTTTAGGTTTTTCATTCATTAATCCATCTCATTCATGGCCCACGCACATAAATCATTTCTCCAGCCCAATTCTTCAATCCACCTTCTCTTTGATCAATTAAATGATTTTAGATTCACTTCCACTGTCCAACTAACTCTAAGGTCAACGGAAGATGGCTCTAGTTCTCACGGGGGAAAGCTCGGAGCAGGTGTCGTGGTCACCAGAAGAAGATGATTTGCTAAGAAGAAGTGCCAAGAAAATTAAGAATGGAGGTAGTGACATGGATATTCAGGAGTGGCCCGAGTTAAGTAATGTGAGGAATTCCCAATGGCAAAAAGGCCAGTCCTTTGCGGAAAAGCTTAAAGGTATCTATAACAGGGATATGAGGCAGGAGAGGGACGATGATATAGAAGATGGAAGTGAAGAGCTCTGTTCTGACCAAGACCAATGTGTCTCTGAAAAGGACAAGAGCGAACCCCTGTGTGTAATAAGTGAAGACCGAAATAAGAACTTTCCTACCTTCTCTTTTTCAAAGAAAATGAAGAAAAGGTTGTACAAGGCATGGAGTCAAGCGGTTATAGTAAAACTGTTGGGGAGAGATATTGGCTACAAAGTTCTTTTCTCAATCCTCCAGAAGCTTTGGGCCAAGAGAGGAGTCTTAAGCTTGATCAATATTGGAAATGGATACTATGTTGTCAAACTCACAAATAAGGAGGACTATGAGAAGGCATTGACTGGTGGGCCATGGTTGATTTTCGATCACTATTTAACGGTTCGTCCTTGGGAACCAAGTTTCAAACCGTATAAGGAGTCCATAGAGAAAGCTGCAGTATGGGTTAGACTTTCGAATGTATTTTTAGAATACTATGATGTAGAGGCATTAACTTGGATAGGCAATAGAATAGGAGAAACAGTAAAAGTAGACATTAACACGTCGGGTCATTTGCGAGGGCACTACGCAAGAATATGTGTTATAGTGGATTTGGGAGAACAATTGATGTCTGGTTTCTTGCTAGAAGGGGAGGATTATTATCTTGAATATGAAGGTCTCCACCTGCTTTGCACTCACTGTGGTCGGTATGGTCATTGCAGAGAAGAGTGTAAAGCAAGGAGCAAAGTGCCAAAGCAGGGGAGACAATGCAAAGAGAGGATGGGGTGGAATCAGAAGAGGGAGTGTCTGGGGCGACAGTGAGAGTGATGGAGGAGGCTAACGGAGCTACGTCGTAGGAGGTTTGGAAAGTTGTGAAGAAGCATTGGAAACCTAGTAAAGGAGTGGCGAAGAAGGCGAAAGGCATTTTCCGGCAACAAGGAGGTGGCTCCCAATTCGAAATTATGTCGGAGGTGGGTAGGGCAAACGTTGGGGAAGTCAATGAAGCATATTTGCCGATAGTACAGTTTAATGCAGGAGAAAAAAGAGTTTTGCAGACGTTGGCTCCTGCGAGTGGCTCGAGAATGAAGAAAAGCGTAGATAAAAAGAAGCCTGGAAAGAAGCAAATGGTAGCTAAGAGAACTGGGGAGCAGAGTCTGGACAGATAGGATCAACGGAAGGAGAAAAGGACCAGAGAGGTGGAACTGAGGGAGGATAAAAAGTCAGAGGCTAATGCTTTATCTTATGTGAGTTTGCCAGGAGAGAGAAAAGAGGCGGTGGTACTACATGATGTGGTGACAGGAGACACAAGGTTTAAGGAGCAGGAGGATGACAAATTCCTTGATATTGTGAAATTTAACTCAGTTCCTCCTGACCCGGGTGAAACTAGCTGTTTGCCTAGGCTAAATGGGAAGTTTTGGGTTGGGCTGCAAAGTGAGGAGCCTGGTCCAAAGATGCTAGTGGACGAGCCTAGGGGGGAAGAGTTGGGCACTGTGGTGCCTAAGTCTCAGTGTTAGTAGAAGTTGTTTTGGGCTGGCCTTTATCTTGAGCCCAATGTTTATTTACGTTTGGATTAAAGCCAGATGAATTCTATTTTTTACTGGAATGTGAGAGGGTCTTACGCTAGGAGCCTCATTCAGCAGCTGAGAAGTGTTTGGAAAGGAGCTCCCCCGTGTTTGATTTTTTTGGCAGAAACAAAGAGTGAGAATCAAGCCCATTTTTGATGTCTCCAGAAAATAGGCTATGACAGCTCCGCTTTTGTTCTAAGTGTAAGGAGATCGGGAGGTTTGGTGGCTGCGTGGAGTAGTTCCCTGATCGATGTTTCTACCCTCCGTCTAGATAGACAATTTATTCACTTGCGCTGCGCAATGGGTAATTCTTAGTATTTTCAGGTAACAACGATTTATGCTATCCCTTCTTCTAGTTTCAAGTTTTCTTTATGGCAAGAGCTGGAAAATATTTCGTTAATGACTTCGGATGCGTGGGTTGTGGTTGGAGATTTCAATGATATTCTCGGTTCTGAGGAGCGGACTGGGGGTGTTGCGGCTAACTTCACCAAAATCCAGAGTTTTTGAGACAGAGTCAATGCATGTGGTCTATCGGACTTGGGTCATTGTGGAGTGAAATTCACTTGGCGGGGACCAAAGATGGCTAACAGATCGCGCCTTTATGAAAGACTTGATAGAGCCTTGGCAAATAATGTGTTCTTATCAAAGTTTTCGGATTGTGTGCTTAAGGTACTTGCTAGAACTAGTTTCTCGGATGTGCCTTGAGAATGTTAGAACTACTAATGGTGGGAGGCACCCTTTTAGATTCGAGGCTATGTGGACTGAACATGAACTGTATGATAGTTTCCTCGGTGATAAGTGGATTGCAGATGGAGACATTAATATTGCCCTGAGTAATTTTAAACAGGATATTAGCGTGTGGAATAGAAAGGTATTTGGCTTAGTGGAGAAGTCGAAACATAGGCTTCTGAGGAGACTGGAAAGGATTTAGAATTCAAGTGCGTATCCATATTCTCAATACCTCTGTAATCTGGAAAAGGAAGTTAGTGTAGAGTTAGATAAAATTTTGAAACTTGAGGAGATTAAGTGGTTTCAAAAGTCCAGAGCTGAATGGATATCTAAGGGGGATCGCAATACTACGTACTACCACTTGAAAACTAAGATGAGAAGACGGAGGAATAGAATTATGGCTCTTAAGGATGATGGGGGTTTATGGATTGAGAATGAAGGAGAGTTGAGGCAGTTGGTAGTCGATTATTTTAAAAATCTCTACACAATAGAGAGCAACGATTCAGGGCTGCTGGTAACTAGATCATCTTTTCCTCCCATTGACCCAGTCAGCCTGGTGGATTTTTCTAGGCCTCCTAAGGATGAGGAAGTTAAGAATTCGGTTTTCTCTATGGGAAGCTTCAAAGCCCAAGGGTTTGATGGGTTTTCTCCATACTTTTATAAGAGTAAGTGGAGTAAAGTTGGCCCTTTATTGTGTAATTTTGTTAAACAAGCTTTCGATGGAACTGTCCTGCTTGAAATGTCAAATAGGACTCTTATATCGCTGATTCCTAAGAGAGACCACCCTAAGATGATTACTCATTTCAGACCTATATCTCTTTGTTCAGTGCATTACAAATGCTTGACAAAGCTTATTACGCAGAGGCTAAAAAGGGTCATGGCTGATGTGATTTCTCCCTTTCAAGTAAGCTTTATAAAAGGGAGCCATATTCAGGATAATCTCATTATTGGGCAAGAGATCCTTCACGTCATGAGCAAGAATAAGTGTCAAAAGGGTTTGATGGCGATGAAGATTGATTTGGAAAAGTCCTATGATAGGGTGAGGTGGGAGTTTCTTGAGCAAGTGCTCTTAGAAGTTGGTTTTGAGCAGAATTTCATCAATCTCATTATGAGTTATGTATCATCGGTCTCTTACAATGTCTTATGGAATGGTGAGCAGACAAAATTTTTCCTCCCTACAAGGGGCCTTCGACAAGGAGACCCTATCTCACCCTTATTGTTCGTGTTATGCATGGACAAATTATCCCACAAAATCTGTGATGTAGTATAGGATGGTGGGTGGAGGCCTATCCCGACATCTAGAGCTGGCCCAAAGATATCCCATTTGATGTTCGCTGATGATATTCTCTTATTTGGTGTGGCTTTAGTTCAACAAACGAAGTGCATGTTGGAGTGTTTGAATGAGTTTAGTAAAGCATCTGGGAGTAAAATCAGTCTTTCAAAATCATCCCTCTTCTTCTCCTCGAGAGTGCCATTGCATGTTCGTAAGAGAATTAGTGGTTTAGCTGGGATGAAAATTACTTGCTAGATTGGAAGATACCTTGACTTCCCTCTAATTAAGAATAGGAGAAGTAAAGACACCTTCAACTATATTATTGAAAGAGTTAACTCGCGGTTGGCTGCCTGGAAGGTTAATTGCTTGTCAACTGCGGGGCGTATTACGCTAGCAAAATTGGTCCTAAGCTCTATTCCTTTATATCCCATGATGGTGGCTAGTTTGCCGACAGGAGTGTGTCAGGAGATAGAGCGCCTTCAAACAAATTTTATTTGGGGGCATCAAGAGGGCCAAAGGAAGCTCCATCCGGTGGGTTGGCGAGACATAACTAGACCTAGAGATTATGGAGGTTTAGGTTTCAGAAGATTATCTTCCTTTAATAAGGCTTATGGGGCAAAACTGGCTTGGAACCTGATTATTGGTGAGAAAGGCCTCTGGGTGGAGGTTTTGCAGCAAAGGAATATGTTCGCGAGGGGCTATTGCTTCTAAATTATAGAAAGGGGGACTCTAGGATCTGGCGGTTTATTTCAGGGCAAGAAAGCATTTTAAACAAAGGGATTAAGTGGCAGATAAGAAATGGTCAGATGACAAGTTTCTTCCAGGATAATTGGTTAATCGATGGACAGAAAATTGGGGATTTTTGTAGAAGAAGCTTGCTGCAGGAAGAATCCAAGTCTTTGGTTTGTGACTGGGTTAAGGATGGAAGTTGGGATTGGGGAGGCTTGCTGAGGTGGTCCAACCATCTGTCATTAATCGGCTGATTGCTACTACTCCTCCTAATCCGAGCCTTGGTTATTATATAATGGTGTGGGGTAAAACTAGTAATGGGCAATTTTCTATTAAGAGTGCTTATTTCCTTATTGAAGAGAATCCTTTGAGTTTGAGAAGTGGCTTGTTCAAGTGTATATGGCATTGGCAGGGAACAAAACGGAACAGAGTATTTTTGTGGCGTGTCTTGCTTAATAAATTGCCGACCAACTCCTGGAGCAGCTCTTGGTCTCCATCGTCTCCTATGTGTAGCCACTGCTCCACAGGTGAGGAGGATTTAATCCATGTTTTAAGGGACTGTCAATATGCAAGGGATATGTGGCAAATCCTGGTTGAACCCAGATTTCTTGGGCAGTTCTTTGCGTCTGGTCTAAAAGACTGGGTTGCCATGAATCTGAATGGTAGGCTATGTAAGAGTATGGACCCCTCCTGGGATATTAAGTTTGGGGTGGCAATTTGAAAATTATGGGATTGGAGAAATAAATTTATTTTTGAGGCTAATTTCTCTAAGCCTTCGAAACCAGAACTGGTTATTTTACAATCTTGGAGGAGCTTCTGTATGTCTAAGGATTTTGATGCTGATCTTGAGTTGGAGGACCAGGTGTATTCCGAGCCCCGTTCTTGGCAGCCTCCTCGGGTAGGTTGGACAAACTTAAATGTTGATGGTGCATCTTCCTTATCATCATCAGCGGGTGGATGTGGGGGGGTGCTGTGTGACTGTACCGGGAGATGGGTTGCGGGGTTTACCAAAAAGCTGGGGATCTGTAGTGCATTTTCGGCGGAGGAGTGGGCCATATATGAGGTGCTAAATCTGGCTTGGGATCTAGGTTTTGGGGAGGTCATCCTGGAATCTGATGCTTCTGAAGTTGCTGGAAGAGTTGCTGATTCAGATTTCATTTCGGGTAGCTTAGTCTTGCACCAGATTAAAGAGCTGCTGAGAAGAGATTGGCGAGTAATTGTCAGATGTATACCTAGAGAAATTAATCAGGTTGCTGATTATCTTGCTAAAGTGGGTATTAGCCGATCAGATATTTTGAGCTATTGCCCATCCTTTTGAGGGATTTGGTGGATAATTTTTTTTTTTATATGAAAAAGTTTTGGAAGGGTTCGACACCAGTCCCCTACTAAGGTTAGGGCACGGCCCCGGGCTCTATGAGCCTTTACTGGAGACTTACGAGATCGCCTACCAAAGAAGTCCCAGCAACGGCAGAAGGAATCAAATCCACGACCCAAAGGCCTAGTACTGAATCCTTTATATGCCAACTCTCATTTGGCGGATTTGGTAGATAATGATTGTTTGGGATCTATTCCCTCCTTTGTGTAATTTTCTGTCGTGTTTGTAATTTGGCTCTAGGCATCCTTTATATCAAAAAATTAAATGATTTGTGGGGCCACATGTCTATTGCATTTCTCCAGCCCAATACCAATTGCTTCTTTTCTTCTTTCCTTTTTTTTTTTGTCTTCATCCTATTTATTCATTGAATGCAATGGTGGGCCCCATGTTTAATTCAATCCAAACTGCAATAGCTATTGTCCCTGTGCGTCTCTTCCTCTTGTTGCTATTCATTCATCAATTTTTAACGTGGGCACAGCTTCATTAAATCCAAAGTCCATTTGCTTCAATTCAATCAATGTCCAATTCAATTAAAAACAGCCCAATCCTGGTGAAGCCAAGGACAAATGACATTAAATAATAATAGTAATAAAACTAAATAGTTTTTTTAATTCTAATTACTAGTATTTATTTCCTAAACTCAAACTTTTATTTTAAATTGAAATCCCATAAATAATGCACCACTTTGATTTGATCTTATAATCATATAATCTCATAGAAATCTCTTAAAATTGTTTAGATAACTCTCCAAATATCTCCAAAATGTACCTTAAATATATAAAATATGGAGAGTTATCAGTGTCTTTCATTCCCTTTCTTGACTCTTTTGTATTTTGAATAGCTATAGTTTTATGTGATATTTATATCACATTTTATAGACTCTAAATATAATCTCATATTTAACCATTGGTAAATTAATTTCAAAGTGAAATTTGGATAGAAATATAATCAATAGATTATAATTCTTTGACACACATATTCACCTTTTGTATTTTGTCAATTATTCACCAAAATACAAGGTTTTTGGTAATCCCCAGAAATTGAGATGTTATATAATCAAATTAGATCAATATGTTTATATCAAGCACAAGAGAAAATAATTACTAATCTATACTCACCATGATATCCATACAACACTAACCCTCCGCTGTTGTATCTCATTTGCTTTTCCTCTCTCCAGGTCAATTAGATTAGTTCTTTATGTGAGAGAGCCTACATTGATTGTATAACATTTCCTTCTGTAGTTGTTGTTATTGTTTGAGCTTAGATGAGTTTATTGTAGAAAATGCGGGAAATTTGCCAAAATAGTCCAAGGAAAAAAAAATTATCAAAATAGTCCAGGGTCGAAACATTTTGTCAAACTAGGCCATTTTGCGGCGCCACTGGCCTAGTGGCGTGCCACGTGGGCACACCACAAAGTGGCGCTGCCACGTAAGGCGCCACTTGTGGCGTGCCCACGTCGCGCGCCACATATTAAAAAAAAGGGTTAAGGTATAAAAATACACATATGTTTTTTCTCTAGGAGCGCCCAGCACCATATGTTTTTTTTTTGTGCAAAAATACACACGCCGTTAGGTTTTAGGAGCAAAAATACCACTTCTGTTAATTGACTGTTAACTGACCGTTAACCATGGTGAAATTACCATTTTGCCCTTAGTTTAAAATAATTAAAAAAGAAAAGGGTTAAGGGCAAAAAGGTAATTTCACAATGGTTAACGGTCAACTAACAGACAACTAACGGAAGTGGTATTTTTGCTCCTAAAACCTAACGGCGTGTGTATTTTTGCACAAAAAAAAACATATGGTGCTGGGCGCTCTTGGAGGAAAAACATATGTGTATTTTTGCACCTTAACCCTTAAAAAAATAATAAATAAAAATTGCTTTTGCAGGGCCAACTTTTCAGAAAAGCTGCCCTGATGCAGCGAGGGCGTGAATAATTCACGCCCCCAACAGTAACACACGCCCCATGCAGTATTTTTATAAAAAAAAAAAAAAAATCTTCCTCTTTTATTTAAACCACCACTCATTCACACACATTCACACATTTGTGATCTATTCCGTGAGAGGAGAGATGTTGGGAGCAATTGTGAAGAAAGAAGGAAAGGAGGATACAACGGTTGAAAGGTTTTTTAAGGTATGTTATTTATCGTATAAGATTATTTACGTAGCTAAAATAGAATCTTTTAATAAATGTTCTTAATAAAATGTTTTGTATCTCCATTTGTCTCTGCAATGATGGTAGTCTTGTGTTGGTTACAAAACTGCTAGAGTTAGAATCTTTGAGAAGTTGTAAGTTTTGACAATAGAAGACTGTATTTGTGTAGTGATTGATTAAAAATAAATTTAAAGCGGTTTAGATGTATTTTTTGTTGTTTGAGAAATGTAAAACTAATTTTTACATTTAAAAAGTTTAACATCGTTGTATTATAGGATATTTTTACCGATTCAATGTTATGCAAATAGTATATTTGGGTTAATAGAGATATTATGAAAATTTTAATCGGATTAGTTTTCAAATTATTTAGTAGTACATTAGAGCAAATACCAAAGTAGGATGAGAAACTTAAATTTAAAATAATAATTCAATATATTATAAATATTATTTTTTTCTTTTAATTTTTGATCTTATTTGTTAATTTTGTTTTATTTTACTTAAATGAATTTGTATTTGTTCAATAATTTTCATTACTATAATATAATTTTTATTATTTTTGTTATTATTTTATGTTATGAATTTTAATATTTAAAATAATTTTTTGTTCTTAGCATTATATTATTTTCGGTATTAATAAATAACTTTGTTTAATTTTACTAATTATGAAATTTGATTTTTTATTAATTTTTATGATTATTATATAAATTTAGTTTTATTTTTATTTTTATCATTATATATAATGAATTTTAATTTTTTGATTAATTTCCGTTAGATTATATTAAATATGTTATTTTGATTATTATTATTAATAATATTAGTAGTTTGTGTTTTTTTATTAATTTTCGTTATTATTAGGTACTTTTTAAAAATTTTACATATGATGAATTTTGAGGTTTTTTTTTTAATTTTATTTATTATTATATACATTTCGTTAATTTTATTATTATAATATATTATATATTTTAATATGCAGATTAATTTTTGTTATTATTAATTAATTCTTAATAATTTTACATATTATGATTTTTGAATTTTTTATGAAGTTTAATTATTATTATTATATAAACTTTGTTATTTTTATTAAAATATACTATAAATTGTAATGTTTAGACTAATTTTTGTTAGATTATATTATTTATGTTATTTTGATTGCAATTATTATATATTACGAGTTTTCAAATTTTTTTATTAATTTTTGCTGATATGAAATAATTTTTAAAAAACTTACATATTATGAATTTTGATTTTTTATGAAGTTTTATTATTATTATATAAACTTTGTTATTTTTATTATTAAAATATACTATGAATGGTAATGTTTATATTACTTTTTGTTAGATTATATAATTTTTAATAATTGTACTTATGAAGAATTTTGAATTTATTCAATCTATCTTCGTTATTATTACATAAATTTTGCTAATTTTATTATTATTATTATTATGAATTTTAATTTTGTGATTAATTTTTTCTACATTATATTATATATGTTATTTTGATTATTATTATTACATATTACGAATTTTCATTGTTAGATTAAAGTATTTACATAATAAATACTTAGTAACTTAATAATGTGTTATGTGAGGGTAAATTTGTGTTAGTCAAATGGCTTATCAACCCGACCACATAATTCATCCCGGTCCCAAAGAATGGAGAGTTCTTGATGAGGAGGTGCAGCGGTTACACCGATCACAAGTTGTGTGGAACAAAGGAGATTGTGATCCCTTGAGGGTAAGGCGAGCCGCACAAGGGCTGGGAGATATCCATGATCCAAATGACATCCCACAAGAGTTGCAGCAGTACCTTCGCCGGGAGGGTTTTGGCACGTATCTCGCATGAAGAGACTCTTGGTATGCTTTATTCTTAATGTAATTAATCATATTCCTCTAGTTATTTATACATGTTACGAATAATGAATACGATTACATATTTGATCTATACTTTTATGTTGGTGCAGATTGACAAAGACCTTATTACTGCTTTGGTTGAGAGGTGGAGGCCGGAGACTTACACCTTCCATATGCCAGTTGATGAGATGACCATTACTCTACAAGATGTAGAGGCCATTTTAGGTCTGTCCACTGAGGGTCGAGTAGTTTCCGGTAGGACGCATACCAACTGGGGAGCAGTCATGCATGAATACATGGGTCTTACTCCCCGCGAAGAGCACTTGATTGGCGGAAACATCAAGATGAGGTGGTTTGCTGCCCATTGGGGCCGATGGGATGATCACTCGATACTATGCAGGGTCAGCTCTTATACACACGTGCCTACCTCATGCGCCTATTCGGTGGATTTTTGTTGTGTGACAAGTCTAGCCATGAGGTACCTTGCTGATATATACAATTACTGGGCGGAGATCTTACGGAGACTGCTACATACAGTTGGGGGTCTGCTGTACTCGCTACACTATTTCGCAAGCTATGCCAGGCCACGACAGCTTCAGCCAAAGATATTGGGGGTTGTTTGTTGTTGTTGCAGATATGGGCTTGGTCCAGTTTTCCCCCCATATCATTTCCCATTCCAGAGCCCAGTCTTGATGGTGGTCATTATGGACGCAAGTATGGAAGCACTATTTCTGTACTGAATATTTTGATTGAGTGTAGTAATTGATTGGCTGTGTTCTTTTCTGGAAGGTCATTTAACTAATGTTGTATGACCTCCGCATCGCAGGTTCAATGGTGTATATGTGCAATCGGTGCGCCGTGATCTAAAGACATATCGCATAGAGCTTGACCAGATGGGGCGTGACGATGTATGTATAATAAATTTGATCTTACGAAAAAAGCATGAAGATTAAACTAATTCGTGATATATATGCTTACACTCATTTACATGTGCAGGTTACATGGGAGCCATATTTAGATGCGGGGTATGAGTTTATGGGTGCAGATGTTGACACAGGACATATGGAGGGCAGTGACACCCATAATTGCTTTCCACATGGTCGAGATGCACCAGCCCGATCGTTGCATGCGGCAATTTGGCATGCAGCAACACATCCCCGATGCTGCCGCACAGCTTAGAGGTGCTCATGATCTGACCTTACGCGGTAAGACCACTGAAGATTGGTACGTAAAGCTGGACTGCTACATTCAATATTGGAACATAAGGCATGAGAACATCTTCACTACAGATCCACAGGAGGGGCCGATGTCCCCAAACGTGGAGTACATGACGTGGTATTTCACCCATACCCGAAGGTTTATGATGAGGCAGGTGGCAAAGCTCGGCCATGTGGTATGTAATTATCTTGCTTCCCTATTTTTTTTTCTTACCACTTAATTCATATGATAGTAATGTTATTTACTTTATTGTTCAACTGCAGGTCAAAAACGTAGAGTGGATCTGGTGGATGTGTTCCCCATAGTTTGAGGTCGAATTCAATAAGAGGGCGGTGCAGAAGATTTGTCAACAGTTACTCACCACGTTTAAAGAGTTTGGACGGGTAGCCAAGCCTGGTGCCGGTGCACTAATTGTAGTGTTAGCTGGTGTACCCGATGCGTGTATAGAGGTCCCACCTAGTGCAAGGGAGGGTCATGGAATCGCTAAACGACGAGTACAACACCTCCACAGGTATATGAGATGCCACATGCAGGTCCGCGTGGTAGAGGTGTATACAGGCCACCCTTAGGATTCAATATGGCATATACGACTGTTACGTGGGACCCAGAGCACTTTTTAGGGGGGCATCACCATATGAGCATCCAGAGACTACGGCACACTCCCCTATAGAGATGTCATCGCATGTTTCTCCATGTATGCCTTCATACCCACATGTGCCACCGGGGATGCTGCCACCTGCTCCATATTACCCACCAGTGGCACTAGTAATGTATGCCCCCATGCTGGGTTACGGTACACTATCAAAGACGATGTTTGTGGGCTAAACATAGGGTCATCAGACGTATCAATGGCCATCGAACAAGCCACCCACCGACTTCACTGGGTTTAGTGCATACCGGCGGCCATATGACCAGGCTTTTACAGCCGTGTGTGCGTTCCAGCCATACGAGCATGGACAGTGCAACAGTGACGTGGCTAGCTCGGGGTTGATTCATAGTCCATATCACTCCAGTCTGCACGTGAACACGCCGGTTGATGCACCAGGCTCGAGTCGGAGTCCATACCAGTCAGGTCACCTCACAGGCGATGACGCGGTGGACATCGCAGACGACTTCATGCGGGTGGCTGTAGAGGATTTCCGCCATCACCACAATCGTAACGCCCCTCGGAGGAACCTCGATCGTGATGCGTGGTCAAGACAGTGGCTTGCTTATACTCCTCCATGATGACTGCACTTTATTTTATGTCATATTTGAGCAAATTGTTAAATCACTATATTGTACTTGTTTCCGTATTTAAACAGTTTAAAAGTTTTATTTTCTAGACTTTATTTAAATAATATAGTACGTTAAAGAAATCAATAAACGGAGAAGCTAAAACAAATCAAACAACTTTATTTTTCACAATATTAGGTTATTTTGTAATCAAATGAGAAAATAATGTAAAATAATAAATGAAGTAATAAAGATGGCTTAAGAAAAAATATGAAAAAATGGGATTAAGTATAAATAGCTATTTTTGCATTCAAAAACATGTACGAACAATCTAATATAAATATTACTGTCTTTCATCAACTACATGCCTTGTAGGACATGCACGCCTATTATGACCAGTCTGTCTACATATAGTACATCTAGCTCGACTGGAGCTAGATTGGACCTCCACCACATCCATCTCATTCTGAATGTGGGTAGATTTAGGGCGGCCCTTACCACGCAATCTTGATTCATCGGGGATAATCATGGGTCCGTTAGCGGGCGGTATTCCGTCTTTACTTCCGACGGGCTGAAATGGTGAATCATAAACATGCATAATACGGTAGATCGAGAATACCGGGTCCACATACTGTTGTGCCTCATGGGCTACAGCCGAACATGCAGCAATTACATGACTACAAGGGAATTTGAATGCTTGAAACCTCCCACACTGGCATTTCCCCTCGGTCAAGTTCACAGAGTATGAATCACCTTGATCGTCAACTTCAAACGTGGTCTGCGTCAAATCGTAAGCCTGTACACGCATCGACGTTGCTCTCTCTTCATTCTTAGTCAATGCTTCTCTAATAATGCTCGAAAAATACTTTCCTCTGATGGTGTCCTGTTGTACTTTCGTCCCTCTTTTAACCCAGTAAGTAGCAAGTCGTCGATATGTGCATTTCACCAACGATGTTATTGGCATGTTCCTAGCTCCCCAGAAAACCTTATTGATTGATTCGAACAGGTTGGTTGTTATATGACCATATCTTCGTCCTTCCTCATCATAACTCCGACACCATTGCTCTTTTGGGATTTTCTTGATCCATTCAGCCACGTCTGTGCTATGACCGTAGAACTGCGCATACGATTCATCAAAGTGGATTTTGCTTGGCATATATGCTGTAAAGAAGATAGAAAGACATAACGTTATTTGTGACATACAATAAAGGTTAAAAAAATAATTCAATCAACATCAACATGAGTATATTACCTAGATGCTTTAAGGTTTTCTGCAATTGCTTCTCTTTGAAGTGGGTAGCGAAATTGCTCGCAACATGGCGTATGCAAAACACATGGTACGCATAAGGAGGCTGCCAACCAAGTGCTGGATTGCCGACTGCTAATATTATGCTTTTATGTCGATCAGAAATGAGGCACACACCGACCTTATTGGTAACATTCTGTAGTATATTATACAAAAAATACTCCCATGCTTCTTTTGTTTCACCTTCAACAATTGCAAAAGCAATGGATAGGATCTCGTTATTTCCATCTTGGACGGTGGCTATCAGTAATGTCCCCTTATACTTAACGTATAGATGTGTACTGTCCACCTGTATGACCGGTTTGCACCAGTCGAACGCCGCACGACATTGACCGGAGGTCCAAAAGGTTCGTTAAAAAACAACAACCCCATTAACAACCCGCCGGTCAACAATATACGGTCCATGTTGAATATGGTAAGAGGCTCCCGGTGAAAATAAGCACATGTACTCGAACCACCTTGGCAGGAATGCATATGACTCATCCTAATCACCATAAATCTTAGCCACTGCTTTTTGTTTTGCCTTCCATGCCTTTGTGTAAGAAATATGATAACCATACATTCCAGTTACCCTTGTATTAGTGCCACGAGTACTGAAGGTGTTTCCCTGACCATTTCTACAAAACCAATCACAAGAATTGCAAAGCATGAATGTTATTTATGTTAACTAACAAACAATAATAAATTCACTTGAGGATAAATGGAATTGTGCATCGTACCGGTTATAGCCTCAGATATTATTTTAGAATCAAGTTGTGTGTGATCCTGGGACAGAGTTGTGCTCACACAAGTGTGATTCCCACCCCATTTAGTCACTATCCAAGCGTTGCCATTCTTTGGCTTCATTGCTCTAACTTTCCAAGGGCAACCTTGTTCATGATTCCAACATTTCATTGAGAAGGTGGTTGTATTACTCTTACCCACTGTTCCTTCATGATGACCCTTCATGCAATAATGTTTTATTGCGGCCTGGACATCACTCTTGGACTCGAATTCTTGTTTCACATATAATGTGTCCCCTCTCGCCCACTGTCCCCGGCCTAAGCCTTCGACATCCAGTATATCCTCATGTAGGTAATCATCGTGAATAGCGTCATAATGTGGAATCTATCTCCAAAATGGTGTAATTTCTGCAAATTCACAAATAATATTGTTTATGTGAAAACATGTTAACTAATAAAACAATTATAATATAAGTTAATACAACTTCATAACTAACCTGATGATGGTAACATGCTACTATGTTGTGGCATGACACTACCATGGTCTTCATCATCTGTATCACTATCATTTCCATCATCGTCATTCGCCAGTAATGTGTCTTCATCTTCATCTTCTTCCCCGTCCTCGCTGTCAGGTTCATCTACCAGATACTCGTTTTCTTCTTCGTGCGCATTGGTAGAATGTGTTGGATGACGTGTACCAGAATAAGTTATATAATATGACTCATTACCAAGGTGGAGTCTATCAAACGGTATTGGTACACCCTCCTCTGACATTTTGATATCCACATAGAACTCAGCAAATTTATTTGTAGGACTTTCCTTAAATGTTTCACAAAACATGTCCAAGTCCTCATCATCGGCCATCTCAACACCAGTATATTTGTCGTCCTCAATGGCAACTCTAACCGTCACACAAGATATTACCGGCTCTTGTTGCAGCTTTAGCTTCTGGCGGATCTTTTCAGTTAAATCTGCAAATGACATACTTCGAACAATATATATTGCTCATTTTTGACCTTCAAAGGTCAACTCATTTGCGCCGATATTTTTTGAATCATTATAATATACAATTGCACGAATCGGATTCATTTTTTTCCTTATATTCTAGAATGAAAAAGAAGAAAAAATTACTGATAAATCAAACCACAACACAAATTGCAACTAATCAAAAGAAGAAACTCAATGTATATAAGCAATGAGACAACGAAATGAAGAAACGAAATGTGATTAAAAAGACCAAATGAAAGTGCAAGAAGTGGATGGAGATGAAATTATGGAGATTGATTTCCACTCATTTCTCCTTCTACTTCAACTGATGAATAATTATGTATTCTCTACAAAATAAATGAATAAGAATTATTAAAAATTATATAATCTAACAAAAAGTAATCTAAACATTACCATTCATAGTATATTTTAATAATAAAAATAACAAAGTTTATATAATAATAATAAAACTTCATAAAAAAATCAAAATTCATAATATGTAAGTTTTTTAAAAATTATTTAATATCAGCGAAAATTAATAAAAAAATTTGAAAACTCGTAATATATAATAATTGCAATCAAAATAACATAAATAATATAATCTAACAAAAATTAGTCTAAACATTACAAATTATAGTATATTTTCATAAAAATAACAAATTTTATATAATAATAATAATTAAAATTCATAAAAAATTCAAAATTCATAATATGTAAGATTATTAAAAATTAATTAATAATAACGAAAATTAATCTGCAAATTAAAATATATAATATATTATAATAATAAAATTAACGAAATGTATATAATAATAAATAAAATTTTTTAAAAAACTTCAAAATTCATCATATGTAAAATTTTTAAAAAGTACCTAATAATAACGAAAATTAATAAAAAAAAACACAAACTACTAATATTATTAATAATAATAATCAAAATAACATATTTAATATAATCTAACGGAAATTAATCAAAAAATTAAAATTCATTATATATAATGATAAAAAAAAACTAAATTTATATAATAATCATAAAAATAATAAAAAAAAATCAAATTTCATAATTAGTAAAATTAAACAAAGTTATTTATTAATACCGAAAATAATATAATGCTAAGAACAAAAAATTATTTTAAATATTAAAATTCATAACATATAATAATAACAAAAATAATAAAAATTATATTATAGTAATGAAAATTATTGAACAAATACAAATTCATTTAAGTAAAATAAAACAAAATTAACAAATAAGATAAAAAATTAAAAGAAAAAATAACATTTATAATATATTGAATTATTATTTTAAATTTTAGTTTCTCATCCTACTTTGGTATTTGCTCTAATGTACTACAAAATAATTTGAAAACTAACTCGATTAAAATTTCCATAATATCTCTATTAACCCAACTATACTATTTGCATAACATTGAATCGGTAAAAATATCCTATAATACAATGATGTTAAACTTTTTAAATGTAAAAATTAGTTTTACATTTCTCAAACAACAAAAAATACATCTAAACTGCTTTAAATTTATTTTTAATCAATCACTACACAAATACAGTCTTCTATTATCAAAACTTACAACTCAAAAATTCTAACTCTAGCATTTTTGTAACTGACACAAGACTACTATCATTGTAGAGACAAAAGGAGATACAAAACATTTTATTAAGAACATTTATTAAAAGATTCTAATTTAGCTACGTAAATAATCTTATACGATAAATAACATACCTTAAAAAACTTTTCAACTGTTGTATCCTCCTTTCCTTCTTTCTTCACAATTGCTCCCAACGTCTCTCCTCTCGCGGAATAGATCACAAATGTGTGAATGTGTGTGAATGAGTGGTGGTTTAAATAGAAGAGGAAGAAGATTTTTTTTTTTTTATATATAAAAATACTGCATGGGGCGTGAATAATTCACGCGCCATGTTACTGTTGGGGGTGTGAATTATTCACGCCCCCGCTGCATCAGGGCAGCTTTTCTGAAAAGCTACCTTGATACAGTAGCTTTTGCAGGGCGCTCCTGCAAAAGCAATTATTATTATTATTATTATTATTATTAATATGTGGCGTGCCACATGGGCACGCCACAAGTGGCGCCCCACGTGGCGGCGCCACTTTGTGGCATGCCCATGTGGCATGCCACTAGGCCAGTGGCGCCACATATGGCGCCATCTGACGTGACTTCACAAAATGACCTAGTTTGACAAAATGTTTTGTCCCTGGACTATTGTGACAAATTTTTTTTCCTTGGACTATTTTGGCAAATTTCCCTAGAAAATGCTACAAATTTGAGGGGTAATCTGGTTCACATATAGCAACAGTTCTCGGTCCATTATTATTATTAGACACATGGGTTATCATAAACACAAATTCAAAAAATAAAGAAAGGAAACAAACCGTATAACTTATGTTTAGAATTTTAGAAGTTATAATGAACCAATTCAGAAGCTTACGCGGGTCCTTTTTAAATGTCACTATCTTCTGCACAGCCGCCAATTCTACGCTAGCGCGGAAATAAAGCTTCTATGGTTCTTGAAAGATAGCCTGTTCGCGATAGTGTTTTGCACTTTCATATCTATGTATAATAAAATCCCCCCATCTCTTTGTGTACACAATATTTTTTTATGGAATGTACACAATATGTTATTGTAGGCATGCCCTCATCATGAGAAAAATAAATGGGCTAGACCGAATCATTCAAGCCCCAAATATATAACCCATGAAAAAGAACTTGTTCTTTTCTCACAATTCAATTCAATGTAGATATGTTAAGGAGAGTTAGCACAGATGGTAAGGGATCAAGGATTAGGCCTTTGGGTCGTGGGTTCGATCCCCTCTGCCATTGCTGGGACTCCTTTGATAGGCGATCTCGTAAGTCCCTAGTAAGTGCTCATAGAGCCCGGGGCCGTGCCCTGGCTTTGGTGGGGGACTGGTGTCGAACCCCTCCAAAACTTTTTCATATAAAAAAAAAAATTCAATGTAGATATAACTAACTAACAATTTGAATGATGAGGTAAGAGGTCGTATCCTTGTAATTGTAAGGATGATAACACAAATTTGAATCACATGAAACACAATTGTTGGGAGATGAGAGAATCTTTTACCCTCTAAGCCTCAAGTGGGAAACCTTGATCTAATAAAAATAAAAAAATTGTAGATAACTATATATATGTCCTTGCAATCCCTGATAACAGAATTTAGATTTAATCAGAATCCGTAAACGCCTTGATGATGATCATTTATGATGGAGTGGTCGTGGTGTAATTTGTGAAGTGTGAACAACAATGTATTAATCAGTTTGATTATGCATTCAGATTGCTTGCTTAATTATCAGTAAATGAAAAGTAAATTAAGTTTTGATCGTGGCTCAATTTTATTTTCTTGTCCTGTCAAGCTTGGAACAAATACAGTAACTTGACCAAACAAGAACAAAAATAATTAAGTTCAACCAGTTTGTAAGATAATTAATTATAAGACTGGAAAAGGATATAATAATTCAACAACACATTATTATTATTATATGTGTGTGTGTGTTATTGATAAGGATATTAGCTTGTTGGTACCCTGTATCGAGTTGGATTCAACGGGCACGTCCACATAAAGCCATACACTTCGCTGATAAGTCATAACTATTTTATATTTTTATATAATTAATATTACACACACACACACACACACACACACACACACACACACACACACATCCTCCTGGGATTGAATAAATTAAGTATTTAGGTGCATAGGGTTGCATCAGCTTTACTCGAGTCAAATTCCAAGTCTCTTAATTGTATGCCCTAATAATGTTAGCACAATTCTAACATATCTTATTTTATTTGATTATTTTTTTGTTTTATTGCAGTTGCCTGAATTGACCGCCATAAGAAAAAAGAGATGAATAATTGTTATGCATGATTATCAATTTTTTGATGAACTTGGGTCAATATAATATCATCGTATTATATAGTATGTGATGAACTGATGATAAACATTTGTAATATATTCTACATATAAAATGTTTAAAATTTTGTAGTTTGTTTTAGCTTAATTAAGATGGATCCCCAGCCAAATATGTAGAGTAACAACTAACAAGCTATTATCAAAATCTATGAATTTGTTTATATATTTAAAAGTAGTCATATTGTTCATAAGTAATTAATAACATATCTCATTTTTCATATACTTTCAAACAATAAAGAAGTCTAAAGATACTCAAATTCACAAAGTAATCAAATAACAATTTCTTTTACTTATGATATATAAACCAAATTCTAGTGTTCAAAATTTGTATATATATTTTAATTTTAAGTTATTTGTTAGGAAAAATTTCAGGGTTGCAGTTCGTTAATTTTTTTTTCTACATTGAATAAAAATATAAAAGAAATAATCATACATGAAAAAAATGTATCAATGAATTTAATTAATAAGTATATGCAATTTTTTCATTTAATGGTCTATATCATGTAATTTTATAGTACTCTCTTCGATCTTTAATATAGGACTTATTTACCTAATTTGATTATATTAAGAAAATTAGTTAAGTTAGTTAATATAACATGTATTTTTTAAAAATCCCTAATCATTTTCTTTAATTCCTTCATTATCTCTCCTCTTTGATTATTGTTGAAATGATATCAATAAGAACAAATTAGGAAAAGATTTACCTATATTGTAAAAATATCTTATATTAATGAACAAGATTAACTTTTTAAATATGTCATATATTAAGAATGGGAGGGAGTATTTTCTATTTATAAAAAACTATTAATAAATTACTTGTTTTATTGTCTATCTTTATTGATCTTGGTTTGACTAGGTAGTTTCTTAATTATATTAGGCACAGATTTCTTCATGTTTTAATTTAAGCAAATACTGGTCCTTTTCTGTTAAAATATACCTTATGTGTTTTGTAGAGTATTAGAAAAGGAAAGTGATTGAAACCCCAACTTTTTATGTACAGTGACTTTTCCCATACCAAACGGGATATTATAGTTGCCAATTTTTACAATTCCACGCAATAAAGATTCATTAATAAAATGATGTGACTGAAATTTTCTTTAATTTTATTTACATACGTAAGTATGATTACATGTTATTGTCTATTATTTATTTTAAAAATAGCAAGTTATTATGCTGCAACGCATATATGCATAAACATACATAAATACTATATAAAATATTCTGGCCATAAAAAATTAAATTATATATTAAATAGGTGTTGAAAACGGCATGAAAGATTTTTTTTTCCTTTTCATATTAATTTGCAAATGTGGCCATCTAGATTTGGGGTTAATCCAACCTAGAAAATTATATAATTTTGCATTAGTAATTGATAAGAATGATAATATATTTCCATATTGATTTTATTTTATTTTATTTTTGAGAAACGTGTGTTTGGAAATAAAATAACCAATATATTGAGTTATAAGAGAACAATCAATAATATATATGTGTGTACAGAATCTCTATCTTACACACACATATATATTCAATAATGGAAAATAATGGACAGAGAGAAAATTAAAATTTAATTTAGGCTTAAGGGTACATTCAACTTTTATGAAAAGTGTACAGTAACAATGAATTATTTTTGGAAGTAAAAGCAACCATACTTACAAACTTGGGGCATAACCGTTAAATTAAACTAAATTCAATTTATTATAATAGAGAAAACTAACATTTTGGCACTTAAAGTTTTGAATTACTTTTAACTCAAACCATGAAGTTTGACTCGATATAACCCAATTCTTAAATTTTTGACTCGCTTACAACTTAGTCACGTGTGTGTGTGTATTTTTTACTCGCTTGCAACTCAATCCTCTGTGTGTGTGTGTGTGTTAGCATCCCCAACCATACCTTTATATTTCTGGTATGGTTATGAGAGTTTAGAGGTCCAATGGAGTTTATTCCTCAACCATGAGAGGCTAGATATCTCTGTCCGGTGATGATTGAAGATGCTAATCTAAGTCCTAAGCTAATTAAGGGAGTACTTGTGTTCTAATTTCATTTTCCATTATAATTATGTACCAACGATGAGTTCTAGGTTCCTCGATGTTGTTTTGTATATTTGATAGAGGATTGTATCTAGGTTTCTAGCATGATCTGAAAAGTGGAACTTATGTTAGGGGTTGTACTTGTGGATTGTTGATTGAACTATAGCACTATCTTTTACTATCTCAATTGGTTTGCCAGGTTTCTTGGAGCTAATTGAAAATAGAGAGGATATATTATAATCCTAACACGATCTAGATACTGAAGATACTCTTAATTGATTGATTGAACCTATGTCTAGTGGATATTTAGATCAGGTTGACAGTGTTGATAAGTTAGGTCTCTAACTATCCTTATGCTTAATTGGATAAAACTCACTATTAAAATTGGACAATGAAGATTAGTAAATTCAATCACACATAGACATTCATTTCATTGATTCACATTTATTCATTCACATTATACTTCAAGAAATCCATAAACAAGTAGCTATTTTAGTTTAATTAGATAGATGAAGCCCACATCCCATACTCTCTGGTTAATTTGTTATTTAAACTAGATTACTTAGGAACTAAATATAGACACGTCAGTTGCCCATAATGTATTTAGCTTAATTTTATTTGATAACCCCATGACAGAGCTCTTCATCAACTTTTGTTTTGTTTTTTTTTAAAGATTTTCTTTAAAAAAATGGTCTTCATGTTGATAAATAAATATTTAAGATAACAGCGACATCATCAACAGGATCTACTACTATACGTAATATGTAAACTTTTCTAATTTAATATCATTTTTCTTGCATAAAAAAAATATCTATGTTATGATGTGTTTTTAGGGTCAGAGAATAAGAACCACATAAGTCTTAAGTTGGGATCGTTCTTCAATATTTTTTTATTTTTGTTAAATAAAAATGTTAATTACAGAGATTTGCAGAATATAAATGGACTTGAGGCTTTTCTGCGTATTGGGGTGCCTGATCAATGCTGTTTAGCCATTGGAAATTTCTCCAGCGTATTATTTGTATTAATATTTCATAGCCGGATCAAGGATTATATTCCATAAACGATAAGTCACTTGGATAAGTATTGTGTCATGTTGTCATCACTAAGCTTCGTGTTTATTGGGATTTATGTCTGTTGTGCCAAGTTACTAAGGGCTTGTTTGATTTTGTTTTGAAAAACAGAAACCAACTCAAAGGGCACTCTCTTCCAATTGGTATATCAAAGTGAGAAGAGGAAGTAGGAATGTATTTATAGAATATAGGTTAAGATTTGTCTTGTTAAGTTTTATGTTAACATTTTAAAGCCCTATTAATGCTTGGTTTGATAGTTCGAATCACCTTCTGGGTGAGTATGTGTATTGGTTTCCAGTTAATATTCATGAAGCTGTGAGGTGATGGCTATAATTCCCGACTTCGGCAGACACTCACATGCGTAAATATTCCTTGGAATATCGATCACTAACATCGGTGGCTAAAATCAAGCATTATGAAAGCGTTAACATTTAACTTAATTTGCAAATCTTGACCGATATTCTCTCTTTACGTTACTATGAAACCTGAAGGTAATGATACCATAAAAAGGGGAGATTCTAAAAAAGATGTTTAGAAATTTATCTTTTGCCCGACGTTCTTCTATTGCTGGTTCCTCCTCTATTTCAAATAAAGGTTCCTCATCGTCAACCAATATCTTCAAAGAAGAAATCCACTTCCAAATCATTAACGAAGATATTAACGACTGGAAAAATCCAGAAGTCGATAGTAATTCCCTATATAAACCTGAAGGAAGTTTCATCAAAAGGTCTAATTATATCATTAGATCTGCTGAAGATGTAATCCCAGTCAACCCTGCAAAGGAAGAATTTTTCCTTTTATCCCATGATTCCATAAAACAACACCAGAAAATTTACAAATTCCGACACATTGATTGTATCCAAATTGCCCTTAAACCTTTAGTTAGAGAAGGATTAAATGTCTTTTGTCTCCTTTGCCTTAGGGACACTACACATGAATTGTTGTCTGACTCCCTCTTAGGAACTGTAGAAGCAGGTATTCACGCAGGGCCTATCTATTTCAACAATTACCCAGATAGAACTGTTAGCCTTATGGATGAAAAAAACATCATGTATGTCTTAAAACTAAACATTAAACTTCATGGTTTTCGCATAAAACCTAGATCTATTCCCGTTGCATTAATCTATAGAATCCAATATAAACTCATGAACTCTTCCTATTCTAGAGTCATGATTTTCAAGGAAGAAGGTTTCACCACCTTATTCCTAACAGATCGATCCAAAGCCAGTGTCATCATTCCAAAAGTCATTAAACGGACAGATGCCACGATTCCAAAAGAATGGATATTAAAAAATGTGGTCCCTGCTTTACCACAACCAACCCCCAAAATTGAAAACATTAGACAAAACACTATAACCTGCCAAGTGTTCGCTTCCCAAGTGTACGAATCGTGCAAGTAATAAAGTGATAAGTAAAGTATCGTTCCCACGAGGACTTAGTATCCACAACTTTAATCAGATATATTGATTTTACACTTTCGTTTAAGTTAAGTTAAAACAAAGCTTTGATAAAAAATAAGAATGACTATTTCTAAAAATAAAAATTAATAAAAGCAAATGGTTTTTGGATTTTCAAGGATTTAATAAAAGCCTAGGATTCTTTTTCCCCATTTTGCATTTCATAATGTTGAATTAATTTCTTCTCTCTTAGTATTTCCATACATATATGTGTTAGTCTAAGGTTCATAAATACTTGACAAGCTCTCTCAAGTCATTATCAAGTTTCTCTTCTTATTAAAATGCACAATCTCTTGCTACGATTAATAAGAATCAATATTTAAGTAACAACCTTAATGTGACAATGCAAGATTGGTAAATATATCTCTATTTTACCAATAAACTATTCATTTATCAAGTAAACATGATTTCAATCAAGTTCTACACCTAGATTAGCTTTCTCAAGTCAAACCTAAATGAATAAATCATATAAATGGTGGTCAATCAATTAGAAGCATTAAACCTAGATTAAAATCAACACATATAAATATTTATCTACTAAAAGAGAGGAAAATCCAAATATTAATCTATCCAAGAGAGTCAAAAGAATCCTAGAATGAATAAAAGGTTTAACTACTCGTATAAGAGAGTTTAATCATAGCTACAGAGTTCATAGAGAAACAAAATGAGAAAGAGAAGAAAATAAAAAGGAACCAAGGTAGAGTGGCTGCTTTTCTTCTGCAAATTGCTCCTGAGAATGATGAACAGAAGAAACTGCCGTGCTCCTCTGCTTCTTCGTTCCTCAGTCCCCAGGATTTTTCAATGATCCGCGCCTCCGCCTCCGGCTTCTTTTCTTTCAGCGCGTGTTCTCTCCTCTGATTCTCCAGGTCTCCGCGTGTTCTCTGCCTCCACGTCTCCTAGCTTCTGTTTTATTCAGTCCGTCTCCCCTTCGTCCTGTGCGTCCTCCTCCCATTTAATCATTTAGGTCTTCCATTCCCTTCAATCCATTAATTCATTGTGGGCCCCCATATCCATTCAGCCCAAACGTGCTCCCTCTTATTCTCATTCTTCTTTTTGCTTTTTCATTCCATTCAATTCTTTTTCAATCCGTGGGCCATGCACAATTGAATCATTCAACTTTCCAATGCAATTCTGAACGTGCTTGATGAATTGTTGTGGGCCCAATTGCATTCAGCCCAATTAATTCAATCTTCCATTAATCTTCAATTAGCCCAATGACGTGATCTGAAAAGCAAATGCAAGGGAAAGTCAATAATACTAATAGTAATACTAATAAATAATAATAATAGAAATATTTATTTATTTATTTATTTTAAAACTTCTAATTACTATTATTTATTTCCTAAACTCAAAAATATTTATTTTAAATTGAAATCTCACAAATGATGTGTCTAATTTGATTCTTCTTAAAATCTTAAAAAAATATCTTTAATTTGATATTAAAGACTTCCTAAATATATCAAAATATACCTCAAATCTATTAAAATTAGGAAGTCATCACCAAGTAGGATTAACCTTTGATAGAAGACGTTCTTTCAGTAAAACCTCTTCTAGAGTGGACTCCAAAACCATTAACGATTATAGATCAGCACCCTTACCTAGACCTCCATTAATGAGTATAACTAGGACAGTAGCCTCAGAATTACCAAGACATTCAGCTTCATCAGTACCATCAACCATACATCTTCAAGGCTTGGATACTTCCTCTAGTATACCAAGGCTTATCAGAGAGAAGAAGAGGATCAAAGATCTACCCAATCCCCAACATATGCAGCCATTCATGAGCCATATGAAAACAATGTCATTTCAACAGAATTCCAAATTGATAAAAGTTCTTTACAAAACGACTTTTATTCTAAACAAAATGAATCAGCCAGATCTTGGTTCTTTGAATATTTCTAAGGAACAAAAAGAAAACAAATTCAAGAAAAATTTTACAAGTTCCTTGAAAAGGTGCAAATTAATGTTCCATTTTTTTGATTGGTTTGAAGTTTATGCTTTAGACAATCAAATGGAATATCCTTTTGCGAAGTCAATCAATGTAACCAAGTGGCATACTCCTAGAGGCGATGATGTCTTGGAGTCAGAGCTCCCTCCTTCTGGGGCCGTCCAACTTCCGGAAACACAGAACGAGAAAGGAAATCCACTTATAGCATCCACATACAAATGTAAAAACATAGAAGAACAAATCCATCCTAGGGATATCCAAAGCTTAATGGAACAAAACAATTAGACCATCAAATATCTCTAGACCATAGGATAACATCTCATATCCAAGTCATCAACCCAAGCCTCTTCCATAGAACCTCCGTTATTCAAACCTTTCAATATGCCTTCAAAAATCAAGAAAGAAACCGCTAGTTCTCAACCATCCAATGAACTCCTTAAGAGGACAAATGAACAGCTCAAGACAATTGGTAGTTCCAGATTCGCCTCAAGCTTCAAGAACAATGAATTCATCAAACCTTACCATTAATGTTTTATCCAACCATGAAACATCTTCCTCAGAATCGGAAGATCAAACTCCCGAAATAAATCAAAACACCTTTAGGAAAAATCCTTCGAAGTATTACTATCCCAAAGCCGCTGCTCCTGACCTTTTATTAGAAGAAAGATAGGACCAAACCCTTAAACGCGCCAACAATATTTATGAATGGAATATCCATGGCCAAACTGAATACATATTCTTAACATTCTTCAACACATGTCCATGGTCAGTACACCCTATTCAACTACTTATAATTATTCTGAAGAAGCCATAGTCAACCTCCTTGTTGCCGGATTTTCTGGCCAACTCAAAAGATGGTGGGATAATTCTATCTCACAAGAAAAAAAGGACCAAATTCTACAAGCTGTAAAGGTTGATCTATTAGAATTTTTTGAATTAATATTTAGATATTAATTTGAATTAATATTCAGATTTATTTAATTCTGAAAATTGATTAAGTGGTCCACATTCAGATCCACTAATTTCTCAACTAACCCATTATTTTAGCACGTTTGACTACCACTTCTTTGATGGGAAGATGTGGGATTATTTTATGCTTCTCTATATATCTGGTCCCCTAAGTCTGCTCACACGTATAAGTACTAACGTATGACTAAAGTTTTACACTATCTAAAGGGAGTGAGAGTGAGGACTTAGAAGGACCATAGGCTTCTTCTTTCGAGATCAAATCAATGGCTGGAGGTATTTCAATTATCTAATTTTCTTAATTCTGCATTGATCTGATTACTTATTTGGTTAATTAGCATGATTAGATCGCCTTAATTTCTAACATGATCCAGATGGAACTCCTATTATCCATACCGGAGAACCCATCCCTAATGCATCGAACACCTAAGTATTTACCATCATTCAACATTTTATATGGAGATCCCTCTCTGTGGAAAAATAGGTCAGCTGAACTTCTTCCTAACCTTACATACAGAACACTTGCTGATGTTAGATGATATGGAGGTACCTTTTCAACCAGAGTGTAAGTCAAACTAGTCAACAACCATTTTGGAAAGAAAAATTCCTAGCTGGTCTTCCCAAATCCTTAGGAGACAAAGTTAAGGAAAAAATTAGAAACCAAGCAGATGGAACAATCCCTTGTGAAAACCTAAGCTATGGTCAACTTATAGCCTGTGTTCAAAAGGTTGCCTTGAAAATTTGTCAAGATGCTAACCAATTAGCAAAAGAACAAGCCCAAAATAGGAGACCTAGGATCCTTCTGTGAACAATTTGGATTCTCTTCATGCAAAAAACATAAACCAAAACCCAGAACTCCTCCAAAGGGGTAGCACCACACAAACCGAAAATAAAATATGTATATCAAAAGCATAAGTCTAGTACACCTGCCCGAAAACCAAAAAAGGAATTCAGATCAAAATTAGCTGTTGAAAGCCCTTAAAAACAAATCACTTGTTATATATAGGTGTGGAAAACCTGGCAACATGTCTAAATAATGTAGGTTGCAGAACAAGATTCGAGCCCTAGAACTTGACGAAGGAATCCTAGACCGGATCAATAACCTCATGATAGCCCTTTCTCATGAAGAAAGTAGTGAACTATCTTCTAAAGAAGTTAACCAAATTCAACATGACTATATGTTTATTCTTCTGATGGAGAAATTAATGTGATTTCAAAAGAGCATGAATTTTCGTTTGGCATGATTAATGCTCTTCCATATCCAGAAGAAAAAAGATGTTAGTTTAGCATATTTAAAGATATGATTGAATAAAATCCCTCTCCTTAAACTCCAAAACCCATGGTTAATAAATATAACCTTTCTGACGCCCTCAAAAGATTTTAACAACTTCCAAAACCGGCCACAATTCAAGATCTTCAACATGAGATAATTTAACAACCTCAAGAGTGAGGTGAAAGATCTTAAAACCCAACAAGAAGACCAAGGCATAGCCATAGAAAAAATTAGTTTAGCCAGTCTTAGTAACCTCACATTTAACGATCAACTTGAAGACAATCAAGAAAATGAGAGACAATGAAGAGACCGGCCCAAATTACTCTAAAGCCTTCCTAAAATTTATTGATAGGCTAGAAATTCAAAAAAAATTATGTCAGAATAAAAATCATCATTAACCATGAATTTACTCTTGAAGAAACTGCCTTGTTTTACACCGGAGCATATTCAAATTGTTTTAAGGAAGGCCTTATCCCAACCACAATCAGGTAATGTAACTAACGTTATCATAGAAAATAAAGGATTCCTAGTTAAAACCCTTTTTCATTTAGTACAGGATATAAGCAATAGAGTTATTTTAGGAAGACCCTTCATTAAACATCTCATTCCATTCTATGTAACATATGATAGTATAGTGGTTCAGCATTTAGGAAAGCATGTCCTTTTTGAATTTGTCCGTAAATCACTCATAAAAGAACTTCATCCCATCACTTTTAAAGAAAACCAAATAAACTTTCTCAAAGAATAAATTTCTTATAAAACCATAGATCGAAACAATTAACACAGCCTGAGGTCTAAAAGAAAGTGCAAAACCTTTTAAATCATATCTGGGAATCCATATGTTCTGATCTCCCAGATGCATTTTGGGAAAGAAAGAAACATACGGTAAGCTTGCGATATGAAAAATATTTTTAGGAAACCAAGATCCCAATTAGAGCTGGGCCCATTCAAATGAACCAAGAACTCTTAGAATTTTTCCAAAAGGAAATTCAGGGGCTCTTAGATAAAAAAAATTAATCAGGAAAAGCCGGACCACTTGGTCTTGTGCTATATTTTATATTAATAAAAATGCAGAAATAGAAAGAGGAGCACTTAGGCTGGTCATTGATTATAAACCCCTCAATCAAGCCCTCCACTGGATTAGATATCCTATACCAAATAAAAAGGATCTCCTTAACCGTCTTCATTCGGCCAAAATATTCTCAAAATTTGACATGAAATTTGAATTTTGACAAATTCAAATTGATGAAAAGAATTGCTACAAAACAGAATCCATAATTTCTTACATATGAATGGAATGTTATACCAAAGTCATCCTTCCGAATTTCAAAGGATCATAAATAAAATTGTTAGCCCTTAAACAAAATTCATCATTGTTTACTTTGATGATATTTTAATATAGTCCCAAAACATTCACCAACACTTTAAGCACACTCATGTTTTTGTCAAAGTCATCAAATTAAAAGAAATGGTCTTGCCGTCTTTAAGAGGCTGTTTGGTTTGAGGGAGAGGGAGGGGGAGGGAGGGGGAGGGGAGAAAGAAAAATTATAACCCCTTCTTTATAAAAAAACTCATGAAATTTTTTTAATATTTCTAAAATATATTCTTAACAAAAAAGAATATTCCTTTCATTAATGACAATTTGGTCAATTCCCTTCTTTCCATAGCCTCCCGTACCACAGTCTCCCCTCAAACCAAACACACCCTAAGACAAAAATTAACCTCTTCCAAACCAAGATTCGGTTCTTAGGCCATTATATTCACCTTGTATGATTACTCCCATAGATCGAACCATACAACTTGATAACAAATTTCCGGATCAAATCCTTAATAAAACACAACTCCAAAGATTCGTAGTTTGCCTTAATTATGTAGGAGATTTCCTACCACAATTACATTAAATCTCTCCATGATTTCCTAAAGAAAAATCCACTACCATGGATTGACACACATACCAATATTGTCATGATTCATACAGGTAAGAGAGCTCCTTGCCCTGCCCTGCCAAACCCACATGCATTAATAATAAAAATATTTTTTTGTTTTTAAAAAATAAAAAACAAAAAAAATTGTTTGGAAAACTGTTTTCAACAAGTTACGTTAAAAAACAAACAAAAAGCTTATATTCATCAGAGTTTCTCTCTATATATTAATGTCTTAAATTTTTTCAAATGTATTCATAATTAGAGTATTGGAAATTTTTAACAAAAAAAAATCTCCAAAATTGAAAAATCTCAAATCATGTTTGTTTCCTACAATTGATAAGGGATTGACAATACTTAATAAGAAATTCACAACTCATTTTAGTACAAAATCACTTATTTGATATTTTCAAATTTTGAATTCTTTTTTTTTTTTGGGTTTTGCCTAAACTATTTTCTATATATTAGCACCTCTAGTGTTATATTTGAGATTAAGTATGAGAAGTTTCATTCATTTCTAAATGTAATATCTCAATTAGCTTTATGTTTTAAATTTATAATTTTTCCAACTATCTCTATTAATTGCAATATTAAAAGGAGTTTTCATCAATGGGAAATTGTTTTTTTATGCAAATGATTAAAGGGACTATTTATGGTAAACCAACCCACATTTTCAATAAACAACTAACTTAATTAATTTCTTTAATATCTATAAATTAGTTATTTAACTCCTATATTTAAAAATAATTGAAGTATTACTATTTACTCATGACTAATAATAATATAATTTGATATAAATTTTGTTATATATACAAATGCAAACATATCACTACCAAAAAAAAAAGACTTTTGTCGGCGACAAAAGTCGCCATTGAAAGTCACAATTTTTTTTAAAAAAAATTAAATGGCAAAAATTCTAATGAGGCATCAGTGGCGACATTTGTCACCACTGAAACATGTATTAGTGGTGACAAAAGTCACTACTGAAAGTCACTTTTTTTAAAAAAAAATATATAAATGGAAAAAATTCCAATGAGTTTGCAATTATATAGCACCTGTAACGCCCCTATTTCCTAAGTATATTATGAAGTCCAATTATAGCCCTAGGGTTCTTATTAGACTAATTCATGTGTATTTATCAGAATGTATGCGTTAATAGATCAGAGTAGAACACAACAGAGAGCGTACTTAGGCGTTTGGACGACTGAGTAACTGATTTCATATGCGCAGACATATGCTGGTTAATTAAAATTCCTGAAGGAATAAAAACGTGATACAACTTACATTCATTGAGGTGATCTCGGTTAACGTGTTAGGTTACAGTAATCCGAACGGTTCGACCAACTCGTGCATATCCTTGTACCAAAATGTAACTCCTTCCGAGCCTTTACGCGTGGTGCTTACCCTCGCCTCCCGCTCCCGATCCTCCTGATCCTGAAGTTAGGGTAAATTCTGAGATTCAATGCTCATTGAATCTCAGGTAACAGTTAATCTTATGTTCAAGTATAACAGTATGCATGATAGATATTCATTACATTCCAGCATTAACCATACATAGCATACGTTCCATGTAAGGTTCACAACACAACAATACATAGCACCAGCAAAATGTAATGTAAAACAATTCATAGCACACAGCAGATGTAATGTCTCACAATACATAGCATACAGCTCATGTAATGTTCAACCATCATTTGCACATAAACCAGTGCCACGCCCTCGGCGTGTTCTCAGCGCTAGGAAAACATCAATACGGCATTACTAAGACTGTAACTTGTTTTCATATACAAGCTAAATGTATTTCAAATGGTGACCTAAGACCCATTCTTAGCCATAGTCCATGACCCAAGACCCAGTCTTGTCCATGACTATATGAATCATCTTATCATATATAAAGCATACAAGCAACATAAGAGTTAGAGTTACAGTACGCGTCTGTACCTTAAACCTTGGCGCTAGTAGTAGTTCACCTTTCGGTTTTGGTTGCAAACCTTTCCGGGCATCCTATAATATCATCACTGCATTATTAATATCCTAAAAGATGACCTTAACATCCTAAGAGAATAGCCTTACCCCTATTGACCTTCCCACTCCTGGTGAATTTTTATTCAATTTACATCCTTTTTAATTCATCATTTATTATTTACTAACTAACTCTTTCAATTAGTTAATAATTCCTCTTAACAACAATAATTTTATTATTGTTATTATTATTATTATTATTATCCCCAGATAATAATAATTCCTTATTTATTATTTATTTGTTTATTCTTTTACCCTTTCCCAATAATAATAACATTAATAAAATTATTGTTACGCGATTAGGACACCGAACAGGGAACTTTATCAGATAAAGGTACATAAATCAAGAGATGATGCAAGCATGACATCACTTTGATGACTCAGGATGAGGTCATCATAGTGAGATGTAAGGCCAGGATCGTGCCACCTCAAAGAAGTGCGATCCTACGGTCAGAAACTAACCAGACAAAGTTCAAAGGAATTACCAAAATGCCATCGTCTTTTTCTATAAATAGCCTTCACATTTCTCTTCATTCTTCACAAATCCTAGAGCTTTCTAGAGAGAGATTTTAGAGAGAAAGAGGAGTCTGTGGAAATAGTAAAGTGCCGGGTAAGTTCTTCGGTCCCTAGTCTTTAGTTTTAAGTTCTTTCGGTAGTTATAGTAGAAATGCTAGAGTAATTTCTAATCTTCCAAGTCAGTTTAGATATCATGTTTTAGGGATAGATATGATATTTATTTCAGAAATATATTGGAGAAAGAGGTATGTCAAAATCTTGGGAGATTAGGATTAAAATAGCGAAGCTCTGGCAAAATCTCGTCGATTTGTCAACCTAAGGGCAAAATGGTAATTTGTACCTAAAATGCCTATTATGATATTAAATATTCATAAATGTGATATCATCCTTATAGGATATCTAAAATCACGAACCGCTGTTTCTGCTGTTATCGCTGTTGTACCGCCGTCGTATCGCTGTCAAACGTAGTATTCCACCAGAAATACCGTATAGCGTCAACGAAGGTACGTTCGCGTACTGTAACACTAACTCTGATATTTATGGTATGTGTGTATGTGGTACGTGTGTTGTATGCATGTTGGTGGTGTGTTGTTTGATTACTTAGTGTTGTTAGAGGATAACTAAACATATGCATGCACTGGGAGTGGTATATCTATATTCACTGGGTATATCTATATTCACTGGAAGTGGTACATTTTGCTAGGAGCGGTACATTTGCATTCACTGGGAGTGACATATTTGAGAGTGATTCATTTGCTGTGTTTATATACCGTATATGTAAATATGAGGTTAACCGTTACCTGGGGTCCATATGCATGGGACTTCATCTCTTAACATAGCTTCAAGATCGGGAGGTCCGAGGATCGAGGAGAAAGGCAAGAAGCATTTATAGGAACTCGGCTGAACACCATCTTTTGTTGCCACAGCATGGGTATTGTCAGGGGAATACCTTTGTCGTTATTTACTTTAAAAACTCTCGGTCTTTGTACCATTTCTGTAATTAGCCAGACTTACGGCATTTTGAATATATGTATCAGTTACTCTCTTGCTCCGATGCTCTACTCTGATGTAAAAAAAAAATTATACTGCTTTTGAAAAGTTAGGATGTTACAGCACCTAGTTTCTAGCAACCAACTCAATGTAATTTAATAAGATGCATACACTTCAATTCAAACATGAACAGCCTATAAAAGATTCCAGCAAGTACACTTCCAGCAAAGTTCTCAAGTGTTTGCAAGTGACAACTACAATTAATCAGAATCAGCCAAATTCTACTTCTCTACTTGATTTTCCTAGATAATATCCTCTATAATCTTGTCAATCTCTTCATGGATCTTCACTAACTTTGCTTCCAGTCCTGTTATGAGACAAACAACTTTAATTGATGGAAACAAATCAGCCAACCAAAACAATAAATCAAGAGAACTTAGCAGAGGAAGAAGCAAACTTGTAGAGAAGCCCATCAGTTCATGTCAAATCTACATACGTTATTCCATATTGCCATAGAGAAAAAGCAATGTAATTTGAAAGAATATAAGTTTAATTATGGATATAATTGTATAGAGAAATTTCTCATCTAAAACATGAGATTTGAAGTTTTTATGCATCAGCCAAAACAGCAACAAACACCAATTTATTGGTTCCACCTGAGGGGGGAAAATGCCTTTTTCAATGCAAACATACTTTTAGGAAATATGAATACATTAATGAAATCCCCCACCTATTTGTCTACAAATGTGCACAATATTTTTTAATGGAATGTAAACAATATCTCATTGTTGGCATGCACTCATCATGAGGAAATAAATGGACGAGGCCGAATCATTCAAGCCCCAAATATATAGCCCACGAAAATGAACTTGTTCTTTTCTCACAATTCAAGGTAGATAACTAACCAACAAGTTGTTGGTTAAATAGTAAGGGATCGTATCCCCATAAAAAAGAGAATACAAATTGGAATCTTAAAAAGCATACTTATTGGAAGAGGTAAGAATCATTTGCCCCCTAAGCTTCAATAAGGAAACCTTTGATCTAATTTTAAAAGAACGGTAGATAATTATATATATGTCCTTGCAATCCCTGATAAAAGAATTTAGATTTAAACAGAATCCGTAAACGCCTTGATGTTCATTTATGATGGAGTAGTAAAAAAGGTCGTCGCCTAATTTGTGAAGTATGAACAACAATGTATTAATCAATTTGATTATGAACTTTTAAGTAGTGATTTTGCACTCAGATTGCGTGCTTAATTATCATTAAATGAAAAGTAAATTAATTTTTGATCATGACTCTATTGGAAATTATGCCCTAGGGGCTAATCATTAAATAACTTCCTAATTTGATTTATAAAGATAAATCAATGATTTAATAGATATCATATCTCAGATTTGATTTATGAAAATAAATCAAATTAGTTGGCTTCTAATTTGCATTAAATAAATTGATTGAATTGAATTAATTAGACAGATTTAATTTCCAATTCAATTTTAAAATTAATAAGATTGATTTTGAATATTTAATGCGGCCTATGAGGATTATAAAATACCCTTAGGTTGTAAGTAATTCGATTACACACACATACATAAGAGAATTCAAGAGCCACAAAAGAACCCTAGAAGAGAGACGTGAGGCAAAAGCTTGAAGGCGCTAGCACGCTGTCGTTCGTGTTTGAGTGCTTTTCGGTGTGGATACCGGTAGAGGGAGTGGACTCGTAGAGTCTGCTCCTAGAGATTGATTGATCAAGAATGTGTTAGTCCACGAGTTTGCAAAGCACGCACACGAGTTCACATAGGTACGGTTTCTAATTACTAACCCGATTTAAACGCCGTTGATAGATCCTCTTCTTGAGATTCGTAAATTTATTGGATAAATTTAATTCCGCTGCGTGTACAAATCCCAACAGACTCAATTTTATTTTCTTGTCCTGTCGAGCTTGGAACAAATACAGTAACTTGACCAAACAAGAACAAAAATAATTAAGTTCGATCAGTTTGTAAAATAATCAATCATAAGACTGGAAAAGGATATAATAATTCAACAGCACATTATTATTAATTGATTATTATTGATAAGGATATTAGCTAGTAGGTACCCTGTATCGAGAAGATTCAACGGGTACGTCCACATAAAGCCATACACTTCGGTAATAAGTCATAACTATTTTATATTTTTATATAGTTAATATATATACCCATCCTCCTGGGATTGGATAAATTAAGTATTTAGGTGCATAGGGTTGCATCAGCTTTACACGAGTCAAACTCAAATAAGGGTCAAGTCTTTTAATTTATGCCCTAATACTGTTAGCACAATTCTAATATATCTTATTTTATTTGATGTTTTTGTTTTTTCGCAGTTGCCTGAATTGACCGCGCGCCCTGAGAAAAAAGAGATGAATAATTGTTATGCATGATTATCAATTTTATGATGAACTTGGGTCTATATAATATCATCGTATTATATATTGTGATGAACTGATGAGAAACATTAGTAATATATTCCATATAGAAAATTTTTTAAATTTTGCAGTTTCTTTTGGCTTAATTATGATGGATCCCCAGCCAAATTTGTAGAATAACAAGCTATTATCAAAATCTATGTATTTGTATATTTATTTAAAAGTTTTCATATTTTTCATAAGTCATTAATAATGTAACGTCCCTATTTACACTTTACTGAAATCTATGTATATTACAAATGTTTAATTAAATGTTGAAATTGAATATTTAATGAAATGCTAAGATCTAATATCTATTGTGACATTGATAATCAATTGATTATTCCTAAGTCAATTTTGACAAGAAAACGAAATGTTTGTCACTTAGATAAATTAGGGCTTAAGGACAATAAAACTATGACATATGACTTTGCACACATAGGGAATAAAATTTAACACATATAAACCCTATAAGGGGACACATATTTCGGTCAACAAAGAGCAAGGGATGAAAAATTAAGACTTGAACATGTATCACACATTGGAAAAAAAAAATAAATCAAAGTGCTACATGTTAAGTTAGGAAGCAAGATGATCAAGATGTTCTAGAAGGGGGCACTTAAGCACTTGCTTATCCCTTGCCCAAGAAGCCATTAGTTTCGGCTAAAGTGAAGGCAGAGGGAGAAAAAGATAACAATTTGTCAAAAAGCAAAGTCAATTAGAGTTGGTGAGAGTGGTTGAGGCTTTTGGGCAAGAAGGACTCATAAAGTGGTTGGCTCATCAACTTGTATAGGCCTAAACACTCCTCTTTCATATCACATTAGGTCAAACACTAATCTTGCTTGAGAAAAGAGAGGTTGAAACCTCTAGAGAGGAAGAGGGAAAAACTCAAGAACAAAATGTAACTGTTCTTGAAACTTTGTAGCTCTTCTTCTCCTAACCTTATGTAGAACTCTAACTCTAATGAAACACTTTCCTTTAGTATTTTATGATGAATAGGCAGAAACTTAGAAGGAGGAAAAGGAAAAAGGAGTTTCCACAAAATCAAAAAGACCAACAAGTTGGTAAAGATCCTAACTTTCTTTGTGTTATTTCATATAATTGACTAAATCTTAGTTTTCTTCGGTTTAAAATGGTTTGTTCATATTGTTCTTGAGACATGGAGACAAGGAACCCTAAGGGTGTCATGCTACCCAAAATAAGATCTAACATGACCAAATACTAAAAAGCCAAGATTTAGGACTAAACTAAGCTAAAAATCATGACTTTATAAAAAGAGATCTTTTTGGTTTTAAGGCTATATTTCGTCATTAGTAAGAAAATGGTAAAGTAAAATGATTTTCATAATTTTGAGGTCATCAGTGAGTTTAAAATGAAAAATGGTGTGGTAATAAGGTAGAAAGTGATTTTTAGAAGCAAAAGATGAAAATTGTACCAGTTGCAAAATCTGCCAGTTTTGGTTTTTTTGGAGGCAGTCCGCTTGTGTGTGATTTTTTACTGATCAAAATAATGTCTAAAAATCATGAAAAATTCCAAAAATAAAGAAGATAGAGAGAGATTTATTTTGATAGTAACACATAATTTTTAAAGCTTTATACAAAGAGTTACATATTTTTAAAAAAGACTTATGCTTCTAGAAGTGCAACATGAACAATAGTGATTGTACGTGATTTTTTACTAATCAAATTATGTCTAAAAATCATGAAACTTTCCATAAATAAAGTAGACAGAGATAAATTTATTGTGATAGGTAATAAATAATTTTTGGAGCTCTATACAAGGGGTTACATATTTGTTAAAAAGACTTATGTTTATGGAAGTGCAATCTCAACAATGTGATTGTGCGTGATTTTTTACTGATCAAATGATGTTAAAAAATCATGAAACTTTTCAAAAATGTAGCATACAAAAAGATAATTCTTTTGTTAAGTCACAAGAAATTTTTAGAGTTTTGTACAAAAATATATGGATTTTTCAAATTGACTCATGTCTCTGAAAATATGATCTGAACAATTGGGAAACTTTATTATTCTGGCAATAATTAGAAAGTTTCTAACTATTGAGAGTATTTTTTTTGCCCCTAAAAATTAGACATGTTAAGAGACTCATATCTTTTAGGAGAACATCAATTGGATTTTTTTGCATTTAATTATGATTTTTCAAAGCTGTTAAACATTTCTAGATAGAAATGTGAATAATCCAAAAATCAAATACAATAAAGTCAAAGATGTAAAACATATCCTATATGAATTAAAAAGGGACTTAAGGGATAGGGAAAACCCTTTTAATATTCTAATAATGGTATTTGACGTAATATATTACAAAATAAATACGAATTTAATATTTATAATGGTCTTATACTTTAGGATATTAAAGGAAGTCCGAGTCGTAAGCACTAGGAATTAGTATTGATTATGCGAAGTTAAGGTTGGTAACTTAATCTTCGATTCCTTGTATTTTTATATATGCCTTGTATGTTTATGTCTTGTGGATTATTATTTATATGATAATGCTACATGCTTGTTTTACTAACACTGAGGATTTGTATCTAGGACTCGTAGCATTATGTGTGCTTTTGCCGTTACCACTGTTGTGTAGGTTGCAGTGTGTTTATTAAATGCTTTCTTTTATTCTACAATATATAAAATATTTTCCATGTATGATTTGCACTTTGAATATGAGATTAACTGTTACCTTGGGATTCAACTGATCATTGAATCCCAAACATACCTAAAGATTCAGGAAGATGTTCTGGATTGAGAAGGCAGTGCAATTGAAGTAGCTGGTGAAGACCTCGGAGGAGAGGATTTTTTTAATGGAGTTTTTATATTCTGATATTTTGGATTGTATATTACTAACTATTTGACTGACATTAATTCAGGATAACTACAACTAACATCCTCCAAAGGAATAACCCTAACTATTCCTGAATTTTAAATTGTATCATATGAATATTCCTCCGAGAATTAAAATTAACTAACATATGTCTGAGCATATGTTATCAGCTACTCATTGTCCAGACGTTATGCATGTTTTCTGTTACGAATTACTCTGATATATTAATGTCGTCACTTTGATAATTCACGTTGATTAGATTAATAAGAGATATAGGGACATAATTGGGCCTCATGATAGACATAGAATTAGGGTTATTACACAAATAACATATCTCATTTTTCATATATATACTTTCAAACAATAAAGATCTAAAGATACTGAAATTCTCAAAGTGAACCAAATAATAACAATTCCTTTTACTTTTGATATATGGACCAAATTCCAGTGTTCAAAATTTCTATCTATATTTTAATTTTAAGTTATTTGTTAGGAAAAATGTCAGGGTTGCAGTTCGTTATTTTTTTTTTCTACATTGAGTAAAAATATACAATAAATAATGATACATAAAAACAAATGTGTCAATGAATTTAATTAATAAGTATATGCACTTTTATCATTTAATGGTCTGTATCATGTAATTCTATAGTACTCCCTTCGGTCTTTAATATAGGATTTATTTACTTAATTTAATTAGATTAAGAAAGTTAGTTAAGTTAATTAATATAACATATATTTTTTAAAACTCCCTGATTATTTTCTTTAATTCCTTTATTATCTTTCTCTTTGATTATTGTTGAAAGGATATCAATAAGAAAAAATTAGGAAAATATTTACCAATATTGTCAAAAGATCTTATATTTATGAACAGGATCAACTTTTTAAATAAGTCATATATTAAAAACGGGAGGGAGTAACATATTTTCTATTTATAAAAACTAATAATAAATACCTTTTTTTTATTGTCTATCTTTATCGATCTTGGTTTGACTTGGAAGTTTCTTAATTATATTAGGCACACATTTATACATGTTTCAATTTACGCAAAGGCTGGTTCTTTTCTGTTAAATATATCTTATGTTTTTGGTAGAATATTAATTAGAAAAAGAAAATGATTGAAACCCCAACTTTTTATGATGTACAGTAACTTTTCCTCAACCAAACGGGTTATTATTAGTTGCCATTTTTTTACAATTCCACGGAATAAAAATTCATTAATAAAATGATGTGACGGCAATTTTCTTTAATTTTATTTACATACGTAAGTATGATTACATGTTATTGTCTAGTATGTATTTAACAAATAGCAAGTTATTATGCGGACGCATATATACATAAACATACATCAATACTATATAAAATATTCTGGCCATAAAAATTTTAATTATATATAAAATAGGTGTTGAAAGCGGCATAAAAGATTTTTTTTTTTCATTTTCATATTAATTTGCAAATGTGGCCACCTAGACGTGGGGTTAATCAAACCCAGAAAATAATATAATTTTGCATTAGTAATTGATAAGAATGATAATATATTTCTATATTGATTTTATTTTATTTTATTTTTGAGAAACGTGTGTTTGGAAATAAAATAATCAATAAATTGAGTTATAAGAGAACAATCAATAATGTGTGTGTGTGTGTTCACTAATAGAAAATAATGGATAAGATAGAAAATTACAATTTAATTTTTGCTTAAGATGCTAAAATAACATTTAACTTTTATGAAAAGTGCAACAGTAATCATAAACTATTTTATGAAGCAAAAGTAATCATACTAGCAAAATTGGGGCAAATTAAAACCGTTAAATATAACTAACTTCCATTCATTATAATGGAAAAACTAATCTTTTGGCATTTAAAGTTTTGACTTGCTTGTAACTCAATCCTTAGAGTTTGACTCGATGTAACTCAGTTTCTAAACTTTTGACTCGCTTGCAACTCAATTCATGATATTTTTGAGTTATCCTATGTGGCAAAATACTGTTAAAAATATCTTATGAGGATTTTACATAAATTAAAAAAAATATATAACTAGAATCCCCGTCCCACTCCCAGCAATTTAGCTTGAATCCTCCTCCACCTTTGTTTTCGAGAAATCTCAATGGGCATTCGAGGCGTCCATAGGAGATCCTTCTAATAAAAGGAGATATTGTGTGTCAGGTATCTTGTGAAGTGGGTGTTTTATTCAAAGGATTGGTCATGGACACCATGGATGCCAAGCGAGGTTTCTGGAATACAGAGGTGGAGGGAGATGCGAGTTGGTAGGGACTAGGATGTTGGCTTTTATTATTATTTTTTTAATTTATGTAAAATCCCTCTAAGCAATTTTCAACAAAGTTTTTTAACATTTTTTGCCACATAAGATGTTTAGAAACATCAAGAATTGAGTTATAACGAGTCAAATTATAGGGAGTAAGTTATAAGTAAGTCCAAACATTAAGGCCAAAAGATTAATTTTTGGTATTGTAATAAATAAAAGTTAGTTAAGTTTAACAGTTTTATCCCAATTTTTGTAACATCCCATTTTATAAACGTTTCCATAGTATTTCTATTCAAAGCTGAGTGTTGAAAACATTTTTCAAAATAAAGAGAGTAACTGAATAACATTGTATGTGGTGTATTTAACTGAACGTTTAATAGTACATTCATCCGTGTGTTTAATACACCTAAATATATATCCAAAACAATATCGCCTTCGCAGGGTCCTCACACCAGCTTCTTACCATTGTCCTTGATTCTGACTCCCTGAGATTCTGAAGCTATGGCAGGGGCTGAGGTTCAATACCTTGAACCTCAGGTAATGGTTAACCTCATGCTTATATAAACAGTATATGACAAGTATCTCATAAATAAAACATATTCACAATTTCAAATTCATATCAACATGTAAGGCAATAACAAACATAACCACTGCAATATGTATGTTACCCCAGTCTGTACTATTCACCAGTGCCACGATGGCCTATCGTGTCCTCAGCGCTAAAAAAACTTAACGGCGTTATCATGACCATAACCCGCATTCAATTCAATATTCAAAGTTCAAAACAAGGTTTCAGCATGTGAGTACAACTATCATATATAAGCACACCATAAGCATAAGAGTTAATGTTACAATACGCGTCCGTACCTTACTGACAAATTTTGGGTACGTCCTGTTGGTCAATAAATGATCACTGATATCCTATAAGGGTAATAACGCCTTTATTAATTCACAAATATTATCCAAGAGATACATTGGCCACAAATGATAATTTTTCCCTTGGTAGATTTATTTCTTTAATTATTTCCACAAAATTTTTGGAAAAACGTTGGTGCAGAATTTCTGGGCAGAATTTCGTCTAACTTTGGAAAATCATAACTAATTCCAGAAAAATCGAAACGAGGATCCGTAAAATTTCCCGGAATCCTTGAGATCTCTATTTTCAAGGAAAAATACTGGAACTCACCAAGAATTCAAGAATAATTCCCAGTTTCAACGTTTCAAACCTCTGCCCATAATTTTCCCCAGAAAACGTAGCTTGACTTCTGGAATTTTTATCTCTTTGCACAGAACTTCAAATGACACACTCTATACATATTTGGAAAGCCCTATATGTCTACTTTCACCATGAATTTTCTCAGAATTTTAGAACATCATCTCTTTCATAAAATATTAACGTTTTTGCTGCTGGTTCCTGAAATCGTTAACCGATGAAATTTCGCCAGAGCTTCGCTATTTTTTATCATAATTTTCCAGAAATTTTTGCCATACTTTTTCTTCATCATTTTTTCTAAATAAAGGCAATGGAAAGCATAAAAACATGAAAATAAAACTAGAATTGGAAGATTGAAGATCAAAACAACATTTCCTAACATTTCTATTTCATAAGCTAAGAACTTGAACTAAAAACTAAAAGCTCTCTTACCTTTTATAGAACCTTGCCTCTTGCTCTTGGAGCTCCTCCACTCTCTTCTTCACTCTCTAAATTTTCGGCCTATGCCTTGGTAAATTGGTGAGAATTTGTGTTGCATAAGACCTCTATTTATAGCAAAACTTTGGTTAACTCTCTAGCAACTTTCAATTGATCTCAACCATTAGATTTAACTTGGTAAAGAGGTAAAAAATCTTACCCCTACACCTCTTATAAAACCGCCCTTCTTCCCCCCTTTTTCCTAAATTTTTGCTTCATTCACTTAATTACTCCAAATGCTAATTTAGTTAGATGTAAGTTGGTGCTTTTATTCAAAATCTAACTTCACTTTTGTAATCATGATTTTATAACTAGATTTATGGTGATTTTAAACTTCCTGAAACACTTAGGTATGAATCTTAAAAGTATACGAAAATGACTTTGGGAATACTCAAGTTGAAGCTCATAATTCATTGGTTTCAAATATCTACTTATATTTAATACTTAGTTTCAATATTTCAAGATATGATTTAATCTTTTTGGATTCTTATTCACTTGTATCTGATTAAAGATTTAACTTGCTTCTTAAGTTTCACTTTGGATTTCAAAACATTATTCACCTTGGTTAATTTTGACTTTCTTTTACCACACTCTCACACATACACAATTCTTAGACACACACACACACTCTTACAACACACACACACAACACGCCATTCCCCCCCCCCCCTTTTCTTCTCTCTCCTTATCCTCTTCCAAACATTAAACTCAAGCCCCAAAAGTCTTCCTAAGTACTCTTATTTCCTTCTAGAACTTTAACTTAATTAGCCTATGTATTTGTATGTGTATTTAAAAATCATTTTTCCTTCTTGTTTCCCAAGTAAAAATCGTCCCCTCCTTCCTTTTTAATTATCAATTTATGTCTTAATGTTCTCACAAATTCTAGAAGAAAAATCTCTTATTGGTCCACTTTAGGATTTAGGATTAAGGGTTAATATAATTTGGTTTTTTCCATTTATTTGTGTAATTTATTTATTCAATCATTAAATAGAAATTTTCACCCCCTTAGTGATAATTTAGGAATAATTAGTTAAATCCTAATTTTAATCCCTAACATAGTGTTTTATGTGGTAATAAGCTAAATTAGTTTTTAGACTCTTAAATTCTATGGAAAAATTGCCTATGAATAAAAATAAATACAACACCAAAATTTGAGACCACATATTCACCTATTTAAAATAGATATTATTTATGGAAATATGATATTTAAGATATATAATTATCTGGGTATTACAATTTTAAAAGTTTATGGTTACTTTTGCAACAAAAAATACTTTATAATTATTGTTGCACTTGCGATCAAGTTAAAGGTTTACCCCTTAGCCCTTTAATTTATTGGTAGCATTATGCCCAAATTTAAAAAAAAAATTAAATATATATAAAAAAACAGTTTTGGGTGTATAGTGGAGACCATGTAAAAGATGTCACTTCAATTTTTTTTTAAAATAATTACAAAAAACCCCAAAACTGAGAATCTTTCAGATAAAACGTCTCCCAAGTAAGTGATACATTTGGTTTTTCGAATATGAGAATATATTGTAATGCAATGTAATAAAATGAATTGAAATAAAACATTGATCCCCATAACAAGTTTTTATATGTTTAGTACACCATAAGGAATGAGTAAAGGTAATTTAATTTATATATTGAAAATACAAGAATACAAACATCAAGTATTATCTGAGTTGCACAAATGTCTTATTCAAGATAATGATCTAATAAACAATGAGAAATGATTGTAATATTCCTTCTTATTATTGTATAATATTAATTATAAATTATAAATTTTTAAATAAAATAAATAAATTTGTGTTCTCATTTGTAAGCATGGCAGCTATATAAAAGAATTAATAGCCCACGCATATATTGATCGCGCTGCTGAATTGGAATATATAGATCTATAAAGAATATAATATGGATCTTGTATTACGCAAATGATAATAATTTTTAATTGTAGTGCTGTGATTGATGATAATACTCGCACATATAAAGACAAACATGCTCAATATTCTAAAATAAGAATAAGGATGTTTGATCCGCATTAATAGGGCCATACTGTTGCGCAAGCTGTACAAGTAGCGATTGTATTGTAAGAAATAAGAATTTAATATTATAGATCTCAAGAAAATCGATTCATTCTCACTGTTTTGCGTTGACTTTAGTTGTCGACTGTTCAAACATGCTTACATGCAGTGAATCTTTCCTTCCCTTACAAATTATTAAATCAATAAAATATAAATTAAAGTTTGGCACACTGCGATCAAATAATAATAATAAATCCCCTTTGTTTGTTACTGGGGTAAAAATAAGTCTTGTAAACTTCGTAACACTGTGGACTCAAATCTTATTGCTGACATAAAAATTCTATAAGATACTGGATGGCTAAAAGAGAGGCTAAGAAAGGACCGAGTGAAGCTCATTCTAAAGCATTTGAGGAGTTTTATAAGAAGTTAGGAATAAAATCCGGAGAAAGAAAGATTTACAAGATTGTCAAGAATATAAGGAAAGAAAAGAGAGAGAGATTTGGATCAGGTAAGGTGTGTAAAGGATCCAGAAGGAAAAATGTTGGTTTTTAATGGAGATATTAAGCATAGATGGGAGACCTACTTCTACAAGCTTTTTTTTTTTTTTTTTTGGAGAGGGGAGGGTGTTCAACTTGTGAGTTGGAGGATTTTTCAATTAGAGAAGGTAACCATAATTTGGCTTTCTATCCAAAATCTGTGTTGGCGAGGTTTAGGATGCTCTTAAGAAAATAGAAAATCGTAAAGATGTTGGTCCTAATTATATCCCTATTTGAAGTTTGGAAGTATTTAGGTGGAAAATGGTTGTTTTGGCTTACTAAGCTTTTTAATGAGAAGTTATGATTTAAGAAAATGTCAGATGATTGGATGGAAAGCACTTTAGTCTCTATTTACAAAAGTAAAGAGATACCCAAAATTGTGCTAATTATAGAGGGATAAAGCTTATGAGCCACACAATGAAATTGTAGGAGGAGGTGGTTGAACATGGATTGAGATTGGAGACTTGAATTTCAGACAACCAATTTAGATTCATGCTAGAAAGATCCATAATAGAAGTGATTTATTTGTGAAGGGGGTTAATGGAGAAGCATCGAAGCAAAGGAAGGGACTTGCATATGGTTTTTATTGACTTAATTAGGAAAAGCTTTTGATTGAGTGCTGAGATATATACTTTGGAAAGCTTTAGAAAATAAGGGTATATATGTGTCTTGCATATATTAAGGTCATACAATATATGTATGAGGGAGTAATAATTAGTGTGAGAACATCTAGAGGTGAGATGAAGAACTTCCCTATAAGGATTGGCCTTCATAGATCAGCTTTATTTGTTTAACTTGATCTTAGACGTTCTAAGCTTATACTTAAAGAAGTCCCCGATGCATGTTTTTTGCTAATAATATTGTACTTGTAGCTAAGTCAAGAGAAGAAATTAATTCTAAACTTAAGTTATGGATAAGAACTTTAGAGTCGAAGGGTTTCTGACTAAGTACAAGTAAGCAAAATTTATGCATTGCATTTTTTTATTAAAGGATATTAAGAAGTGATTTGGAGGTCAAAATTGGAGATCATGTCATTCCACAAGTGAGAAAATTCAGATATTTTGGATCAATTTTGCAAGAAGATGGTGAAAGTGATGGAGATTGTTAATCATAGAATTCAAGCTAGCTAAGTGGTTTAAATGGGGAAAAGTTACTGAAGTTAAGTTATTTATGTTCATAAAGTACTTGAAAAAGTAAAAGTGAAATTTTATCATACTATTATTTGGTCAGCAATGCTTTAGTAAATGTTGGGCTTTGAAGGGGCTACATGAGAATAAAGTAAGGATAGTTGAGATGAGGATGTTCAGATGGATGTGTGGTTATATAAGGAAAAGTAAGATTCATAATGAACTTATAAAAGGAATGATGGGAGTGGCACCTATTAAAGAAAACATGGTAGAAAATCATTTGAAGTGGTTTGGATATGTACAAAAAAGGTCATTGAATGCACTAAGGAGAATAGATCAAATTGTTTGGAGACTAGTTAAAAGAAAAAGAGGAAGACTGAAGAGAACACTTAATGAAGTTATTGAGTGAGATCTTTTAATTGACAATTTATCACAATAATTGGTTTTTGACAAAGCTTGATCAATGACGTCGTTGATCCATGTAGCCGAGATCACATAATGGGATTAAGGCTCTATTGTTGTTGTTGTATATAATTTGCAAATATCTTCACAATCTTTTTGAATTTTGACACTTTGAGACCTTATAAAGAATGTTGGTAGTGAATGTTGGGATTTCAAGAGACAATATAGCATAAAGTGGGAATGAAGATGGGGATGTATGGTCATATGAGGAAAAAAATGAGATATGTAATCAGTATATACGATGAAGAGTTGAAGAAATGTCTATTGGAGAGAAAATGGCGAAAAACCATTTGAGATAGTTTAAACATATAAAAGGAAGTCATTGAATGCACCACTAATTAAGTAGGGGAGATCAAATAGGATAAAATCCTCAAGAAATGGAAAGAGGAAGATAAAAAAAACTCATCGAAGTTATTGAGCAAGACTTTTTTATAATAATGCCATGTGATTGTGATTTGACCTAATAGAATAAGACATGCTATTATTATTGTTGAGACCTTGTAAGAAGACTAATTATACAGTTAATTAGAAATTGTTTCCAATAGAACTTTTGTAATTTTCTGTTAAAATTATGTAACTCTCAACTGAAATTCATTCGTCACTTTCACGTCAATGAGTTTAAGTACCGTTATTTTTTATACAAGGTTTCAAAGTATCATAATTTTCCCTTGTTTTAATCCCTGTACACTTACATAACCGAACTCATTAAAACAATTTTAATTTTATGTAATGAATTAGGTTCTTTGAAAAATGAAAAACCTAAAGGGATTGGTTGGGATAAAAATCGGGAACGGGAATGAAAAGGTTTTCTCCAATGTACATAAAAGGAAAACTCTCTTTATAAGAAAGTCACATTAACTTATCCCAAATATAATTAAAATAATTTTTTTTTTTTGTTTTTTTACTTTTTCGTCTTTCAAAGAACTTTTTATGTGCCGAAAGCATCAAAAAAGATATTAAGAATGGTGCATTTGAAGAAAGTGGAATTATATTTGGCAAAAAAATTATAAAAAGGGAAGTGGAATAGCCAAGACACTTGTGAATATTGATCTTTATGGTTTGCTTTTGGTTTCATTTTGATGATTCGAGTCACGGGGTATGCATGCATTTGCATACACATGCATGCTCACACACACACACGTCCATGCACGTGCGTGGAATAAAAAAGCTTCTCATCCTCCCACCAAACTATAAATTAAACCACTTTGCTTTGAGCTTTCGTTTAATTTCTCCCCACCAACCACTCATCATTTAATTATTTTCTCTCATAGTTATTAAATATTAATTAATCTCACTTCAAAAACATTTTGCCCATATTTTCTTTCATATTCATCTAAAGCATCATCAATTATTTAATAAAATATAAACTTAATTATTGTTAATTTTTTAAAATAATTATTTATTTTTAATACCCGCCAGGCACAATTTTTTTTTTTTATGCACAAAAAATTTAGATGAATTGAGTCTCAGGGTTCACCAAAAGTAGGGCATGTTTCCAAAAGTGCTTATATATATACTTACATATCATCCATCAATAAGGCCCTCAAAATTTCATTAACTGAGATCCATGAGCTAGTCTCTAAATCAATGAAGAAGGAATGAAGAAAAAAATCCATCAATGTTGACTTTATAAATACAAGGCTAAATCTCCATTAGGTTTAACAATATCAAAGAAAAGTTTTGAAACCAAACAAAACATAACTAGGGAAATACTTGAGATAATAAAAAAATGCCTAAAGCTCAATGAAAACTTTGGGAAGAAACATAGAAGAGAAAGTAACGAGAGAGGTGGAGGGGAACAAAGCCCGTGATCCGCGAAGCAAAAAGAGATAAAATGAAATGTTATCTTTTTGGGTTTGGGGTCTGAATCACAGACAGCAAAGCATCACACTTAACCCTCACACACACACTTACACATTTGGATCATCAATTCATTACTAACCACTCCTTTCTTTTCATACATTTATACCTCCACGTACGTTTAGGCCATTCTTCAAGTTTAATACAAATTTTTTTAGGGAGAATTACATATGAGTCTCAAGAAACGTAAAAAATTACAAAAGCTTTTAGAATTCCAATATCAAAAAAGTCACAGTTATAAATATGACATTTTCTATTGTTAAAATTTCTATAATTACTATAAAAAATGTCCCTTGGGACTTTTTTGTAATTTTTTCTGGTCCTTGGAACCCAAATGTAATTCTCCCAATTTTTTAATATAAAAGCTACCAATGTCTAACAATCAAGACTCAGCACTTCATAAGAAGTAATCCCTCCATTCATAAATATAAGTTTTAAATAATTGATTTACAGTTATCAAGAAAACAATTAAAATTAGATAAGAGCATTAAATATGTTTTTCTTTTTCTTTTTTTTTAAAACTTTGCCCTTATTCATATGTAAAGAAAATATGTGGGAGAGACAATAAATGTAACAAATATAGTCAATGAGTAAAATTGGAAAAGGTGCAATAAATGCTTTAACAAAACTAAAATTAAGCTTATATTTTGGGACAAATATATTCTCAAGTTTGAAGCTTATATTTAAGGACAACTAAGGAAGTATATATCTTGAGTTAAAATTTTGTCCACAAAAAAATTATATTAAATGAGGTCAGTTTGAATTGAAGTTTGACCTTATTTAAATTCACACTAGTTAGCGAGTAATATAGGAAAAAAGTTCTTAATGTATTATGGAATCAATCATTTTGTCCATTAATTTAGTTGATATGTGCGTACAAATATATATGTATTTTGTATTTATATATTTTACTATTAATGAGTTTTTTTAGAAGAGCTAATTATTTAATGATGGTAATCTTTGGCTTCATCATATGTGGTATGTGTTGAATTTTGTTTTGGAAACTACCTATTATTTTTGTCCAAAAACTACCTATGGTTAAACTATATATAAAAGGATTTTGATCATTTTTTATTTTCTGAGTGCTATGGATTGAGTCAATAATATTCATTTTATCAGTTTACTAGTTGAATTGGTCAGTCTAATTTGATTACCGTAGCATTGATTTTAAATAAATAGTTTTGAATGATGTTTAGTAGAGTTTTTATTTTTAATCATAAGAGGCCTTCAAATTATAAGTTTTAAAGAGTAGGTTTGAAGATATTGATAGAACTAGAAATTAATTAAATTTATGATTGCGCATCTTAATTACCGTAATATATTGCACATTAGTCCCAATTATCCTTCACGTAATAAGATTAAGTCTAATACGTGAGGAGTGATTACCAGAGGTTATTATACGTAAGTGCATTAATTAACAGTGAACAAGTGAGAATCTATGAAGGCAAGCACAGTTAAACTGATTTTTTGAAGACCAAAACTATAGTTTAATTTGAGACAGTTTTTAGGGAGTGGGATCTAATCGTTTTGTTCTATTTTTAGTTTTTTATATGATTATCTGATTGTGTCAAATCTGAACATTGTCAGGTCTAATGAAAAGTAGTTCTCTTGAAGACATTTTGTGCATTTACAAGGATTCAAACTTGAGACATATTTCAATGACTAAAGCCCCTTTCACTAGGATGAAGGCATGTTGGAGTTAGTTGTTCTATTTTTATTATATAAACAAGCTAGATGACCCCTGTCTGAATATAACTCTTATCAACAAAGAATCAAAATTAATTATTATATGTGTGTTATTCTTTCTTCAAAATAATAATAATTTATTTTGTACTATATCTATAAAAAAAATGCAAGGTCCAAGCGATAAGCCTAAAATAGTTTTCTTATTCAAGTTGGAAACAAAAAAAGTTTTGGAGTCACATGATATAATTTATACAAGTATATTCCTTCCATTCCATGACCCCATGCATATTTAAAACATATTTCCATCATCAACTGATATGCTCACGATATCATCATCAAATTCCCCAAAATTTCTCAGAGTATTTCTGAACACAGAAAAAAAAGAGAGAGAAGGTCTTCTAAGTTATCATAGCATCTAAGTCAAGATCATCGATCAGCTAGCTAGCTAGAAAGATACCTAGGGTTTTTTTCCTTATTCATTCACTGTTCATCTATAAATTTGAGATGAACTAATTCTTAGGTTTTGCAGATATCGACCAAGATTTATTTTCGTCTTTCTTTCTCCAAAATCCTGAATGATATTTTGCAGAAGAGATGATGGAGGAGGGAGAACAAAATCAGTGAAGATGGAATTATAACTAGTCTTACTGAAGAGGGAATTCTGAGAAAGATAATATACATATATAGCAGAAAATAAATTTCTCGGATTTTGAAGGAAGAGATCATGGAAGGAAGAAAGGAAGGCTCGGAATGCTCGAAAACGAGCCCTTCTAGTTATGATAATTGTGACAAATTAGATGAAGCGTGCGCGAGCAAGAGCAAGACCAATGAAGACGAAGAAGAAGAAGGTAAGAAGAATATTATAGATAATATTAATGGAGGAAGCTCAAGCAATAGCACGGTGGAAGAGACGACGGAGAAGAAGCCGCTGGTGAGGCCTTATGTGAGATCCAAGATGCCAAGGCTCCGATGGACTCCGGATCTTCATCTTCGCTTTGTTCATGCCGTTCAAAGGCTTGGAGGAGAAGAAAGTAAGTTCAAAATATCATATTTTCTTCAATAATTTCTTAATTTTAATTCATATGTCAGTTTCTATATGTATTTCTTTATTGGTGTACGTAGGAGCAACACCAAAGTTGGTTCTCCAATTAATGAACATCAAAGGCTTGAGTATAGCTCATGTGAAGAGTCATCTACAGGTAATACCTCAGTTTCACTTTTTGAAGCATGGCCTTTCTTTGAAGCAGTAATTAATTATTAATACTCTAAAATTGAAGAAATTATTGTGCCTCAAACTGTATTTTGAATGTCAGATTATTAATTGTTTGTGTAAAATTTTCTCATCTCTATATATTTGCTTTTGCTAGATGTATAGGAGCAAGAAGGTAGATGATCCAAGTCAAGGTATAATAAGATTTACTCGTTAATTTAATTGCAGTTATAATAACTTGATTAGGGTTTTTGAATAATTAATATGAAGTCAATGATAAAAACTTAACTTGATTTTCATATGACAGTATTGACTGATCATAGGCACCTTGTAGAAAGTGGAGACAGAAATATGTACAGTCTCAGCCAAATTCCCATGCTCCAAGGTTATAATCCATGCCAAACTTCAGCCTTCAGGTACATATATATAATTACCTCAAGTTAATTAATACTACTATGGTCCTTAATATAATATCTCATTTGTATGAGGTTTGAGTCTGAAAGACACAAACAACACACTATAATTTATATATTTTCCATGAGAATCTCAAATTCAAGTATTTCTTTTTCTCTTACAGATATGGATATGGGGATGCCTCTTTGAGTGTGTATGACAAAATCGTTCATAGCCCTTTCAATATGGGTCGAAGTCTGAATATGGATCATGATTCCGGGTCATCCGGTGGGTTTCACAACACTTTCCAGGTGGATCCTTCAAATTTTCTGAAGCAATCACCAGCAACAAACAAAATCTATGAGACAAAAGAAAATCAAATCCTATCATTTAGTGGCCATCATCATCATGAACCCATATACAATATTGGAACCAGGTTGAGCCTTCAGAATAATAACAGTTCTGATCTTAACTACTCATTGACCCATATAGGACCAACAATAAGATCAGAAGAACAGTTTCTTCCTTTTATGAAGGATCATGATGATCAAACAAAGACAATGTCGACGCTGAAAAGAAAGACTTGTGATTCTGATCATAATAATAACCGCCACCTTGATCTGGATCTATCGCTCAAGTTAAGTTCTAGGGTTGATATTGATAGTGCACAGAAGAATCGTCATGAAGAAAGGAATAACTTGGAGGAGAGTCATGAAGAAGATGATCGAAATCTCTCACTGTCTTTGTATTCTCAAATTTCATCGTTTTCTGATACTAATAATAATTATGCTAGGAGCAGCTTCAAGGAAGGTGAACACAGTGATTGTAAGGAGAGATCAAGGAGGGAAAAGGCTAGTACACTGGATCTGACTATATGAATAAGACAAATATAGTTCTAAGTGAGATCTTGAGGTACTTGTCCAAAAACAAATGATGCAATATTACTAATTTTTACCATTATTTGCTAATATTCATGTGACAACTATATTTTTCCCCCTCCTTTCCTTGTCTTCTGTGTATGGAATTTATATTGTCTTCATTAATTAGTTCTGATCAGGTTATTATGAATAGAATCATGATAAATAAAAGTAACCTTTTTTGTTTTAAGAGCCAACAATTTAGTATTGAATTGTGATTAGCTATAGCTTGTGTTCGTGTCTTCTGTGCTTAAGACGTAATACTAGCTAACTATTATTTCATATGGAAAATAAAGTAAATGATAATCTGAAATTTTTGTTTGAATAAATATAGGGTAAAGGAGCAAAAATACACATGTGCTTTAAGCCTGGGAGCACCCAGCACCATATGCTTTTTTTGAAAGCAAAAATACACATGTGGTTACCATTTTAGAGTAAAAGTCATATCCTACCGTTATGTTACTGTCGAAGGGATGTGACTTTTGCTCCAAAATGATAATCACGTATATATTTTTGTTCTCAAAAAAGGCATATAGTGCTGAACACTCCCGGGCGTAAAGCATATGTGTATTTTTGCTCCTTTACCTATAAATATATTGTAAAAGAAAATAAATGTGAAAGAGTAATTAGCTTCTCATCGGGAGAAAGAAAGAAAGAAAGTGTAATTAGCTAGGGAGAAACAAATTTTACCAATTGACCAAATAATGAAATTTTAATTTTATGTGTGTGTTGTGTGTCAGATAAGCATGCATATGCTCCCCATATATTATTTTAACATTATATAATCACAGTTCTTTTTTCATTTTATTCTTTACACATGTTTTTTCACTTTATGTTTATCAAGGAAAGGTTTTCAATAAAAGGAATTAATGTCCTTTGTGTTATTTCCTTTTTCCCTTTCATTACCCTCCACAAATTTGACTATGTAAAAGCAAAAAAAAAAAACACACACACACACACACATTCAAAATTGTCATACAATATAAATGGCAATGCAAGAACTTAATATAGTTCTTATAAATTATATATTCACTCTATAAATTAAACCTAGGAAAACCCAGACCAGTCATCCCATTGCCAGAAACTAGCTAGTTATAAAATAATTAGTTTTGGGTATTTGGAATATTTGATTAAGTTCACATGGTGGCATGCAAGCTTAGATGAAATTGTAAAGTGAAGATTAATCAATTGGAATTTAATTTGTAATATCAAGTTGAGGGAAATAGACAGGAAAGCAGCGGGGGGAACAGATAGCGAGGTGCTGATCATATGATCAGAACTATTTTTGTTTGTTTGTGTAAATTAATGTGCGATCTGTCGGTTGCACTGTTGTTTGTTGTTTTCATGGTAAATGACAACCATAACAAAAGGCTAATTTTGGAATCATAAATAAATAATATTAAATACTAAATAATAACTAATATATGATATTGTTATGACTTAAATACAAACATTGCACATTAGTACAAAAAGGTATATTTCGTAGTATGTATATGTCGCCATATATAATTAATTAGCTATATATAGGCAACATGCTTTAACTACATGAAAATAAATTGAATTATTTACAGTCATACAAGTATATATATCAAAGAGAGAATGTTTTGTGTATGGCATTAGCTTTTCATGTTAAGACTCCTTTTAGTTATTTTTCTCTAAATATATTATATGGAATTGATTTTCATAGTTGTAGAGACGATCCAAATTGACATAAAAATTGCCATATGATGAACTTTATAAATGAAATATTGTGATACTCCCTTAAAAACCCGTTTAACCCAAAATGAGTTGGGTAATCATATCATTAAATTAATCCATATGTAATTATATTAACACTCATTTAGTTAATACCTATTAATATAATTTCCTTTTTTGAAAAAAAAAAACCATTACAAATTATTATCTATTATAGGCAGTTTATCTTTACTCCATAAAGTTTGACCTCTTCAATAATAACTATATACTAAATCATGAATCATAAATCATAATCACCTAATAGACGTTTGGAAACTTTAAAAACAATTATGTGCAGGTTGTAAAGATTTTTCGCTTATTCAAAAACAATTTCGGACATTTTATACCATGATAATGAAATTAAATTTCATTTAAATTTTAAAGTCAATGTCAAATGTTTATTACCCCTATGGCCCTATTAACATATATTGATAAGCATGCTACCTAACATTATATCTCTGTACATAATATTATCACAATTAACAATTTCAGGTATCACACTGTCTCATACAATGCACGAAAGATATAGCTTTGTTCTATTTATATTAAAAAAAAAAAAAAAGTGTTAAAACCCAAAGCATTTATTGTCTTACACAGTTCTTTAAATACACCTTTTATTTTAAGGGAAAATCATTCTTGAAGCTAGTATCAATATTTTCTTCAATTTTTAATTTGCTATTTGTGTTTTTTTTCTCTTCTTATTAAATTCTTTAATTTTACTTTGTCAGCACAATTAGTTTCTGTATAAGGGTTCACAATGATAATAGAACAAAATAATTTCAAGGACTAACGGTACTAAAAGAATAAAATTAAAATTTTAATGAGGAAAAAACACAATATCATATTAAAAATTGAAGAAAAGTATGGGCTTGATTGATTTTTAAAAAAATTAAAAATTTGAAAACTTATTTGGAAAAATTTTTTAGCTGAGTTGTTTTTAAAAACAAAAATTTGTGTGTAAAAACTATAAAAAAAAAAAAAAAAAAAAAAAAAAAATTAGTGATTTTCTTTTTTTTTTTTTAATTTCTATTTTTTTGAGACCACCACCTATTAACTATCAACATTACACTACCGGTGACAACCATTGATATGTCACAACACTTTAAAAACATTTTTTTAAACAAGTATTTAAACAGATTTTCTTATTTTTCGTTTCCAAAACATTTTTCCAAAAACTGTTTATAAAAATGTTTTATTAAAAAAAAAAGGACAATAAATCGCACATGCATGATGCCTCAAGAATGATTTTTTTCCTTTTTTAAGAGAGGAAAGAATTCATCAATGAATTAAAATATTTACGCAGAGGATGGCCCAATGAAAAAAAAAAAAAAAACACACAAGACCTGGCTGCTCAGTAGACTTCTATATCTTTCAAACTTCAAAGTTAGATGAACGAGATTGTTAAGATAGTATATATATTATAGTGATAAATCTCATTTAATTATGTTTTTAATTTAGAAGCGATTTGATCAATATTTTTAAAGATTTACTAGAACAATATTTTTCAGATCTATCAAAGTCAATTATTTTGACCAATATTAGTGCGCCCATTGGTTTGACCAACAAAGGATTTTGTTTCCTCAATTAAAATAGTAAACACCAGCTATGATAAATTGAGAATGAAAGAAAACAAGTGTACTTTCTTTTTATAGATTCAATTACCTCGCTACTATAAGTCAAAATCCAATTTTACTGTCAAAAACTAAAGAAAGTTATCGAAGGAAACTCAAAGATGACTGGTTGGGCAATTTTTTTCTTTTTTATATTCTAATTTTAGACAAGCATTATTTTTATACATAACTATTTAGTATTTACAATTATATATTTGCTTGATAAATATAATGATGCTAGATTATTAGCTTACTTTCTTGAGTTTAACGTGTATTTGTGGATGAATATTAAATTTAATAGTGATATTTTTTTAATTAAAAAATGTGATATACTTTAATATATAAAACTAAAAATATATTAATGTTCCTACTGCAGATTTGACCATTGATCGACCACATTCAAACCGATATATTTCGAATCTATGCTTTCATTGGCCTAAAAATCCTCAACCTATATACAAAGTGTCCAAAACCCATACAAAGAATAGCTTGATTTATAATTTTCTTTTTGTTTTAATTCAATTTATATACATTTTATTTGAACTTTAAGTTTTTATCAATCATTTATTTGATTACATTTTCATTTTGGAAATTTTGTTGTTAATTTAATTTGCACAGAACATGGACAATAGAGATGATAGAAAATTTAACTTCAATAGTTAAATAACTGCTATCCGGACTAAAATATAATATCATGTTGGTTTTTGTCAGAGAGATTAAAAAACATAAATAAGTTATTTAATCATATCATATATATATAATATGTAAGATTCAATTATATATTAATTTATAAGATAGACAAATTAGTTTGGAAAAAAAACGGTAAATGTAAATACATTAAGGTAATTAAATTAACTTCTTTAATCTCCACAAAAAAAAAAATCAACAAAATCTTATATTTAAGACTAGAGGTAATATCACATTAAAGTCGATGATGTTAACTAGAGTTTGTGTTCTATCAAATTTAAGAGCCTCACATGTAATAATTTTTTAACCCTAATATTGTAACCTAATACCAAAATATCATATGAGATAACCACAACGCAAGGGTTAATGTTGGATTTCTCTGTTACATTCTTCGATAAATTAATTTATTTTGACCCTTAATTAGAATCAAAATTTTATATATATAAGAAGCGACCGAATCATAATCAAATATAAAATTCTTTACAGTTTGAACTTCAGGCTATACTTGTCCTTTAAGTATCAACTGCATTCAATTATATTTATTATAAATTGGAAATATAATTTAAATTGAAAGTTCAATTTTTGAAGGCGATGCAGCTTGTTACAAGCTGTGTATGCTCCCAGGAAATCCTTTTATCATTCATTGTCTCATGAGCCCATATGAGTTGTTGATTGGAAAGAAAAGAGAAAAGGCTAAGTATAACTCAATAATGTGATATTTCATATTGATTAAATAAATATGATTAAGAAATTATTAAGAATGATGAAAAAATAAATGATAAGAGAAATCAGACCTTATGCAGGAAAAGGTTGAAGCAAACTCACGTCAAAAGTCAAAATTACTCAAACTGACAAAATAAGACTATGTTGGTGTTGGTGCTGTAGTAATTTAGTATAGACATGACAAAATTGAGAAGATCAAAGCAAAAGAAATAAAAAATGCTATTGGTGTCACTTAAAGACAATAGGTTTGGTTTAAAAATATTTCGTCTATAATAAACTATTATATTTGAAAGTTGAATAAAGAACCAAAGGGTTTTGTACATGCTCAAAAATCCAATTCTCCATATAAGTTTTCAAGGAACAGAGCTGTCTAAGCTAATCCAACTGCTCAAAATCCTGGGATACTTTCCCTGAGGACGACATTCGAGGTGGGGCGTTCAAGCTTCCCATTCCAGAACCAAAGTTCTCCCATTTCGTTGTTACTGAGACTGCATTGCCATTCTTGCTAAAAGATTTGGAGTTTCTCTCCTTCAGAGAATCTAGCGTATCAACAAAGTTCTGCACCCTACGTACCTGAAGAAAGGATATAAATTATAAAGCAGATGTTAAGAACTTCATAGGCAATAAGTTTAACTCAAACCCTATTTTGGGTCCTCCACAGATTAACCAATTCTCAAGTTCATCCTGAAGTAATTTTCATTTCCATTTGATCTCTCACAATGACGAAACACTTTTTTAGTAAATTGATGTCAGTTAAATATCATCCGAACCTGCTCAATTTGGATGGTACGAGGGGCACTGATCACAACCAGTAAACTAGTTTGGATGAATTTTAAATCATCATAACCAAAATGAAAATGAAAATCTATATATGAAGGACAGACATAGAATTTGTCATATCCATTGGAAGCAAACACACTTCTCAGAAGCCAATGTGTTAAAAGGTAATGTAATGAACGCAGGCAAATAGAAGAATACGAAGTCCAAATCCATTTACAATATTCTAACAGTAAATAAAAGCATTTCTTTGTGCATACTGGACAGATGCTACTCTTGCCACATCAGGCTTCCTTACTCAAAGGTATCTTGCTCTATATATGAAATATTTCCGGTCCACCCAAAACAAATCACTAGTCTTTACGTATCAAAACAACTTGTGGATGCCAAGGCTCAAGTGAACCTCCACAACCCACAAATAGTTCAACATTCTCCACTTTTACCTGAACTTACCGCACACCAGAGGTTTAAATGTATCGTTTTGCATTCTCTTAGTCTTGCCAATTTTAACTCAATCTTATCAATTATAAGCTATATGCCCATATTGTTCAACTTATTTTTAAATAGATTTCCCGTTTGCTTCAATTCATCAATTTATGCAGTTATATTGACAGCAGAAAACGATGAGAAAATCTAATATTCCTTATCTGAATAACATACCCTTGGTTCCTAGTTAACATGCTAGCCCTATATCATCATTACTCCAGCTCTCTAATCCAGTCTATCAATTGCCAGAAAACAAAAATCTTGTAAACGCAGGTACTATGAAGTTCAAAAAAAATTCATATACAAGCTGTTACACTATTGAACCACACTGCATCAGTTTAAACCTATCTAAAGTAACACTTAGATGCACCATAGCTCAAATCATTTCACAAAAATCATAGCACAGGATTCAACTCAACTTTATAACTCACATCACCATATGCAAAATAAGGGATTGCAAGGATAAGAAAAAGACATCAATAGCAAATAGTAAAAACTTTAGATTAGGAAATACTACCTCAGCTTTTCTCTGCAGCTTTGCTACACCTTCAGCTTTAATAGAATCCAGTTTCAGTAACTGCCTCATAAGCAACTCAGTTGATACAAGAAACTCTTTCTCCGAGACCTTGTTTGCCCCATTGACAGCCACTTCCAAGGCAGCCACCTGAAAATTTTAGAATCAACTAATGAAAATCCTCTATCCAATATGATTTTTCAGTAACTAGATATATTGAAATCAACGGCTCACCCTCTCAGAAAGCTTGTCCACCTCCTCCCTGACACCAGCAACCGCTTGAGAAGCTTTTATCATCTCACTTTGTTTTCTCAGTTCCTCAAGTTTCCTCTCTTTGCTAGCAGCATCCTCCAAAAGCAACATCTTTGACTTGTCCTTTACACCTCCCAAGTGCAAGTGCTCTTCATTTTGTTGTTCTTTTCCTTTGAAGAAAAGTCGTTGCTCATTAGGCTCTAAACCTGTTTTGTGTGCTAGCAGTTTCTTGATATCCACTGTCATTGAAGACCCAATCAAGGTAAATAGGTATAGCAACAAATCAATAAGAACATAAAATATTTCATAGCTCAAGTTTCAAGATTCTTCTATGACATGTGCCGGTTTCCTCAAATGGACTCAAGAATCCAGATAAAGAAAACATCAATATTATGTTGCAGGATGGACATTTAATATGCTGAAAAGTCAAAAAAAATTAAATAAGGGAATGAAAAGAAATCAGGCTAAACTGCAACTTTAGTCCAGGTAAAACAGGGTCATAGTACTTTAACACTATAAAAATTTATCCAATTTGAATTGGAAATTAGCTGGATGGTGTTTGCATTCTTCTGAAGTGTCACAACAAAATATATATCATTAGGTTACATATTTAACTAAACCTTTTTTACGCAACAAAACATGCAACCAATTTAACAGTATTAAGTGGGGTCCATTTATCTGTATAAAGTCATTCATCAATTTATTAATAATCATTCACTCTATTTAAAAGCTCTCATAGTTCCAATTTCTTGTAAACAGCATGAATTTTGAGCATGCTTAAAAATCACAGAAATACAAATAACATCCACAGTTTTGGTAAATATAATTCATGCAGCATTTGAGGGCGATTTCATCAGTGAATTTCTAGAAACACATAATTTTATCATCAAGTATCTTACTTGTCCTAAAACTACTGATATTAAAGTGAGGTATGTAAATAACTATAATAATTTCACCCTTGACCATATTTTAAGAATGAGTAGAATATAGGTGCCATTAGACCATTATGGTTCTAAAACTTCGGGTATACGACAAGCATTCTAGATGGCAGCTTCCCAAGATTCACAGTGAGAGAATTAAGTGAATCTTAGTATCAACATGGTTCTAAGATCCCAAAGAAGCTTATTTTCAGGAGACCACTGCATTTATTTTCTTCATGATTCATTATTTTCACCCAAAACTTTGGACAGTAAATAAGTATCTCTGACTCAGTATCAATTGGATTTGTCTGAAAAGACCCAGAAAGATCCATCAGCATGTGCATTAAAGTCATAATTTTTCCTTTCTTCCCTTCTACACTTTTAACCTTGTTATTCTAAATCAATCACTCCTTAAGATATAAAATATCACCACTACCTTTTTCCTGGCTATAGTTTGTAGAACTTATGATCCAAGATGTAGCAATACAATTATAATCCATTTTAGGTGGGATCTTTAATCTTTATTTCAAAAAAATATCTATTCTAATCAATGGTGTAACATGTAAGAGAATATGATGCATGTGAAGGGGAGGAAAAAGGAATAATATTAGCTCGATAATATGTTGGGAGATAGAAATGCGAAAGTTTGGCAGACCGATGTGTATTTGTATCAGAAACTCTGGTTGAGCTTATCAATTTTAAGCATATTGAATGAATGAACCGAAGCTTCGTGGCTACCTTGGTAAGCAATACTTTTTTGTTTATAACATCATCTTCATAAGTAATACTTACCCATTCACCTATATCATTTTGCAGCAAGTTTCAGTATTTTCAAGCAAATATAATATTTTAGTTAAGTATAAGTTTATTAACAAAAGGTATATAAATTAAACTTCCAGAAAGATAGACCACATCACATAATCCGCATCATACATTCACCAAAACACAACAATCCCAGTTCCCGGAGATTCCAAACCCATGACACACAAAATATGCAACCAATGTGCCACACTACTTCATAGAAAAGCTTCAAATGCCAGCCTCCGAACTTACAACAATAATAAAGTCCAATAAGCAAGTTCAATTGAAACAAATGTTTCAAATTCACGCACAATCTAGGAGGCATCGTAAATACAAGAGAAGATACTTACGGAAAGTTGATTCAGCTGGGAGATAAACCTCGTGGTGAGAGGAACCATAGGAGACATTGATCTTGATCATGGGTCCAGCACGAGAAGAAGAACCAGCTCCACTATGGTCATCTTCAACACCAACATCACGTCTCTGAACGTACATTCCACCAGGCCTCATCTCCCACTCGATCTCGTCGTTCTGCTTCGGCGGCGGAGAGCCCCAGAAAATCGAGCTATTCATCACCAGAATTGGGTTTAGATTGACACAGACAACAAAGAGAAACACTAGGGACGGAGTCTAACAAGAAATGGGAAAGTGAGAGAGGAAGAGAAAATAGTTAGAATCGAACAAGAGGGTTGGGAAGGGAAGGGAAGGGGATACAGAGATCGAAGGGGGCGCAATATCTATTTTTATAGAGAACGGTTGGTCGCCGTCATCTGGTTTCTTTAAAGTTAATTAATCTAATAAAAAATAGTACTCCTTCGGTCCTAATTATAAGACATATTTAATCGATTTTGAAAAAATTAAGGAGATGAGTTAAATTAGTTAATTTTACTCATTTTCCTAAAATGTCCTTATATACATTTAAAATGACATAAGTAAAAGTTAATCAACAATTTTACCACATATCTCTCCAACCAATTTTCCTTTCTACATGCTTTCTAATTGAAATAATGGTCTCACTAGATATACATATATGTGTGTATATATATACATATAGATCTATCATGCATACACACACACAACCATGTATCTACACAAAGATATATATATTGACACACACACACATATATATATATATGTACACATACATATATATACACAAACACACACATATATATAGACACACACACATATATACATACATATATATGTTTATAGACAACACACACATATATACACATACATATATACATGTACATACACACACACACACAAACACATATATATAGACACACATACACACATATATATGTGTGTGAAAAAAGTCTGACATATATAACTACACACACATATACATATATATGTGTGTGTGTCAAAGAAGTCTGACATATATAACTACACACACATAGATATATATATATATATATATATATATATATATATATATATATATGTACACACATATACACACACACACACAAACACATATATATAGACACACACACATATGTACACATACATATATATATACATATATACACACACACACACAAACACATATATATAGACGCACACATATATATACATACATACATATGTTTATAGACATACACATGTGTGTGTTGCAACCCATATACATATATACTTACCAAAAATCAAACACACTTTGAGATAATAAAATAAGGGTATTTTAGGAAGAAATTAGTAAAAACTAAAAAGTTGTTCTATAATTAGGACCAAAACTAATCTCTAAATGTTGTCTTATAATTAGGACTGGAGGGAGTATATAGTAATTAGATAAATCAAATAGGTAAATTAAATTATTTTGAATGCTTTAATTTATCTATACATTTACTTGTCCACAAAAATTTAGCTATGCAAGTATATCTCTCTTCATGAAATTTATTAGAGAGAGGATATTAAATAGAGATCGTTAAAATTTAAAATGGAGGGTAAACTAAAAGAACAAAATTAATTTTTATTTGGCGTACTGATTTTGCTTTCCATTTAGTATACATTCCATCTTTTTCTTAATATAAAACTCAATTAATTTTTTTAAGAGATTAAAAAAATTATTTTAAAGTGTTTATATTAATCTATCTTTTTAAATTAATCCATCTTATGTATAAATTAATATATAATCTAATGATATATAATATATTTTATGATTAATTAATCTATTTAACTTCATTAATTCCTTTAAAAGAAAATTGGGTCCTTATATTAAAGATTGGAGGAATTTTTTTATTTTTTATTTTTTTGGGTTAAGTAACATATTGTATAATGAAGTGTTATTTAGTACTATTACTTACTATGGTAAACTAATTTAATTTAAAGTTTATCGCTTACCCTAAAGTATCTTTTAAATAACATTGGGTATCTTAAAAATATTTTTTCAATAATTTTGTATATATCTAATATTATGAAATATTTTTTTTCAGTGGTATTTAGTATCTTAAATTAATTGTATTCATTGCTCCTAAGAAAAATATTTTTATGGAGAAATTATCCGAAAAATACCCCAAAAAAAAAAAGGATTATATTAATCATTATAACTGTTATGACCGACTTCTCATAAAATCTAGACAAAATTTTATGAAATCTCATCATATAGGCTTAATATAATTTTTTTGTCTCTTATGCGTATTTAGGAAAATTTTGAAGTTTGGATCAGCTGTTAACCCATTTAATTTAAGTGCCAAGAACTGCTTAAAATCTTAAATGGAGATAGAGGTGCTTGTGTGGTCGTTTTTGCCCCATGACCGTTAAAGCAATTAATATTTTTTAATATGTTCATTAACCCCAATTTATCCTTTAATCTTTTTGATATGGTATATCTTATATCAACTAATAATATAAGATATAATATCTCAAAAATTCTCTTCTCTCATAACTGTTGCAATATTTAATTTATTAACCTTGATTTAGTCTTGATCCAACTAGTGATGCAATATTATTTTGTTAGAAATTTTACATTTTTATGATTTTTAATTTATATGTGTTTTTATTCGTTCAGTATATTTAATTAATTATTTTTAGTATTTTCAAATTTTTCTAAGAAATAAATCAACTATTTTTAAAAAAATTTAAGTTTTATCATAAAGTTTATATAGATAATATATATTTTATATATGTAATTTAATAAGTTCCATATCATTTTCAGTGGTTTTCCATCTAAACTTGTTTTTTAAAATAATAAGCTAAATATGTTTCAAGTTAAAAAAAAAAATCACTTATACCACTATCAATCTAAACATAAATCATATTACACCTTTTTTTTTTTTTTTTTACCTTTTTGCAAATTTGTAAAAATTATATTAAAAAAATGACTTCTATGATCATGAATTCAAACATTCTTTATATTTACACTTATTTTAATTTTGGTCTCTCAAATTTCATACTATACGTCTTGATCCCTCAAAAGGTAAAATACTTCATAATTTTATTAAATTATAGGGATCAATAATTTCAATTAAATGAAATCTGAGGCACCAAAACTAACGAAATATTAAATCAAGCCTTTAGTATAACTGTATAAGTAAGACCGCAAGGAAACCTGGGCAACATCGTTCAGGTGAGGCACAAGGTAATTCTTACAAAAGACCATTGTAAACATCACTGAGCCCTGTGATTTTTATAATAAAAAATTTCAATATATTTTAACTTATAGAAATGTGAGATGAATTTTATAAGGTAGCAAACTGTGTTGTTGTCTCTTTTTTTTTCTTTTTTTGGGTAGCAAGATCATTGTTGTCTTATTTTATAAGAAAAGGTGTTGAATTTCTGTTAAAGTATAGATCATTAGACGTAAAAAAAAACATTGGGAACACAATGGACCAGAATACTTGAGTAACGTTTGCCAAATTAACACTATCTTTTGGTCATTAATATAATATCTACTCCATCTAGTTCTTATTATAAGGCATAAACTACCATAATTTTTTTGTCCTTATTATAAGGCACCAATTGCCTTTAACTAACTCATTTATTACTATTTTCTCCTTATACTTTCACTTTTAACTAACTCTTTAAATTTTCATTATTAAAGTAGGGGTAAAGTTGGAAGCATTTATCAATTTTAGACCTATTTAATGACACAACCTCCATTCCATGGTTTGTGAGAAGTGGTAGTTGATGCCTTATAAGAAGGACCAGAGGGAGCAAGTTCTAGTTAAGAGGTGCTCCCTTTGGTCCTTATTATAAGGCACCAACCATATTTTCTTACGGGGGATTGGAAGTTGAGTCATTAAATTGGTCCAAAATTGATTAATATTTCCAATTTTACCCCTACTTTAATGATATGAATTTAAAGAGCTGGTTAAAAATGAGGGTATAATTGAAAAATAGTAATAAATGAGTTGGTTAAAGGAAATTGGTACCTTATAATAACGACTAAAAAATTTTGGTAGTTGGTGACTTATAATAAACACTTTACAGGGAGTAATATATGAATTTCATGAACACTTAATAACAAAAAGTTCAAGGCTTAACACACCTCCGAAATATTTTTATATAAACAAGGCTGGAAAATACTTGTGGGTCTATATATTACATGAAACTAAGCACTCCAACCAACTGCTTAATCTTATTCAATAATCCTTTTTTTTTTTTTTGAAGTTATTCAATAATCCATTCAAATATAGGAGAGTGATTCTCCTCTACCTCAGCCAATTCACACAAAGTGCCTATTCTGTATTCAATCTGTGCAAACTCAGCTTTGGCTGCTGCTAACCTACGCTCCAAGCTAGCAATCTCTTGGTTAAGATCTTCAGCCTTTGAGCACAATGTCTTCAACTCAGAGGGGGCATCGTCTTCCGCTAACCGAGCCTCCCAGGCCTCACTCACCTGCAAGTGCATCTCACTGATGAAGCCGGCATCAAAGCCAAAGGTGTCGAGCTCTCTGATCACGACTTCAATCTCGCTCTTCTTCTGCGTGTTCAAGGTGCCACTGGCTGATGCAGTTGAAAGCAGTTGAAGGAGATTGGACAAGGAGGAAAACATCCAACGGATGAAGGTCTTCCTTCTATCAGACCTAACGTTCATTAGGTTGGGATATTTGTTAAAGGCTATCTCCAGTAGTTTGGTGGCTTTATCATCTAGCTCACACAACATGGCAAGACCTTTCGCTACGTTTGCGGAGACATTTGCAGAAGCTTCTGTAACAGCAAAGGAAGGTGAGATGAGCCGTAGGATCTCCCCAACATTGACGTAGGTGTCTTCCTCTGAATAGTCTTCAGCAGTTGATGCACGGGCAGGAACCGATCGAGATCGAGAATATTGAAAACCGTCGTTAGGTAGGGTCTGGCTAGTCCCTGTTTCAATCTGCCCAGGGAATTGGGATATCTCACGGATGACTTCCATTCGCGGAAAGTTCACAATATGAGCTTGAAAATCTGCACACGCATAAGAAAAGTAAATTATTAGCAGTGGCAAAATTCAGCATGGTACTTTTAAATAAGAGCATGCATACGTCCAGTGGGGGAAGACAAACTACCGTCAAAGTCAGGTTGAGCAGGATGATCTTCCAGTTCACTAACCCCTGAGGGAGCCCTTCTTTCAGTTCCCTCCCAAACTTGAGCACCCGAGTCTGAGAGAAGTGAAAAATGACTTGTAAGAATGAAATCATGGAAACAAGAGTAGAGATTGCCTCTTCAAATCTCGATATATGTATGTGACTAAAACCCTATGTTTGGATGAGAAGAAAATTAGAGAGGGAAGAATACTAGGAGGTAAAACTCCCAAAAATACTAAAGTTTTTTACTATTTTTAGGAAGTTTTCCTTCCTAGTATTCTCTTACCCTATTTTCCTCCCAATTTTCCTTCCATTCAAACATAGAGTAAAAGTTAAGATATAGGTTTATGATAGGCTTTACTTGACTTACCTAAGCGCCTTGCTCTTCTAACCAAAGCCTCAATAGTGCTTGGATCCTCAGCCTCATCTGTACCTTGAAGTTCAAACCCCATGTCCCAAGTATAAGTAAACGGCTCCGAATTTCTAATTGATTCTCCTACAGATGACAATGGGGGTTGGGCATTCTTGCTTCCCGTTTCTGAGTTAAAGGTCTCCCCATTTCTATCTGGGAATGCATTACCATTGTTGCTAGAAGGAGCGGAGTTTATCTCCTTTAGAGAATCTAATTTATCAACAAGGCTCTGCACTCGACATACCTGAAGAAAAGTGGTAAAACAGATGATCAGGCTTCTGCATGAAAGCCTCAAGAAGAAATATAACACACTTCTATGAAGCAGTAAGGGAAAGGTACCACGGGTAATGAAGATTCAAATTTAAAATATCATCAATTTGACATCTATTCACAATATTCTAAGAAAAATGCATTCTGATATTCCATGCACATGGGATAAAATGATGACAAATTATCCAACAAAGAAGGCTACTGGCTGTCCATGCATTTCAACACTCAACGGGTAATAGGCATAGCTCCTAAACAGTGAATTCATAGTAAATTGATATCCATTTAGTAGGATAGAGCACAATGGTGTCATGTCATCCATATAGAAGGCCCTGCTTAGTGGGATAAGGCCTGTTGTTGTTGTTGATATCCATTTAGAGGCATCATTAAGAAAAGAGCGGTGAGCAGAAGGTCAATGGGAACACTTCATTTTGATAGAAAGCAATAAAACGTGATTATATGACTCATTTTGTGAAATTGGAAAGATGGATTCCATGAAGAAATCCTCAAATTTTCATATGGTAGACAAATAAATACTTAGTAAGTACCCTACGGTGGTAAGTCTGAAACACAAGATTTAGGGTTTAGGGTTTAGATATACTGACTCTCCAAACTTAACTTTTGATAAAAAGGTTAAGTAGAAAATGGAAAGAGTTAAAGGTGCACAATATAAGACAGTGACATTGAATTGCCATCAATATCGTTGCCCAATTTGAATCCTTAACTGTACTCAAGTGAGAAATTATTGATTCTCTGGCCCATTATAATTGGTTGGTGCAATATAAAATGATATTATACCTGCAGAGAATTTCCTAAATTGTAGTGCCAGAAATGAAAAATGAAAGCAGTCATGAATGTTCAATTGGTTCATAAAGCTTCATCCTGAAAGAATAACAATTTTTCAGGACCATTACATGAATTTTGTTATTATGACAAACCTTGATAATACTAATATAAGAAATAGGTCAGTCATTTCTGTATAATCTTCCTGCAAGTGGCTCTTGGGTGAATAGCTCAAAAAATAAGGCTGCTTATCCCTCTAAATCAGGTGAAACTAATTCGCAATGGAAGCAAATAAAAATTAGAACGAGGAAAAGAGAGTGCAAAAGTACCATTTTAAATAATTTAAGAATCCTGGTTCAACTGAAACTTCCTGACTATATAAGTGAGAACGACTAAACAAATGTCTCCAATTTATTCCTTAAACAACCACATTATTAGTTATATCGCAAAGACGAAAAGAACTTTGGTGCAGAATTCAAACCCCACAGGGAGGAAAATAAGCAATGATTATCTATGATTAGAATTACAAACAACTCGGTTATTTGCAAAATATTTGCACCATCATCAGAATTGATCTGAAAGAAGCCTCAAGGATGATGCATCATCGTGGAAGTTACTTTATAAAAGACATAGCAAATGATCACATACTGCTTTTATTTGTCAAAATAAGGATTGCATGAAAATCGCATGAACAAGAGACAAAACATTAGAACTTAAAATTAGTCTTTTCACATAGATACTACCTCAGCTTTTCTCCGCAGCCTTGCTTCCCCTTCAGCCTGAATAGCATCCAGCTTCAGCAACTTACTCATGAGCAACTCAGACAGGGTAAGAAATTCATTCTCAGCAACATTGGTTCCACATTTTACAGCCACCTCTAAGGCATCAATCTGCAAGGTTGAAATTAGACAAATGATCATTCTCTATCGAATATGTTTTTACTTATTCTAACCTAATATGCTTCTTCAGCAAGCAGTCAAATAGGAAGCAAGGACTCACACTCTCGGAGAGATGGTCCACCTCTGCTCTAACACCAGCAACAGCTTCAAAAGCTTTCGACATATTAAATTTTTTTAGGTTTTCCTCAAGTTTCCTCCCTCTGCTAGGAGCTTCTTTGAAAAGATATATTTCTGAATTTTCCTTTACATCTTCCAAGTGCAAATGCTCTTCATCCTGCTTTTCTTTTCCTCGGAAGATGAGTGTTTGCTCTTCAGGCTCTAAGCCCGTTTTATGAGCAAGCAGTCTCTTAACATCCCCTGTCATTGAAGATCTAGTTAAGGCTAATATCTATCAAAAAAGGCAATAATATATTCAATATCTCAAGCTTCTTCTAACACATGTTCCGAGCTTTGGAGATAAAGAAATCATCAATATCATATAGCAGGGTGTAATTTTAATGTGCTCTAGAAAGGGAAAATTATTATGAAAAGAAATCAGGCTAAATTGCTCCACAACTACATTATTCATGGACTTTCAAGCTTTATTATATGAATTTAGCATATGACTCATCAACTTCAATCCTATCAACTTTGTCCTCGCATTTTCACAAAATATAAAATATTTTTCAACTCAATATAAAAAATTAGCAGCCAGAAACCTATTCTAAAGATTTTTCAAATTGAAATATAATTCAATGAACATCTCCTACCAAGCTGCCCGGTGAACTACTCATATTCAGCTTCTCCTTGTCAATCTCCTGAACTTGGCTCATCACATATATTAGTGAACGAGTTAGATCAACATATCATTAAGTTTATTCAACTGAGTTTATACTCTGGCTCGCTAAGTTCAAAACAACTTGATAAAGTTTTTCTTTGTTTTCTTTCAAATTATTTCTGCGCTTTATGTTGAATTTAGTAAGGATCATAAATAAACATGAAAGTTTATGCATCTGTGTTGTATATATGCAGTACAAATTTATAATTTTTAAGTTCTTTAACTAGAGCAGACTTTTTTTAAAAAAAAAAATTATACACAAGTATAAACGATGGCCATTGTTGGTTTGATTAAATCAGCGGGCTAAAAATTTGCCTCAGTGTGTTTTTTTTTTTTTTTTGGCCAATCGCCTCGCTCTTTTTCAAATAAAGAAGTTTGATTATATAATTAGCCTGGACTTAATTTATCTAGAGCCATAACATAATGAAGTGAAACTGAAGGTTCATCTTAATCGGAGGATAAAAAACTCACCGAAAGTAGATTCAGCAGGGAGAGAGACCTCGTGCCGTGAGGAATGATGAAACACAGTGATCTTGATAATGCGCCCACTCGTACTCATATCTTCCTGGCTCTCGTCATTCTGCAGCGTCGGCAAGGCGCCGATTGGAAATCGATCGAACTGTAAAGGATCAAAATTGGGGGTTCTCAAGTTTCACAAGACACAAAGCTAAGGTACCACTCCTATTTATAAGTTTGATAAAAAAAATTTGGTACAGTAATAAGTAATAAATGAGATTGTAGCAATTTTATCTATATTAATTATATAGAGAAAAGAAATAATTAAAAAATAATTAATAATAAATAAAGGTAAAATTGAAAATTTATCCCTATAATCATTGAGTTAGCCATATCTCCTTAGTATGTGAAATTTAACTAAAATAGACTTATAAATAACATCAAAGAGTATGGTAGGTGATTAAGATTTCGTCATGAGGATGATATCGGAATTAAATAAAACTGCAACAAAAAAACAAAGATATATAACGTGCAAATACCAAATAATCGTTGACCAAAAAAAAACACCAAATAATCGTTGACCAAAAAAAAACACCAAATAATCATGGATTTAGATTTTGTAGATGTTGTCAAAATTTAAGATGTTGTTGATATTTTTATTTAATATCAAGTGAAAATTTTATTAAAAATTGTTTAAAATTTTTAAAATGAAAATAAGGAAAGTGTGTACGTTTGGCTTTACATAAAAAGTTTGCCTCGCTATAATATTAAATTTAAATAAAAAATTTTACTTATCACTATTCAAATTCGTTTCACGTTTTTTTTCCTCTTCTTGGATATCCCATATGCCTATTTATTATTTTTATGTTTTTAATTTATAAAAACGAGTTGAGTTATTAGTAAATTTGTGTTAGTTGTAAACTCGTTTAAACTCACGAGTTTATACACTGAATTTACGATTTTTATGTTTCTAATTTATAAAATCATATTAACTTTTTCTTAAACTTGTATTGACTTGTTTATTTGATCATACCCAGTGGCTTTATATATAAGTTTTATAAATATTTATTTGTTAAATATGATAAATGATGAATGTTAATGGATTTAATTTTATTTGGATTTAAAATATATTTAAATTAAATTGTTGTCATTTTTATATTTTAATTATTTAATTATATACTTATAATAACTACTTAATAATAAAAGTAAACACTTGTGAGTTTATGATACAAGTTTATGTTACTGTTACGAGTTTATTTAAACTCATGAGTTTGAAAATCTTATATATACAGTTAATAAATACGGATAATATTAAAAAAATGGTAATTAATAATTCAATAGATTACCTGTATTACTTGCATTACTATTACTGTTAATCATATTACTCTTGTGGGCAACAAGAAAAATAGGTCATATATCACTATGATCTTAATTATAAATCTCAATTAACTAACTTTCACATATTAAAAAGAGTTAGTTAATTTATTAATTATAGGTTAAATTTTTTTTAATTTTATTCTTATTTATGAATAGTTCCAAGTGTTTATATTAACAAATAATTTTTGTTTATAGTAATTAATAGAAAGTAAAATTATAAAAATCATATATTATTATTTTGAAAATGGAGTTATAATAAATACTAAAAAAATGTTTTATGAAAAGGAGCTATAAATAGATAAGAAGAATGATATTTTTGTAAAGAAGATAGCGACTAGGGTGCATGGGTGGAAAGTTCACTAAAGTAATCGAAACTTAAGGAGGAAGGGATCAATCATCAGTGGATAAGAAGACTTGTGAAAGAACATCGAAATAACCGATTCACAATCCAAGATTCCAAGTACCAAGCTTCGATGCTTCAAAAAAAAAAAAAAAACACAAATGAAAAGCAAATTATTTTAGTCCGATTTCCGAGAAGCTGAAGCCAAATTGTAGTTTCAAAAGAGTAAACATGTAAAAGTTAGTTTCAAAAGTTCTTTTATAAGTGACAAAACCCATCTTACATGTTTTTATTAATCGTAAAAGTTATTTTTAAAAAATTAATCCAAACACATGTTTTTAACCTATTGATTTAAGGGCCAAAAAAATCATAAAAGCATTGTGATTTTTCATCTTTTTTTTTTATAATAGTGGATTTAACTCTCTCTCTCTCTCTCTCTCTCATATTTTCCACTTTTCATCTTAATCTTTATCATCACACCACCACCACTATTTACAATTTCCAAAAATCATCATCAACATTCCATACTGAAAAAAAAAAGGGAAAAAAAATAAAAAGTTCTCTGTTATAAAAGTTATACATATGTCATCAATAATCCAAACTCTACTTATTAGTATTATGACTAAGAAAAATTCAGAATCTATATTATAAATTCCAATAAAAAAATTACACCAATTTCATAATAATTATTTAAAATGAAAATGAAAAAAGAAAAAAAAAAAAAAAGGCTCATGGCTAGAATAAAGCTCGAGGGGTTTACCTCATCATCAACACTGACAAGTGGGGGGATGAGAGCTTTATGTAGAGGACCATGTGCATAGGAGAGAAAATTTTGGTGAATACCCAAATCTTTTTATTTTTTTCCAATTCTTTTACCTTTTTAGTATGGATTATTGATGATTTTTTTTTTTTCAAAATTATATATGGTGGTGGTGGTGTGGTAATGAAGATGAAGGGGGAAATATGAGAGAGAGTCGTGCATAGAGGGTGAAAATAACTGTTAGAAAAAGGGATTTAACAAATCAGAAGATTGCTCATTACACAGCAACCACAATTTTTTATTAAGTGACGGTATTTACTTTTATATTATATTAGATGAAAGTTAGTTAAATTTAACAGTTTTACCCTAATTTTAATTTTAAGAGTTTGTAACTACTGTTGCACTTTTAAAAATTGAATGTTATTTTAGCATTCAAAACAAATCAAAAGGGATTTACTTTTTCAGTATTATTTTTTTAAAAAAAAAAATTGATTGATTATTTATTGACTTATTATAACTTTGAAATTTCAGATTAATAGGTTATAATGGCGGTGCGAATTTTTTTTAAGGGTCAAGATGCAAAAATACACATAAGTTTTTTCCCCAAGAGCATCTGGCAACACGTGTTTTTTTTTTTAATAGCAAAAATACACATGTGGTTACCATTTTGGAACAAAAGTCACATCTCACCGTTAAGTTACTGTTCACCGCTGTTATGTTATTGTTCACTTCATCTCTTTCTCTCTCATTACGGTGAACAGTAACTTAACGATGGAATGTGACTTTTATTCTAAAAGGGTAATTACGTATGTATTTTTGCTCCAAAAAAAAAAGCACATGGTGCTGGACGCTCTTAGAAAAAAAGGTAGAATGTGACTTTTATTCTAAAATAATAATTACGTATGTATTTTTGCTCCAAAAAATAAAGCACATGGTGCTGGACGCTCTTAGGAAAAAAGCTCATGTGTATTTTTACACCTTAACCCTTTTTTTAATTAAGTTTAATTTACAAAAATTAATGTATTAACTAATATGGAAATGAAGGATGAAACATCCCCGGTTAAAATGAGGTCTTAAATTCAAGGAATTATTATTATTATTTTTTTACAAGGGAATTGATCAGAGTGATCAGAGTAATCTAGGGAAATTCAAGGAATTATTGAGTGAACGTCTACTCACCATCCTCATGACGTAAGAGTACTGCCATATTATTCTGGTGGTCAATATATCCCGTTATAAAATCCAGTTCAGTAATTTAATCAGATTATTGCTCTCTCTAAATTTTTCATATATTCCACTTGCTCTTAAATATAAAAAATATTTAACACTTTTTTAATATATCAATAAAAATAATTAAATTAATTTAAAATATTTATATTTATCATTTTTTCTCTAAATTATTATATTACCTAACTTATAAACTGATATATAATCTAAAGATACACAACAGATAATATAATTAAATAACTTATTTTTAGCATTCTTAATTTCTCTAAAAAAAATCAAATATATCATATACAAAGAGTATATTATTAAATTATATATTAATTTATAAATCAGACAAATTATTTAGTTTATAAAAAATAATAAATATAAAATTCTTAACATCGCTTATTTAACTTCTACCATCCATCCAAATTGGTCAACTACTAGCTATGCTAATTAAAGACGTGAGGAAGTATATGTTCTTCATACAACTAATACAAAGAGAGTTTGCGTGTGTGCATACAAATACATTTGAAGATACGTACGTATATATGTGACACACACACACAATTAATATGGCAGTAATAATGAAGATCATCCGAAAGTAGCTATGAATACGGCTTCTCCAACTACGTGGCCTGCTATTGCCTCCATCAGCTTCTCTGTTGTCACCTGCAACACCTCCAAGTATACTCAACTACTAATAAAATGGTCTCGTCTAATTAACAAATCGCAATGTAGTCCCAACAAATGAAGTAATCATAAAAAATTCACACAATAAGTGACTAGTAATTGTTAGGTATATACTCTTAGTTACTTAAGTCCTATTGGGCTTTAGTGAGACCAAAGCCCATAAGGCTTAGAGTTAGGTTAAGTTTTACACTTAACCCTATATATTCTAATTTACTTCTGTTGTGCCTCTTAAGGATAGTTTATCAGAAAAATACCCAAGAGGCAAACGTTCATTATCTGAACGGTTGCCCACACATCCACCTCATCCTACTCGAGAGATAGTCTGGAAGATTGATCATAGAGCGGACGAGGACTGCTCGTGTAGAGACTTTCAGACTGTTGCATCTCTCCAGGTAATCAAAACGATGAAGGTTCTTATTTTCCTACATCAAATCAGTTAAATACATTTCCGTGTTTTCTGATGAGATTCCTACAATTGGCATCAGAGTCAGGTTGATGAGGAAAAGAACCCAGTTTTGATGTTCTTTCATCTGTCATGTGATTCTTTTAGAAAATTATTTTCTTGAAAATATGACATCATTTTCTATAATTGTTATTTATTTCATGAAGATTATTTGTTTATAATTTATATTTGATTTTAGTTTTAATTTTAATCACTTTAATCCATGGTTAGATTCTCCCTGTATTTCTTGATTTGTAACAAGGAGGTTAATCTCATATGATTAGGTTTCCTCCTTACTTTTTTACTTTATTTTTGAAATTTCTATGTAATTTTTGGATTTGTGAAAAAGTTTAAATCAAGAAATTGCAAGAACATTAGCTTTCAACACTTCCGGGCTACTTTTCGTGGACCTCTGGACCTCAGAATTGGACGAACCATATATCGTTGGAAAAAGAACGGAAAGACAAGCAAACATATAGAAACCCCGTCATCAGAAGCCAATCCACGCGCCTTCACGCGCTGCCACAAGGTATGAGAGTGGCCTTCACGCGCCGGCAAAGAACAGGCGCGTGAGGACGCGTGGAGCCTCCGTTTGCGGTGTTTCCGGAGGCCTTGTTCTCGTCTCCTTGTGGCGGTCCTTTCCCTAGAGTTTCGTGGTGATCTGACTTCGATGGATAACGTGGCAGAAGTGGAGGCTAGGGTTTCTCTTTTGTGTCCTAGGGTTTTTTGCCAAGCATTGGGTTTTTGGGTTTTTGGGCTCATGGATATCCTAGAGGGGCTTGGACAAATACTATGGACTGGACAAAAGAGAAATTCCAAAGTTGTAAATTTTTATCTTTTAATTTTTATAGGAAAGCTATGGATTAAAGTTATTAAAGTTATTTGTTTATTTATTTAATGCTTTTATTGAGTAGTATGAATTATATGTGCGATTAACATGATTAGAAATAACATGTCATATAGAATAGGAAGATGCCATATTGTTGCATAATCACATGTCATAAATGCATAGTAGTTATTATGTCTTGAATCAACTAGTATGATAGTTATTATGTAAGATTATTTAGGTTATCTACTAAATTAATTATCAATTATTATGATTTTAAATTAAAATCTAGAATAATATATGGATTAATTAATTGTGGAATAAAAATCTAGATAACCACTTAATTAATTATCAACTATTATGATTTTAAATTAAAATATAGAATAATAGTTGGATTAATTAATTGTGGAATAAAAATCTAGATAACCACTAAATTAATTATCAACTATTATGATTTTAAATTAAAATCTAGAATAATAATTGGATTAATTAATTGTGGAATTAAAATCTAGACAAATAATCCAGATAATTTCCTAAGACAACCGTTTTATTTTGCGAGTATATTGTGGGTCTGCTAAAATGGTCATGAGTAAAGCACATACTGCCTGTCATGACTGGATTTAAGGACCTTAATAATTTCAAAATTTAGTAAAGTATTGAATGACCCATCGTCAGCAATGCTTGGATACTAAGGATAATTCTTGAAATTAAACAGAAGTTACTCTCAATTGAACAATTCTTGGAAATCAGAAAGCTGCTTATGTTGAATGGGAGGAGATTTAAATTAAGAAATTAATTTAACCTCCAAGCGCGCACTATAGGACCATTAATAAAATAATCATGTGAAGCCCCAACGGATAAGCATGATTGGATTTTATTAGATTGGACCTAAATAACAAATGGGATGAGATTTGAATTAAGAAATTAATTTAACCTCCGAGCGCATTGTCGGCCTGTCAATAAAATAATCATGTGAAACTCCATCGGATAAGCATGATTGGATTTTATTGGGCCTTAATAATTTCAAAATTTTAATAAAGTGTTGTACGCATCGCTCGACAATACTAAGCTATTAAAGATAATTTTGAAATTAATTTTTTTTAACGTTCAACAAAGCTTATGAAAATTCTCATGGAAAAATATTGAATAGGTGAAGGTTTTAAATTAAGTATTTAATTTTAAAACCAATGGGCTCCAATTGTGGGTTTATTAGTGAAATGGTTATCGATGAAGCCTCATCGGATAAGGATAATCGGATTTCGCTAGATTAAACCCTAATATTTTCAAAATTTTAGTAAAGTTTTGTACGGCCCATCGTCAGCAACACTTAGACACTAAAGATAATTTTGAAAGTAAACAATGGTTAAATACATTCAACTTTGGTAAAGTTGTTAACTCTCTCATCGAGGCTTTGGCAATGGAACTAAAGGCCCAAATAACAATGTTAGTTGTACAAGTATCTTGCCCATCGTAAGCCTTGTAAAGATAATTAATGGATTGTTAACAATAAACAAGAGTAGTTATGAGAATCTACTTGCATTTAATTTGTTTGTTGCATTTTTGTTTGTAATTGTGTGCCTTGTATGTTTTTTCAGAAAATATCTTCCTTCAATCATTTAGCAATGATTTTGAGTCTAAAGCCTCTAGATGGTACCAACTATGAAGAGTGGAAAACAAAACTTGATGTTGTTCTCAAATATAAAGAGCTTAATTTTTTCCTTACCGTACCAAAGCCATGGTCACTGCAAAGGATGCGTCTGAGGCAACTAAGATGCAATACTTAGTTTGGGAAACGACAGATATGGTAGTTCACTACTATATTATTGTCAGTATTTCCAAACACTTGCAGAAGCAAGTGTACATGGTTAAGAGTGGGGTAGAGATGCTTCAGACTCTTAATGACATGTTTGTAGTGCCTAACAACTATGCTAGACAGAATGCAATCAATGCAGTTTTTGCTAAGAGTCTTGTTAAATCTAAGGGGAAACCTAAGGGTGGTAACAAGAACAACATGGCTTGGTTATCAGTTGTCAAACCAATTGCTATGAAGAAGCCGAAAGGTAAGTGCTTCAAGTGCGGACTGAAAGGACACAGGAACAAAGATTGCCCAAAAAGATCAAATAAAGGGCGCCTGGTAGCCTGGACAAAGAAAATTTTAGCTTAAAGATGGGCAGCTTGTGTTTGCATTAGCAGAAGCACAAGTTATTTTATCTTTTAATAATTTAAGATTGTGGTTTTGGGCGACTGTTTATTTGTTCTGGATTTCAAGAGGAATTTAATTGTTGTTAGTTGTTTCGTTGAAACATGGTTTCAAATGCAATTGATTCCTTAGCTTCATTTCAAAATTCTTCTTTGTCTTATTTGTTCCGGCACATTTTTTAAATAGTCTTTATTACCTATGTCTTATACCCCATTGAATTTATTATGTTGAATTAAAAGGATCATGAACAAGAATATTTACCAAAGAAATAAGTTTCAAATGAAACATATCTTGGCCTTTTATGATTGAGTCAGATTACCTCAAATAGGAAACATGGTTTAGTTAAAAGAGAGACTGAAAGTTCCATAGTCTTTGAACTAAAGGCTACATGTAAGTCCTATTTGGAAGGTTTACAAGATCAAAGGGTTTTTGTGCAGCTATTTAACTAGAATTGGTACATACTGAAGTATGTAGACTAGTTAGCGTTCAAGCCATAAGAGGTTATGAGTACTTCATTAAATGAATGGTTGCTTTGGATTTGGACAAATGAACCTAGTGCGTCATAAGTCTTGAGTTTTTTGGAAATTTCCAAGACGTTTAAGTCTAAGGCAGAAAAGCATCTAGGTGTTCAAATAAAAACTTTGGTCTGACTGAAGTGTTGGATACTTGCTTGGTACGTTCGGGCCGTGCCCGATTCAAGAGGGGATAGTTTTCACAACTGTCAACTCTAGGAATGCGTTAGTTGAATGAAGTTGTAGTATGCAGAATTTAATCATTTCTAGACTTGGTGATGTACATGTTCAGTTATTCATCCTTGCCAATGTCGTTCTGGGGAGATGCCTAGGAGAAGGGAATGTACCTCCTTACTTGGTTCTATCAGAGACTATTGTAAAGACACCTATAGAATTATGGAAAGGGTGCAAGCCCAGCTCAAACCATATTCAGATTTAGGGTGCTCTGACACATGTCTTGCAACAGGGGTCAAATAAAATGGGATCTTGTATGGAAGTGTGCATATCTTTTGGCTAACCTAAGATAAATGGGGATTGGATTTTATTTAGTCCAAAAGATAAGATCGTCTTAATGAGAACTCACGTGACTTTCTTAAAGGAGGACTAGATGGAAAATTATAAGCTCATGACTAAGGTCATTCTTGATGAGTTTTATCTCAGATCAAGAATTTCCAAAATTCTCTAGAAGCTCCATCCATTGTTCCCTTGATTGTTCAAAGATTTTGGGAAAAATATACCTCTGGGTGAACAAACACGGGAACCATAATTGGAAATTCAATATGATAATACAAGTATATTAGTATCATATGTGGAAGAATAATATCAAAGATTTCTTAACATGTAATATGAAGAGCCACCATCTAACCCAAAACTTGGATCTACCGTAGATACACCAGATCTAATATGGTACATTCGTAGTGGGAAAGAATCTTTTCAACCTTCAAGATATCTCTTGTTGGGTGATATTGATCCCATAAGTTATGATAATGCACTAGAAGATGTTGTTGATCAAGTGTTGCTCATAGCTATGAACAATGAGGTGGAATACTTGTATTTCATCTCTGTATAGTTTCTGGTAAAGACACCAAAAGGGGTAAGACCCACTACGTGTATGTGGACCTACAACGCAAAGAGAGGATAGACAGGAAGGTGAAAACCTTCAAGACTAGTTTGGTGGCAAATGTTTGTCAGACGCCATGCTTGAGTCTATCTAGATTCTGTTAGTTGCTGTTACAAGTCTCATTTTGAGATTTTATTTTAGGAGTTGGATGTCAGAACATCTACATGCAATGACCAAAAAGGTTTATAACTAATGGGCAAGAACACTATATGCAAGTTGTGAAAGTCCATTCTATGGACTTAAGCAAGCATCCAAGTCATGGAACATCAGGTTTGATCAGGTTATCAAAATTATGTTTTTTGAGAAAGCCTTGATTAATGGCTTGTATTTGTATGTAAAGGATTTAAGGGGAGGCAGTAGCTTTTCTGGTATTTTATGTAGATGATATGCTTCTTATTGGAAACAAAGTGGAGGTAATATCAAACATAAAGAGTTGGCCGAGTAAACGTTTTAATATGAAAGCCAAGGGGAAACCAATTATATTCTTGGTATGAAACTCCTATGAGATCGGAAGAATAAGAAGTTGACATCATCTTAGGTTACTTACATTGACAAAACTCTTACCAAAACCCAACATGGGGAATTCTAAGAGGTGAATCATGTCTCTCAGATATAGAATTCATCTTCTTAAGAAGTAACTTCTAAAGAATCCAGAGAAGGAAGGATGCATGAGTAGGATACCTTATGCTTTGGCAATAGGTAGTTTTATGAATACCATGTGGAGTATTAAACCAGACATCTGCCACACAGTGGGAGTAGTGAGACGGTACCATTATGGTCCTAGAGGAACACTAGATTGTTGTTAAGCATGTACTCAAGTATCTTCGGAGAACGAGAAATTATATGCTGGTATATTCTAGTGGGAGTCTTGAAAAGCTTATCTTTCACGAATTCAATTTTTAATTGGATATTGATTCAATAAAATCAACCTCGAGCTATGAAGTTTACATTAAACTAAGATAGCATTAGAGGTGGATCTTACAGACCCAGTTATTAAGAGTTTGCCTGAACTTGTATTCGAGAGCCATGTTACTTCTTTGGGTCTTAGGAGGATCCCTGAATTGCATTGAGCAAGTGAGAGATATTGTGCTCATTGTGCTCTTGGAGTACGACAATGAAACAATGTAATCATTTTCTGAATTTTTACAAATGAGGTGTTTTTCATTGTTTTGTGCACACAATTTAGAAACATTAAGGTCCGGATCAATTGTGGAGTATATGATCATATGGATATGTTCATGGAGGACATGGTCATAGGTTCTCACAATTGATGAATAGGTTCACAGCTATTAAATTAAATTGGGCGCTTTATTTAGGCTGTAATATTTTATGAAATGGTTTTGTCCGAATCATTATAAAATATTGGTGTGGATTAATACTTACATTGAATGGATCAAGGAGAGATTTGATTGAGGTTGTTCTTTCTATCATAAGGAATCAAATCTCCAGATAACTATAGTCATGTAGTTGCTCTAAATCCTGAGTTTATTTTAAATAGGTAATTAAATAGTTTTCATTCTTTGATTTACCAACGGGTGAGGTTTGATCTATATGATGGCCAATAACTTGGTATTTTGGGATTGAGACTATTTGGTTATCGGTGTTTATGAGATAAACAACATGGAATTTATAGGAAATGTCCCCTTGATATGTTTCGGTTTGGATATTGAAGACAGTGGCCAATGCATGTAATCCATTAGAGAAACTATCAAAGTCAAGGAAATAAATAATTGATTGGGTTACAGAAAACTAGTCAATCAATTATAGACATTGTATAAACGGGCGATGCATATATATGTTATAAGTGTCATTAATCTTGGAGATCACGTTCGGGCTTTTAATGGAGTAGCACCGAACTAGATAATCTTCTATAGATTATCATGAGCCTTGATGAATGACAAATGATAGATCCACAGGCTAGCTCGATACAAGGGATGGGGTATATAATCAGATGATGATGACTTATGAGCTACATGATCTTGGGTTTACGAACTCAAGTTTGTATCTTAAAAGAGCAAGTGGGAGATTGTTAGATATATGCTCTTAGTTACTTAAGCCCTATTGGGTTTTAGTGAGACCAAAGCCCATGAGACTTAGGGTTAGGTTAAGTCTTGCACTTAACCTTATATATTCTAACTTACTTCTACTGTGCCTCCTAAGGATAGCTCATCAGAAAAAGACCCAAAAGGTAGACGTTCATCATCTGAACGGTTGCCCACACACCCACCCTATCCTACTCGAGAGATAGTCTGGAAGATCGACCATAGAGCGAACGAGGACTGTTCGTGTAGAGGCTTTCAGACCGTTGCATCTCTCCAAGTAATCAAAACGATGAAGGTTCTTATTTTCCTACATCAAATTAGTTAAATACGCTTCTGTGTTTTCTGATGAGATTCCTATAATAATAACCTGTTCCCATATAGATAGGCGTAGATATAATTCAGTCAGACTTTAACTAAATAAGTCTGAACTTGTAATGAGGGCAAAAGATTTGAGCCTAAATGTAGACATTTTTTTAGATTCAGGCATGATCCTTCATAAGACTTGATTGAACTTGAATCTTTTCTAAAGGCTTACTTACAACATAAACCTTTTAAAAGGTCTCATATTAATTATAGGCTTGAAGGTCATAAGTAAACTTTGAGAATTTTAAAATTAAAATATAAGAATTAAAAAAAATAAATTTTATATTATTGATATGATATAAATATAATTATATTTATTTAATGTGTAAACAAGCCATACTTCATATATTTAGGCATTTAAATTGTTTTTGGTCTGGGTTTTTTAAAATACAGACATAGTCAAATCAGACTCTAAACATGCTAAATATCCCCCCCCCCCCATATAGGGAATGACATATCTATTTTATCTTCTTTTTTTAATTCAAGTGACAAGCACGAATGGTTTAAAATTATAAGCAGATTCAACCTACAACTTTCTATTTAAAGGGAAGATTACATGTCACTAAGCTAACATATATATTTTATCCATCTCACTGGAATCCTTCGTTTGCTTCCAAAATCATCATGTGTGCATGTTTCTACCCTTCTCTCTGCTTCATTTCCTCTTCATTTTCCGGTTAATTTGGGCTATAAAGTTTGTAATTAAAAATGTGGATGAGAGCTTGATCTGTACGTACCTGGTTATCAAAGTGCTTGTTAGAATCCAAAGCGTAGAGTTTAAACTCAAACCTGTCCCCATAATTAGGCACCTTGGGTCCACTTCACAGCTTCACGTTCCAGTCATTAAGCCCTTCTTCAATTCCACTGTACTCATCCCCCAGTTCGTCTTGCTTGCCGGAGAACCCTTCCGGCAGTCCTTTTAGTGTCGGCGGGATGTTCACCACCACCCAGTGCGTCACCGGAATGAGGCGGCCGCTTGGGTTGACAGCGTCGATGTCTTGCACTAGGAGGGCCAAGCTCTTGGCTTGATCAGGCACGTTGGGCCACTCCAGAGGGGGAGATATGTTCCACTTGGTCTCTACGCCTTCTTGTGTGCAGTGTCTTGGTAATTTTCCTCCTCCTTCCTTCTCTATTATTGCAGGTGACACTAACTTGAATTCTAAGCTTGTCATTCTAGTGTTTGAAGATTGTCTGTAAATTAACTCGGAGGAAGACGATTGTTTGTTTGTTATATACAGAGGTGGCGCGGTTAAGTGTCATTGTTGGGGACAAGAAGAGAGCCCGCTGTTGACATCTGTGACAACACTTGTAAGATGAGACTTTATTTTAGTTAACTCTGAAAAAAAAAATCTGAAATTTCATTGTATGTTCTGGATCAAAATAACATTAAGTTTTTGAGTGAAAAAATAATAATACCCTTACTTTATTTTGTCATGTGAATTGTCTTATTTATCTTGTAAATTTTTATATTTATTTTATAAATGACTAAACTATTTTTTTAACTCATTGGGTCTTTTTCAATCCCCTTATTTATCTTGTAAATGTCATTATTTGTCCTCCAGATGGCTAAAATGTTCTTGTTAACTCTCTAGTTTCTTTCGAATCTATTTATTCATCTTCTAAATGCTCTTATCTGTCTTATGAAATATATTTTAAAGAAAATATAAGAAAGGCATCATTGTCTTTTCACACATAAAACTTAATTTTATTTTGATCCAAAGGATGCAGTGAAGTTTTAAATTTTTTAGGATTAATTGAAATAAAATCTCATCTGTAGGACTCATTGAAATTCTCCCTATTATTTTGTTAGAAACAAAGTCTAGGGTTTGTATATTACGAAACCCTAGAATACTCTTGTAAGATGATGCTTTGTTTTGTCTATTTTTTTTAAGTATATTTAGTCGTGAGAAGCTTAGATCTTTTTTGTGCATCAAAGGCTAGTTAAGTAAGGAAGTTGGCATAGATGGTAAGAGAATTGGTCAAATCCCAAAGGGATGTGTGTTCGATCCCCGCTGTCGTCACTGGGCCCCCTTCGGTAGGCGATCTCGTAAGTCTCCATTAAGTGCTTAAAGAGCTCGGGACCGTGCCTTAACCTTGGTAGGAGACTGATGTCGAATCGCTCCAAAACTTTTTTATGTATAAAAAAAGTACTAAGTATTAGCTTTACAACGTTTGTTGTTAATCTCAATGTGAATAGGGAGTGACAGAATTTCATTTTAGGTAAAAAAAAGGGGATGGGGGTCAGAAGCAGGATTTGGATAAAGACAATTTTACCTCTTATAGCTAGAAAATGAAGTGAAGAGCATAAGAACTTGAAGCAAGCAAGTTTTAGGCCCTGTTTGGTTGGAGAGGAGAAAAAAATAAACTCTCTCCTGATTTGGTTTGAAATTTTGGAGAGTAGAGGATCCCAAAATTTTCATTTCCTCCCCTCTAACACTAACACGCTTCTTTTGACTCCCTTCCAAACTAAGGTTTTGGGGATGAACCAAAATTTTGAACCATTTTACCCTTATAACTTATGTGATATTCTAATAATGTCATGATAAAAATTATTATGATAAATAAACATATTACTCCCCGATCCTAATTATAAAATCAAGTTAACTGTTTTTTAAGAGATTAAGAAAACTAATTAAATTATTTTAGAGTATTTTTATCTTTTCTTCAAACTAATTAATTTGATAAATAAATTAATATATAATCTAAATATACAAATTATATAATATGATTAAGTAACTTATTTAGTTTTCTTAATCTCTCCAAAAAAAAAAAAGTCAGCTCAATTGTATAATTAGGATCGGAGGGAGTATTATTATTAAAATATTTTATTATAAAAATATATAATTATACAAAAAAATTTATAACTAAAAATATGCTATTAAAAATAATTTCATAAGTACATATCTATGAATAAAATTTATTATAATTGTACCATGCTCACAAAATTTAAATAAAAAATATTATTATGAAATAAAACTTAAATAATTATATTTTTACAAAGAAAAAGTATTATTATAAAAAATATTTTAAATAAAAAATAAATTTTCATAAATAAAAAATATCATAATTATAAAATAAGTTAATATAATTTTAAATTAAAATATTTTTATAATGGAAGATATATTATTTTTTTATTAAATTTTGAAATAATATATTTCATAAAAATTATGTTATTTTTATATTAAGAGTAATTATTATAAAATTAATTTAAAATGAAAATTTGTTATTATAAACAAGAAATACTGTTATAGTTAAAAAATATGTTATAATTCAATTAATTTAAAATAAAAATATTAATTATAAATAAAAATGTTATTATATTAACTAGATAATATTTAAATTAATTTATATAACTTAAATGAAACATATAATCAAATATCTTAGAATATAATGGTAAATTGTTGTCATTCCTCTCTTTCATCTCATCTTAAACCAAACAGGGAATCATTAAAAACCCATCACTTCTTCCCACACTAACACATCCAAATAAGCTAACTCCCTATCCTTTCTTTCCATCACCTCCGTCCAAAACAAACCAGCCATAGGACCATGATCAAGAGAAAATAAATACTGGCATATAAATAAATCATCGTTTGGCCTATTTTTATAGGTAGAGAAAGACGGGTCTTTTGATCATATTAATGATTCATCACTATTTTTTTTTTTTTAATGAATAGAAGAGAATTCATATTCGCAGCAAACATTTTTTTATGAATAGAAGAGAATTCTTATTCACTAGGACTAATTAGCTATTTGTATTTTGTTTTTTGTTTTTTTTTTTGTTGCTTGAAGATATTTATATTTTGTTCACCAATATCGCATTTTGTGATACTAGTATCACCGGAAAAAAGTGACACCTTTATGGAAAACATTGTGACCTAGTTGTATGAGAGCTCACTTTTAAATAGGAAATCATGGGTTCGATTCTGCTTGTAGCCTTAGGTAGTTAGTGCTTACCCTTTTAATTCAAAAAACAAGTGACACCTTTCAGATTTATGAATTTTTTGGCAAAATTATCCTCCACTTAACCCTTCCAATGAAAGCCACGAGGTTAATAAAAGCAACAAACTCAGAGTTATACAAATAAAATTACATCAACATCCCCCACTATTTGAGTTTCAGCTTGATACACAAAGCCCCAATGTACGTACGTGAAAGCTACTCTTCCATGGCATCTCCTCCTTCAATCACTTCCACTGCCTCCTTCAAGGGAGTAATCTTTGTTGAGAGAACCTCTGTAGCAGAGAATAAGATTAAAGTATTTTAGACACAACATAATCCATAATCCAAATGGGATAAACCCAAAGCGCACACAGAAGACGATTGAGAATCACTCTTGAATATCGCCTCAAAATCCCAGAAGATAGAACAACTTTATCCAAGACGATTGAGAATCACTCTTGAATATCTATCTTCTGGCTTATGGCATTAAGCAAAAACACAAGCAGTACTTCACAAAACCTTTGTCCTTAAGCCACACACTTTCCAAATAGTAAGATAACAAGTTAGCCTATCGCCAAATTCCCCATTTGTCTGACTAGTCAAGAAACAAAGCTTGGGAAAGCTACCAGACAATTATTAATTTAAGTCTCATGTATAATTGCTAATAAATGAACAAAGTGAGCCACTAACCAGTCTTTTTAGGGAAGGTAAAGCCTTTCGGTTTCGGGTTCACATATGTACGAGGATTTGGCTGGAGATGGTTCCTGAGGTACTCTTTATGTCCCTGTGCAGTATCAAATAGGAGTGTACAAATAAATGGAAGTTACTTTAAAGTTTAAACCACCTCGAAGAGCAACATGTAGGATCTGGGATCAAAGATCTAACCTTCGTTATCACACAAACATCAACATTACTTCCACTTCCCAAGTCATTAAATATACCAGCACATATTGCCTCTACCACTAGCGCTATCCCTTCATCCCTCTGCACCAAGTAAAAATGTTCATACAAAATTAGAACTCAGCAAAATGACTACACCTAAAATTGATAACAGTATCAATGTAAATCTTCCATAAATTTATCCAATTTCTTGGGGGCGTACTGGTCTCACCAATACTGTTTATAATGATGCTAAATTATATATAACACTTGCCAGATCCATTAAAGATAAAGTGTAACGGGTTTCAAGGGTGTCATAACAGAGAGCTCTATTGAACAGGACATGACTTTTGAACCATAATATGCATACCGTCAAGCCTTCCTTGTATTTAGACTCAAATAGAGACATTGCAGCAAGTGAACCCGATCCCATTGTTGCATAGGGGAGTGAATCAGTTGATCCATGTGGATAAATCTGAAAAAATATATTATCAAAACGAAAAAAAATCAGATCATATGTATTGAAAAACAATAAGTAAAAGGCATTAAGCAATGAACTTACAGTATGCAAATGAGGTCCAGTAACATCCACACCACCAAGGACTAAAGCAGCCTGGACATAACCTTGGTAACTGGACAAAATTTAAAAAAGTCAGATTGATAGCTAGATTGACAGTGTAATTTCACTCAGAGGAAAGTTCCGGAACTCAACTTGAAAAGATGTTTCTTCAGAAGAGTCAGCGCGGTAACAACTCTTGATTCTCTACCAGTATGGTACCGATGTAGTTGCAGTTGTGAGCTAACCATGTCTAATGAGAAAACACTTTTTATATTAGGTGCTTATACAATATTAAAGATGATTAAAAATTACCACCAGCCATATGACAGAGGCCATGAGACCACAAAAATAATAGGAATTCAATAGTAAAAAACACAAACATATTAAAAAAAGTAGACATTAGAGTAATCATTTGACAACAGTACATAAAGGATCCAAACAGATACCTGTTACTGCCTCAGTGTCAGCAGCAGTACCTGCTCCACAGCAATATATGTTTGGTGCCATATAATGGATCTTCTCACAGTTTTTATCAGCAACTATGGGCCCTTCAGTGGCCCTTGTATCTGCTCCAAGAATAACACCATCCTGATGATTTAACCAAAGATGAAGTAATGTTCAATCCAAAAACAAAAAGGATGATATATTATTGCACTGTATATTTGGAAAAACCTCGATATTAGAACAGATTTTGCAAATAAGTCATTAAAAAGAGAAAATTGTAAAATAGAATTGTATAAAACTTCATTAAGAACAGGTAGGAGTACAACAGAAATTAGAAATAGATTAATCATTACCAACATAGAAGATGAATGACCCATTTCTTTCTTTTATGGGCTATTTAGTGAAGTAGTCGTTTGATGGAAAAAAGTGTCAGATTTCAAATTCTTTCAAATTCATGAATCATGACACAAATATACTTATAGCCACTTTACCCCATGTAGCATGCCAAGTACAAATATAACGAAGGAAAATGAAAATATAAAATTCAATCAGCAATCAGAAAGTGCACATTGCACTTCAGAATTTACATGTTAACATAATCAACTTCTAAACTTTCAGATGCACAAATGTAAGCCCTCCTAGGTTCCAAGCTTCAACTCTTGCCCTCCCTTAAAATCAGGACCAGGTTCAAGAAGATAACGATGTATCTGATAGTGAGAGAAATGGTATTCAGGATAGTCGTGGTTTTCATAACATAATTTATACAGCGATATAATACATGGCTGTACCAACCACACATAAAAGCAACGGAAAACTCAACTACTACATAACCAATGTATAAATGAGTAAGGGTAACAACAAAAAAGACCAGATAAAATGATGTCTCGAGTACAAGAAAGCATTGATACCTGGAAAATTAAACCAACAATAGTAGTTCCCGTCTTCAGAAAAGATTGGGGTTTAAGACCGTTCTTTTCAAGCATATCATTTCTTCGGCAAAGGTCAAAATTAAATCCACCCTTGGGAGGAAGATCTAACACAGACTTAGACATGATTAAAATTCAGGTTGACCTGCGAATGAAGTGATAAAGGATGCTCGTCAGGCCTATCCGCCGAAAGATTAGACAAGCCCTAATTGCAGTGCTAGAGATTCAACGAGAGCAACGCATTATTAAAAAAAAAAAAAACAAACAAACAAACGCATTACCCAAAAAAAAACAGGAATTCTTATGTAATGTTAAAAATATATTCTTGTTCCACATTCACCACCTAAAATTGATCTATAAAAGCAAAAGGAATTGCAGAAACAAAAATACATAAGAAGACCAGAAACGAAATTGCACCGTCAAAGATCTGGGTCCTGCCGGTTTAGTACTGAAAGAAGTTCCAAGGGTTAAGCAAAACGGGATTGGAGACGATCCTTTCAAAGTGCCTCTGACAGTGTCGTGGGCAGAAAGAAAGCAAGCAAGCAATGTTTTTTGTTTTTTGAAATCCGAGATTTATTGGGCTGGGCTATACAACTTTTTTTTTTTATATTAAAATTTTAGGAAAGGGGTCGGGCTCACCCACAGTCCAAGGGCAGGGCGCTTGGAGCCCAGTCCACAGGGGATATTGGCTAAAGAATACATATGTCTTCACCTCTACCAGTGTTACCACTACTTCCTAGGCTATACAAGTTGCTTGTGCCGTTCTAGGACTAAAAATTCCAAATACAGTCTGATAATATGGGCCCAAATTAAAATTAATTTTTTGGACTTGAATTTAAATGGGATTCACCCTCTCCTTTTTTTTTTTTTAATATATATTTCCAAAAAAAAAAAAGTTGGGCTCAAATTTATGGGAGAAAAAAGTCTCAATTGATTTATCTCTCCATTTAACTCCACTGTTATATTAAGTTTCAATGGTTTAAATTTATTCTGTGGAAAGTTTATTATAATATTAAGTAACAAATAATAAAAACTAAGTACATTTATACTTTAAATTTTGATTTGAATAGTTTAGCATGATAGATTTTTATTATATTTAATGTTATAACAATAGTTTTTTTTTCATAGTATTAGATTTCAACTATTTGAAAGCTGATTTGATGAAGGAGAAATTAAGTAAAGAAGGAAACCAGAAGAGACATTCTTCCCCCAAATATGCTCCTGCCTAGATATACAAGTTGGCTCGCTGTGGGTTGTGAATTTGGCAAGGCGGGTTGAAAAAGCCCCCTGCCAACACAAGCTCGCCAACGTGAGTGTTGATCTCTAAGATTTCATGTCATTTTAGCACAATTTTCTTAAGCTTTATACACTTTTTGATATATTTATGCATATTTTGATATACTCTAATAATTCATGACTAAGGAAAAACTCAGAAAATTTTTGACAACAGGAAAAGTCATTTTAACAATATGAAAAATTATTTTAACAACAATATTTTCATAGGGAATTTTTAACAATAGTAAAAACCATTTTGACAACATTGAAAAGTCATTTTGACAAAAAGACTTTTTTTATATCGAAATTCTGTAATTAATATAAAAAAAAGTCCATATAAACTTCTTGGGACTTTTTTGATAAGGGATTTGAGGTTAAGACTTTTTTTATGTTTTTTTTTCCCCTCATTCTTAGGACCTCAATGATATTTTCCCTATATATTTTGATACATTACTCGTCAATTATCATGACTTGCTCCATATGGCAATTGTAACATGGTGCTTCAATTAACCGTTGGGCATGAATACATACTCTAAAATACTTTTACCTCATCGTTAAGAAAGAAAACAGAAAAGGTTATTCTATATGAAATATATAATTATAGAAGTCACATTTCAAAATCAGTCCATATTTTTTTAACTATTTATTTTTAATTAAAAAAATAATTTTTAAAAAAATTATCTTTATTTTAGATTTTTTATCTATTAAAATTAATTTTTTTAAAAAAAATAAAAAATATAAAAAAATATAATCTAAATGATCTAGATCACATCTGAACGATCCCTATGCGACAGGTGCATGGTACCTATCTTTTGGATAAGCATCCAAACAAGTTCTGTTATATGAATGTTTACAATGAGCTAGAAACGTCAGAATTTAGTCACCAACTTTGCTTCCCCAAGCACATGCCCTTCTATCGCCTCCATAACCTTGTCTTTCGTCCCCTATATATTCCACCTAGTCCCACAAAAAACCACATCAGGAAAAAAATAATAATCAAATCTCACATCTTCTTCCTCAAAGGATTGATTCATATATGCATGTAGGAACCATCACAATCAGATTTTGATCAGGAAAAATAAGATGCTCCATCCAGTGTCTTTAATATAGAATATATTTAAGGAGATGATCTTGATAATGAATATATAATACTCTTCCTGTAATCAATATAAGAAAGTTGACCTTTCTTCCAAAGATTAATGAAGTTAAAGATTAATATCAGTGGTGGGTGACAAATGAATTTCATACCTCCGTGTTTCTTAATGTCATGGCTCTCCACCAATAGAGAAGATGCCGGCCATCCAAGGAGGGGGAGAGAGAGATCCAAAAATGAACTTTGAAGAGGTGTCGGTGTAACCATGTGAGAAAGAGATGAGACTTTGGTGATGGAGGAGGGTTTTGATGTTTTGTTAATAATAATGATGAGTGGGAAAAAAAAAGGGAAAATTGATTACAGGGTCCAAGGAAGCAAAATAATTACAAAAAAGGCCCAAGAAACATTCACATGCCACAAAAGACCCTAGGGCATTTTCTGACATTTTTTCAAAAAACGTTAGCAACTACATCAGTAGCGGTTAACAACTATATCAGTCCCCATTAACAACTAAATCAGTCTAATTAACAACTACATCTGTAGCAATTAGCAACTATGTCCGTACACTTTTTTTTGAAAAAATGTCAAAAAAGGCCCTAGGGCCTTTTGTGGCATGTGAATATTTCTTGGGCCTTTTTTGTAATTATTTTGCTTCATTGGGCCCTGTAATCAATTTTCCCTAAAAAAAAATTAAAAGACCCACTAACATTTGGTTGAATCATTGACCCACTAACTTAACTTATTAATTGATGTGACACACCTGCTTGCGAGTGGAGAGGAGGAGATATTTTTATAATTTTTTTTTTAAGGTAAAGAAGTAAAATTACACCTGTGTTTTATCCTCAGAAACGTCAAGACCATATTTTTTTTTTTTTAAAGAAAAAAACACATGTGATTACATTTTAAGAGTAAAAGTCACATAAAACCTTCAAACACCAGACGTTGACCGCTAATGCTGATGTAGATGATGAATTGGAGTGAGAAGAAGGGAAATGGGAAGAAAATTTGTTGATCGTGACAACGGAAAAAATTGGTGAAAAAAACCTGGGCAAAATCCACAGGGTAAATCTAAGAACAGTGGGGGAAAAAAACACCTAAGAACAAATCTAGGTGAAATCCAATCCTGGGTAAATCTGGTAAATTGAAATCGAAATCAAATCTGGGTAAATAAAACAAATCTAGGATCTCTCTAAATTCCTTTTCTTCCTTAACCATTCGCTCCTTCGCTTTTGGAATACGGGTTGAAAATGACTCAAATAGAAAAGAATCAACGAGAAGGATAAAACCTAGAAGACATAGCATCGGGAAGCCTCGTAGGACGGTGGGGGAAGCCGGATGAAGGATTTCTAGCAGTGCGTTTATGAACCGATTCGAGCCATTGCATAAACCTAAACGTAGGCCCAGCTGCAATATCTCCCAACATATACAAGACCTGCGTGCATTGCAGATTTCCCAAAGAAAAAGTAAATCTTCAAGTTTCAAACAGTGCAAACATCGATCGATCTTCGCAATAGCAATATAGCACAGTGGAAAAAACCCTAAAAACTGGTGAAATCGGAAAATCACAAGTTAGTGGAGTGAGTGAGTAAGAAGTAGACCTTGAAGTAGCAGTGAGAGGCAATGGAGCCTCATGCTCGTCAGATCCAAGTTCCAATTCCTTATCTTCATCTTTGCCCTACAATCCCCACATGTAATTATAGACGCAACGAATCATATCATAGCAGGTTAGTGCAATGTGATTGAAATATTATAGTTTATATCAACTCTAAGATCACACTTGGTGCATGAAAAGATCTAAACTAATGGCATGTAAAGGAGGGAGAGAAGAATAGAACCGAATAAAATGCAAACCTGGTGTCGAAGAGGGATGATGATGGCAATATTGTTTACAAAGGAAAAAAATGACATGAATTTCTTAAGGGTGGTGGAGGCCATGGTGGTGGGTCAGTCTCGGTCTACAAATAACTGTTGTCACCATTAGGAGTCCTTTGCGAACACAATAGCCGAGCCAGATTTGATTTCAATTTACCCAGGAGATTTGATTTCGATTTACCCAGGAGATTTCGCCCAAATTTGTTGTTTTTCCCCCCAATTTTTTCCACTGTCCTAGTCAGCAAATTTTCTTCCCATTTCCCTTCTTCTCACTCTAATTCATCATCCACATCAGCATTAATGGTCAACCATGGCTCCTTAACAGTCAACGTATAGTGTTTGAAAGTTTTGTGTAACTTTTGCTCCTAAAATGTAACTATATGTGTCTTTTTGCTTTCCAAAAAAACACATTGTACTAGGCGTTTCTAAAGGTAAATCACATGTATATTTTTGCTCATTTACCCTTTTTTAAACATGAAAAATGGTGGGTGTAAGGAGGGAAAAATCAATTTCTCACGTATTTAATTTCAGTTTAACTCTGGTCTAACTCATTAACCTTTAATTCCATATTCTAATTGTTTGGAAACCTTCCAAAACCTAAGTTTTAAGATTTACAAGGTAAGTAAATAAAAAGAGTTTTATCTCAACTTATGCAAAACTTAAGTTTAAGGTCCCTTCCATCCAAGCAGCCACTTACAGTCGGATTTAAGAACTTTAGTTATAATACCTTCTTGTTAGGGATGTAAAAAGGCCGGAGGCCTGTGGCCTGGCCTGTTAAAAGCCTGGTCAGGCCTGGCCTGTCAAGCTAAAAGGTCAAACCAAGGCCTCTTATGAGGCCTGTTTTCCCTTAACAGGCCAGACCCAGGCCTGATAAGAGGCCTTTTAGGCCTGTCAGGCCGGCCTGTTTATATTATTAATATTAATTTTGACCTGTTTTTAGCCTATTTAAAGTAGGTCTGTTTTCGGCCTATGACCTGTTATTTATATTATTAGTATTAATTTATGTAATTTTGGCTTGTTTTTAGCCTGTTTTCGGCCTGTGGTCTGTTAGCTTAATTAAATAAAAAAAATAATTAATTTTTTTTTTAAAAAAAAAAACAGGCCTTAAAAGGCCACAGGCCAGGCCCAGGCCGAAAAATAAGCCTGTAACAGGCCACAAGCCAGGCTCAAGATAGTCTATTACAGAACAGACCTGGTCTATTAAGGGTAAGGCTTGACCTATTTACACCCCTACTTCTTGTGGAGATAAAGCTCATCCTCGAAAGCATAAAGCATTACCACATACCTATGTCCATAATTAAGCAACCCGAGGCCACACCAGAACCTATGTCCATGATTAGGTAACCCGGGGCCACACCAGCCTGGGATTTTATTTTCCAGTGATTATTGGCTTCTTTGATGCCGCCATATTTTTAATTAGAATGTATAAAAATATATATATTTAATAGTATACTATTTATTAGGTTATTCATTTTTAATATTTTTTAGAGACTGAAAAAAAATTACACTGACTTGGATTAGAAACCACTTTTTTTACCATTACTCCATTAACTTTTGAAGTTATTCTAAACGTATTAGCTTCTTCTTCTTCTTTTTTTTTTTGGTTCGCTGCGCTTATTTTTGTGCTGTTTGATAGGCTTTTTTTTTTTTTTTTTTACTATTTACCCTTATCTCTCAAACAGGTCCAACGTTGAAGACGAAATTGAAGGATCGAAGTGAGAGAAATTCTTTGGTGGACCAATAGTACATCAACTCATTTATGCGGGAAATTTGTGAAAATAGACAAAAAAAAATTGTCAAAATAGACTAATAGGAAAATATTTTTCACATCTAACCTAGTTGGTGGCGCCACGTCAGCGAGTGCCACAAGTGGCGCCACATGGCGTGACACCACTTTGTGTGTGGTGTGTCAACATGGCGGCGCCACTTTGTAGGGTGCCCGTGTGGCACGCCACACAAGTGGCACCAGCACAACTGGTGCCACTTGTAAAAAAAAAATAATAATAATGTTTTGCAGGGCGCTGAAAAGCTGCCTCAGGGGCAGCTTTTCTAAAAGTTGCCCCCGAGGCAGATGTATATAGGTGGGGGGCGTGAATTACAGTAATATTTTTTTTTAAAAAAAATGAAATTCTTCTTCCTCTTCTATTTAAACCACCCCACATACATAAATTCACACACACTCACACATTTCATCTGATCCGGGGGAGAGGGAGAGACGTTGGGAGCATAGTGTGAAGAAAAAAGAAGAGGAGAATACATCAGTTGAAAGTTTTTTTAAGGTGTGTTATTTATTGTATAAGATTATTTAGGTAGCTAAATTAGAATCTTTTAATAAATGTTCTTCATAAAATGTTTTATATCTCTATTTGTCTCTGCAATGATGGTAGTCTTATGTCGGTTAGAAAAATGCTAGAGTTAGAATTTTTTAGAAATTGTAAGTTTTGACAATAGAAGACTGTATTTGTGTAGTGATTGATTAATAATAAATTTAAAGCGGTTTAGATGTTTTTTTTTGTTTGAGAAATGTAAAATTAATTTTTACATTTAAAAAGTTTAACATCATTGTATTAAAGGATATTTTTACCGATTAAATGTTATACAAATAATATATTTAGGTTAATAGCGATATTATGGAAATTTAATCGGGTCAGTTTTGAAATTATTTAGTAGTACATTAGAGAAAATAAATAAGTAGGATGAGAAACTTAAATTAAAAATAATTATTCAATATATTATGAATTTTATTTTTTTCTTTTAATTTTTGTGCTTATTTGTTGATTTTGATTTATTTTGCTTAAATAGATTTGTATTTGTTGAATAATTTTCATTATTATAATGTAATATTTATTATTTTTGTTATTATTAGATGTTACAAATTTTAATATTTAAATTAATTTTTTGTTCTTAGCATTATATTATTTTTGGTATTAATAAATAACTTTGAATAATTTTATTGATTATGAAATTTGATTTTTTTATTCATTTTTATGATTAGTATATAAATTTTGTTATTTTTATTTTTATTATTATATATAATGAATTTTAATTCTTTGATTAATTTTCGTTAGATTATATTAAATATGTTATTTTGATTATTATTATTACATATTATTAGTTTCTTTTGTTTATTAATTTTTGTTATTATTAAATAATTTTTAATAATCTTACATATTATGAATTTTGATTTTTTTATGAAGTTTTATTATTATTATTATATAAAATTTTTTATTTTTAATAAAATATACTATAAATTGTAATGTTTAGATTTATTTTTGTTAGATTATATTATATATGTTATTTTCATTAAAATTTTTATATATTATGAGTTTTCAAATTTTTTATTATTTTTCATTGATATTAAATAATTTTTAATAATCTTACATATTATGAATTTTTATTTTTTTATGAAGTTTTATTATGATTATATAAACTTTTTTATCTCTATTATTAAAATATACTATGAATTGCAATGTTTAGATTAATTTTTGTTAGATTATATAATTTTGAATAATTGTAATTATGAAGAATTTTGAATTTTTTCAATTTGTTTTCATTATTGTTACATAAATTTTGCGAATGTTATTATTATTATTATTAAATATTATGATTTTTAATTTTATGACCATATTTTCATTACATTATATTATATATGTTATTTTGATTATTATTATTATTATTATATATTACGAATTTTCATTGCTTGATTAAAGTATTTACATAATAAATAATTAGTAACTTAATAATAATGTGTTATGTGAGGGGTAAATTTGTGTTAGTCAAATGGCTTATCAACCCAACCCCACAATTCATCCCGGCCCCAAAGAGTGGGGAGTTCTTGATGAAGAGGTGCAGCGGTCACACCGATCACAAGTTGTGTGGAATGAAGGAGACTGTGATGCCTTGAGGGTGAGGCGAGCGGCACAAGGGCCGGGAGATGTCCATGACCTAGATGACATCCCACATGAGTTGCAGCAGCACCTTCGCCGGGCAGGGTTTTGGCACGTGTCTCGCATGAAGAGACACAATGTATGCTTTATTCTTAATGTAATTAATTATATTCCTCTAGTTGTCTGTACATGTTACGGATAATGAATACGATTACATATTTGATCTCTACTTTTATGTTGATGCAGATTGACAAAGACCTTATTACTGTTTTGGTTGAGAGGTGGAGGCCGGAGACTCACACCCTCCATATGCCAGTTGGTGAGATGACCATTACTCTACAAGATGTAGAGGTCATTTTAGGTCTGTCCGCTGAGGGTCGAGTAGTTTCCGGTAGGACGCATGCCAACTAGGGAGCAGTCATGCATGAATACATGGGTCTTACTCCCAGCGATTAGCGAAAACATCAAGATGAGGTGGTTTGCTGCCCATTGGGGCCGATGGGATGATCACTCAGATACTATACAGGGTCAACTCTTGTACACACGTGCCTACCTCACGTGCCTATTTGGTGGATTTTTCTTGTGTGACAAGTCTAGCCACGAGGTACCTTGCCGATATATACAATTATTGGGCGGTGACCTCTCGGATACTGCAGAATACAGCTGGGGGTTTGCGGTACTCGCTACACTATTTCGCGAGCTATGCCAGGCCACGGCAGCTTCAGCCAAAAATATTGGAGGTTGTTTGTTGTTGTTGAAGATATGGGCTTGGTCCAGATTTCCTCCCATATCATTTCCCATTCAGGAGCCCAGTCTCGATGGTGGTCATTATGGACGTAGGTTCAATGGTGTACATGTGCGGTCGGTGCGCCGTGATCTAAAGACATACAACATAGAGCTTGACCAGATGGGGCGTGACAATGTATGTATAATAAATTTGAGCTTATGAAAAAGCTTAAAGATTAAACTAATTCGTGTTATATATGTTACCACTTGTTTACATGTGCAGGTTACATGGGAGCCATATTTAGATGTCGGGTATGAGTTTATGGGTGCAGATGTTGACACACAGGACACGTGGAGGGCGGTGACACCCATAATTGCTTTCCACATGGTTGAGATGCACCAGCCTGATAGGTGTATGCGGCAATTTGGCATGTAGCAATCAATCCCCGACGCGGCTGCACAGCTTAGAGGTGCTCAAGATCTGACCTTACGCGGTAAGTCCACTGAAGATTGGGAGGTGAAGTTGGACTGCTACATTCAGTATTAGAACACAAGGCATGAGTACATCTGCACTACAAATCCACAGGAGGGGCCGATGTCCCTAAACACGGAGTACATGACGTGGTACTTCACCCATACCCGAAGGTTTATGACGAGGTAGGTGGCGAAGCTCGGGCATGTGGTATGTAATTATCTTGCTTCCCCTTTTTTTTTTCTTGCCACATATTTCATATGATATTAATGTCATTTACGTTATTGTACAACGACAGGTCGAAAATGTCGAGTGGATTTGGTGGATGTGTTCCCCGCAATTTGAGGCTGAATTCAACAAGAGGGATATGTAAAAGATCTGTCAACAGTTGCTCGCTGCGTTTAGAGAGTTTGGATGGGTAGCCAAGCCTGGTCCCAGTGCACCGATGGGGTTATTAGCTGGTGTATCCGATGCGTTTATAGAGGTCCCGCCTCGTGCAAGGGAGGGACATGGAATTGCCAAACGACGAGTACAACACCCTTCACAGCCATATGAGATACCACAGCCAGGATCGCGCTGTGGAGGTGTATACAGGGCACCATTAGGTTTCAATATGACATATACGACTGTTACGTGGGACCCAGAACACTTTTTAGCGGGGATGTCACCTTAGGAGCATTCAGAGACTACGGCACACTCCTCTACAGAGATGTCATCGCATGTGTCTCCATGTATGCCTTCGTACCCACATGTGCCACCGGCAATGCAGCCACCCCTTCCATATTACCCACTGATGGCACCAGTGATGTATGCCCCCATGCCGGGTTACGGCACACTGCCAGAGACAATGTTTAGGGGCCAAACACAGCTTCATCACTCATATCCGTGGCCATCGACCAGCCCATCGACCGACTTCACTAGGTTCAGTGCATACCAGCGCCCATATGACCAGCCTTTTACAGGCGCCGATGCGTTCCAGTGATATAAGCATGGTCAGTGCAGCAGTGACGTGGCTAGCGCGGGGTTGAGTCACAGTCCATATCAATCCAGTCTAAGCGTGAACATGCTGGTTGATGCACCAGGCTCGAGCCGAAGTCCATACCAGTCAAGTCACCGCACAGGCGGCGACTCCGTGGACCCCTCAAACGACTTCATGTGGGTGGTTGTAGAGGATTTCCGCCATCGCCACAATGCTAACGCCCCTAGGAGGAACCTCGATCGTGATGCGCGATCAAGACAGTGGCCTGCTTATACTCCTCCATGATGATCTTTTGTTACATTATGTTATATTTGAGCAAATTGTTAAATCACTTTGTTGTACTTGTTTATGTATTTATTCAGTTTGTAAGTTTCATTTTCAGACTTTATTTAAATAATATAGTACGTTAAAGGAATCAATAAATGGAGAAGCCAAAACAAATCAAACAACTTTAATTTTCACAATATTAGGTTATTTTGTAATCAAATGAGAAAATAATGTAAAATAATAACTCAAGTAATAAAAATGGCTTAAGAAAAATATGAAAAAATGGGATTAAGAATAAATAGCTATTCTTACATTAAAAAAAATGTACGGACAATCTAATATAAATATTATTGTCTTTCATCAACTACGTGCCTTGTAGGACATGCACGCCTGTTATGTCCAGTTTGTCTACATATAGTATATCTAGCTCGACTGGAGCTAGGTTGGACTTCCACCTCATCCATCTCATTCCAAATGTCGGTAGATTTAGGGCGCCCCTTACCACGCAATCTTGATTCATTGGGGATAATCTTGGGTACGTCAGTGGGCGGTATTCCATCTTCACTTCCGATCGGCTGAAATGGTGAATAGTAAACCTGCATAATGTGGTAGATTGAGAATACCAGATCCACGTACTGGTGCGCATCATGGGCTACAGCCGAACATGCAGCAATTACATGATTACAAGGGAATTTGAATGGTTGAAACCTCCCACACTGGCATTTTCCCTTGACGTATGCAAAACACATGGTACGCATAAGGAGGCTGCCAACCAAGTGCCGAATTCCTGACTGCTGATATTATGCTTTTGTGTTGATAAGAAATGAGGCACAAATCGACCTTATTGGTAACATGTTGTCGTATATTATACAAAAAAATACTCCCATGCTTTTTTTGTTTCACCTTTAACAATTGCAAAAGCGATGGGCAAAATCTCGTTATTTCCATCTTGGACGGTGGCTATCAGTAATGTCCCCTTATACTTACCGTATAGATGTGTACCGTCCACCTATATGACCGGTTTGCACCAGTCGAACGCCGCACGACATTGATCGAAGGTCCAAAAGGTTCGTTGAAAAACAACAACCCCATTAAATATTTTTATATCGATAAATAGTACAGCTATTTTAAAAAAAAATTATATCGCACATACAGATATGTTCTTATATTCATAAAATATCCTTGCGGGATAAACATATTTGTTACGCCACATATAAGATATATACAAGTTTGAATAATTTTATTTTGATGAATAGTACAGTTTTAAAAAAAAAAACTATATTGTATATAGAGATAAGTATTTGTTTGTTAAAAAAATCATAAAACAATACAAACATTATTAAATTCTATTAAATCAATAAATCTAAACTTAATAAAATTAAATCTATCTAAACTTACTAAACTAATCAAATCAATCTAAACCAACAAAATTAAACTAATCCTATATCATCATCATCATCATCATCATCATTATTATTATTCTGCAGTATTAACTATCCTATGCATTCAAAAAGTAATAGATAGAAACAAAAATAGTTATAAAATAATGGGTGTAAATATAATATATTCTTTATCACTTTTTGGAAAGAATTATTCATTGTTTTATTAAATATATAACGTAGAGTATTTTTCATAAAAAAAATCATTATTTAATTATGTTGATTTATGGCACAAGCAATATTTACTCCTTTATCCCCACTATTAATCTGGGGTATTACATGGAAGAAGTGACGACGATTGATGAAAGAATCGACGAAGCCAACGAAATGATTTTACTACTTCACCGTCGATAGCTCATACACTCTGTTTTCTCAATGTTTATATAGTTTAGAGTAGAGAGTGAGATCGATAATGTACTTCAGTGATTATGTATTTACTTCTGAGAGAGAAGATTTAGTGTAAACTGATTTATTTGAGAGTTACTCAAAATTGGGTAATCTTGAGTGGGAAACACATTGTGTTGATTACAGCTTGTAAGAGAAGTGATCTCAGTGAGAGGATCATCCGAGTATAAAGTGTGTAATCAAGCAAATGTATTGATTACAGTTTGTAAGGGGAGTGAGTCCTAGTGAAAGAATTACTTCGTGTACAAAACGTGTAATCAAGTTGAAAGCAGATAGTGGATTAAAAATCTCAAGTGAAGTTTGAAGAATGGATGTAGGTCAAGGATTAGGCCGAACCAGTATAAATCACAATTTGCATATTCTCTTTTCTTATCTTTTACATTTCCAGTATATACTTATTTGAATATCTAACTATCGATTTAGCTTTGGAAGTTGAAAAAAGTTTTTCAAAATTTCTAAAGTTTTATCAAACACTCAATTCACCCCCCTCTTGGGTGATAGCCAGATCCAACAAAATAAACTTTAAAGTGGGTGCCCATGTAACCATGTGAGAAAAAGATGAAACTTTGGTGATGGAGGAGGGTTTTGATGTTTTATTGGTAATAATCATGAGTGAAAAAATAAATAAAATTCAAAAGACCCACCAATATTTGGTTGAATCATTGACCCACTAACTTATTAATTGATGTGACACACCTGCTTGAGTGGGGAGGGGGAGATATTTTTATAATTTTTTTTAAACATAAAAAATGGAGGGTGTGTTGGAAAAAATCAATTTCTTATTGATTTAATTTCAGTTTAACTCCTGTCTAACTCATTAATATTTAATTTAGTATTAAGGTAGTGTTTGAAAACCTTTTAAAATCTAAATTTTAAGATTTATAAGTAAATATATGAGAGAAGTTTTATCTTAACTTATATAAAATTTAAATTTGTGATGATTTTCAAACGTACTTATTGACCGTCGGATTTAAGAACTTAGTTATAATAGCTTGTTATGGAGATAAAGCTCATCCTCCAAAGCATAAAGCATTACCTCGAACCCATGTCCATGATTAGGCAACCTGGGGCCACACCAGCCCGGGATTTTCCAGTGATTATTGGCTTCTTTGATGCCACCATATTTTTAAGGAATAAATTAGAATGTATAAAAGTATATATTTTATAGTATATTATTTATTTAATTACTTGTTTCTAGCATTTTTTTTAGAAGCTGAAAAAAAATACTCCAAAAAAACTGAAAAAACTGACTTATAACGGAAACCATTTTTTTATAATTAGTCCATTGACTTTTGAAGTTATTCTAAACGTATTAGCTTTTTCTTTTTTTTTTTTCTTTGGGTTCGCTGAGCTTACTTTTTCTCTTTTTGATAGGCTTTTTTAATTATTTACCCTTGTCTCAAACAGGTCCAACGTTGCTGACGAAATTGAAGGATCAAGGTGAGAGAAATTCTTGGGTGGACCAAGTACACCAACTCATTTATGCAACCACTTAAATCACGACACCTCATGTAATTTGTATCCTCTCTACGTGTGAGCCTCCACGTCAGTTGTCACCCCTCCTTCCATTTATTATATTAATTATTTTTTAGAAAAATTTGTATCTTCGTCCTCTCTCATCTGCATTTACTTTCTCCCTTCCCATTGCTGCTTGCTGCTCCTCTCACCTCTCTGCCCCCATCACGCCACTCTCTCATCAGCATCCCTCGGCAAAGTAGCCAGAGATGCTTGCTATGAGCGTAACATTGAGGTTGGCTCTCCGGGGCGGCGTTGCTTTGTGCAGTTAGCAACTGTCACCGGAACTTTCACAGGGAATAAGTTGTCTATACTCCAATGATCGTGATGGTTGACACCGAAACCTCCCCGCCGCAAACCCAGAAACAGCCAGACTTTCTGGCAATAGCCGGGACCTTGCTTACTGGAGTAGTAGTGGTGGAATCTGTTTATAAGCTCAGAATTGTCGTGATCGGTGGTTGTGCTGACGATGGAGGGGGCCTTATCGATGGCCATAAATGGGTTTGTGCACGGTGGGCAACTGGGTGGGTTATCCTCTGTTCGCCCCATCTCTCTCTCATACACTCATGGTTTTTCCATAGTATAAGATTTTATGCAAATTTTATGAAATTAGTTATAATTTCTTAAAGTTGAATTAAAAATCTGTTTTTTTTTTGTTTTTTTTTTTTATAATTCATATCCTCGTTTTGATTCCAACGATTTAAGGAAGTGATTTATTTACCAGACCCAAAAAGCTGCAAGAGACTGAAGAAGCACCATTGGCATGAGAAGGTGGAGGCTCACTTAACTGGAGCCGGTGCTGGGGTTATCCCGGTGGTGTTCCTTGGTGACAGAGTAGGAGGAGATGAAGTTGCGGGAAACGGTTGAGATGGGGGAGAAGCGGCAGAAGGCGGGGGATATGGAGCCAACGTTGAAGAAGAAACCGAGGGAGAAGGAGCAGGTGGGGGGAGAGGAGGAGAGAGAAAGTGGCATGGTGGGGGAAGGGATTACGTTTCCCTTCGTCTTCGTCCATGGACGAGCATGGAGAGCTTATCTCTTTTGAGATAAGATCTGACTGGATTTTTTTTTGAAAAAAATAAATTTCTTTTAGGGTGTATTCTGAAATATATTTTTACTATCAATTAATATTTTAAAATATTTTAAAAAAAACTTTCAAGATCATGAAATATTTTTTACTATCATGAAGTATCATTTTAGTCTTAGTAAGTACCCTATTTTTTTTAAAGTACTAATCAGTACCTTGAACTATATTTTTAATTGCAGTCAGTCCCTTGAAAAATTTTATCATCTAGTATCTTTTTAGTCTCGGTCAGTCCCCTGAAAAATTTTATCATGATGATAAAATTTTTTAGAGGATTGACTGAGACTAAAAAAACACTTTAGATGATAAAATTTTTCAAGAATCTGACTGACACTAAAAAAATATTTTAGATGATAAAATTTTTTAAGAATTTGATTGAGACTAAAAAGATACTTCATGTATTGACTGAGACTAAGAAAATGCTTCAGCATACTAACCGACACTGAAAAATATTTTATATTCTTGAAAATAACTTTTAAAATCTTAAAAAATTATTTTAGGATACTGACTGATACTAAAAAAATATTTTAGAATACTGATTAGTAATATTAAAAAAATTATTTTAAAAAGAAGAGATCTAAACCATTAGATGAGATCTGACGGTCCAGATCTCATCCTAAAATGACGAGCTCTCAAAGACGAGCACGGAAACGTATTCCGTGGGTGAAGAGAGATGGGAGGTGAGAATGTGGCGGGAGTGAGAGTTGGAGAGAGAGCGAGTTTCGGAAAAAGCGGAGAAAGGTTGGCAGCGGGAAAAGGAGGAAATGGACGTCCGAGAATGTGGGGCAGTTGAGACAACAGTACACAAGCAGCAAAAGCATTCCACGCGTTTCCGTGTTGAACTTTTTGGCTCCTTGTGAGTTGTGATTCTGTTGCAATCTCTGAGCATTCACAGCGTTTCTGCCAACTCTTTCATAGTAATTTTATTACTGCCTCTGATGGCAATTTCATAATACACTTCCTGGCACGATGAGCACAATCAAAATTTGCGACATATTTCTTACTATTTTCTCAGCTGACATATTTGTTATATGATGAACTTTAGTTGACTTATGCCGTAATATTCTTACGTACACTATTTTAATTAGAGAATTAGGAATTGTCTTGATGAAAGAAATTCTAATTAAGCAATGTGATTAGATTATAATTCAGGTTAAGGATTAACCATGTTTTGGGGGACATTGACTTGGCAGATGAAGGTTGGACATCATCAAAGTGCAGGAAAGCTGCTATGCTTACGAATCTGCAAGATGGGATATCATCGTCTGCCTTCAAAGTTGCTGTGGCACACATATCAGAAGCTTAAGCTCTGTTAAGTATAATTAGAAATTACTCTCTTTGATTACTAATCCCTTGTATTGGCTATTTGCTTGTAAGCATAGCACCTTCCATCGCTTGAGATGGAAATATTCTTGCAAATTCGTAAGCATAGTACCTTCCGTCGCTTGAGCAAGTTGAAGGAAAGCACATCGTTGCTTGGACGCGCATTGACGCGGAGACATGGTTTACTGATGCCGAGACATACACTGATCGGAATGAGTGGGTCCACAGTGGTAGTTCAAGGAAATTCGCCAAGCTCCCTTTTAGTTCTATTTAAGTCATTGATAAAAAGTAGAAAAGATCATACCAAAGTTTGTCCGTCTAGAATGAAGATGAACACGAGAGGCGTTATAAACTGGCTTTGCCTCATTGGCCTTGTCCCCTCCGTGACTACAATCTTTATCTGGGGTAATGTTAGCTTCTGTCTGTTGAAATTAACATGTTCTTGTAGATTAGCTAGATTTTCCAGGGAAAATTAATTTATCTGCACATCAAATAATTTCTATTTCTGTTGAAGTGAAGGATTCACCTACAGCTAGCGATTTAACCTCTCTGCTCATGATAATTCAGGTTTAGTTTTTAGCTATGCCTTTGCTCGAAATGCAGTGGGGGACGTTTTGATGGACTTTCTCGAAGACAATCATGGTCTGCTGTATGGTGCTGTGCTCGTGAATTTGAAAGATGGGATGTCAGCCGTGTTCAAAGTAGTTGTTACGTACGTAGCAGAAGATCACCAATCAGGTCGCTTCATTGTGATTACCTTCTGCGCCGCATCGTATCCTCTGGTAATTATCATGATCTTGCATACAAACAATCCTTTTTTAAATTTGTTATATGTCAAGTTAATTATCATGACTTTTGGAAAAATCTGGAAAAGGACCAGTAGAGGTAGTCTTTTTCGTATCCTGATGAGTGTTTTAAGTTTAAAGTGTCTTTGCTTCTTCCTCCTTACTGCATCTCGCTGTTGCACCAGAACCTCCTCTTATCGATCATGATATAACCTTGACGAATTTTAAAAAATGAATTAAACATATATAACCTTGAGGCAGGTCTCAAACTTCTGATGATCTACTCATGGATTGGCAAAAGAAAAACCACATGTTTCATCAAAGTTAATGAATAAATCACAGATCAAAAGCATTAGCACTGGAAAGAGTGCAAACTCAAATAGAAGTAGAGCTCACAATTAGAATCCATTTTTCTAAATTTTAATTATTTTTTCTGCATTTACAATTAGTAAATTATAACAATTATAGTTCTAATATAAGAAATAATTGCTGTCAACATTAGATATAAATAACATGCATCATGCATGAAACAAATACAGTCATTTATTCATAATTAAAGGGAAACTATTATTCACATATCACAATTACAAATAATTAAGGAGAAGACTTAACAAAATTAAAAAGTAATTAAAAATACTTTTTATGAAATTGTTGATAAGTGTAAGTAGTCAATAAAATAAATTAACAAAAGATATGAACAAAACACTCACTAGAAAATAAGTCAAAAAATACAAAAATAAAAATGAAATAAGAAATAATTTTCATAATTTTTTAATTTTTATGATTCTTAATACGAGGTGCTATTATGAAGCTTAGTTCTAAAAAAATATAATAATAATTAAATATTTGCAACATCATTAACAAAATATAAATAATCAATAATATTGCTATCACATAAATAATTTTAGGGAAAAAAAACATACAAGCCTAAGGCAAAAAGCTTAGGATCATAAATAATTTTAGGGGACAAAAAAACATACAGGCCTAAGGCAAAAACTTAGGATCAGGATTCTTTGTGATACCAGCTCCCATCCATTGCCCTCTTTTACCATGAAACACACCGTTTTTTGTGCAAACAAACTTGTGGACTTTAATTTATGAGAAAGAGATAGTGTGAGGTGTTGTCACGGTGAAAGCTATATATGGGTCCTAAGCATTTTTTTAGTACCGATCGGCAACTTAAAATATTTTTTAAAGATTTAAAAGTGAAATTCAAGTTCAAGAGGTATTTTTATACCAGTCATTATCTTCAAATATTTTTTAGTACCAGTTAATACTATCAAATATATCATTTGCATATATGTTATCCAAAGTCATAAAGGTTGTTTTAGCCTATTTCTTAACCGAGGTACAGAATTGCATTGAGATGTAAGGTTTAAAAGATCAAATTAAGGAAATATCTTTGATTGCAGGGTTTGATGTTAATATGGAATGCTGATGCTCTGTATGAGATTATTTTCGCAATAGTAGTCATTGCGTTAGGCGAAGCCGGAAGCAAAATTTTAAGTGAATTTTACTCTTATCAACTGGGGGAAAAAATAAAGAATATGCCTCCTGAAAATGAGAGAGAAAAAGAATATATGAAGGAGTTGGAAAGTATTCAATTCCCTTTACATATGGAATTGACTTCGGATCTTCCGAAAAGAAAATACTCCTTTATTACGAGAGGTTTCATTACGACTAGGGTTGGTCTCAGACAACTAAAATCCAAAGTAATCAATAAAGAGGGAAAGAGGATAATCGTCACCGAATTACATGAACCTCTCAATCTTTGGAGTGCTTCTGCTAAGATGACTGGCGTTATTATAGTTGTCTTTTTCTCATCGGGCGACCGTAGCTGGCTGACAAGGTTCATGGTTTCGTCTCTTGTTATGGGGCATGCGTATTTAGGATTCTTGTGTGGCATTTTCTGGTACTACCCTGAAGAAAGACCCTCAGGAAGTCCTCTTGCTAAAATTTATAGAGTCTTCAAGGAAGCTTTCAGGAAACGTGGAGTGGTATACCCTTCTTCAGCTGAGGGTTATAATGCTTCTAACGGGAATATTGAAGCTTCGAATGATTCAGAAAATCTCTTTTATACAAGAGAAAATGGTTCCTCCAATGGTAAAAATGAAGGTCCAAATGATTTAGAAGATCCCTCTGGTAGAAGAGAAGAGGTTCACTTGGAGCCGCGTCATCCATCATTTTTGTTGCCCTTGGACAAGGCCGCTATAAAAATTAACAACAACCAAATTGAAGAGAGACAAGAAGAGGTTTGTACGGCGCAACAAGTGAGGGACGTGAAGAGCCTTTTTTTTAGCATGCCCTTGGGTCTCACCTTCTTCGCCTACTGTTTGGTTTCTGCATCCGCTAACACTTACTTTGTTGAGCAAACAACCAACTTGGATTCTAAGGTTTGGAGTTGGTATGTTCCTATTGTCATTTTCCTTGTACTCGCAGATTCGGTTGCTTATGTGGTTCGATTTATCCAATCAAGAAAACAAGTGGTTGGACCAATTTGGAGTATGGCCGTCGGCATGTTTTGTTCAGTACTTTGCTGTATTTCGGCCGGTGTAGTGGAACAATATAGGCTGTCCATGGCTAGTGGAAAGGACCCAGATAAGGACGTTATTCCCTTAAGCATCATGATTCTAACTCCACAGTTTGTCCTACAGGGGCTAATGAAAGGGTTTGCAGAATATGGGCTAAGGACTTTCGTGCAGGATCGGGTGCCTGAATCAATGGGGAAATTCGTGGATCCGAGCATCGAAATGCTCTTGGGGATCGGAAAACTCTCCAGCATTCCATGTGCATTGATTTTTCATTGGTGGATTAAGGATTCCATAAACAATAGTCACCTGGATTGGTACTTTTTCATGCTGGAATTACTCAGCCTCGTGTTCTTTGTGATTTATGTCTACTATGCCAAGTTCGAGTTGCCAAAATTGCCCAAATTAGAAGGACCAGACGCCAACAAAGAATTCGGGAATGTTTGGAGGATGAGGGAGTTGGAAATCGAGGTGATCAATGGCTAGGCGTGATTGATAGTTGATTAGTTTCTGTTTATTTGTTTAGGCGTTCCTAAAGTAACTCCCAGCAGTTTCTGTTTGTTAGCATGTGTGTGCAATTTCATCATTCATTCAGGTCCAGATTTCCCTTTTCTTCCTTCTTAAAATGCATCTTTCAACTGTGAGGTTGTGGAAGGTGTAAGAGAGAGAGAACCGAGAACTGAGTCAGTAGTGCGATCGAGTGCATATATATATATATATATATATAGCTTGTGTATTTTGTGTATCAACGTAACATGTACTATTCTTGCATGGAACGATATTTGTATAGCTCTCTCTCGTATCACTATCGAATATAAATATTGAAGAGGTGAAGGCTCAACGGCACTGCTCTTTGTATTGTTGAACCCCACTGAGCTGGACACTCGATTAATGGAGTTATTAATTCTTATAACACAGTTCTTCGTAGAATTATAGACAAAAGAATAGAAAGATTTTCTCCGACTATCTTTAGTAAGGGATTTTTTTTTTTGGAAAAAATTTCTTAATTAAAGATATTCCATTATTAAGAAGATCTTAAAATATTTTAGGACGTTGCGTTGGATGCTACGACCTAACTGTTGCCTTCTAAATTAAATGTGCATACTCCTTCCATCAAATCCTATACATAACCAACCACTGATGACCAGTGATTAAAATTACTTAAAAGGGAATAAGTCTGTAGGAAGTATAATTTCTTTTCCAAACACACCATTAATTATTTATGGGAAAATTAAAATGAAGGATCTACAAGAAAAAAAATATCTATTGAGAAGGACCATAAAAATTATAATTATTTAGAAGGACCAAACACAAGAATATAAAATTAATAATACTAAACTACTCTTAAGGAAATCTTCTCTATTCCTTCCTACATACTCTCACACACTCTATTTTGAAAACTAACACAAAAATTTAAATTTCAAAAAATTAAATAATTTTTTTCTCAATTCTCATTTTTTAGAAAATGTATAGATATATCTATGAAAAGATTCACATTCTTCAATTTTTTTCAAAATTATAATTTTCTAAAATAATTTTTTAATTAAAAATATTATTATATGATTTTAATAAAACTCAAGGTGTTTTATAATGTATTGTATATGTTAAAGGAAAAAAAAAATTATATGATTTAATTATTTTTATTTTAGAAAAATTTTAGGTGGGTTAAAAAATTCATTTAATGATAATTAAATTTGAAAAATATAAATAATCTATTATATCCTTAAAAAAATGAAATAAGTTTAGTTTTTATTTTTATAAAAAGAGATTAATGGATATCAATGTTAATATACTAAACAATATAAATATGAAAAATTGATCATATATTTGTTAATTAAATTATCTATTTATTATATGAATATCTAACTTGTTCAAAAACATTTTAAAAAAAAATATTTAAACTATAGTTAATTAAAAAATATATTGATTTTAATGAATCTGAAACTTGAAAATAAAATGTACGTTAATATTACATGGAATAAGGATTCCATAAACAATAGTCACCTGGATTGGTACTTTCTCATGTTGGCATTACTCAGCCTCGTGTTCTTTGGGATTTATGTCTGCTATGCCAAGTTCGAGCTGCCGAAATTGCCCAAATTTGAACGACCAGACGCCACCAAAGAATTCAGGAATGTTTGGAGGATGAGGGAGTTGGAAATCGAGGTGATCAATGCCTAGGCGTGATTGATAGTTGATTAGTTTCTGTTTATTTGTTGAGGCGTTCCTAAAGTAACTCCCAGTAGTTTCTGTTTGTTAGCATGTGTGCGCGATTTTATCATTCATTCAGCTCCAGATTTCCCTATTCTTTATTTTTAAACTGCATCTTTCAACTGTGGAAGGTGTAAGAGAGAGAGAGCTGAGAGTTGAGTCAGTAGTGTTAAGTGTGCATATATATATATATATAAAAGATTATATTGTTCATCTTTTTCATTGTGTTTCTCTAATTACATTTGATAACAGATTCCTCGTTTACTTCCAAAATCAACATGTGTGCATGTTTCTCCCCTTCTCTCTACTTCATTTCTTCTTCATTTTCTGGTTAATTTGGACTATAAGTTTGTAAAAATGTGGATGAGAGCTTGATGTGTCTGTACCTGGTTATCAAAGTGCTTGTTAGAATCCAAAGCGTAGAGTTTAAACCCAAACCTATCCTCATAATTAGGCATCTTGGGTCTACTCAACAACTTCACGTTCCAGTCACTAAGCCCTTCTCCAATTCCACTATACTCATCCCCAAGTTCCTCTTGCTTGCCGGAGAACCCTTTCGGAAACCCTTTCAGTGTCGGCGTGATGTCCACCACCACCCAGTGTATCATCGGAACGTGGTGGCCTCTCAATGGTGTCAATGTCCTGCACCAAGAGGGCCAAGCTCTTGGTTTGTGTCCTGTCGGTTTAGTACTGAGAGAAGGGTTAAGCAAAATAGGATTGTAGACGATCCTTTCAAAAAGATGTTTTAATTGCCTATTTGGGAAGGCGTCCCAATGGCTTAAAAGCGCACTGGGAAGGGTAAACGCTTAGTAGGAGAAAAAAAGCCAATTTCATAGTGTTTGGGGAAGCATCAAAGTTAAATGAGCTTTTTTCAAAGAAAAAAAAAAGTAGCTTCTAAGTGTAAGCAGAAAGAAAGGAGCTTTTGGAGAGCGTTGAGAGCCGATCGAGAACCTGTCCTGTGCTAATCCTCCTCTTCTCTTCTTTCATACCTCACAGTCTCAACCATAGAAAAGTCCGAAATTGGAACTGTCCTCATGTCTTGCATGCACGGAGTGAGTCGCCGTTGGGTCTCCTTCTCTAATCTACAAACTCGTCGTCGTCCGTGGGTGGTTCATCGGTGGGAGGTGTTCCTTCTCAGATATTCACTGTTAGTTTGCTCATTTGGAAAGATGGCACAATAAAATAAGTGACCTGAACTTTGATATTTTTTTTTTTGTAGAAAAAAAAACTTCCCTTTTGTCACCGGTGAGATCGAGCTTTATCATCACCGGGCGCCGATTGCTAGTTTTTGTGTTTTATTTTTTAATCGAGCTTGTTTCAGTGAGATGTTAGTAGAGCTGTTGGTAATGACAAAGATGATTTGAAGGAGCGTTTGAAGATGAATATGGTGGCATTAGGTGAGGAGATTTTGCTGCAACGGTGACATTTGGTGGCAAAGAAGTAGGGGTGGCAGAGGAAGAGGAGGGAATTAGAGAAGGTGGAACCAGTGTTGTGAAATTCGGATCGGACTAGCTGGTTGAGACCGAAAACCAGCCGAAAAACCGATCCAAGTTAAGGTCATACTCCGGGTTCATTGGATTTTTTTTGAAAAAAAAATCGTTGAAACTCACAATGGAGACAAAGGAGAGAGACATAGAAGGACCGAGTGGAGTTGAACCCTTAGGTAAGAAAGAGAAGGAGGAGAGAGAGAGATTTGAAGAGTCACCAAGTTCTTGTCATTGGAATTTTTGACTTCTCGCCGTTGAACCCTCTCTCACTTATTGAGTCATTTCTCAATGAAGCAAAAGGTAAGACTTGCAAGTAGCCTTCGGGAATATTTGAGATGAAAGAGATGATATCAAAAGAAATAGGTGTTCGTGTGAAGAATAACAATATAATATATAACTGCACATATATCAATGGAGAAAGATATTATGGATTTGGCAATATATAACAAAATAGTGGAGGGGAAAGGCAATGACAAGACTTCTTTTATTTTTTCTTGTAATGAAAGCAGATGGCACAAAGAAGAGCAATAAACCTATGAGGCTGAGAGTGCTTGAAACATCCCCGAGTGTCCTTAAGGTGAGAGTAAAAAATTTAAAAAATGAGGTTTTACAAGAGTAGGGATAGGGTTCCCCTGCCAATTGTTATTAAGATTGAGTCCACTCTCTCGATCATATATATACATTATCTTAAATTCTCCCCTCACATTTTTTAATTGTCCAGGTTTAGTACCAGTTTGACTTTGATCTGACCCATAAACTCTTGACACAATATTACATCTGGTTTGGTGACCGGTCCAAGTTTCAAAACCTTAGGTAGAACGGTCACATTTTTCTTCTTTTTACTGGTGTAAAGTAAAAATGATTTGCTCTTTGTTTATTTGTTGTTGGGGTATTTCCAAAGCTAGTGGTAAGTGGAAGTAGAAAGTTTTGGACTCTTTTTAATATCTTTAATTAAGGAAAAGACTTTAGTGTCTTTAATTTTTTTCAAAAATAATTTAATTTCCTTATCAAATTTAAATTTTTCTCTTCAATTATCACAATGTGATATTCAATAAGATTCTGATTCATGCTCTTTTAAGTCATTTTTCATTCTCAACTGACTTTTCAAATAATAATTCAAGCACATTTCAGTTTGTAAAAAAATCACTTTTACTACCATCAATTTAAACATAATCACATTTACAATATGACTTTTATCTTATCTTCACTACTAGAAAATAGTGAATTTGCGACGGAAAATTTTCCGTCGCAAAATTTGGGCTTTTTGCGACGGAAAAAAATTCCGTCGCAAAAAGTAGGATTTTTGCGACGGAATTCAAATTCCGTTGCAAAAAGGCGAAATTTTGCAACGGAAAAAAAATTCTGTCGCAAAATTTCGCCATTTTGCGACGGAAATAAATTCCGTCGCAAAATTTTGCGACGGAAAAAAAATTATATTGCAAAATTTTGTTCGAAAAATAATTTTAAAAAAATAATTTTGTGACGGAAAAAAAGTCCTTCCCAAAATTTCACCTTTTTGCGACGAAAAAAAAATTCCGTCGCAAAATTTTTCAAATTTGTGACGGATTTTTTTTTTCGTCGCAAAATTTCGCCTATTTAACTGCCGCCCGATTCTTTCTCTCATTCTTCGTTCTTGCCTTTCGTTTTTTAGTATTGTTTTCTTCTTCTTCTTCTTCAATCACATGGGATATCAGTATTACTTCTTCTTCTTCCCCAGGTTAGTGGCTTATTTTCATTGCTTTCTTCTTCTTCTTCAGTTACAAGGTGACATATTCATCTATATTATTTGAATACTTGTGTGTATCTATGTATGATATTTTATGTTGTTTATCTGAACGGTTTTTAATTTCATGAATTAACTAATTTTGATTTTAAAAAATGTTTTTCATGTGCAAAATGTAGCATTGGATTAGTGCAAAAAAAGTCATATGTGAAGATTTTTTTTACCAAATAATTTTTTACTTCTATCAAAATGTTTTGATAGAAGCTAATCTCTCTTGCAATTATTTTTATTCTTCTATCAAAATTTGCGACAAAATTTTAATTCCGTCGCAAATTGCGACGGAAATTCAATTTTCCGTTGCAATTGTGAGCCCTTTTTTGCGACAGACGAATTCCGTTACAATCCTATTTTTCGACAGAAAATTGAAATTTTGCTACGGAATTTTTCCGTCGCAAAAAATCAATTTTTTTGTAGTGCTTACTTCTCCAAAGTCAGATAGAAAACAAGTCACTTCATCCACTGCTAACTCAAATAAACTCATTTGCCTGCTACCGGTAGAAGGAAAGCAAGCAAGCAAGTAGAGCTGAGAATCAGGGCCGAGCCGGCCCGCAGGGCCTGAAAATTACTATTCCAAATTTTAACTATTTTTCGTCTATTTTTTTTAAAGAAATATGATTAGTAAAATATAACAATTAAAGTTCTAATTTATCAAATAAATATTATCAATCAAGCACACGCGCTTCTTGTTTGTCAGTCTCTATGACACATATTTCTAAGGAAATCAATTTTTCATTAAAACCTAATTTGTATTATGTACGATTGGAAAAATCTATAATTAACTATTGACTCTACTATTTTCCTATTTCATTTTCAATGGTTACATATTCTAATAAACCAACATTGTATATGAAGTCCTTGTCCCTGAATCCTTTTATTTTATTTTTAAAGGTCCTTACCTGTTAAAGAAAATTTGACAAAGTTTCCTTTTGTTAAGTTTAAATTTTTCAAATAACTTATTTAAAAATAGATTGTTATGTTAAAATGTACATGAAAGAAACACTTGAAATGAAGAAGAATATGAACAAATGAATGTATGAAACACACAAGAAAATAAAAATCTCAACAAAAATAATAAGCAAAGTCCAACTTCAACTTCAATTAAAAAAAATAAAAAATTATATGCAGGGCCTAACGGGCCGGTTCGTGGCCCTCCAGGGCTCGGCCCTTGAAGGGTCAGGGCCGGCCCGACGAGCTCGGCCTGATTTCCCAGCTCTACAAGCAAGTGATTTTATTTTTGTTTTTTGAAATCCAAGATTTATTGGGCTGGGCTTTACAGCTTACTTGTGCCCTTCTAGGACTAAAAATTTCAAATGCAGCCTGACAATATGGGCCCACATTAAAATTATTTTTTTGGACATGAAGTTAAATGGGATTCAACCTCTCCATTTTTTTAATATATCTGGAAAAAAAAAAAGTCAGCTCCAATATATGGGGAAGAATGTCTCTATTTATTTATCTCTCTCAATTCAATGTCTCCACCATTATATTAAGTTTCAGTGGTTTAAATTTATTCCAGAAAAAGATTATTATAATATTAAGCATCAAATAATAAAAAACAAGTACATTTATAATTTAAATTTTGATGTGAATAGTTTAGTATGATAGGTTTTTATTAGATTTAATGTTATAACAATATTCTTACATGGTTATATCTCAACTATTGACAGCTGATTTGACGATGGAGAAATTAATTGGAGAGGGAGATTAATAGAGACATTATTCTCCCAAATACGCTCCTGCCTAGTTAAGTAAAAATAACACCATAATCTTTCCCAACATAGCAAATCAAGTATTGAGTCTTCACTTAGAGATGGAGCTAGTTATGCAAGCTGGCCAGCCATGAGTTGTTTGGAAGGTGGCTTGAAAAGCCCCCTGTCCACATGAACTCGTCAATGTGAATATTATTCTCTAAGATTTCATGTCATTTTAACATATTTTTTTAATTAAGCTTTATACACTTTTTGATTTATTTATGCATATTTTGAATACTTAAATATAGGAAAATATGCATAGGATTTTTGGTTCCACATTATTACTTAATTGTGTATATTTTAATTTACATCCTTATTATTTATGAGCTAATAGAGTTTATTATTCTATGAGAGTGTTTTGATACTGACCAAAAAAAAAAAGGTGAGAATGTTTTGATAGAAGAATTAGTTGTTTGAAGCTATTTGGAAATGATTTGGGAGCACATGATGATGCAAGCTGTATGAGAAATACATTATAGAAGTGGTGTAGTAACACCTGTCATTGTGGTGAAGAAAGATGAGTTCCCTTTTGACACCTATGACAACACTCATAAGGTGATCATTTATTTTATTTATGTTAGGGAAAATCCCATCAGGTCCGAAGTATCAAAATATTTTAAAAAGAAACTCAACAAAAATCACATGTCACAAAAAGTTTGAGGGCCTTTTTATATATGATATCAGAAAACGTTAACAATTATATTATTACAATATTAACAACTAAATCTATACACGTTAACAACTATTTTTTAATACGCTAACAATTATATCAATACGCTTAACAACTATACAACTATATTAAAACAACATTATGATTTTGTTTTCTGGCATAATAACAAAAAAGACCTAAACCTTTTTGAAAAGATTTTGGTGCCTTAGATTTTGAGGGGAATTTTCCCTTTATTTTATGAAACCGAGTCATCACAATAAAAATAACTTAAACTTTGCTTCGTCTGTCATACTTCATAGTAAATTTTTAGTTACTTTTGTAGCGAGGGACTATAAACTAAACCACTCCACCCAGAGATTGCTGTTGTGCATTGAATGCTAGTAGAGTATTAGCCTTATGAGGTTTAATACTAATATTCATTGGGAGTTAAAATAATTTAATTTAGGTAAAAAGTGAGAACTAGGAAAAAAGTTTTCCCTGTCTGATGGAGTTTATTGAACTTGTTGAATTGGTGAACCCAAATAAAAAGTGTCTCAAAGGAGCTCCATCCCCACCCCAAAAAGAAATCTGATGGAGTTTTTTGAACTTGTTGATAATTCGTAAACCCGAATAAAAAGTATCTCAAAGGAGCTCCTATTTACATTGGATGAACTTAAAGTTGAGACCTCGCCTGATTACAACCCAATCCACTAAAATCAATTAACACCCTGGTAAAGCAGGGTTTGAACCTTATAGATGGAAAATAAAGTAAAAGGAGGAGCAGAATAACAAACATGAAGATGAGAATAAACATTCATGACCATCAGATCATTCATGAAACTTTTAGCCAAATTATTATATAGGAGTATGAGATATATATATATATATATATATATATATATATATATATAATTATAGAAGTCACATTTCAAAATCAGTACAAAAACTCTAATCAAGGACACATACAGTATCCAACATATATAATTATATGAATGTTTAGGATGAGCTAGAAACGTCAGAATTTAGCCACCAACTTTGCTTCCCCTAGCACGTGTCCTTCTATCGCCTCCATAACCTTGTCCTTCGTCACCTATTCCACCCAGTCCCATAAAAAACCACATCAGAAAAATGCAAAAAAATCAAATCAGAAAAGTCAGGATCGATTCATATATGTATGCAGTAACAGATTTTGATCAACAAAAATAAGATGCTCCCTCTAATGTCATTAATGTAAGCAAGATAATAAATGTAATACTCTTCTTCCCGTTATTAATACAAGAAAGTTATTTTTTTAAAAAAATTGATGAAATGAAATAAATTATATTAATATATTTATATTGATATTTTCTTAAAATTAAATTTATCATTGATTAAAATAAAAAATGATATACAATCTAATAATACATAATATATATTATACTTAATTTATTCATTTAATTTCCTTTAACTCTTAAGGAAAGTCAAAAATTCATTAATATTGATATTTTTTAAAAATTAAATTTATTATTGATTAAAATAAAAAATGATATATAATCTAATAATGTATATTATATATTATATTATATTTAATTTATTTATTTAATTTCCCTAACCTCTTAAAAAAAATTAAAAAGTCAACGGAATTGAACATCGAAGACATTTTTTATATTTATCAATATTATCTCATTAATAATCCAAGAGAATTAAGGAAGGATTAAAAATAAGGGGAAAAAATAAAAAAAATTAAAGAATATGACTATGATGTTTATATTTAATAAATATATTAATTATTAATTATCTTAATTAAATTAAATAAATATGTGACACATCAAGTGTTATACTCTCCTAATTTAATTTAAGAAGTTAATCAAACTAAATATATTATATATGTTAAGAATCAGACTAATTAATTTAAAAATATATATATATTCTTTAAAATAATTTATTTATCTTACTTATTCGAATGAATGGTAGTTTTAAGACGGAAGGGTGTGTGTATTATATGTGTTTGTGCATGTGCGTATATAGATGCTGGTTATAATACCTTGTTACCAAGATGAAGCTCATCGTCCAAAGCGTATAGCCTGAATTCGAACCTATGTCCATGATTAGGCAACCTGGGGCCACGCCAGCCAGGGATTTTCCAGTCATTATTGCCTTCTTTGATGCCAGCATAGTCTCCACCGGCCTCCTCCTCCTTGCCGGAGAATCCCTCCGGCAGCCCCTTGACCGTTGGCGGGATGTTCACCACCACCCAGTGCACCCAGGGAACGATCGGCCCCTCCGGATCAGGGGCATCTATGTCCTCCACCACAAGAGCCAGGGTTTTGGTTCCCTCCGGCAGATTGTACCACTCTAAAGGTGGAGACACGTTCCTTTTGGCGCCTTGGCCTTCGTCGGTGTAATGCCTCGGGATTTTTCCTTCGTTGCTAATCGTCGGAGACACCAACCTGAACTCTTCGCTTCCGTCGCTAGCCATAGTACTTCGTACGTCGTCGATCGGTTCTGATTCTCGACGGATTGTTGTTCGGTGATTGGGTTTATAACTTTATATGTAGAAGCAGAATCTTCGGGAGGGTGTTTGACACGTGGAGGCGAGGGGAGTCTCGTAGCGTCCAGAGAAGACGAGGTGGGACACGTGGAGGACGTACGAATGTTGTAGACGAAATTGAAGGATCGAGACGAGAGAAGTTCTTGAATGCACCATTGCGGCAACTCATTTTCGTACTGACCACTAAAATCATGACACCTCAAGTAATTTGTTTCCTGTGTGTCAGCCTACATGTCACCCTACTTTCCTTTATTATTTTAATTATTTCTTAGAAAAATGTGAATCTTCATCCTCTCTCTCTCTCTCGTCTACAATTTTTTTCAGAAAGCTTTACTTTCTCCCTTGCCATTACTGCTTGCCGCTCCTCTCACCTCTCTTTCCCCATCACGCCACTCTCTTCCTCAGTAACCCTCGGAAAAGTAGCCAGAGATGGTTGCTATGAGTTTCTGCAACCTGACATTGAGGGTGGCTCGCCGGGGCGGCGTTGCTTTGTGCAATTAGCAACTGCCACCGGAACTTTCACCGGGAACAAGTTGTCTATAGTCCAATGATCATGACGGGTGAAATCGAAACCTCCCCGCCGCAAACCCAGCAACAGCCATACTTTCCGGCAATAGCCGGGCCCTTGCTTACTGAAGTAGTAGTGGTGGGATCTGTGTTTATAAGTTGGGATCGTCCTGTCGGCGATTGTGCCGACGGTGGCGGGGGCCTTATCGACGGCCTTGAATGGGTTTGAGGACGATCGGAAACTGGGTGGGTTATTTTTCATCTCTCTGCCTTTAGTAAAAATAAAATTGTAACATTGGAAAAATATATTTACAATAATGACCAAAACTTTTTTTCCAAAGTTAACTTGTGAATAGGATTTATATATAGGATGGTAGTGGAAGTAAACTGCGACCTAAGTATAAAAGACGGGTATTGATTCACTAATTTTGAGATTTTAATAAAATTAAATAAATTATATATTATGTATTATTAGAATATATATTAGTTTATAAATCAGGTAAATAATTTTAAAAAAATAATAAATATAAATATTTAAAAAATTATTTATCTTTCTTAATATTTCCAAACACTTTTATATTAGCTAATAGTGATTTTCTGCAGATGGTTCTCATTTTCAAATCACAAGTATTTGATTTAATTAATAGACAAAAAAAATATCATAAAAAGAGAAATAAATGTATTGATTAACTATTTATAACTTTGCAAGTGAGCTAGATTGACAATCTATCTTAAAAATCAATCTTTTTTTTATATATGTAATATTTATTAATCATTATGTAATATATTTGTATTTAATTTATACGGAGGTAAATGAGGATATAAAGTTACTGGCAAAAAAAAAAAAAAAATTAGGAGATAGAATTTATTTATCGTCACATTTTTTTTCAAACGGCTTTTAATAAAATTTTCCCAAAAGAAATATATAATTTCTTAAAAGAGCAAGTGGGTTGAGTAGATTTCTTTAAAAAATCATCGGTTAAAAAGGTCAATATAAACTAGTTCGAGTAAAATATAAAATAAATATACCCAAAAACAAAAGAACAGAAAACGAAGAAGTTAGAAAAGTTGAAGAAAAGAAAACCCCTTGTGTATCTCTTCATCGATATGCCCTCCAAATGTTTGATGAAAATCCTCATTGAGCATCGGCATTATATTATTAACTCGCTGATCATACGATACCACCGCCAAAAAAACGATTTTATTGTTTATTCTCATTGCTGTTTTTCACTATTATTCTGTACCTCATCTTTTACATGTAATGTGTGCAGAGGAAAACAGGGAGAAAAGAAAAAAGACAGACAAATAAGATCAAACTTTCATGGTGGATGATGCAACTAAGAAAACTCTGTATCTGAACCTGACGAACAAGTAGATGGTAAGTGATGGCATGTACACCTTGGATCATGAATCGCCTTCTTCATACTCATGTCAGGATTGGAACAGAAAACACAGTACTTCAAGAACTTGCGATAATCTTCCTCATCTGCCATGCCTGATTTATGTTCTTCAGTATCATCCTCTGTTTCATGAACCCTCGTTGGTGTAAAAACCAAGTCAATCTTAGCAAGAATCAATAGAAGAATTTTGTCAATGTTGCTGTTGCTCCAGCTTCTCCCTTTGTCCCAAAACATCAAGAGAGCAACGATCAATCCCGATCCAACCCCAAAACCCACTCCTGTGAATACAAACTTCCAATCAAATTCAACTCTTGAATCTGCATATACAACACATGTCGAAGGCTTTATTGAAGTTCTCGCATCTTTGCTACAGTTTTCTTTTAAAGGAGGCCCACATAATCCTTGATTACTACCGAAAGAAGATGCATCAAGTGTTTGAAGCTGTGTACCTGTAGGGATCTTTCCCACCAAATGATTGTGGGAGAGGTTCAAATATGAAAGGAAATACAAACTTGCAAGTTGTGACGGAATCTCTCCGGTAAAAGAGTTGTTTGACAGGTCCAAGGACTCAATTGATTGCAATTTCCTCATGGATGATGGGATTCGGCCGGTGAGATTATTATTTGACAAGTTAAGCCCAATGAGTGCTGTAAATTCCATCATCTCTTGTGGTATTAACCCTTCAATACGATTAGATGAGAAGTCGATGGACGTAAATACAGTTAGAATTTTGGTTAAGATCATTTCCCGACCTTTCATGGTAACTATCACTCCATCATGATACATTAATTGTCTAAATCCAAAGTTAAAGTCGAGCTGATTTGCCTTTGATGTTGTTTGATTTTTATCAAGCATCATTGCCTTCCAAGTCGTAAAACATTGTCCTGGCAGAATCCCACTAAAATTGTTGAAAGCTAGATCAACAATTTGAAGCATATTCCAAATCATTCTCTTCATATTTGGACACCCAATACGACCATGAAAATTGTTTCTCCGCAAAACCATGACCTGGAGTGTAGGTATTGTCTTCAACAAGCACGGAAACTCATCATTAATCTTGTTGTTTCCAATGTCTAACACCTCTAATGTGGTGCAATGGGACAGAGACTTTGGAATTGGCCCTTGTAAATTATTACTACTAAGATCGAGAGTCTTTAAAGGACACGACGCTTGAAAAGTATCAGGAATATTGCCACTAAGATTGTTTTTTCTTAAATTTAATACCCCAATAGACTCACTTATTACTAGACAATCTGGAATCCCCCCACTAAAGTTGTTGTAGGAAAGGTCAAGCACTTGAAGACTTGAAGCATTATGACATATGGAAGCAGGGATTCTTCCATAAATAGTATTGTGTGATAAAGAAAGAAAAATTGTGTTAGACAGATAGTTACCAATGTTAGAGGGAATAACATAGCTGAATTTGTTGTATGAAAAATCCAAATAAAAGGCTAATGGAGGAAATACCGGAAGTGTGCCTTGGAGGCGATTGCAATGTAGGTCAAGCACAGACAAATTATTAGAGATAAGAGTCTGTGGGGTTCTTTCTATCTCCATCAACGAATTGTGAGAAAGATTTAAATGACCAAGATAGCCAAGTTCCCAAATCCACTTGGGTATTTCTTCTGCAATTTTGTTGTTTGAGAGGTCGAGATAGGTTAATTTAGACATATTTCTCAAGAAACCTGGGAATTGTCTCAAATTGCAAGACGCCAACATCAAACTAGTCATGTCAGGAAAGGACAAACGGTTTTTATTCCTAATATTTGCATCAATAGACAAGTTATTGTTTGAAAGACCTAATGTCGTCAGATTTCGTAGTCTCTCAAACTTATCCAGCCGTAATGTGCCATTGAACTTGTTCGAAGACAATTGGAGAACCTTAAGTCCTTTGAGATCAAAAATACATTCAGGAATAGGTCCTCTTAAATAGTTACCACTTAAGTCAAGAACTTGTATTGTGGAGGAAGGGACATTTGAACTTGCATCCAACTGACCTTGAGAGAGGTGGTTGTCAAATAATTGTATACTTTGTGGCAATGGGAGCGAACAAAGAGACACAGGAATACTCCCATTGAGGAAATTATGAGATAAATCTATATAAGTAAGTTTCTTGGCCATAACAAACGATGGGATTGTACCAGTGAAGTTGTTAAATGACAAATCCAAGTAAGTGAGCTCAGTAAAATTTGACATTGAATTTGGTAGTGTTCCATTAAATTGGCATGTATATATTTCTAATATGGACAGTTGTCGTAAGTTGCTTATGGAATCTGGTAATGCTCCTGAGAAATTTGTCATGCTTAGAATTAATATCTTGAGAGGTCTATTTTGTGGGAAGTATGGAAGGGAACCTTGAAGACCACGATTATATGACAGATCAAGAGAAGTGAGTGTCTGAAGCTGGAAGATCTTATTTGCAAACCGACCTCTCAAATTACAAGAATAGAGATCCAAATTAGTCAGATTTGAGAATTTAGCAAAAAAGTCAGGCACTACAGCTGACAAATTGTTCTGATCCAAACGAATTACAGAGATATTTTGAAGCTTTTTTAGTGAAGAATGGATGGGACCTGACAAATTGCAACTTGACATGCTTAGTACCTGTAGATGAGGTAGAAAAGACGACAAAGCACGACCCCATTCATTTCCATTTAGTGCTATATTAATGCCATCTAGATATAGTTCTTTGACTTCACTGAGAGTTTGAACAAACTTCTCCAAATTTGGATTCTCAAGTTTCAATGCTGATTCTGCTAAATAATAAGTAGACAGATCAAGAATGGTTAACCTTGTGAGCTGAGCAATCTCCATTGGTATCTGGTCCACAAAGCCAGCATTAGACAAATTCAAAGAAGTTAAGTTCTTCAAATCTCTGATGCTAGATGGAATTGCAGAACTGAAGTTGTTGAAAGCCAAATTCAAATGCCTGAGATGCTGGAGATTGAACAGAGTACTAGAATTGTTAAATCCACCAGATATTGATTCCTCACTCAGGTCCAGACCAGCAACATATCCCTCCTCATCCCAACTTACGCCTCTCCACTCATTGCAAGGGCTGCTTTCATTCCAGAACACCAATTTTCTGGAATCAATAGGGTTGAATTTGAGGTTTTTCTTCAACTGAAGTAACCAAAGCTTCTGGTCTTCAAGACAGTGAACAGAATACCCAGAAACCAGAGAGAAGTTGAAACTAATGCATGCCCAATAATAACAGAAAAGGAAGGGAAGCCATAAAAGTAATGATTTTATCATTGGATTTGGAGTGTACTGTGGGAAAGATTCATACAACTGAAGACTGGAACAGTAAAGAAACAAGTGGTGGCTTCAGGGAGTTCAAAATCATGAACATGAACTCTCAGATAAATGAGAGGGCAAAAGAAAGACGCTGAGAAGAAAAGGCACAGAGAGGCTGATTCAGTGGCCTGCCGTAATAATTGGAGGGAAAGGTCGTATTCTCTTTAGGAGAATAGTGAGGCAGCGTCAGAGTAAACTCAAAAAAGTCCAAGTCTTTGTAGTTCGAAGAAAATGCAGAGTAAATAAGCTATATCTCAATTGAAGATACAACTGGCTGCAGCAAATGCATTCCACGCGTTTCCGTGTTGAACTTTTTGGCTGCTCTTGAATGTGTTATTGAAATCTTAGAGCATTCACATCGTTTTGAGAAATTCAAATATGGAGTGACGTGAACGATTTGGATGAAGCAACGATGAGCGTACCTAACGTTGAAAATTCAGCATAAGACCGTTGTAAAGACAAAGACAGACAAATGTAGATATCATATATGTGCCTCTTTTTTAGTCGCACAAAGACAAATGTCTGTTTTTTTTTTTTTTTTTGCCAACCCTTTTATAGTAATTTTATTCCTCTTTAACTGTAATTTTTATAATAAAACGCCTGATTGGCAATTTCATAATACACTTCGGCGCACAATGAGCACAATCACACTGTGCAACAAATTTTTAGTATTTCTTTTGGTTGACATATTTGTTAAGTGGCCATTGTTAATTGACTTTAACAACCCTAACATTTTTACACCATTTTAATTAGTTCATGTGTATTTTTTCATCTAAAAAATTTTTATGATGTTTGGTGTTTCTAGTAAAATACTTAATGAGTAGATTTACGTGATAACTATTTTATTATGTTAGTTATTGCTATGAGGTGGCCCTGGGACCTTTTGTTTAAAAAATAGAAGAGATGAAGATGACTATGAATGAAACTATAATACCTGGGTACAATAATTGAATTGAATGCAGATATATGGTTAGTTCATTTGAAAAAAAATATGTTGATGGAAGTATAAGATCAACAACATCATCATCACTCAATGAAACACTATCAGAAAACTGACATATCAATAACTGCATCAAATTCAAATTATTGCAACATATATATGTAAATTCCCATTTCATGATCTTCATTTGTCTCCCTCATTGGTCAAGCCGCCCATATTTGGATATATGCCAAGCACTCCAGATGATTAACTTCATCTAAAATTTACTACAATAAAAACAATTACATAATTAATACCACTGAAAAATACTCGGTAACAACCAGTATAAATTAATAAATAATAATAATAAAACCTTGAATTCAAAGAAAATCAGAAAACTGTACCAGTACCACTATTAAGTTTGGACTACTATTCACACTTTGTTTTTTGGGATAAAGGAACAAAAATACATATATGCTTTATCTTCCGGAGCGTTCAGCACTATATGTTTTTTTTTAGCAAAAATACATACGTGGTTACCATTTTGAAACAAAAGTCACATCCTATCGTTATGTTACTGTTCACTGTGACAAGAGAAAAAGAGATGAAGTGAACATTAACATAACAGTGAGATGTGACTTTTACCCCAAATGGTAACTATGTGTGTATTTTTGTTCCCATAAAAAGCATATAGTGCTGAGCGCTCCTGGAAGTAAAACATATGTATATTTTTACTCTTTTACCTTGTTTTCAGTAATTAAAAAAAAAAAGTTCTCTCTTACATGTTGCTTTTCTCTCCAAGAAGCAGGTTCAGTTCTTGCGCGAGAACACAAACATGCTGACGTGTGAATATTGTCATTCACAAGGTTGTTGTTCCGGAAGACGTAGAACTCAAGTTTGGCTGAAATGTGAAAAAAGAGGGCGGATAAAGATTACTACATATATTTCCATGTTCCTGGAAAGATATATACCTGCGTCATCTTGTCACAAATAAGACAAACTTAAAAGAAAGCGTGATCTTCGCGTTATCATTACACCGAATCCACTTCTAATTACAGTAAACTGTTAAAAATAATCGAGCAAAAAAAAAAAAAAAAAACTATTAAAAATAACAATTATTTCAATGAATTTTTCTAATCTAGCTACATACTGTTAGTGTTGGAAATTAGGGATGGCCTTTAAAAAGCCAAGGCCTAACAGGGTTAACTCTACAGGATCCGGGATATGAAAAACATCTATTTTTTAGAGTTTGACCAGAGAGCACTGGGGCTAGGGCCGACTCTATAGGACCCAAAGTTACTGTTTTAAATTTTAACTATTTTTCTTTTGTTTTTTTTAAAGAAATATAATTAGTAAATTACAACAATTAAAGTTCTAATTTATTAAATAAATGTTGTCAATATTAATATCTAAACAACATAAATCATCCAACAAATAAATACATTCACTAATTTGTAATAAAAAAATAAAATATTATCCATAAATAACTCACATAAAACATAAGCAGCATACCACTAAGCAATATTAGTACGCTGATTATCATTATCATCTTTTTCGCAACTATCACTAATTTCAAAGATATTTGATTGTGCTTCACTTTGAGTACGTAGTAGACTCTGCTTCATGAATTAAAATATCATGAATTTCTTTTCTGGTATTATGAACATATCCATTAAAATGACCAACCCAAGGCCTTACAGGCTTATTTCATTTAACTCCTCTAATTATTAAACCCGGCTGTTGAAAGGTCAGGGCCTAAATAGGCCGGCCCGATGGGCTCGGCCTAATTTCCTAACTCTCCAAACTGTACAAATTGTTATTACTGATTAAATTTTTTTAGTAATTCCAGTGCCCACACAAATAAAATATAAAATGCAGTGACCCTATGAATAGCATGGAAATCACATCACCGCTTAAAAACGGTATTACATCCAATCCAAATTATATGACCACATTTATTACAAATTTGATCCTAAAACCGGGGGAGTAGTTTGTGAGAATAAGTAATTTATATGAAACTCCATATAGGAAGGGCGCAGAAATCATTCGGATGTGAATTCATGCAATTTGCTTCTTTCTTCTTCTTCTTCTTCTTCTTCTTTTTTCTTTTCTTTTTTTCGACAAAAGTGCATTTAACATAAAACGGTGTTGGAGTAAAAAAAAAAAAAGATCACCAAACGCTAGGTACAGAGTTTGTGCCAACATTTTATGATTTATACTTATGTTATCAATTTTTAAAACAGAGATTCCTACAAAAACGCTTGTTTCTTTTTCTCTTACATATTTATTTCCCGAATCCTTAATAAAAGATTCAGTTACATTTTTTTAGATATTAAGAAAATTAAATAAATTAGTACCATTTGATTATATATTATCATTTCATAAGTCAGAATTCAGAAAAATTAGTTTAGTGTAAAAAAAATAAATATCAATATTTAAAGTATTCCATTCATCTAGTCATATATATAAGACAAAGTTAACTCTTTTTGGAGATATTAAGAAAGATAATTAAATTACTTTAAAACATTTATATTTATCATTTTTTCTCCAAACTATTTTGCTTAATTTATAAACTGATATATAATTTAATGAAACACAATATATGATATGATTAAGTAATTTATTTAGCTTCTTTAAATTCTCAAAAAAATAAATCAACTATGTCTTATATATAGGACCAGAGGGAGTAATTTATTGAGCTTATTTAATCTCTCAAAAAAAAAAATCAACTAAGTTTTATATTGAAAACTAGAGTAGAGTAATGGGCGGGTTGAGCGGCCCGAAGCCAAACCCATAGCCCGTCCGCCCATTTACCTTAAACGGATATGAGCTAGCTCATATCTGTACCTCACCTCATTTAAACCTATGTAAACATGTCAGCACATAAATGGGCGAACTTATCAAGTTTTTGGTAACCCATTAACATTTGACATGTTTATTATTTTTTTTAAACAAAAACATACATAAAAATTAAACATTTATCCGAATTCATCATTCTAAATTTTGAAATCTGAATTTTCAAAATTCAATAATTACAATTCACACAAAATATAAATTTAGAAAAGTACCATCATAACACAAATTTATTCAGGATAGGGAGTCGGAGAACATCTTTACCTTATGTCAGAATGCGAAATGAGATGGGTAGATAATAAAACAATTATACTAAAGGGCAAATATAAGTAGCCCATAGATGTACCCATAACTTGTTTATTTAACTCTTAAATGGACGGGATCTAACCCACCCCGTCATGAGTCTTTTTGAGCGGGTTTAAAACAACACAATTACACTAGGTTGTGTGGGGCTCATGAGTTATGGGTTATATGCTCAGAGGACGGAATGTAGTATTGAATAAAATAAAATTTATGAAATACATCTTCACAAATATGTGTTAAAAATTCATACATAATTCGAAGTTCTTAAACTATAAATAGAATTGAAAGGCGAAAATGATATAAATAGAATACTTCCCAAGTTGAGTTTTTTTTTTTTTTTTTTTTGGCTCAAACAAGTTGAGTTCCAATATATGATTTTATATCTTAATCTTAGATTAAATCGCATACGATCTATTAACATATGTTCTTGTGAGATCTTCAATTAAATTAAAACACGATTTCATTTGCATAATACTCAAAATTATATATGATATAATCTCATTATTACGTACAGACGTTCTTAATCACAAAGATACAAAGCCTACGTAAGATAAGAATTTTATGTAAGAATTACGTGAAAAAACCCAACACAAAACACAAAATAAAGGTATCAATTCATGCAAGCAATTAAGGGTCTTTTTTTTTCTTTTTTCTTTTAAACAGTTTTATTAAAATTATTTTTAATTTTATTAAAAAAATTATGTTTGAATAATTGCTTTAAAATAATATGTTTTTGAAGTGGTGTGGTGGTAGCTGTCACTAGTGATGATGTAGCAGTGATAGTTGCTAGTAGGTAGTAGCATACTATCAATAGCAGTTAGCAATAGTGTCAAAAAGTAAAAAATAGAAAAACAAAAACAAGTAAACATATAAAAAAATGTTTTTATTTTTTAGTTGTGAAAAAACAACTTTTTTTATTTTTATTTTTTTAAAAAAATTATTAATTTTTTTTAAATTTTTTTTTTAAAAAATAAAATGAAACAAGCCCAAGACGTTACAAAGTTGATGAGAATTTATCACAGTTAACCACGCAGTCATTTGAACATATTATAAAATGAAAAATCTTCATGCATGGTCTCTCTCCCCTTCACAACCAAAGAAAAAAAGAAAAAAAAAAGATAAAATCAAGGTTATCAAATATAACACCAGAAAAATGAAACAATAATCTTCATTTAAGTTTTACCTCTGTTTTTTTTAATACAGTGTGCGTGATTAGTATGTTGAACAGCGCAGAACTGTAATCCATAGCCCTTCACGTCTTTGAGAAGCTACAGAAAACGCTGTCCACACGTTTCCAGTATCTTATCCTTAACTGTTTCCGAAAGAAAAGTGGCCCAATAATAGTTCCTAGGCCCCACGGCGGCCCAATAAAGACTATAATTGTCTTTGAGAAGTCGACGGGAAAACACCTACGGTGTGTTTGATTTGAAAGGAGGGGAGAGGATAAGAGACTTTTATCAAATTATCATTAATAAGAATAATATTTTTTATTGAGAGTATATTTTAAAAGTATTGAAAATTGTTCATGGGTAATTTGGTTAATATGAGGTAAAAAATTATCTTCCCCTCCCCTCAAACCAAACATACTCATAGAATTTTGTGAAGGTATTTTCCTGAGCTATCATGAAACTGTCACCCGATCTTAATAATTTATCGGGTTATAGTCATAGAAGATAAAGCCGATATGATTTGCTTTGATGTTGTTTGATTTCTATTAAGAATCATTGACTTCAAAGTTGGAAGGGATTCTCCTGATAATGTTCAATTAAAATTGTTGAAAGCTAGATCAACAATTTGAAGCATCTTCCAAAGCATTCTCTTCATATTTGGACACCTAATAAGATCATGGAAATTGTTTCTTTGCAAAACCATGACCATGAGTGTATGTATTGTCTTCAACAAGCATGGAAACGGATCAAGTATCTCTAATGAGGTGCAATGGGATAGAGATTTTAGAATTGGCCCTCATAAATTATTACTACTAAGATTAAGAGTCTAAAGAGTACCTAAAACTTGAAAAGTATATATCAAGAATATCGCTACTAAGATTGTTTTTACCTAAATGCAATACCCAAATAGACTCACTTATTGCTAGACAATGTGGAATCTCCCGACTAAAGTTGTTGTAGGAAAGATCAAGATTTGAAGCATTATAACAAATGGAAATAGGGATTCTTCTATAAACAGCATTGTGCGATAAAGAAAGAAAAATAGTGTTAGACAGACAGTTACGAATGTCGAAAGGAATATAAGAGTTGAATTTATTATATGAAAAATCCAAATAAGAGGTGAATGGAGGAAATGCTGGAAGTTTGCCTCGAAGGTGGTTGTCATGTAGGTCAAGCACATCCAGATTACCTTAAGAGCTAAAATTATATGGGATTCTTTCTCTCTTTTAAAGTAAATTGTGATAAAGATTTAATTCACCAAGCTCCCAAATCAAGTAGGGTATTTTTTTTCCCTGCAATTTCATTGTTCAAGAGGTCTAAATAGGTTAGTGTGGATAGATTTCTCAAGAAACTTGGGAATTATGTCTCAACTTGCAAGATGCCAACTTTACACCAGTCGTGTTGGGAAAGGAAAACGGATTAGCATTCTTAACATTGACATCAACTGACAAGTTGTTGTTTGAAGGCTCTAATATATGTAGTTAGATTTTGAAGTCTCTCAAACAAAACTAGCATATACTGTGGCATATTGAAATGGTTCGAAGACAATTGAAGGATGTTAAGCCCTCTAAGATGAAAAATAAATTCAGGAATAGGCCCTTCAAGATAGTTACTTACTGCTCAAGTCAAGAACTTTTAACATGATGGTAGGGACATTTGAAAGTGCATCAAACTGACCTTGAAAACGGTTGTTTAAAAGATACATGTTTTGTTGCGGTGGGAGTGAAAATAAAGACATAGGAACACTCCCATTGAGTAAATTGCTCCCCAAATTGATGCTGATTAGCTTTACAAGACCCTTGAAATGTTGTGATGATATTCCGCCACTAAATGTATTAATTGTTACATAGGTCTATATGAGTAAGCTTCTTGGCCATACCGAATGGTGGGATTGGACCTGTGAAGAAGTTATATGACTAATCCAACTAAGCAAGCATAGTGAGATTTGACATGAAATTTGGCAGTATTCCATTAAATTGGCAAATAATTATTTATAATCTAGGTAGTTGTCGTAAGTTACTTATAGAATCTAGTAATGTTCCTAAGAAATTTGTACCTCTTAGAATCAATGTCTGGAGAGATCCATTCTATGAGAATTCTGGCAAAGAACCTTGAAGACTATCATTGTATGATAGATTAACAAAACTGAGTGATTGTGTATTTGGAAAGAGATCCAGTTGTGTTAGATATGAAAATTTAGCAAAGAAATGTGGCACTGGAGCTAACAAAATGTTGAAACCCTAACGCATATGGAGAGATTTTGAAGAATTGTAGGGAGGAATCAACACCTATGGAGATGAGAACTCACACAGGTATTGATTGCCATGACACCCTCACAAGATAACACCAATGACTCGCAGCCTTCACATGCAACGTGGCCTTCTCTTTACGACACACGTTAATCGTTCCCTACCCGGCCTCATCCTCCCTATATGTATAACAAGTGCTCATCACACACAGACACACACCACAAAAATTCATGCGCCATAGATCGATCATTTTCTCAGTAAAATTTATATGTTCTTGTTCTTTTGTGTGAATGGTTATATTGTCAGATACTAACAACTTTTACCACCGTGGATTTCTACACACACATATATATCTGTGTGCGCGCGCCCTTTTAATTTATTAATTTTCTATAAATATCTTTTTTTTAATTTCTCAATCAACTATACCCCAAAGTTCTTCCACATATATAACTAATAACAATATTTTTTAATAAATTTTGATAAATATAAAAACCATATCTTATATTTAAAATTAAGATGAACTCCCTAAATATGTCACATGTTAAATTATGCATGAGTATTGATTACGAAACAATGAAAACAGATGTATTCAAAGAAATAGAATGGAATAAATCTCTTCCATGTACAAAGTAAAACAGCGTCGTAGGAAGAAGGCGGCAATAATGGTTTAAAGTTACTGGGGATTTGGAGGATTCAAGTACGATAGTGATTAAAGGAATATATGAAGTATTGAAAAAGATTTTTGTCACACATCAATTGTATATTCGCAATTGTTCATGAGGAAGATTATGGCCTTCTACTCCTGTCTCACCATTGTAGACACCTCTTGTGCGGTTATCTGCAAAAAGCATTCTGAAAAAACACAAAACAAAACACCTGAATCAAATTGTTCATAACCTTCACTTAAACTCAAGTGTTAAAGTTGAAATGGATTTTAATGATGGAACCAGAATGAGATCAACGTGGAAGCTTCCATTACCAATGCAAGCAATGACTCGTTTCTTGGGAACAGCTTGTGCAGAGTCAATAGTGGCGCCAATTGACCAACGTAGTGATCCATACTGCATTTGAAACTCATACCTTTTGGTTCATTTCAAAATATTCTGATCATCATTATCAATGTCTAAACACTTAATATCCTGTTTGGTACGAGGGACTTGGAAGAGATCGGAAGGGATGGTAAAATTCTATGACTTGGATTGAAAAAAATTAGAACGGAATATTCACCCTCAATGGTTCTTTATGTTGATTGTTGCATCGACCTATGCTGCTTCCAAGTCGTACGTGGTGAAAAGCGTCTGGCTTTCTGGCTTATTCATGTCACGAAGCAGCTTCAGTCACTAAGTAATCTATATTGGAATCTTCATGGTGAAGTTTGAGTTCTACAACAACATGGAAACTGTTTTTTTGTTCTTTTTTAGCAGAGCAGGGGTGCCTTGTTGCACCTTCAGTGAGGCGCCTCTGCTAGCCCTCAATTTTGAGGCACTTCCCAAATATATTTTCATGATACTGTTGATTACGAGATTGTACATGAGCGAAATTTTGTTATTTTATAGGCAAAAAACGGAATTATTTTAATTTTTTTTATGATTTTTTGAAGATTTAAGATTCCAAATAAAAAAAAAAGACTACACAATTTTTGAATCTTAAAATTGAAAAAGCGTAAAAAATTATAAATAGTTCCATTTTTTGATTGTAAGATATCAAAATATCATTAATTTCATGTAGAATGTAAAATATTTAGGTGGTATCCAAAATTAATGCCCAACAGGCACTCCAGCCTTTTAACAATGCTTGGGACCGCTTGTTTATCTTGCAATTTTTAATTGGAAACCAGATTTACCAATAAACAAATCATTCTTTTGATCTGTTAATATTTGGATCCAAGTTTTTTGGTTTGCCCATTGATATATTATTGCTCAGAGCCTGTTGCTAAAATACTTGGAAACTCTGCAGGAAAAAGAACATACTCTGTTTCACAAACAGTGGTCGCAACTTATATCAGTTGATTAGTATAGTCTCTGTTATGAGTTTGTTCCATGATCTGGTTGAGTAAAGTGTACATGTCAGTCTCGTTAGTCTAAGCCTCTGGCTATAACAACAAGTGTGGGCATCTTGAAACATCCACTCTTCTAAGTGATTCATAGAGGTGTGTCTAGTTTATGATATTGTGTATGGAGTCGTTATGGTTTTATATGGTTCTTTTCTAGTTTATTGATCTATTTTCTCCAAACAATATGTACTTTTACTTGCTGTATCACGTTACTTTAAAGTGAAATTTCTTTTTCATAAAAAAAAAACTATATAATTAAATACCCATATCTACATTGAACCACGTTTGTGTTGTCACGAGTAAGAAAAATTTACTTCATATTTTTTGGGTCCATTTTGAGTGTAGTGGCATTTTGATTTTTTTGTAAAGGATGTCAACCTTCTGCTTCAATCTTTCTCCACTCATCACTCTTTTCTCAAAACTAATGTTCTATTAATTCCCAATTTTCTTGACTTTACTATACCAATCTTAGTTGTGTAAACATTTTCATTTTATGTATAATTGGTCTTTATATTTAAAAAAGAAAAGAAAAATAAATCCAATTCAATAATAATTAATAAGATTTTTCAGTCCTCAATATCACAAATTTTAGAATATATGAATTTAGCACAATATCAATATCATCACTCAATAAAGTATTAGAAAACTGACAGATATCGATAACGCAAACTTAATAATTCAGGTACAATACATAATACTCATAGGTAAATACGACTCATGTATCTCATCAAAAGCACCAAACATGTCCACAGTATTAAATTCAAATGATTACAACATAAAATTCACATTTCGTGATCTTCATTATTTGTCTCCCTTATGATCAAGCTGCCCATATTTAGATATGCCACTACAGAGGATTAACTTCATCTGAAATTACGACAATAAAAACAATCACATAGTTAATACCATTGGAAATTACTTAGTAATACCGAGGATAATTATTAATAAAAAAAGCCTTCAAAGAAAATCAGAAACCTGGGCCAATAGTGCTAAGAAGCATCCCTAAAATACACACACACACACACATAGCTTACATAAAACAATGGGAGCCAGCCAAGGAAGTAATGCGTGAACAGATTTTTAACTATAAAATAAAAGAAAATTTTCTGAAAATACATCCTCACAACTTTCTCTTTAATTTATGCATACATAATTCGAAATTCTTGAACTATAAATACAATTTAAAGGGGGAAAAAAGATATAAATAGAATGTTACCAAGTTAAGCTCCGACATGTGCGTTTATATCTTAGCTTAAAGCGTATACCATATATTAAATATGTTATGTTCTTGTGGGATGTTCAAAATTTCAATACCCCTTCGTTTGCATAAAACTCAAAATTATATGATATCATCTCGTAACTACGTACAGTAGTTTAAAACGATTAGTTAAGAATTTTTTTTTTAAAAAAAGACTAGAATAAAAAAGGGGGCATTTAAATAAAAAATGTGACTTGATTAATAGACAGTTGTATGGTTGGATAAATGGGTGTGTATGTGTGTGTGCAATTTTAAAAATTAAAGGAAGGTTTATGTTACACAACTTCTCTTATTAAAAAGGGCAAAAGGTAATAACAAATCGAGACTATATAGTCTATAAATGGGATCGAATATGTGACATTTTATTTAAAGGGACTATTATGCCGTTAAGTTATAATAAGTTCATGGGCTGTTATGCAATTTTTTTAAAAAAAAAAATTGGGAAAGAATCCAATAAGTTTTTTAGATATATAAGAATTTTAAGATAAAATATAGAATATATCAGTGTGCTTGACTTAAAAAAAATCAATTGTTGCATTTAACTAAGACCCTATCAAATTGTTAAGAATTGATCACGATTAGCCAGACATAAAAACATATTAAAAATGAAAAATATTATTCACCGTCTCTCTCCCATGCACACATGTGAGCATAAATATATTATGGGAAAACATTTTCTCATGTTGTAGGAAAATCATTTTTTCATTTCACACACACATGAAATGGTGGGACCCCCCCACACACACACTCAGATATATATATATTAATTCATATATGTAAATATGAGTCTCACCATATCATTATTTCATGTGTGTGTAGGAAACTTTTTTTTCCTTATGTAACAAGAGAAAACTAAAGCCCATATATTATAAACAAAACATACACTGACATTTCCAACAACCAAAGGAGGAAAAAAAAAAAACAATACATAACGTAAAATCAAGCAAGTTTATAAAATAACACCAAAAAAATGTAACAATGAATGTTCATGCAAGGTTTACCTCATTTGATAGACAGTATGCGTGGTGAATAAGTATGTTGAACAAAGCCCATTCCCTAATGGCTCCAACGTAGAACTGTGATCCATTGCCCTTCACGTCTTTGATAATCAACATATATTTGAGGAAAGATGCTACAGAGAAGGGAGTCCACAAATCTCCAGTATCTTATCGTCCACCGCTTCCAGAAGAAAAGAGGCCCAATAATAATTCCTAAGCCGAAAATCACTCCCAATTCCAAACCTTTGATAAACTCAAAATCAATTGCGTGGTTATTGGCAGATGTTGGTGGTGGCATCGGCCCTTGTGCCCCATTGTTTGGACTTTGGGTCAAAGGTGGTCCATAAAGAGCATCATTGCCTTGGAAGGAAGATGCGTCAAATGATTGAAGCTGTGTACCTGTAGGGATCTTTCCCACCAAATGATTATAGGACAAGTTCGCAAATGAAAGGAAATACAAACTTGCAAGTTGTGATGGAATCTCTCCGGTAAAAGAGTTGTTTGACAGGTCCAAGGATTCAAGCTGTTGCAATTTCTGCATGGACGATGGGATTTGGCCAGTAAGATTATTATTTGACAAGTTAAGCCCAATGAGTGCTGTAAAATCCATCATCTCTTGTGGTATTGACCCTTCAAAACGATTGGATGAGAAGTCAATGGATGTGAATACATTTAGAATTTTGGTTAAGGTCATTTCTCGACCTTTTATAGTAACTATCACTCTATTCTGATAATTCAATTGGCTAAATCCAAATAAGACAAAGTTGCTCTCAATGTCCCAATCTTTCATAGAAAGTATCCCTTGATCCTGATCATTCAGTAGTCTAATCTCAAAGAAGTTAAATTCGATCTTATTTGCTTTTGATAATGTTTGATTTTTATCAAGCATCATTGCCTTCCAAGTCAGAAAACATTCTCCTGGCAACATCCCACTAAAATTGTTGAAAGCTAGATCAACAATTTGAAGCATATTCCAAATCATTCTCGTCATATTCGGACACCCAATATGACCATGAAAATTGTTTCTCCGCAAAACCATGACCTGGAGTGTAGGTATTGTCTTCAAGAAGCATGGAAACTCATCAGTAATCTTGTTATTTCCAATGTCTAACACCTCTAATGTGGTGCAATGGGAGAGAGACTTTGGAATTGGCCCTTGTAAATTATTATTACTAAGGTCGAGAGTCCTTAAAGCACATGAAGCTTTAAAAGTATCAGGAATATTGCCGCTTAGATTGTTTGTTCCTAAATTCAATACCCCCATAGACTCATTTATTGCTAGACAATGTGGAATCCCCCCACTAAAGTTGTTGTAGGAAAGATCTAGCACTCGAAGATGCGAAGCATTATAACATATGGAAGTAGGGATTCTTCCATAAATAGTATTGTGCGATAAAGAAAGAAAAATTGTGTAAGATAGATAGTTACCAATGTCAGGGGGAATAACAGAGCTGAATTTATTGTATGAAAAATCCAAATAATAGGTGAATGGAGGAAATGCCGGAAGTGTGCCTTGGAGGCAATTGAAATGTAAGTCAAGCACATACAAATTATTAGGGAGAAAAGCTTGTGGGGTTCTTTCTATCTCCCCATTGAATTGTGAGAAAGATTTAATTGACCAAGATAGCCAAGTTCCCAAATCCACTTGGGTATTTTTTCAGCAATTTCATTGTTTGAGAGGTCTAAATAGTTTAATCTAGACATATATCTCAAGAAACCTGGGAATTGTCTCAAATTGCAAGATGCCAACTTCAAACTAATCATGTTGGGAAAAGACAACCGGTTTGCATTCCTAACATTTACATCAATAGACAAGTTGTTATTTGAAAGATCTAATTTAGTCAGATTTCGAAGTCTATCAAACTTATCCAGTTGTAATGAGCCATTGAACTTGTTCGAAGATAGTTGGAGGACCTTAAGCCCTTTGAGATCAAAAATAAATTCAAGAATAGATCCTCCTAAATAGTTACTACTTAAGTCAAGAACTTGTATTGTGGAGGAACAGACATTTGAAATTGCATCCAATTGACCTTGAGAGAGGTAGTTATCAGATAATTGTATCCTTTGTAGCAATGGGAGCAAACAAAGAGACACGGGAATGCTCCCACTGAGGAAATTATGAGATAGATCTATGTGAGTAAGTTTCTTGGCCATACCAAACGATGGGATTGTACCAGTGAAGTTGTTAAATGACAAATCCAAGTAAGTGTGCTCAGTAAAATTTGACATTGAATTTGGCAGTGTTCCATTAAATTGGCATGTATATATTTCTAATATGGACAGTTGTCGTAAGTTGCTTATGGAACCTGGTAATGCTCCTGAGAAATTTGTCATGCTTAGAATTAATGTCTTGAGAGGTCTATTTTGTGGGAAGTATGGAAGGGAACCTTGAAGACCACGATTATATGACAGATCAAGAGAAGTGAGTGTCTGAAGTTGGAAGATCTTATTTGCAAACCGACCTCTCAAATTACAATAATAGAGATCCAAATTAGTCAGATTTGAGAATTTAGCAAAAAAGCCAGGCACTACAGCTGACAAATTGTTCTGATCCAAACGAATTACAGAGATATTTTGAAGCTTTTTTAGTGAAGAATGGATGGGACCTGACAAATTGCAACTTGACATGCTTAGTACCTGTAGATGAGGTAGAAAAGACGACAAAGCACGACCCCATTCATTTCCATTTAGTGCTATATTAATGCCATCTAGATATAGTTCTTTGACTTCACTGAGAGTTTGAACAAACTTCTCCAAATTTGGATTCTCAAGTTTCAATGCTGATTCTGCTAAATAATAAGAAGTAGACAGATCAAGAATGGTTAACCTTGTGAGCTGAGCAATCTCCATTGGTATCTGGTCCACAAAGCCAGCATTAGACAAATTCAAAGAAGTTAAGTCCTTCAAATCTCTGATGCTAGATGGAATTGTAGAACTGAAGTTGTTGAAAGCCAAATTCAAATGCCTGAGATGCTGGAGACTGAACAGAGTACTAGAATTGTCAAGTCCACCAGATATTGATTCCTCACTCAGGTCCAGACCAGCAACATATCCCTCCTCATCCCAACTTACATCTCTCCACTCACTGCAAGGAACGCTTTCATTCCAACCCACAAGCTTGATGGAATCAATAGGGTTGAATTTGAGGTTTTTCTTCAACCGAAGTAACAAAAGTTTCTGGTCTTCAAGACAGTGAACAGAATACCCACAAACCAGAGAGAAGTTGAAACTAAGACATGCCCAGTAACAACAGAAAAGGAAGGGAGGCAATAAAAGTAATGATATTCTCATTGGATTTGGAGTGTACTGTGAGAAAGACTGATACAACTGAAGACTGGAGCAGTAAAGAAACAAATGGTGGCTACAGGGAGTTCAAAACCATGAACATGAACTCTCAGATAAATGAGAGGGCAAAAGAAAGACGCTGAGATGAAAAGGCACAGGGAGGTTGATCCAGTGGCCTGCAGTAATAATTGGAGGGGAAGGCGTATTCCCTTTAGGAGACTAGTGAGGCAGCATCAGAGTAAACTCAAAAAAGTCCAAGTCTTTGTTTTTTGGTAAATAATGTTAATAAAGTTCGAAGAAAATGCAGAGAAAATTAGCTATGTCTCAATTGAAGACTAATGGCTGCTGCAGAAGCATTCCACGCGTTTCCGTGTTGAACTTTTTGGCTGCTTGTGACTGTGTTGTTGTAATCTTAGAGCATTCACAGCGTTTTGAGAAAGGCAATCATGGAGTGTTTGAAGTTGTACTTGTGACCTATGTCTTTGTTTTTTTACCAACTCTTTTATAGTAAATTTTTTGCTCTTTAACCGTAATTTTTAAAATTAAAAACTTGTTTTGGCAATTTCATAATACTTTTTTTTTGCTCAAGAAAAAAAAAGTATTATGACCCTAATACACATGTTGCTCAATGAACATAATCAGAACGTGTGACACATTTTTCACCATTTTCTTAGTTGGCATTTTTGTTAAATGGTTAATGTTAGTTTCCTTGATCGGACGTAGTATTTTTACACTATTTTGAATACTTCATATGCTTGATGCCTCTAGTAGAATACTTTATAAGTATATTTGCATCGTAACTATTCATGATGTTCCTTATTGCTATGCCTTGACCCTAAGACCTTTTGCTGAAAAAAAGAAGAAATAAAGATGGCTTTGAATAAAACGAAAATATGTGGGTACAATAATTGAATTGAATGCAGATATGGTTAGTTCATTTCGAAAAAATATGTTGAAGGAATTATAAGACCAACAACATCATCACTCAATGAAATACTATCAGAAAACAGACATTTCACTAACACCAGCTTAATAGTTTTGGTATAATATTACATAATCATAGAAAATAAATGCGATTCATACATCTCATTACCAAAAGCATCAAACATGTGATCAACTGTATTAAATTCAAATTATTGCAACATATATAAATTCACATTCATGATCTTCATTTGTCTCCCTCATTGATCAAGTTGCCCATATTTGGATATGCCACGCACTCCAGATGATTAACTTCATCTAAAATTTACTACAATATAAACAGTTACATAAGTAATACCATTGAAAAATACTCGGGAACAACGAGGATAAATAATAATAATAATAATAATAATAATAATAATAATAATAATAATAATAAAACCTTCAAAAAGAATCAGAAACCTGTACCAGTACTACTGTTAAGTTTGGACTACTATTCACAATTTGTTTTTAGTAATTAAAAAAAAAAAATCTCTTACATATAGCTTTTCTCTATATGAAGCAGGTTCAATTCTTGCGAGAGAACGTGCTTTATATATTGTGATTAATATATTGTGATTAATATAAGATTCAGTTAAATTTTTTAAAAAAGATTAAAAAAACTAAATAAATTAGTTAATCATAACTACCATTCAATTATATAATATCATTTCATAAGTCAGAAAAATATTAGTTCAGTACAAAAAAGATAAATATCAATATTTTAAAGTATTCCCTCTAGTCCTAAATATAAGAAGAAATTAACTTTTTTGAAGATATTAAGAATTCTAATTAAATTATCTTAAAATATTTATATTTATCGTTTTTTCTTCAAACTATTTTGTCTAACTTATAAATTGATATATAATATAATTATACACAATATATGATATGATTAAATAATTTATTTAGCTTCCTTAACATTTCTATAAAAATTAAATAAATTCAATTATGTTTTATATTGAAAACCCGAGAGAGTAATTTATTGAGTTTTTTTTAATCTTTTTTAAAAAAGTCAATTGAGTCTTATATTAAAAACGGAAGGTAGCATTAAATAAAATAAAATTTATGAAATACATCTTCACAACTTTCTGTTAAAAATTCATACATAATTCGAAGTTCTTAAACTATAAATAGAATATCGAAAGACAAAAAATAAATAAATAGAATATTTACCAAGTTGAGCTCCAATAGATGAGCTTATATCTTAATCTTAGATTAAATCGTATACGACATGTTAAGTTATTAACATATGTTCTTGTGAGATCTTCAATTAAAACACGATTTACTTTGCATAATACTCAAAATTATATATGATATAATCTCATTATTACGTACCGGCGTTCTTAATCACAAAGATATAAAGCCTATGTAAGATAAAAATGTTATGTGAGAATTACATGAAAAAAACCAACACAAAATAAAGGTTATCAAATAACAACATAAAAATGTGAATTACACAGTTAGATAAATGGAAATATAATCTTAAAAATAAAAAGGAGGTTTATGTTATACAACCTCTTTTGTCAAAGAAGGCATACGATATGGATAATAACGACTTAAGACTTATAAATGGGTTAGAACTTAGAGCAGGTACGCGGTAGTATTTTAGTTTGAGAAGCTTTTATTTTATGCCACTAAATTAAAAGTTTATTGGAAGTTATGCAATTTTTTTATTTCAAGAAAGATTTGCATAAGTTTTAAAGATAGATAAGAGATTTATATAATTAAGATAAAATACAGAATACTTAGTGTATTTTACTAAAAAAATCAATTAATGCAAGTAATTAAGGGTCTGTTTTTTTCACCAACACAATTTTGTTACAATGATTTTTAAAAACAAGTTTTGAAAAAAAAATAAAAAATAAAAAATATATTTGAATACTTTTTTTTTTAAAAAAATATGTTTTTAAGTGATGTGGCAGCGGCCTTCATCGACGATGATGTGGCGTTGGTAGTTGCTGGTAGTATATTATCAATAATAGTTACATGGGTACAAAAAAAACTTTTAAGACCAGACAAAAGAGGCATCCGCAGATCGGACTCGCGACCGGTCTTGTTCTAGCTGGTACTAAAAGTATATCTTTAAGAGCGGACTTCAACCGGTCTTAAATAAACTCTTTTAAGACTGGACATTTAAAAACATCAGGTCTTAAAAGTGATATTAAATCCAACTGAAATATTTTTTTTGTCGGTCCTAAAACTCAATTTTTAAGACCGGACAAAAATTTAACCACTCTTAAAATGTCTATTTTTTAAGACCGGACAAAAATAATTATATGCGGTCTTAAAAGACTCACTTTCAAGACTGATTGATTAATACGTCCGGTCTTAAAGATTAACTTTTAAGACCGGGCATATTAAAATCAACAGTCTTGTAAGACCAACTTTTAGTACCGCATATCAAATATATCGTCTGACCTTTAAGACCGCGCATTTAAGTAAATACGAGTACATCCGGTCTTAAAAGTTGAAATTTTAAGACAGGCGTTTTTGTTTTATTACTCTAAAGTTTCCTGCATTTTTTCCCCGTTCTGTCCTTACTGATCATATATATACACAAATCCATACCAGCCCATCCAACACATAAAACGGTATACTTTAAGCTATAAGCTATGAACAATATAATTGTCGATAAATTGAATGATCTATACAAAAATCCATACAAGCCAATCCAGCACAGAAAAGGCTACACTTTAAGCTACCAGCTATGAACAATTATGAATAAATTGAATTGGGAAAAAACAGATCGTAGAATATAAATATTATTGACCATGAGTTACAAATACAAATACAATAAGCAGTTGCAATAAGATATACAACACTTAAATCAACATACATACCCAATATTCACCATGCCTTCATCCGGTTACCACCCAACAACTCCCTGATCATTCCACCATGTACAACTCCCTTAATAGGATCCTGATAAGTTTTGTGGAGTTCTAGTATGATCTCTTCTTTGTGTGACTGAGCAGAAACAATAATCAACACTTAAATATTAAAAATCCAGAAATAATAAAATTCGTTACTGATTAAGCTGGTTGTTACAAATTAGAGAAAATTTACCTTAACATTGATCTTTGAGGGCCAAATTTTCAAGATATTGCTTTTGTAGCTTTACAACTTCCCTCAGCTGAGAGCATTGGATCGGATCTAGCTGCCACAAACATAAAAAAAGAACAAACATCATAGAGTCAGTGCGTCGGTTAAAAACATAGAAGGAATATAATACAGTTAAAACCTTAAAGTTTTCAAAGAATATAATTGTGCAGATGAATATTACCTTATGAATTGACTCTTTTATAAAGGGATATCCTCCCATATCCCTTCTTGATGATCATTTCTTATGCCGGGTTCATTATCCGCTTCATCTTCTTCGTTCACGTCCGGTAGACCCCTTGAAAAAGGAGTACTGTCAGGAAGACCATAATTTGCATGACTTTCCTCATCAATATCGATTACCCTTTTACCTTGGAGAGCTACAGACCACATTTTATTTGCTTGATCGGTAATATAAAAAACTTGTTTCGCCTGGTCTACCATAATAAAAGGTTCATCTCCAAAACTTGTACTATTGAGATCGACTAACGTAAATCCGAGCCGATCGATCTGAACACCACTGTTGATATTAACCCACTTGCATTTGAAAATGGGAAATCTAATGAAGACATAGTCCACCTCCCAAATCTTTTCAATAACCCCATAATATGGCATGACTGCTAATTTAGGTCGTTTGTCTTTCGAACTGGAGAAGTGCATAGATTCAGCCTCTAACATTACACCACTGTTCTGGACGGTGCTCCTCTCATCTAGGGACTTCGTGTAAAATGTGTAACTGTTGATCACATACGAATTCCAACTTAGGACATCAACTTCAAGACCACGTGCTAACCATTTCATTGTCTCAGAAACAGATTCCTCTCCCTCAACCTTTTGTTTGAACCAATTTGCAAATGTTCTGTTATGCTCCCTAATCAACCTTTGTTCAGTCATTCGGGGATTTTCTTTCCTCACAGCTTCTTTATGGGCAGCTATGCTGGCTTGAACTTCATCAACATTATTCAAGATGTATAAGTAGACTTGTGACAATTCATCAGGATCCACTCTATTTACTGAGGCCCCCGTCTACCCCCTTCAGCATTCTGACGTTTTGGAAGTCCGATATGTCTTACTTTGGCCAAATAATTTTGACAAAATTCCATGGTCTCTTCAGATACATACTTCTGAACAATTGACGTTTCTGGTCGGTATGCGTTCTTCACGTACCCTTTTAGGAATTTCATAGATCTTTCAATTAGGTACATCCACCGAAAATGGAAAGGACCGGACAACTTGATCTCCTTCACTAGATGAACAATTAGATGAACCATGATGTCAAAAAATGAAGAAACAAAAAGCCTCTCAAGGTGGCACAAGATAAGATATCCTTCATTCTCCAATTCATCCAATTGTTCAATCTCGAACACTTTACTGCAAACAGCATTGAAGAACAAACAAAGCCTAGTCAAAATGTGTCGAAGATCATACTCCGTTATGCCTTGAATAGCTATTGGGAGTAGCTGTTGCATCAAGACATGACAATCATGAGACTTTTGGCCTACCAATTTCAAGTCCTTCATCGATACAAGCCTCTTAAAATTTAAAGAATACCCCGACGAAACTTTTGTGCCATGCAAACACTCACAAAAACTACGTTTCTCATCCTTAGACAAAGTATGAGAAGCCGGGGGACAATAAGTTCTGTTACCGTATGGCCTTGGATGTAAGTCTTCGAGTATTCCCATTTCTTGCAAATCCAATCTTGCCTTCACACCATCCTTTGTGCTACCTTGTATGTTGAGAAACGTGCAAACAATACTATCACATACGTTCTTCTCCACATGCATGACATCAATACAGTGTCTCACATCAAGGTTGCGCTAATATGAAAGATTGAAGAATACCGATCTTTTTTCCATATATTTGTTTCTTTTCTACCCTTTGCAATCTTATCGAAGACGACACTTATATTTTTCACCTTTGCATACACTTGCTCCCCAGTCAATGCTACCGGAGCATCTTCATGCTCTTGGCCACCAAGAAAGGCTTTCTTTAATCGACGATATGGGTGGCCCCGTCTAAAAAATCTTCTATGTCCAAGATAAACCGTCTTTCTTTCATGTTGAAGTTGATGGTAGCGTGTGCCTTCTTCACAAACCGGACATGCCTTATGGCCTTTTATACTATACCCTGATAAGTTCCCATATGCTGGGAAGTCGTTTATGGTACAAAATATCATGGGTCTCATTTTGAAGACCTCCTTCTTGAAAGAGTCAAAAACATCGACACCTTCTTCCCACAACTCCTTCAAGTCTTTGATCAAGGGCTGAAGGTAAACATCAATGTCGTTTCCGGGTTGTTTTGGTCCCGAAATCAACATAGACAGCATGATGTACTTTCATTTCATGCATAACATAGGAGATAACTTGTAAATAATCAGGAGTATAGGTCAGCAACTATGTATGCTGCTAAGGCTTCCATATGGATTCATGTCATCCGTGCTAAGGGCAAGCCTAAGATTCCTAGGTTCTTGGCCGAAGGTCAGAAATAATTGATCGATTTTCCTCCATTGAGAAGAACCGACAGGATGTCGAATCTTTCCATCAGAAATCTGCTCATCTGCATGCCACCTCAAATTTTTTGCATCATTTTCATTAGCGAACAAGCGCTTGAACTTTGGTATGATTGGAAGATACCATAACACTTTTGCAGGCCCCTTATTTGACTTGTACCTTGGGGTTTCACATATCGGACAATTCAGATTCTCTTCTAACTCGTTCCTATACAACACGCAATCATTTGGGCATGCGTGGATGTTTTTGTACTCCATCCCCAGTGGACAAAGTATTTTCTTAGCATCATAATATCGGTGAGGCAACACATTATCATCCGGAAGCATGTCTTTAAAAGCCTAAAGCATTTCAAAAAAACTCTTGTTGCTCCACCCATGATGTGCCTTCAGGCTGACCGATTTCAATACAGCGTTCAATAGTTGGTATTTCTTACACCCAGGCCATAGTGGGGTCTCTGGATCACTACACATATTACCATATGCATGTGATTGATGAAAAGCCTCTTCTCCTACATCATGAATAATGTCCTCTATGCGATCATCCATATCAGCGTCATTACCATCAGATGTCACTTCTCCGTGTTGAGACCCACTTGGCATTTTTTCGCCATGCCATACCCATACTGTATAGGTCTTACAAAATCCTTGACAAACTAAATGTGTGTGTATAACTTCAGAACTTAGTTGCATCTCATTAAAACATCCTACACAAGGGCAATAAAACTTCCCACTATCATCATAGGCGTTTTGTTTAGCAAATTCTATAAATTTCCTAACCCCATTCTGATATTCAACACTAGTCTGTAAAACATTTATCCAACTGTGATCCATAGTAGAATTCCTATAGATGGAAAGATTTAACATACATATTCCGTAAAAATTGAAACTTACATATAAAATAAGCCAACTACAAATGCGTATATAAGCTATATGTCGGTTCTATCTTATGGCAATAAATGTATCACATTGAATCAAGAAGCAAAATAAATGCATGACGAGGAAATTAAACGCATCACAAGTAGGTCTTGTGGACTCACCTGTAGCATATAAAGTCAAATGTCTTTGCTGAGTCTCTCTTCTCCTGCCACGAATGTTAATGTTGCAAACAGTAAGAGTAACCTGAAAACACTTGTTGGTCAGTTGGGTAGGTCCCAAAAGAAGATTTCATCGATTTTGGTCAACCCATGGAAAACCTAGAACGATAAGTAGGAAAAGCATACAGTTATATAGTCGAAACAACTCGTACAACTTGGTCTTTAGACTTTGAGCTAAGGAACCAGAAAGTTGTTGTCGAGAGTGGAACGTGAAGCAGTGATGAAGCAACACACAAACACTGGAGACAGAACCTGAGTAATCACTTTCGCCTAGACGAGAGAAGTTCATACAAGGAAATTTAATTTTTCCACGCGAGTGGTGCGAGAGAGACATTTATTATTTGGGATATTATTAAGACCGGTCAATTAAAAGGAATACGGTCCTAAAGATATATTTAAATAATATTGAACTTTTTAAGACTGAAGTTTTATAAAACTGCGTTCCTAAACTAAATTTATTTAAATTTTAAATTTTAAGACCGGAGGTTAATAATACTGCGGTCATAAAATTCATTTAATTTTGGACCACATGATTTATAAAACTGCGGTCTTAAAAGTCAAATACTTTTTAATATTAAAAAGAAAAATTGCTGCAACAATTGAATGAAAATAAATAATACTGGAGAATGGAGAATAAAATATAATCTTCGTTCTTATTAATTTTTAGATCACTATGACAATATGCAAGTACAAAAGGAAAATAAGAACAATAAAATGAAAATTAACAAAAACAAGATTACAATGCGACTAAAAATCTTAGTCCTTGGTATCATCTAATGTCTTGGAGATGGAGGCTTCAACAGTAGTAATTTTGCGCCAGATATCAACAATTTCCTGTATTGTGCACCTTAGTTTCACTTCATCATCATCAACCATGGGAGCGTTGGGACCAGGAGGTTGGAGAGGGGGAGCGGGAACCTCTTCGTGGTCTGAAGGCTGGAGGGGGCCGTCAACCTCTTCATTATCCGAAATAACAATGGGTCCAACGACCCATGACTCCTTCATCAGAATGGAACGATGCACTGGAAGAGAACCCATGAGAGATCTGGTGTGGGCACGAGCTTCAGGAATACTTCTGCGAGGGGTTATCTTATATCTAACCATTGTTTGAGCAGTTGGGTAAGGAGGGGCAAAGAGCTACGTAGTGTGGAGTTACGAGGTAATGAGGACTTAAGAAAGACAGAGTGGAAGCGTGTAGATGATAATAAAAGCAGGACAACAGTAGTTAATAATCAAAAGTGTATTAAGACTGTCATATAACATATCCACGGTCCTAAAAGTCTATTATTTATTATTTTATTAAAATACATTTAAGGCCAATCATTTATCTTATAACCAGTCCTAAAAGTCTATTATTTTTGTTTAAAAAAAATAATACATTTAAGAACAGATCTCTTACAATATGCGGTATTAAAAATTCATTCTTCTCAAGTGAGAGACACCAGAGTCGCATCCTTACACTCTGTTCAAATGAATGATTCAGAGTCTCTTCAGCTTCTAGATAAACTTCCCAACTAGGCGTCTCCTCGTATTCTGATGAACTATGCGTCTCCTCGGGAACGGTTCCCACGTTTCAAATTCTTCAGGATGGCTTCTCTATTTAAACTCGCTGTTACTTTACGTTCTTCACATTCTTCTCAATTACTTCTACAACCTCCATAATGGTCGTTCCACCACCACTAGGAATGCACAGCAATGGTCCTCCCGCTCCACCACCACCGCTGCCACCCAATGATCCTCTACCCTAACAGCCACCTCCGTACCCTCCTCCGCTACCTCCAAGCCCTTTCGCCCGACAGATGATGCAGCACCTCCTGGCCCGCATCGCTCATATAGATCGACGCATGGGCCAAATGTTTCAAGTCTACCACGCCGTCAACAACAAGCTGAACATGTTACTCGACGCCAATGACGTCGAGTACAATCTCTCTGACAACGACGTCTCCGACCTCTCCTCCGATCCCTCCCTCCCCTCCGACGACGACAGGGGGATTAAATATTTTTATGTTTATTTTTTTTTTTTTTTGTACTCTTGCCCCATAGCGGGCAGGAAAAAAAAGATAAATAATTTTTTTTCTATTTCGATTGTCTGTTAGTATAGTATACTTTCGTTGTCTCGATTTTGTTTCAGACAAAAAGGTAACAAACAAAACCATAACTGAAAAGTGATTAACGATAAAAGTTCACATAATACAGTTAACAACATACAAAACGTACAAAACGAAAAGAAAGACAACTTTTACCTTTCAAGAATAAAAACAAACATAGTTGTTTCAAACAAAAAGGAAACAAACAAAACCATAACTGAAATGTGATTAAAGATAAAAGTTCACAGAATACAGTTAACAACATACAAAACAAAGCGAAAAAAAGGCATCTTTTACCTTTTAAGAATAAAAACAAATACAGTGACAACTCTTCTCAAGCCTGGACCACCGTTGCCGTCAGTTTTACAACACCCAGAGTTGAAAATTTCCATTATCTTACTTCTTTTCTGACAATGCTCTTCAACTTTTGGAGAGGTAAAACTGACGACGACGAGGGTCCTGAGCTTGAGCTAAACACCAGAAACTCAAAGTGTTCTTGAACCCTAATTATTTGTCTTAAAAAATGAGTCATCATTTCTATTTATAGGAAGATTATTAAGACCGGATATTTAACAAATAGACAGTCCTAAATATCTAGCCATATTTAATTTAGAATTATCGAAGACTTTTAGGACCGGACGTTATATAAATGTGCGGTCTTAATAAGAAAGACCTTTAGGAGCATCTGTTTAATAAATATGCGGTCTTAAAAGTGACTTTTAAGACTAGAGATGTATCAAAAATACGGTCCTAAAATCAAGGCTTATTTTTTTTTTAAAAAAAAAGGACGTTCAGGAGCGTCTCTTTAATAAATATGTATTCCTAAAAGTGTCTAGTACTTTTAAGACTGCATATGTATCAAACATACGGTCCTAGAAGTGTCTAGGACTTTTAAGACCGCATATGTATCAAACATACAGTCCTAAAAGTCGTGGATACTTTTCAGAATCTCTTACTGCTAGTTACAACTCTCCAAAACTCAAAACTCAAGTAATATCCACCATCCAATATACGTTCAGAAAACCAAAATTACATAGGCTAAGAAAATTGTTCGCAAGAATAAACAAATTTATTATATAAAGAATTATACAAATTGTAAAATTGTTTATTTACAGAATGAATTTACAAATTAATTTAGTACTGTAATTACAATTGTTGCTTTACAAGCATATATTTACAAATGAATTATTACTGTGATTGTTGTATTTACTCTAAGAGGTCAATAACATGTTAATAAAACATACTGCGTATGTGGTCCACCTCATCAGCAGAAAAGGAAGTCTCAGAGGCAAACCTCTGTAACATCAAAGAAAGAAACTAAATTAATTGGCGTGCATATTTTATATGTAACATTAATTAAGACATAAATTGAATTCAGCCATAATATGTAACATCAAATACATTTACCTTTGCAGTGAGTTTATTATCTAGTTGAGTGATAATATCATACATGTGTTTCATTATGTATAGGTCACATAAGTTGGATCCGATTGGTTGTCGACGGATCTGAAAAGAACAAGAAATATATATAAGATCGAGCATATCTAGCTTACTGACCAACTTCACAAGGCAGTATGCCAGTGTCCAAATATGTACTAACCTTTGGTATGAGCCATCTAGGATCTTTGAGATCACTCCCTCACTTTTTTCTGACCTGGTTTAGGAAGGTCTTCATGGCACTATCATCAAAATCACAAATTTATCAATAATGTTCGCTGGAAATTCACATCAGAGATTTCTTACAAGAGAATCAAAATGACATGCTTACCTGTTGATGATCTCCTTCAACAGAACCCTTAGTTGGCCGTGAGTGGAGCATAAGAATAACACCATATTCGAGTCCATGATCAAGACGAGCAACTGCCAGTGGGTGCTGAAATTTCAAAGTAGTAAAGTACTTAGTGATATGTTATGCAGAATTAAGTGAATTGCAACAAGAGATCGATTGTGATATGTACTTATGGTGATATGGAAACAAGTACACCTTCCTTCCACTTCACACAACCTCTTTGATATGTACTGTTGTCTTTCTTCCTAGGGGGTTGAGCTTGCATATACTGGGCACAAGAATCCAAAATCATTGATTCTGCCCTGTTGCTCTAAATCTTGATGCATGAACCTACAATTATGGCATCGATCAAGAAATTAGTATATATGTATGTGTGTCTAAATTATGTACTCATAAAATAAGATACTTACCTACACCACATTTGAATAACTGCTGATGTAATCTCCTGTCCAGGAAGCAGCAGGGACTTTATATCAATTGTGTCAAAGAAAATCAGTTGAGGTTCATGAGGAACCTCTACTACTTCCTGTATATCCCACGATTGACATGCAAATTCTCCTTTGGATAGAATTTGGGATATTTTATCCTTGGCCCCCAACTCAGCAGTAGGGGATGCAGCTTTAGGAGGGGTTGCGGCTTTATTATGAGGGGATGGAGATTGAGGAGGGGATGCAGCTTTATTATGAGGGGATGGAGATTGAGGAGGGGATGAAGCATCAGGAGGAGTATAGACATTTACAAGCTTCACTGGTCAAGAGATAAAGGTTCCCTTGACATCACTCACACACTTCAGCTAATCGGTTGGGAGAGGGAGAGGTGCATCAATGATCACCTCTTCAACTGACACTCTGACGTCATCATCAGCCATTTGTTTGTGGTGTACAGTTGATCCCAAGTTGTGGACAATCCCTTTAGCAACTAATTGTCTAGCTAGTTCTACCACGTACAGGTCACAATGTTGCTCTGACTGTCCAACAATGCAGCTCCCTCTGGTGCTTTGCTGCACAATTACAGGTGTATTTATGAAGGGAACAATGGTCTCTAGCCGAGAGCTAATAAGCCTCTTCATCTCCATCATTTCCTCCTTCATTTGCCTCATCTGGGCTTCAAACATCTCTTTCAATGCACATTCTTTGACGTTACCTCCTCATTTAATAACCGTCTGGTCCATCTCCTCCCGGGTAACCATACTTTGCCTAAGTCGTTTGGTTTTACCAAAGTATTTTTTTAGACCTACCCGTCCTCCGATCCCCCTTACCCACCCCGGGTGATCCAATTTTCCGGTCGCAACGGTCAGAACATCATTCCTCCCGCCCGACACAAAAGATCCCTCTGCTTCTTTCTTTTTTAGATCTTCCTGTAAGATACAGATAACGAAAACCTTAGTAATAAAACATGTTTAGTAACTAAAAAATAACAATAAACGATACTTACAATTTTCTCAGCAACTAGACGAGTTTGTTCACTCATGTAGACGCCTTTTTTTGGTCGCCGAATATACAGCCACAAATCTTCGCGACGTATCGGGGATGCCTGCTGATCAATTACAGCAGAAGGATTGGATTCAGCTTCTTCTTCCAATCTCTTCTGCTTGGCCTCCATCATTTCTTCTTCGGCCTTTGCATATCCCCCGCGAGAAGCCCTATGCGGGCAATCATTCCTTCTCCCTATCTCCTGTGCTTGTGCCCTTCTTCTCTGTGAATCAGAATTGAAAACAACTATTAATTATGAATTCAAGTCATCTCACTAAAAGAAATTATAGAACTTCTGCTTCATATGAACCTAAAACACTAGTCAAATTCACTTCATCAAGTTTCAACATTTTATTTAAGGAAGATGTAGAATTGTATAGAACTAAGATACTAAGTTACTAATAGCAATGTCTAACCACTACCTACTATAACAGAACTAGCTAAGAATATAATAATGGTTAACATATAAGACATGCATACTCACACATTAAACCATCATACTCAAATTCACTTCTGACTTACTTGAATATATACTTCTACTCACACATTAAACCATCTAACTAACAGGATTAGACAAACACAATAACATTCACATATCCGCACAGGTTAATAAGCAAACAGAAAGGGCAAACAAAACTAAATATGAACTCACCAAGGCATCAGTAGTAGTCCGAAACTGAACAAATTGATCCTAAATTTGTTGATCAATGAATGTGTACTTCGCCCACGAATTATGATCAGGTCGAACATCGGAAAAAATTTAGGTGTTGGCGAGAAAGGTCTTAATTTTGCTCCACCTATTAGCACAATAAGACAAGGTCTTGGCTTTCAACTTGTCAAAGTCAGGGACAGTGTATGAAAGCCGGATAGTGTCCCGATAGGATCCTTCACTATGCGTTGGTCAACATTTTTCCACTCATCTATCAAAATGTTGACCTTGCTGCGTGCCATATAGCCAACATAACTATTATATTCGTGTTTATTCGAACCGACAGGTTCCAACCTATCATTAAACTGAATCTCGATCCTTGACCCAACTTCTGTTTTACGGACACGATGCTCATTCGTGTGCCACTTCTACCACGGCGTGCAAGGTGGTCACGAGGCTTATTTTGAGAAGAAGAGGGTTGGTTCTCGCTCACACCATTAACATCAGTAACTGGCATTGACTGAACAGGGAGAGAATGGTTTTCTCAGTTTATTTTCGAGAAAGTAAGAGAGTGGTGGTGTAAAGGAGTAATGCCTGAGAAAGTGAGAGAGTAACAAAGGAAGGTGGTGGTTGGCGAGGAATAGACGTAATGCAACAGGAAATGGAGTTTCACAAAGAGAACAGGGATTTCAGAGTTCAGACAGTAACACGTAAGTCGTAAGTAAGGTTTCGCGTGAAGAAGTATATGTTTCCATTTTTAAGACCGGTCGTTATTAATGTATAAGCTACGTCCGCTCTTAAAAGTATTAACTTTAAGACCTCATTTATATATGTCCGGTCTTAAAAGTTTTATACGATTATATTTAAATATTTAGTTATTGTTCTTGACCGTAGAAAATATAAGTTGGTGATGTACGAGTTTTCTCTATAATGTAATCCATATTTTATTTTATTTTTAACATTTTAAAGAGCGGTTGGTTATTTTAAGCGGTTTGAATATAATATTTAAGAATTTATACGTTAGAAGAAGTTCTTTATATTTACAAAATTGCCACCAATCATATCTTTAAGATCGGTGCCTATAAACTCCGTTGTAAATGAGGCGATCTTAAAAATTAATGTGGGTGAAGAAGTTCTTTATATTTACAAAATCGCTACCGATCATTTCTTTAAGAGCGGGGCGTTGATAATCCACTATAAATGAAGCGGTCTTAAAAATTGATGCGGGTGAAGAAGTTCTTTATATTTACAAAATTGTTACCGGTCATTTCTTTAAGAGCGGGACGTTGATAATCCGTTGTAAATGAGGCGTTCTTAAAACACTTTTTTGCACTAGTGTTAGGTGACGACATCAAAAAGTAAAAAATTGAAAATAAAAAACAAGAAAACACATAAAAATTGTTTTTTTTTAGTTGTTAAAATACAAATTTATGTTTTTCTTAAAAGCAACTTATTGAATTTTTTAATAAATAAAATAAAATCAAACAAACCTAAGACACTACAAAGTTAATGAGAATTTATCACAGTTGCACCACGCAGTCATATGAACATATTATAAAATGAAAAATCTTCACGGTCTCGGTCTCTCTCTCTCTCTCTCTCTCTCTCACAACCAAAGAAAAAAAAGCCAACAAAAAAGATAAAATCAAGGTTATCAAATATAACACCAGAAAAATGAAACAATAATGTTTTTTTTTATATGAAAGATGGCTGAATGCCTACATTACAAGGAGTCAATTACAAAAGGAGGAATTTAATCCTAAACACTCTTGGTCTAACCAAGATCTCAAATGGATGGGACAACAACCTAAGATTGCGGAATTGGAGATACCCCATTTGGCCAAGGCATCCACAATTCTATTATAATCTCGAGGGATGACCCTAATATCAACCTGCCAGTCCCAACAAAACATATCTCTAGCTTTCTCAATCAAGCTACTACCTATATTACAAGAATTATCTAAAATTAAGTTAATAACCTCATCAGAGTCAGATTCCAAAATGATCTTCTTTAGGCCCATATCCCAAGCCAATTGGAGACCCTCAGCAATAGCCCATTCCTCTGTGGAATTGGATTGACATAAACCGATCTTCCTGGTAAAACCGACTACCCATTTGCCAAGGAAGTCACGAATTACACCCCCACAACCAGCCTCCGATGTGCGAGCAACCATAGCCCCATCAACATTCAATTTGAAACAACCATAAGGGGGTTTTTCCCAACCTATTACCTGTTCACCAAATGTTTGCATCTCCAGACGCAAACAATCCTCAAACGAAACGAATCTAGGCCAAATCATAGATAAAACAGATGCAGGATTACTAGGTTTAATAAAGCTACTATAAAAAATACATTGATTTCTCCAATCCCATAGCTTCCAGATAGCAACCCCAAACATTGACGACCAACAATCACCCGACATTATCCCTACCTGGTGTCTAAGATTTAAAACTAGCCAATCTCGTAAATCATAAGAGAAGAAACGGGAAACATATGACCGTTTAATTAAAGCAAGGCACATGTTTTTTGCATACTTACAGTCTCGTAGGATGTGCAAAGTATCCTCGACAAGATCAGCACAAAGTCCACAAAAAGGGGAAGTCTGGGACCACGAACTCCGCCATAGATTCATAGGAAGTTTATTTAACAGCATCTTCCACATAAATACTCGGATTCTCTCAGCACCTTTCCACTTCCAGATAATATCAAAGACTTTATCCCTTAAGGGCGAAGGGTTAGGTTCGATAAGGAGGTATGCACTCTTAAGGGAAAACTTCCCATCACCAGACGCACCCTATATAATACAATCCTCCATTGCATCATACCTCGGAGGAAGAATGGCAGCAATGCGACCCAACCCATCATTATTGATAATAGCTAAGAGCCTCTCAATGTCCTAACATCCATCAACCACCCAATCCGCTACGACTGAGTTTTCTTCCTCCTCCACTAAGGGCCGTAAACAAAAATTACTGATTTCCAACCCCTCACCAATCCAGTTGTCATTGAAGAAGCTAGTTGTACGTCCATTTCGAATTAGCCATTTAGAACCTTGATCTACTAAATCTCTTTGAGAGCAAATGAATCGCCATAATTTGGAATCTCTCTGCCTATAGGTCAACAGCGAGTCTTCCTCCCTTAGCATAACCTTTGAGTTAAGATATCAACCCATAGACCTTTAGAACCATTGATCAGCCTCCATGCAAGTTTCTCTCCACATACCCGATTAACGGAACATAGTCTCTTAAAGCCAAGACCCCCATACTCTTTGGGTCTTGTAATTTGATCCCAGCTAATTGGGTGGAAGCCCCTAGAATCACCATCATGGCCCCAAATAAAATTTCGTTGGAGTCTTTCAACTTCATAGCACACACTAGACAGGATCTTAGCCACAAGCATAAGGTACAAAGGGATTGCGCTTACAACAGATTTGGCTAAGGTAATCCGACTAGCCATAGATAAACTATTAGCCTTCCAAGCACTTAGCTTCGATCTGACTTTATCAATAATATACTGCAATTTTGCCTTTGGGCTTCTATTCCGGGATAATGGAAACCCCAAATATCTACCTATTTCACTTGAGATTTGCATATTCGTCATTTCTTGAATTCGCATTTTAACATGGACCAGTGCTCGAGGTGAAAAGAAGATAGAAGATTTGACGGTATTCACTTTTCCTCCAGACGCCTTCATGAAGTCGGAAATACAATTCAACATACAATTAGTTTGGGCTTCAGTTGCAACACCAAACAGAAGTAGGTCATCTGCAAACATTAAATGTGAGACGCTGGGTCCCATCTTAGAAACAAGGATAGGTTTCCATCTCCCATCATCAACCGCATCACAGATTAAATGAGAGATTTTGTCCATGCATAAGACAAAAAGGAGAGGAGATAAAGGGTCACTTTGTCGAAGTTCCCTCTTGGGGCTGAAAAAATCAGTGTAAGAACCATTCCATAGCACATTATATGAAACTGAGGAAACACAATTTATGATGAAGTCTACAAAATGACTATCCATACCCACTTCTAATAGAACCTGCTTAAGGAACACCCAACTGATTCTGTAAAAGCTTTCTCCAAATTGATCTTCATCGCCATAAGACCTTTCCTGCTGCGATTCTTACCCATAATATGAATGACCTCTTGCCCCACGATAATATTATCTTGAATGCATCTACCTTTAATGAAGCTAGATTGGAAGGGCGACATTAGATCATTCATTACCTCTCGAAGTCTCAAAGCTATGATTTTAGCAATGCATTTGTAGTGGACAGTCACAGAGATATGGGACAAAAGTGCGAGACTAACTCAGGATGATCCTTCTTTGGAATCAAAGAGATGAGCGTTCTATTAGCCCCTTGAAGAGAAATTTCCCCATTAAAGACCTTCTTCACAAAGCTACATAGAGTAGAACCAACTGTGCACCAATGAGATTTATAGAAAAGAGGAGGAAAGCCATCAATTCCCGGGGCCTTATAACTACCCATTGAGAAAAGAGCTTTTCTTATTTTCTCATTTCCGGGCACCATAGACAAACTGGAGAGTCTTAAAGAAACAATAACTGGAAAGGAGGTTCTAGTAGTGAAAGTTACCGAATCCTGAGACGGTGGGCAATAAAGGCTCTTGAAATGTTGGAGAATCAATTCCTTCAGATCGTCATCATTATCCACCCAAGCACCATTGTCATTCTTCAGCATAAGAACTTTATTTCTCCTGTTTCTCACTTTAGACCTTAAATGGTAGTACCTAGTATTTCGATCCCCTTTAGTAATCCACTCACTTCTTGACTTTTGAAACCATTTAATTTCTTCTAATTTCAAAAGTCTGTGTAACTCCTCTTGCAACTCCAATTCCAGATTACAAAAGAATTCAGAATGGGGATATGCCCTAGCACGTTGAATACCATCAAGTCTAATAATAAGGTTATGTTTCTGACATTCAACCATACCAAATACGTCTCTATTCCAAGGACCCAAAGACCGTTGAAGATGGGCCAAAGAAAAGTTAAGGTCTTCCTCTGCCAGCCAACTACGTTTCAAAAAATTGTTATAATTTTCATGATTGAGCCACATTGCCTCAAAGCGAAAGGGACGCTCCCTAGCTCTTGAATTGTGATTAATTCCAAAATCCAGGCAAATAGGATTATGATCAAAGAATTTAGTTCTAGCTAATACCTGAACTGAATAATCAGTAAAAGCCGAAATGAAAGGCTCGTTGGCTAGAGCCCTGTCCAAACATTCATACAGTCTTCGACCACCTCTAATTTTTGGACCTTTCCAAGTGAAACGTGGACCAATCGCACCAAGATCAGAAAGTTTACATTGTCCAATTCAATCGCAAAACAGGGTCATTCTACCGATGCAGGCTCCAGCTCCTCTAGTTCTTTCTAAAGAAGAAGCAATATCATTAAAATCACCCATAAGCACCCATGGTTCATTAATAGATGATGCCAAATTCTGAAGGGCACCCCATAAAATATTTTTTTGGGTGGGATCCGGAATTGCATAAATTGCTGTGAGAAGAAAGCTTCGAAGACCGGCCATATTGCACTTGAGATGGAGGAATTGTCTCTCAGAGTGAACGACTTCAACGTCAATCAGGTGCTTTTTCCAAGTTGCACTAATCCCCCCGGATCGCCCGACACTATGGACACAGGCCAGGCCGTCAAAACCCAACCTGTTCAAACACTTAAATCTATCAGCAGAATTAGATTTTGTCTCCGACAAGAGCAATAAACAGGGCTGTTTTTTTATTGCATAAGACACTGATATTACGGTAAAAATCACCACCGCAAGCACAACGCACATTCCAGTAAGCAATTATTTTTTGTATATTAGTCATAGTAGACAAAATAATCAAAACAAAAGCCCAGAGAATGTGACCCAGTTAATCCACTAATGCATCCTGCATTTCGGGCACTACAGGAAGGCCCGATTCAAAATTCTCCTCCACTTCCATAAATAAGTCTGGGTCACTGCTGGATGGATTAGGCCAAAATTTACCATACAGCCCATTGAGCTTCTCATCGCCTTGGAGACCACTAAGCCCAACATCGGCCCAATCCCCTTGGTGATTCGACTCAAAATGAATTTCCCCTTCCCCCTCCACGTGTTGATTGCCGACATGCTCTTCTCTTCCAGCGCGTTGATGGCCGACATTCTCTGGCTTCCTGGGCTCCTCTTCCTCATTATTTTTGCCCTTATTCTCTCCTCCATTCCCATGAGTCAAAAGCAAAATCTCAGAGCCTTTCCTCCCTGTTTTCATTGAATCTCTTGTCCTTTTCTCATTTCTCATTCCTTTTCGTGCTTCTCCCGACAAGCTGCCATCCTTTCTGAACTTTTTTATCTCAAGTCTTGGTCGTTGGACATTCTTCTCAGTAGCTGCTTCGTGTGCGGAGCTCGAACCTGCCTCAGTCAGAATCTCATCGTGTCCACTAACTCCCTCGGCAAGCACGCCGAAACGAGAGCCACCCTCTTCTCGTCGGACTTCACCGGACGTTTTTTCCTTCCCAGATTTTTTTTGCCGTCGAGGTCGTTGGACCATGGGCCAAGTATCACCATCTGCCACTTTCCCTTCTCTAGCCTCCATTTCCATAACATCTCCTATCGGCTTACTTTCGCCCTCTTTAGCAGTAGCACCAGTCCCAGAGGCGTTTTTTTTCAATTGGCACTCTTCAATTCTATGTCCATACATACCACATCCGAGGCAAATCCAATGAAGGCCTTCATACTCCAGGTAATAATCCTCACCATCTAAGGAAAACCCAGACATTAGTTGTTTCTCTAGATCCACGGTAACACAGAGTCTAGCAAAGTGTCCTCTGAGGTGACTAGCTGTGTTAATATCTATTTTGATTGTCTTCCCAATGCGATCACCAATCCATTTCAGGGCATCTCTGTTGTAATACTCTAGAGGGATATTTGGGAGTCTGACCCAGACCACCACTTTGGTAGTGGAGGCTGTTTTTGGTTGGAATTGGGGTTCCCATGGTCTCACTGTAAGGTAGTGATCAAAGATCATCCAAGGGCCCCCAGTTAAAGCATTCAAATGGTCCTCCTTATTTGTGAACTTTACAACGAAAAACCCACTGCCAATGTTAATTAATGAAATAATCCCCTTCTTCGCCCAAAGCTTCTGGAGGATAGATAGGAGCAATTTATAACCAATGTTTCTCCCTAGGAGTTTGACAATCACTGCTTTGTCCCAAGCCTTATAAAGTTGTTTTTTCATTTTCCCGGAGAAGGAGAATGTTGGGAAGTTTCTGATAGGATCCTCACTAATTTTGCATATCGGCTCACCATCATCAGGAAGAGAGATGTTACCTGTCGATTAATCGTTATCATCTATCTTATTCTCCATCATAGCTTCATCATTGTTCAAACCTTGGAGTTTCTCAGCGAACGTCAAACCAGGCCCCCACTGCTGCTTTTTCTCTGAGCCAAGCATAGGCCAATTTTCTTCGAAGTTATTATTATCTCCATTTTTAATCTTCTTGGAGCTGCGATTGATTAGATCATTCTCTTCCACGGACAGGGGGACTTGAGCGGGGGATGTTTGCGAGAGCGCCATCTCTCTACGTCCTCAAAGCAATGAAACAATAATGTTCATACTATAAGTTTTACCTCTTTTATACAGTGTGCGTAATTAGTATGTTGAGCAAAGCCCATTTCTTAATGGCTCCAACGCAGAACTGTAATCCATTGCCCTTCACGTCTTTCATAATCAACACTTATTTGAGGAAAGATGCTACAGAGAATGTACCCAAAAACAAAAACAAAAACAAAAAAGATGCTACAGAGAATGTAGTCTTCACGTTTCCAGAGTATCTTATCCCCAACTGTTTCCAAAAGAAATGTGGCACAATAATAATTCCTCGGCCCAATATCACTTCGACTTTCAAACCAATAATAAACTCAATCATTTGCGTGGTTATTTTCAGATAATGGCGTCGGCCCATTATTTGGACTTTGGGCCAAAGGAGGTCCATAAAGACCACCACTGTCTTTGAGAAGTTAATAGACGTGAAGACACTTGGAATTTTTATGAAGGTCATTTCTTGACTTTTGATGGTAACTATAACCCGGTCTTCATAACTTATCGGGTTATATTCATTGAAGATAAAGGCAATATGATTTGCCTTTGATGTTGTTTGATTTTTAGTAAGAATCATTGCGTTCAAAGTTGGAAAGAATTCTCCTAGTAGTGTTCCATTAAAAGTGTTGAAAGTTAGATCAACAATTTGAAGCATCTTCCAAACCATTCTCTTCATATTTGGACATCTAATATTTGGCCCGTGGAAATTGTTTCTTTGCAAGACCGTAACCCCGGAGTGTAGGCATTGTCTTCAACACGCATGGAAACCGATCATGTATCTTGTTATTGCTAATGTCTAACACCAATGTGGTGCAATGGGGCAGAGATTTTAGAATTGGCCTTTGTAAATTATTACTACTAAAATCGAGAGTCTGGAGAGTACATAAAGCATGTAAAGTATCAGGAATAATGCCATTGAGATTGTTTTTTTGTAAATTCAATACCCCAAAAGACTCAGTACTTGCTAGACAATGTGGAATCCACTGCCAAAGTTGTTGCAAGAAAGATCAGGCACTTAAAGATTTGAAGCATTATAGTAGATGCAAACAGGGATTCTTCCATAAATAGCATTGTGCGATAGAGAAAGAAAAATTGTGTCAGATAGATAGTTATCAATGTTAGAGGGAATAATAGAGCTGAATTTATTGTATGAAAAATCCAAAGCGAATAGAGGAAATGCTGGAAATTTGCCTTGGAGGCGGTTGTCAGGTAGGTCAAGGACATCCAAATGAATTACTATGAGAGCTAAAATTATATGGGATTCTTTCTCTCTCCTGAAGTAAATTATGAGAAAGATTTAATTCACCAAGATAGCTAAGTTTCCAAATTCAATAGGGTATTTTTCTTATATATGCAATTTCATTGTTCGAGAGTTCTAAATAGGTTAGTTAGAATAGATTTCTCGAGAAACTTGAGAATTGTCTCAACTTGTAACCGTCAACTTTACATCTATCATGTTGGGAAAGGAAAACCAGTTAGCATTCTTAACATTGGCATAAATTGACAAGTTGTTGTTAGATAGGTCTATATGAGTAAGCTTCTAGGCCATACCAAACGGTGGAATTGGACTTGTGAAGAAGTTAATTATATGACAAGTCTAGGTAAGTAAGCTTAGTGATATTTCACTTGGAATTTGGCAGTGTTCCATTAAATTGGAATGCAAATATTTCTAATCTAGATAGAGGCCATAAGTTATTTATGGAATTTGATAATGCTCCTAAAAAATTTATATCTCTTAGAATCAATGTCTGGTGAGATCTATTTTGTAGAAAATTTGACAGAAAACCTTGAAAATCATCATTGTATGATAGATCAATAAAAGTGAATGATTGCGGTTGGAAGATCCAATTTAGAAACTTACCACTTAAATTGCAATAACTAAGATCTAGTTGTGTCATATTTGAAAATTTAGCAAAGAAATGTGGCACTGGATCTAACAAAATGTTGAAACCCAAACGAATTATGGAGAGATTTTGAAGAAGTTGCAGGGAGGAATCAATACCCCTATGGAAATTTCAACTCACATAGTTGATTCCCATGCTACCCTCACAAGATAACACTAATGACTCCCAACCTTCACATGCAACGTGGCCTTCTCTTTGCTACACATGTTAATCATTCCGTACCCGGCCTCATCCTACCTATATGTATAACAATTGCTCATTAATTATACACACACAAAACAAAAATTCATGCATTATATATCGATCATTTTCTCAATAAAATATATATGTTCTTGTTCTTTTGTGTGAATGGTTTTATTGCCAGATATTAACAACTTTTACCACCGTCGATTTCAACATATATATAGATGTGCCTTTTTAATTTACTAATTTGCTATAAATATATTTTTTTTATTTCTCAATCAACTATACCCCAATGTTCTTCCACATGTATAAATAATGACCATATTTGTTAATATTATCATCAGTTATTTGGTTCGAAATTTGTGATTATCTCTCTCAACATAGAAACATATATAAATAGAGGGGAGGCACTTCCCAGCAGTCTCTTCGTTGGGTTACAACTTACAAAGACACGAGAGAGGAGGATGAGCAATACTAACGAGTTGAACTCGAAATAAAATATTTTTAATCATATTTATTGGTATTGTAAGGACGTACATCTGATGGTCATACCTTATATTGATATGAATAATGAAAAATACTACTTAAAAATGGATCAACATTCGCTTTAATTTGCTTTGGAACCCTTTCGAATCAACATGTTGCTTAATACCTGTAGATGAGGTAGAGAAGACGACAAAGCACGACCCCATTCGTTTCCCTTGAGCCCTATCTTAATGCTGTCTAGATATAGTTCTCTAACTTCATTGAGGTTCTGAACAAGCTTCACCATATTTGGATTCTCAAGTGTCAGAGGTGGTTCTCCTAAATAAGACAGATCAAGAATGGTTAAGCTTATAAGCTGCGCAATATATCTCCATAGGTATCTGCCCCATGAAACCAGCATTTGACAAATTAAGAGAAGTTAAGCTCTTCAAATCTTTGATTCTGGATGGAATAACAGGAGTGAAGTTGTTGAAAGCCAAAAGCAAATGCTTTGAGATATTGGAGACTGAAGAATTGTCAAGAGCACCATAGATTGATTCCTCACTCAAGTCCAGACCGACAACATGTCCGCCCTTATCCCAAGTTACGACTCTCCACTCACTGCAAGGAATGCTTTCATTCCAAAACACAAGTTTCTTGGAATCTGTAGCGTTGAAGACAGTGGACAGAATGCCCAGAAACCAGAGAGATGTTGACACTAAGATATGCCCAATAATAACAGAAAAAGAAGGAAAGCCATAAAAGTAATGATATTTTCATTGGACGTTGGAGTACACTGTGTAAAATATTTTGTGTCTCATGTATAAATAAATGTTATTTGATTTAATAAGAAAAGGGTAAAAGGGTAATTTGGTATGGGAGTTATTAAAGTCATAAAGAAGCGACTGTTGATAGGCACAATTGTTAAAAAGCAAAAGGCACATAAATTCAGAAAATGTTAATATAAAGAGTGTAAAGAGACCTTCAGAGTTTAACCGTAAAAGTTATATCTCATCCCTATCATAAAAAGATACAAGAAGTGAGAAGGTCTAAGACTCTGAGAAAATATTCTATCGCTAAAGATCTTCCGCAATTATGGAGAAAGGTTAGTATATGTTTAATTCCAGTAATGTGAAAGCATGATATTCTAAGATCATGTAGAGTTGTGTTCTTTTATGATAATCTCTGAGATAAAGAACACAGATTATGTCTTACACACTACACAGTGAGCTTAAGGCTCATACAAGTGAAAACTGAACCAGCGATCGAAGAGACTGGTGGTGGCTTCTGGGGGTTCAAGACCATGTACATGAATTATCAGGCCTGTGTGCTTTCAGCTTTTACCTATCCGAACAACTCAAAAAGTCCACGTCATATTGTTTGTCTGCTGCATATATAAGCATTCCACACGTTTTCGTGTTGATCATTTTGGCAGTGTGAGACTGTGTTGCTGCAATTTTAGAGCGTTCACAACCTCAAGTCCGCAGCGATTTTGAATGCATTCATATATAATTTTGATACTCAATAAGGCCTTTGTGAACAAAAGGTAAATATAAATGTCTTTTTTCCCCTTCATCTAGTTCTGGTATGTATTTTATTATTTTACAGCTATTACATAACAGTAACTGTTTTTGGCACAAAGTAAGTAATGGCAATACGCTTCGTTGCACCATGAGCGTAAGATTCTGAGACAAATTGCAGTTTTATATTTTATTAGGATGAAAGGTCTGAAAGACAGAAAACAGAATTGATATATATATGATCTCCATTATGTTTTTTCCCCTTAGTTTCGTGTGTATTTCAACATGAGAATTCAAGCTTAAATGATCATACCCACTCTTTTGGACCCGATTTCCAGATGAGAGGAGTTCGGCCGTACCGTCCAGATTTAATCTTCTTCTTTTCTTTTCTTTTTTTTTTTTTGTTTTTCTTTTTTTAAAAAATAATTTTAATGGATAAAGAATCTAAAATAAAAATAATCTATGAACTAATAATTTTTTTAAAAAATAATTTCTCATTTAAAAAAAAAAAAAATCTAAACGGCTCACTCCAGATGAGGAGGAAAACAATTCCCCCATTCTTTACCAACGACGCTAAGGAAAATAATAGTATGTCCTTTTTTTTTTTTTTTGCTCGGAATAGTATGTCCTTGACTTCTCCGGTTTTTTTCTTTTTAATAGATGTTTATACCGGTTGTTATTTTTTTTTCAGGAATGTCATTTTCTTCGATCTGTCCCTTTTTAATTTTGTCACTTATTAAAATTCCAAACTTAACCAAATGCTCCCTTCCCTCCTTAATATAAGATATATTTGCTTAATTTAATTACAATAAAAAAGTTAGTTAAATTAGTTAATATAATATTTATTTTCTAAAACACCATAGTAATTGTAAGCAAATAATCTGCATTTTTTGTATCATTCATGTACAATGATCTAATATATATACAAGTAAGAAAAGCCATAGTCTTAAAGGCTCATTAAGACTAATTATAGAGAATCCCTGAATTAAAGGGATTGATACATTAGAGGGATTGATAATCATATATTAATTTCCTATTTCCTAACACTCCCCCTCAAGTTGGAGCATATATATTAATTATATCCAACTTGTTACAAAGGTACTCAACCCGTGTCCCATTTAAAGCTTTCGTTAAAAGATCTGCTAACTGGTCATTTGATCGCACATGCCTTGTAGATATAACATTCTCTTTAATCTTGTCACGAATAAAGTGACAGTCGATTTCAATATGTTTTGTACGTTCATGGAACACGGAGTTTGATGTGATATGAAGTGTTGCTTTATTGTCACACCATAGGTTCGTAGGTAATGTCGTGCTAATGCTGATTTCTTTCATGAGTTGAAATACCCACACAATTTCTTGCGTTGATTGTGACATGGCTCTGTATTCTGCTTCTGCACTTGATTTTGACACAACCCCTTGTTTCTTACTTTTCCAAGATACCAAGTTTCCACCAACAAAAACACAGTAACCTGTAGTGGATCATCTTGTGGCCTTAGATCCTACATGATCCGCATCACAAAAACATTCAACTCTAGTGTGCCCATAATCTGAATAGAGAAGGCCATGACTTGGGAAACCTTTCAAATAGTACAAGATATGCTCCAATGCCTCCCACTGTGCCACTATTGGAGATGCCATGAATTGGCTAAGCGCTCTGATTGAGAAAGTTATGTCTGGTTGAGTTACTATCAGGTAATTCATCTTCCCAATGAGTCTTCTATACCTTTCCAGATATGTAAATGGTTTCAGTTTCTTTGGATCAATTTTCTTCTTTAAGTCATTAGGAAGTTCATCAAACATGCTCTCATTAAGATCCAAGAATGGATTCGGAATCATGGGAATGCTACTTGGTGCCGCTCCAAGCTTTCCAGTCTCCTATAACAGGTCAAGAACATACTTCCTCTGAGTCAAAAGGATGCCCTTCTTGCTTCTCAACACTTCAATACTAAGGAAGTACTTTAACGGGCCGAAGTCTTTTGTTTGAAAGTGGGAGTTAAGGAAGACTTTAAGCTCTGAGATTCCAGAGAAGAATCATGCTTGCATCAGACTGCTGATAGAACAAAGAATGATCACTCTTACTTTGGTTCAAACCAAACTTCTTGACCACACCACAAAACCTATCAAATCAGGCATAAGGACTTTGCTTTAAACCATACAATGACTTGCGAAGATAACATACTTTTCGATGCTCCCCCTGAGCAACAAACCCAGGTAGTTGCTCCATATATACTTCTTCAAGAATATCCCTATTTAAAAAGGCATTCTTAACATCCAACTGATGCAAATCCCAATTATAGGTGGCAGCCAAAGAGATAAGGAGACGGACGGATGTAAGCTTAGCCACAGGGGAGAAAGTCTCTGAATAATCAATGCCATAAGTTTGAGCATACCCTTTGGCAACAAGTCGAGCCTTCAACCGATCTAAGGATCCATCAGCTTTAGTTTTGACAACAAACACCCGTTTACAACCAATGACCTTCTTTCTAGGGGGTAAATCAACAAGAGTCCAGGTACCAGTCGTATCAAGGGCCATCATTTCTTCTTCCATCGCTGCACGCCAACTCGGATGAGCTAAAGCTTGATGAAGGGTAGTAGGGGGTAGATATGGACTTAAGAGTGGCCACAAGGGAATGGGAAACAAAAGACAATCGCTTATAGGAGACAAACGATGAGACAGGATAGGTATAATCAGCGTAGCACTTGGGAGGACAAGGAGGACGGGTACCTTTGCGGAGGGCGATAGGAAGGTCAACAGAGGGGTCATCAGTAAGAGCAGGGGGTGGAGTCTCAGGGATGGTAGGGTCAGGATCCATCGGCGAAGCAGGTACTGGCGAAGGCAAAATAGTAGCAACGTCTGCATCATCAAGAGGATCAGGAGCTGGAACAGCCGCCGAGACTAGTGAGAGAGGGACACGATAAACTAGAAGATCATTAGGCTCATCAATAACAGAAGAAGACTCAGGTAAGTGCGAAGACTGAAAGAAAGAAGAAGACTCATGAAAGGTCATATCAGTGGACACAAGATAATGACAAAGGTCAGGAGAGTAACATCGGTAACCTTTCTGGATTTGAGAATAACCAAGAAAAACACACCTTAATGACTTGGGGTCAAGTTTACTAACACTTGGACGGACATCTCGAACAAAGCAGACACAAAAATTTTAAGATCAGCAGGGAGCAACTTAGTGGCAGGAAACAAAACAGAGTATGGAATTGAACCACTGAGGATAGTCGAAGGCATGCGATTGATGAGAAAACAGGCAGTAGATACGGCATCAGCCCAAAATGATTTAGGGGCAAAAGAGTGAAACATGAGAGCTTGGGCAGTTTCTAAGAGATGACGGTTCTTTCTTTCAGCAACACCATTTTGGGCAGGGGTATCAACACATGAGGATTGGTGAAGAATGTCATGATTATGCATATAATCAATGAAGGGGGCGGAAAAATATTGTTTGGCATTATCACTTTGAAGAATTTTCACAGGAGTATTAAATTGTGTTTTAATTTCAGCATAGAAATAACGAAAATGAGTGAACAATTCCGAACGTTGTTTCATTAAGTAAAGCCAAGTAGTTCGAGAAAAATCATCAACAAAAGTGACAAAATATTGATAACCAGTCTAAGACACAACTGAATAAGGACCCCAAACATCATAATGAACTAATTCAAAGGGGGACGCAGCTCGTTTATTGACTCTAGGTCCTAAATGAACACGATGGTGTTTGGAAATTGACATGACTCACAATCAAAAGAAGACACAGATGAAAACTAAGGGTACAACCTTTTTAAGGAAGAAAGAGACACATGACCCAGACGACAATGAATTTCAAAGGGAGATGACCCACTAGAACAAGCAATAGAACGCGGTACCTGATCATCAAGGATGTAATGTCCACCGGATTCATAGCCTTTACCAATAACCTGCTTTGTCGAAAGATCCTGAATTAAACAATGGTCAGGGTATAGTGAGATAAAACAATTCAAATGACGAGTCAGTTTACTAGGAGACAAAAGATTAAATGTGAGATCAGGAACATTAAGTATGGAACATAGAGAAATGGATGGTGTTGGTAGGGCAGTTCCTGAACCAAGAACTCGGACCGGGGTACCATTGGCGATGAATATGGAGGATGGGTTGGCATAGGGGGCATACGAGGAAAATAAATGACGGTTACCTATCATGTGGTTGGTGGCACCAGAATCAATGACCCACTTCGTGGAAGTAGTAGCAAAGCCACAAGACAAAGTACCTGTAGCAAGTGCCCCAGCAGAGGATGAACCAAAATCAAACTGATCGGGTGTGTGAGCAAGATGAGAAAAGCCACGCTACTGATCACGTTGCAATTTTCGACAATTTTTTCTTGACATGGCCAGATTCCTTATAGTAATAGCAGATAAAACTACCAGAGGATGGAACAGTAGTGTCTTGTTTAGGCCCACAATGCCTGATATCTTTGTAGACATGGAAAGTATCTCAGATGTCTTAATTTCAGCCATGGACAAACAACCACATATTCACAATAACCAGATAATAAATACTGATGAATCACGAACAAGAATTATGGCCAGTACCCAAGTCAAATAGTACCAATAAACAATACAAAATAGTACTAATAAATAGTACCTGAACAGTACCAAAATAGGGACGAAACAGTACCTGAACAGTACCAAAACAGTGACAAATAGGAGTATAGGACCAAATGAGTGGCGAAACAGTACCTGAATAGTACCAAAAATGGGTCTGAACAATCCCGAAAATCATACGAACAGTGCCGAAATACAAAAAATAAGCCCTAAAATTCGTAAGGTTCTGATACCATGTAAGCAAATAATCTGTATTTCTTGTATCATTCATGTACAATGATCTAATATATATACAAGAAAGGAGAGCCATAGTCTTAAAGGCTCATTAAGGCTAATTATGGGGAATCCCTGAATTAAGGGGATTGATACATTAGGGGGATTGACAACTGAATTAGGGGGATTGATAATCATATATTGATTTCCTATTTCCTAACAATAATCTTTCATTAATGTTGTCCTTTCTTCTCCTCCTATATTGTTAAGGTAGCATGAATAAAAAAAATTGATAAATATGAAAACCATATCTTATATTTAAAATTAAGAAACTACCAAAATATGTCCTATATTAAATTAAGGATGAGTATTGATTGAGAAACAATTAAAACAAATGCATTCAAAGAAATAGTATGGAATAGATCTCATCCATGTACTAAATGGAACAGCGTCGTAGGAAGAAGGCAGCAATAATGATTTAAAGTTACTGGGGATTAGGAGGACTCAAGTAGGATAGTGATTAAGTGACTGTTTGGATTAACTTTGAAAATAACTTTTAAGATTTAATTGGGAAGGGTTTTATATTAACTTGTAAAAACTTAGATTTTAAGAGTTTCCAAATACGGTTAAAAAAAAAAAAGGCTTTTTGCACCGACCTATGCTGCTTCCAAGTCGTACATGGTGAAAAGCATCTGGGTTTCTGCCAGAATCATTGTGTCTATTCATTCAAGTCGGTGATAACCGCCATATTCATGTCATGAAGCAGCTTCAGTCACTAAGTAATCTATATTCGAATCTTCATGGTGAAGTTTGAGTTTTACAACAACATTGAAACTGTCTTTTGGGTCTGTTTTAGCAGAGCAGGGGTGCCTGTTGCGCCTTCATGATGCGATGCCTCCCTGTTGGCCGCAATTTTGAAACATTTCTTGAATGTTTTTTTCATGGTTTTTTTAACATTAAATTCTATATTAAATAAGTGAAAATTTGATATTCTTTAAGATTTTTCAAGATCTAAAACACTAAATGAAAAATAGACTAGACAAATTGGAATCTTAAAACTTTTAAAAATCGTAAAAAAAATTATTTCAATTTTTTTCCCTAAATATTCAAAATATCACTAATATTATTTTATGTAGAATCTAACGTTAAAAAAATTAAAAACATTTGGGAAGTGCCCAAAATTGAGGCCTAGCATGCACCCCCAGCCTTTTAGCAAGCTTGGGACCGCTTTTTTATCTTGCAATTTTTTATTGGAAACCAGATTTACCAATAGACAAATCATTCTTTTGGCGATCTGTTATTATTTGGATCCAAGATTTTGGTTTGCCCGTTGATACATTATTGCTCAGAGCCTGTTGCCAGTGGCGGAACCACCTTATGGCCAGCTGAGGCTAAGGCCCCAGCTGACTTTCTTTTATCTTATGTATTTATATATATGTATTATATAATATTTTATTTTGGCCAATAATTTGACCCCAGCTAAGTATTTTATTCTATGTATTTTACTCTTTTTAATAGGATAATATTATGTTGATTAGTGAAAATTTTGGGATAATAATTTTGACATAATTTTAAGTTTTTACAATAGATAACTATATATATGTAGAGAATAATTAATGACTAATTTTAATCAATTTGGATTTATTATTTGGTTGTCTTATGATTTTATAATGAATTTCTCTTTTAAGAAATAATTTATAAGTTTATATATTTGCTTAGCTGAAATTTAATTAGATCTTTATGTTTTTTTAAAATATTTTTTGGGGTTCATATTATATTTATTTTATTTTCTCTAATTATTTTGTTTTGAGGTAGGTGGAATATGTATTTAAGTGTTAATTTTATTAAATTTCATTATATATATTATTAATATGATTGTATTTGTAATATCTTTATGATAATATTTGGTTCATTACTCATTGAGTTATATAAGGAAAGTAAAATTCTTATTTGAGATACTTATTGAAAATGTTATCATCTTATATTTTATTTTGATTTATAATTGTTGGTTATTATTTATTTGTATTTTTAATGTCATATAATATTATTTAATAAATAGTTTAACATATTTATTTTTTGGCATGGACTAAAATAATTTTCTAGTTCCGTCAGTGCCTGTTGCTAAAATACTTGGAAACTCCATTGGAAAACGAACTTGCTCTGTTTCATAAACAGGGGTCGCTAGCTAGTTACAGATCGAAGAGAGTATTAGAGTAACTAATATCAGTTGATCAGCAGTCTTTGTTATGAGTTTGTTCCATGATCTGGTTGAGTAAAGTTTACACGTCAGCACTCTCCTTCGTCTAAGCCTCTGGCTATAACAACAAGTGTAGGCATCTTGAATCATCCACTCTTCTAAGTGATTCAAAGAGGCGTGTCTAGTTTATGATATTGTGTATGGAGGCGTTATGGTTTTATATGGTTCTTTTCTAGTTTATTGACCTATTTTCTCCAAATGATATGTACTTTTACTTGCTATATCATGTTACTTTAATGTGAAATTTCTTTTTCACTAAAAAAATCTATAAAATTAAATACTTATCTCTACATTGAACCACGTTAGTATTGTCACCAGTAAGAAGAGTTTGCTGAGTTTTTTGGTCCATTTTGAGTGCAGTGGCATTTTGATTTTTTGATCTTTTTATTTTTTGTAAACGATGTCAACCTTTGCTTCAATTTTCTCCACTCATCACTCTTTTCACAAAACTAATGTTCTATTAATTCGCAATGTTCCTGACTTTACTATACCAAAGGCCGTTTGGATTAGCAATAATATAAGTGTGTTTTTTTCTTTCTTTTTCAATCTGACTTTTGCAAACTTAAGATAGGATAAAAGCCATATTATAAATGTGATTTATGTTTAACTTTATAGTGGCCAGTAGAAGCCCATTGTACAGTGAAAAACAAATCTTACTGGCTTCTTCTTAAAAGTAGCTTTTGACATAAAAACACATTCAAAAAAAATGACAACACAAACATATCAAAAACTCCTATTGTGCATTTTCCTTTCCTACCGTGTTTTTCCAGCTTCCACCGCCTTCCAAACATACCTTTAGTTGTATAAACATTTTCATTTTATGTGTAATTGATCTTTATATTAAAAAAAAAAGAAAAATAAATCTAATTAAATAGGAATTAATAAGATTTCTCAGTCCTCAATATCACAACTTACACCATTATAGATTTATAAAGTTGATACAGATATATGAGTTCATTTTAGAATATATGTTGAAGGTAGCACAATATCAATATCATCATTCAATGAAGTATTAGAAAACAGACAAATCAATAATTCCAACTTAATAAATCAGGTACAACACAGAATACGCAGAAATATACGACTCATGTATCTCATCAAAACACCAAATATGTCAACTGTATTAAATTCAAGTGATTACAACATAAAACTCACATTTCATGATCTTCATTATTTGCCTCCTATTGATCAAGTTGCCCATATATATTTAGATATGCACTCCAGATGATTAACTTCATCTGAAATTTACGACAATAAAAACAATTACATAGTTAATACCATTGGAAATTGATAAAAAAAGCCTTCAAAGAAAATCAGAAACCTGGGCCAATAGTGCTAAGAAATATCCCTAAAATACACTCACACACACACTTATAGCTTACATATAACAATGGGAGCCAGCCAAAGAAGTAATGCGTGAACAGATTTTTAATTATAAAATAAAAGAAAATTTTCTGAAAATACATCCTCACAACTTTCTCTTTAAGTAATGCATACATAATTCGAAATTCTTGAACTATACATACAATTTAAAGGAAAAAAAAGATATAAATAGAATGTTACCAAGTTAAGCTCCAACAGGCATATGCGTTTATATCTTTGCTTAAAGCGTTTACCATATATTAAATATGTTATGTTCTTATGAGATCTTCAAAATTTTAACACGACTTCATTTGCATACATTTCAAAATTATCTGATATCATCGCGTCAATATGTTCAGTCGTTTGAACCGATTAGTTAGGAATTAAAAGAAGAAGACTAGAATAAAAAAGGGAGAATTTAAATAAAAAATGTGACTTAATAGACAATTATATGGTTGGATAAATGGATGTATATGTGTGTGTGCAATTTTAAAAACTAAAGGAAGGTTTATGTTACACAACTTCTCTTATTAAAAAGGGTAGACGGTAATAACAAATCGAGACTATATAGTCTATAAATGGGATCAAATGTGTGACATTTTATTTAAGGGACTATTATGCCGCTAAGTTGTAATAAGTTCATGAGCTGTTATGCAATTTATTTATTTATTTTGGCAAAGAATTCTATAAGTTTTTGAGATAGATGAGAAATTTGTATAATTAAGATGAAATATAGAATATTTCAGTGTACTTGACTTTAAAAAAAAAAAAATCTTCACCGTCTCTCTCTCATGCACACACGTGAGCATAAATATAATATATTATAAACAAAACATGCACTGACATTTCCAACAACCGAAGAAAATAAAAGCCAACACACAAGATAAAATCAAGCAAGTTTATAAAATAACACCAGAAACATGTAACAATGAATGTTCATACAAGGTTTACCTCATTTGATAGAGAGTGTGCGTGGTTAATTAGTATGTTGAACAAATCCCATTCCCTATTGACTCCAACGTAGAACTGTGATCCATTGCCCCTCATGTCTTTGATAATCAACATATATTTGAGGAAAGATGCTACAGAGAATGGAGTCCACACATCTCCAGTATCTTATCGTCCACCGCCTCCAGAAGAAAAGAGGCCCAATAATAATTCCTAAGCCGAAAATCACTCCCAATTCCAAACCTTTGATAAACTCAAAATCAATTGCGCCGTTATTGGCAGATGTTGGTGGTGGCATAGGCCCATTCTTTGGACTTTGGGTCAAAGGTGGTCCATAAAGAGCATCATTGCCTTGGAAGGAAGATGCCTCAAATGATTGAAGCTGTGTACCTGTAGGGATCTTTCCCACCAAATGATTATAGGACAAGTTCACAAATGAAAGGAAAGATAAACTTGCAAGTTGTGATGGAATCTCTCCTGTCAAAGAGTTGCTTGATAGGTCCAAGGACTCAAGCTGTTGCAATTTCCATATGGATGATGGAATGTGGCCTGATGATAGGGGCGACTTCGACAAGTGTCTCGGTCGTTACAAGTAATAAAGTAGTGAGAAAATATCGTTCCACGAGAAATAGTATTCAATCACTAATCCGCTATATTCGCTTTAGTTGAGTAAATTGCGTAAAAGGGATGAATTGTGACCAATCAAGAATTTCAAGAATTCAAAGAAAAATTAAGAACTCAAGATCAGGAATCTCAAGAAGATGTTTAGAAAAGACAATTAATCAAGAAAAGCGCAGCTAGGGCTCAGAATCCCCCTATGCTCATTTAAGTATTTGAATTGAAATCCTAATTGATTTTGATTCCCAAATTGACGATCAATTCTCTAAACTTAGACTAAGTCTCAATTTCTTGATGCTACCTTAGTCCGTCTATCTTTAAAAACACCCTAATGTCTTAGTATTGCTTAAAAAGATCAAATCTTTAAACCAGAATTATAAGATCGCATAGATTCGTAAGCCTATGTCTAGGTCATGCAATTCTATGATGAATTAACAGGTTCCGATTAAATGCACCAACATCTCTATTGTCATACATCAACCTATGAACAATCTTAAAGGTGATCAATCTTCAAGAAAGCATTAAGCACAGGAAATTCATTCAATAAAGGAAATCAAGATTCAATCAAGAATTCGAGCAAATACGATAAACTTGCATAGGGTTCATCCTAGCTCTAACTACAAAAAGGAAATTAGCCAAGCATGGCTAAATCAACAAATTAAAGAAGAAAAGATGAAGATAGAATAGGTCTTCGATGATTGGGGAAGGTTGATCTCCACAGTGAAACTTTGATCCTCTTTTCCCAGTGCCGTCAAGTTCTTTCTTGTGCCAGGAGTTCAAGAAGGTCAAGAAGGTATCTTTCTTTGCTAGGGTTTCTTATTTTTATATTCTAGGGCCCCTTGGATTTCAAAAACATTAAAGAAAATAAATTTTCTTTCTTTTTTCAGGCCCTAAAATAAGAAAAATAATATTTTCACAATTCTGGCATCCTGGGCGCCAAACCCTTTCTTGCAAGACAGAGAGTTGGCGCCCCGAGCGCCAAATTTGCACTGGTTGGCGCCCCGGACGCCAACTTTAAAATCCAGGCTGAGAGTTGGCGCCCTGGGCGCCAACTCCAAAAGGGGTCCAAATAGTTGGCACTTTGGGCGCCAACTTTGCTTCCTTCGTGGCTTCTCTTTTCGCATTTCTTTAGCTCTTCAATTTAGCTTTTCTTGTGAATAAAAACCTGCAAAACACACAAGCATACTAGTGAGGGCACATCTGACATCGAATCCATATTTTTTACTTATTATTCCTAAGCTTTTTAATTATGTTAAACCAAGTTTAGCTCAATTTGTGCCTTAAAAACATGGTAGATTTACCGCTTATCACCTGACAGATTATTATTTGACAGGTTGAGCACATGGAGTGCTGTAAAATCCATCATCTCTTCTAGTATTGGCCCTTCAATACGATTTGATGAGAAGTCAATGGACGTGAATACAGTTAGAATTTTTGTTAAAGTCATTTCTCGACCTTTCATAGTAACTATCACTCGATCATGATAATTTAATTGAATAAATCCAAAGTTAAAGTAGATTTGATTTGCCTTTGACGTTGTTCGATTTTTATCAAGCATCATTGCCTTCCAAGTCGAAAAACATTCTCCTGGCAGCTTCCCATTAAAATTGTTGAAAGCAAGATCAACAATTTGAAGCATATTCCAAATCATTCTCGTCATATTCAGACACCCAATATGACCATGAAAGTTGTTTCTCCGCAAAACCATGACCTGGAGTGTAGGTATTGTCTTCAAGAAGCACGGAAACTCATCAGTAATCTTGTTATTTCCAATGTCTAACACCTCTAATGTGGTGCAATGGGATAGTGACTTTGGAATTGGCCCTTGTAAATTATTATTACTAAGGTCGAGAGTTGTTAAAGCACATGAAGCTTTAAAAGTATCAGGAACATTGCCACTGAGATTGTTTTTTCCTAAATTTAATACCCCAATAGACTGACTTATCGCAAGACAATATGGAATTCCCCCACTAAAGTTGTTGTAGGAAAGATCAAGCACTTGAAGATTTGGAGCATTATAACATATGGAAGCAGGGATTCTTCCATAAATATTATTGTGTGATAAAGAAAGAAAAAATGTGTAAGACAGATAGTTACCAATGTCAGAGGGAATAACATAGCTGAATTTGTTGTATGAAAAATCCAAATAAGAGGCGAATGGAGGAAATATCGGAAGTGTGCCTTGGAGGCAATTGCATTGTAGGTCAAGCACAGACAAATTATTAGTTTGTGGGGTTCTTTCTATCTCCCTCATTGAATTGTGAGAAAGATTCAATTTATCAAGATAGCCAAGTTCCCAAATCCACTTGGGTATTTTTCCTGCAATTATGTTGTTTGAGAGGTCTAGATAGGTTAATCTGGACATATTTCTCAAGAAACCTGGGAATTGTCTCAAATTGCAAGATGCCAACTTCAAACTAGTCATGTTGGGAAAGGACAACCGGTTTGCATTCCTAACATTTGCATCAATAGACAAGTTGTTGTTTGAAAGATCTAATATGGTCAGATTTCGAAATCTCTCAAACTTATCCAGGCATAGTGCGCCACTGAATTTGTTCGAAGATAGTTGGAGGACCTTAAGCCCTTTGAGATCAAAAATAAATTCAGGAATAGGTCATCTTAAATAGTTACTACTTAAGTCAAGAACTTGTAATGTGGAGGAAGGGACATTTTTTATTGCATCGAACTTTGAGAGAGGTGTTTGTCGGACAAATGTACACATTTTAGTAAAGGAAGCAAAAAAAGAGACATAGGAATGCTCCCATTGAGGAAATTGTTCTGCAAATTGATGTTGACTAGCTTTTCAAGGCCTTTGAAATGAGCTTATGCAACTCCACCATTTAATTTATTATAAGATAAATCTATGTGAGCAAGTTTCCTGGCCATACCAAATGTTGGGATTGTACCTGTGAAGTTATTAGATGACAAATCTAAGTAAGTGAGCTCAGTAAAATTTGACATTGAATCTGGCAGTGTTCCATTAAATTGGCATGTAGATATTTCTAATCTAGACAACTGCCATAAGTTGCTTATGGAACCTGGTAACGCTCCTGAGAAACTTGTCATGCTTAAAATCAATGTCTTGAGAGATTTATTCTGTGGGAAGTATGGGAGGGAACCTTGAAGACCATGATTATATGACAGATCAAGAGAAGTGAGTGATTGTAGTTGGAAGATCTTATTTGCAAACCGACCAATCAAATTACAAGAATAGAGATCCAGATCAGTCAAATTTGAGAATTTAGCAAAAAAGCTAGGCACTGTGGTTGACAAATTGTTCTGATACAAACGAATTATAGAGATATTTTGAAGCTTTTTTAGTGAGGAATGGATGGGGCCTGACAAGTTGCAACTTGACATGCTTAGTACCTGTAGATGAGGTAGAAAAGACGACAAAGCATGACCCCATTCATTTCCATTTAGTGCTATATTAATGCCATCTAGATATAGTTCTCTGACTTCACTGAGAGTTTGAACAAGCTTCTCCAGATTTGGATTCTCAAGTTTCAATGTTAATTCCGTAAAATTATAAGTAGACAGATCAAGAATGGTTAACCTTGTGAGCTGAGCAATCTCCATTGGTATCTGGTCCACAAAGCGAGCACTTGACAAATTCAAAGAAGTTAAGTTCTTCAAATCTCTGATGCTAGATGGAATTGCAGAACTGAAGTTGTTGAAAGCCAAATTCAAATGCCTGAGATGCTGGAGATTGAACAGAGTACTAGAATTGTCAAGTTCACCAGATATTGATTCCTCACTTAGGTCAAGACCAGCAACATGTCCCTCCTCATCCCAATTTACGCCTCTCCACTCAATGCAAGGAACGCTTTCATTCCAACCCACATGTTTGATGGAATCAATAGGGTTGAATCTGAGGTTTTTCTTCAACTGAAGTAACAAAACTTTCTGGTCTTGAAGACAGTGAACAGAATACCCAGAAACCAGAGAGAAGTTGAAACTAAGACATGCCCAGTAATAACAGAAAAGGAAGGGAAGCAATAAAAGTAATGATATTCTCATTGGATTTGGAGTGTACTGTGAGAAAGACTGATAGAACTGAAGACTGGAGCAGTAAAGAAACAAATGGTGGCTACAGGGAGTTCAAAACCATGAACATGAACTCTCAGAAAAATGAGAGGGCAAAAGAAAGACGCTGAGAAGAAAAGGCACAGAGAGGCTGATTCAGTGGCCTGCTGTAATAAAAGGAGGGGAAGGTCGTATTCCCTTTAGGAGAATAGTGAGGCAGCGTCAGAGTAAACTCAAAAAAGCCCAAGTCTTTGTTTTTTGGCAAATAATGTTTATAAAGTTCGAAGAAAATGCAGAAAAAATTAGCTATGTCTCAATTGAAGACAACTGGCTGCTGCAAAAGCATTCCACGCGTTTCCGTGTCGAACTTTTTGGCTGCTTGTGACGTGTTGTTTGCTTGTTGCAATCCTAGAGCATTCACAGCGTTTTGAGAAATGCAATCATGGAGTGATTGAAGTTGTACTTCTGACCAATGTCTTTGTTTTTTTGCCAACTCTTTTATAGTAATTTTTTTGCTCTTTAACCGTAATTTTTAAAATAAAAAGCCTGTTTTGGCAATTTCATAATACGCTTGTTGCTCAATGAACACAATCAGAATGTGTGACACATTTTTCACCATTTTTTTAGTTGACATTTTTGTTAAATGGTTAACGTTAGTTTCCTTAATGGGGTATTCCCCCCCCCCCCCTTTTTTAAGCTGCACTATTTTGAATACTTCATATGTTTGATGCCTCTAGTAGAATAATTTATAAGCATATTTGCATCATAACTATTCATGATGTTATTGCTATGCCTTGACCCTAAGACCTTTTGCTGAAAAAAAGAAGAAATAAAGATGGCTTTGAATAAAACTAAAATATTTGGGTACAATAATTGAATTTGAATGCAGATATATGGTTAGTTCATTTCCAAAAAATATGTTGGAGGTATTATACCATCCACAACATCATCACTCAATGAAATACTATCAGAAAAACTAGAGTCGGGAAATCAGTGGGCCGGCCCTTTATCCTTCAAATGTTGGGCTTGAAAATTAGAGGAACTAAATTAAATAAGCCCTGTAAGGCCGGCCCTGTAGGACCTCGAGCTTAAAAGGGTTAGCCCTGCAGGGCCTCAGGCCAGCCGTATAGGCCCTTTTAATGAATGTGTTCATAATGTAAAAGAAAAAATTCATGATATTCTTATTCATGAAACAGAGTATACTACTCAAATTGAAGCACAATTAAATGTCTTTGAAATAGATGGTAGTGGCAAAGATGATGACAATGATAGTCATCGTATTAATATTGCTTAGTGGTATGTTTCTTATGTTTTAGGTAAGTTATTTTTGAACAATAGTTTGTTTTTTATTATGAATTAATTATTTGTTAGATGATTTGTGTTGTTTGGATATTAATATTGACAAAATTTATTTGATAAATTAGAATTTTAATTGTTGTAATTTACTAATTATTTCTTTGGAAAAAACGGAGAAAAAATAGATAAAATCTGGAATAATAATTTCCAGGCCCTGTAGGGCCAGCCCTGACTCTGGTGCTCTTAGGTCGGCTTTAGAAAAACAAATGTTTTTCTTACTCCAGGTCTTGTAAGGCCGACCCTAACCCTTCAAGGGCTAACCCTGTAAGGTCAGGCCAATCCTAATTCCCAGCTCTACAAAAAACTGACATTTCACTAACACCGGCTAATTAATAGTTTAGGTATAATATTACATATTCATAGAAAATAAATATGATTCATATATCTCATTACCAAAAGCATCAAACATGTGATCGACTGTATTAAATTCAAATATTGCAACATATATGAATTCACATTCATGATCTTCATTTGTCTCCCTCATTGATCAAGCTGCCCATATTTGGATATGCCACGCACTCCAGATTATTAACTTCATCTAAAATTTACTACAATAAAAACAATTACATAATTAATACCATTGAAAAATACTCGGGAACAACGAGGATAAATAATAATAACAACCTTCAAAGAAAATCAGAAACCTGTACCAGTACCACTATTAAGTTTGGACTACTATTCACACTTTATTTTTAGTAATAAAAAAAAAAATCCCTTACATATAGCTTTTCTCTATAGGAAGCAGGTTCAATTCTTGCGAGAGAACACAAACATGCTTATATATTTATTTCTTCCCGTGATTAATATAAAATTCAGTTCAATTTTTTTTAGAGAGATTAAGAAAATTAAATAAATTAGTTAATCATAACATATATCGTGTACCATTCGATTATATAACATCATTTCATAAGTCAGAAAAATTAGTTTAGTTAAAAAAAAAGATAAATATCAATATTTTAAATTATTTCTCTATTCCTAAATATAAGACAAAGTTAACTTTTTTTAAAGATATTAAGAACGTTAATTAAATTACCTTAAAATATTTATATTTATCATTTTTTTTCCAAATTATTTTGTCTAACTTATAAACTGATATATAATCTAATTATACACAACATATGATTGTTAGCTCCAAATATTTTGATGATATCAATCTCAAAGTTTAAGGTTTTGAATAAGTATCTCAGTCACAATTCTTGAGTATGCAAAGATAATTCTCGAAAATGGTATGAAAAACTCAAACAATCAAAATTATGTTATACCTGTAATTCTTGAGAATGAGATTATAATTCCCGAGTATTAGCGAGATCATTCACCCATTATGTTATAACAATAACTCTTGAGTATGACTTCATGACTCTTGAGAATGAGTGTATAATTCTCGAGAATGAGTTAACATTCTTGAGTACTAGCGAGAACCTTCAGAATCCAACTCTCATGCAATTCTCAAGTACTAGTGAATAATTTTAGAGAATGGTAATATGATTCTTAAGAATTGGAAAGACATTGTCAAGTATGCCAGGTCTTAATCCCTTACATTCTTTTCTAGATATATGACTAATTCTCGAGTATATGAATAGGAATTCTCGAGGATGCTTGAATGGTTAAATGCTTACATGCTTGCATAATACACTATAATTTTCAAGTATGCACATGATAATTCTCGAGTATCATCAAGATACACACACACTAGAAAGCACATGTTCAATGATTCTTGAAAATGTATGAATAATTCTTGAGTATACTTTTGTTAAATATATACTTTGCTCTTGATGCACCATTGATTATCTTTAAAAATATATGGGTAATTATCGAACTTTAGTTAAACATCTTTAAACTCACATGTATCATATTTAATCATTTTTCTTGATTGAGTTTCAGTTTATTAACATCGCTGAAATTGAAGTTGAGCAAAAAGCAATCCAACGTGGCAGACACATTTGATGCTACTCATAAAAACAAAGCAATAATTGGAATTAGCTTTTGCAGCAGACAAAATTATTCCTACGAGACATACTTATTCCGGCTAACATTTTGAGTCACATTTTGCACAAGTACAAACAACGGCCAACACATTTAATGAAAGCGGTGAATACATTTAATAAAGCAACAGTCGATTTGGCTCAACAAAAAACAACTGTGACCAAAGGAAATTCAAATAGTCACAACAACTATGTTCAAATTCTTCGCAACGGCATTAATGGCGAACAATATAAAAGTTCAAGTATTCAATTTTGTCATCTACCGAAACTTGCACATTCAACTCTTTATTATTGTGATAAAGTGTTTCAATATTTATTGCTCTTCAGTGTTCATTTATCATCTACTCGTGATAAGTTATTAAACATTCATATTACTTTCTGTTTGCAGCTTAAAGTTGTGAAACCTTAAGTTGTGAGTGTACGATTGCAATGAGTAGAAGGGAGTGAGTCCAAGAGTGAAAGGATCATCCTTAGTTGTATTCATATTTTGAAAAGTTAGTGGAACTCTTAAGGTGTGTTTGGGGACTAAATATAGGTCAAAGTATTAAACCGAACCAGTATAAATTGTCGTGTTCATTTTCTTTCTCGCAAGCTTTGCGAAAAGATTTTGAAATCACCTATTTACCCCCCTCTAGGTGATATTACATATTCAATGATATGATTAAATAACTTATTTAGCTTCCTTGACATTTCTCAAAAAAATAAATAAATTCAATTATGTCTTATAATGAGGACCCAAGAAAGTAATTTATTGAGTTTTTTTAATCTTTCCATAAAAAATAAACTGAGTCTTATATTAAAAATTGAAGGTTGTATTAAATAAAATAAAATTTATAAAATACATCTTGACAACTTTCTGTTAAAAATTCATACATAATTCGAAGTTCATAAACTATAGCTTGAATCGAAAGGCAAAAAATATATAAATATAATATTTACCAAGTTGAGCTCCAATATATGAGCTTATATCTTAATCTTAGATTAAATCGTATACGACATATTAAGTTATTAACATATGTTCTTGTGAGATCTTCAATTAAAAAATTGATTTAATTTGCATAATACTCAAAATTATATATGATATAATCTCATTATTACGTTCCGGCCTTCTTAATCACAAAGATACAAAGCCTTATGTAAGATAAAAATGTTGAGAATTACATGAATAAAAACCAACACAAAATAAAGGTTACCAAATAACACCATAAAAATGTAAATTACATGGTTAGATTATTAAATGGAAATATAATCTTAAAAATAAAAAAGGGAGTTTATGTTATACAACCTCTTTTATCAAAGAAGGCATAAAATGGGCAATGATGACTTAAGACTGATGTTCTTTTATCAAAGATTCTATGATGTTGGAGAACACGCGGAAGCTTTCATGGTCATAAATTACAAGTTTTATTGGAAGTTATGCAATTTTTTATTTCAAGAAAGATTTGCATAAGTTTTAAAGATAGATAAGAAATTTATATAATTAAGATAAAATACAGAATACTTCAGTGTATTTTACTAAAAAAATCAATTCTGCAAGTAATTAAGGGTCTGTTTTTTTTCACAACAGTTTTATTAAAATTATTTTTAAAACAAGTTTTGAAAAAAAAAATCTATTTAAATAATATGTTTTAAAGTGATGTGGTGGCGGCCTTCACCGACGATGACATGATAGTGGTACATAGTTGCTAGTAGTATATTATCAATCGTGATTAACTAACTGCGTCAAAAAGTAAAAAATAAAAACAAGAAAACACATAAAAATTTTATTTATTTATTTAGTTGTTAAAAAAAATTATTGAATTTTTTTTAGTTTTTAGTTTTTTTTAAATTTTTTTAAAATAAAATTAAACAAGCCTAAGACACTACAAAATTGATTAGATTTTATCACAGTTAACTACACACTTATATGAACATATTACTATAAGATAATGAAAAATCTTCACCGTCTGAAAAATCTTCATTATTTGTCTCCCTTATTGATCAAGTTGTCCATACATATTTAGATATGCCACTCCAGATGATTAACTTCATCTGAAATTTACGACAATAAAAACAATTAAATAGTTAATTCCATTGGAAATTACTTATTAACAACGAGGATAATTATTAATAAAAAAAAGACCAGAATCAAAAAGGGGGTTATTTAAATAAAAAATGTGACTTAATAGACAATTATATGGTTGGATAAATAGGTGTATATGTGTGTGTGTGCAATTTTAAAAATTAAAGGAAGATTTATGTGACACAACCTCTCTCATTAAAAAGGGCTGACGGTAATAACAGATCGAAACTATATAATCTATGAATGGGATCGAATATGTGTCATTTAATTTAGAGGGACTATTATGCTAAGTTATAATAAGTTCATTGGCTGTTATACAATTTTAAAAAAAAAATTGGGAAAAATCCTATAAGTTTTTGAGATAGATGAGAGATTTTTGTAATTAAGATGAAATATAGAAGGGTTAAGGTGCAAAAATATATATGTGTTTTATCCTAAGAAGTGTCCAATACCAAGTATTTGTTTAAGTGTAAAAGTATATATATGATTACAAATTATATACAAAAATATCGTTTGACCGTTAAGTTTAACTTTTTTTATTTTTAAAGATGTAAAAATACACATTTGTTTTGGCAAAAAGAACATCTAACACCAAGTGTTTTTTTTTTAATTTAATAATTTTATTTCAATTAAAGGAAAATTATTATTTCTCTAATTATAATTTCTAGGAGGCCAAGTTTTTTCTTTTGATTTATCATTTTGGAAAGGAGGATATATTCAATGGGTAAAAACTGTAAAAAAAATTATTTCCATAATTTAGTTTAGTTTTTTGATAAAAAAAAATCCTTATTGAATTTTCTAATTAATAATTGATAAATGAGTATTTATAAATCAACTTTATAACTATAAGTCTATAACATTCCTTTATTTACTTTCATTCATCATATAAATAAAAATAACTCATTTAGAGGTCCAAACATTTATATTGCATATTCTTAATGCAATAAGAATTAAATAATATTGTGCCAACGCTTTAGTAGCGTAGTGGCATAGGAGCTTGACTCCTCTCCCCCATGTTCAGGGTTCAAACCCTGCCCCCCTCTCCTGCTATGTGTATAAAAAAAAAAAGAATTAAATAATATTGTATACATGTGCTTATAGGGATAAAAATTAAATAACATTGTATACATGTGCTAAGTTATAATAAGTTCATGTGCATAATCTTCAGGCCCACATAATCCTTGATTATCAATGAAAGAAGTTGCATCAAATGATTGAAGCTGTGTATCTATAGGGATCTTTCCCACCAAATGATTGTGGGGTAGGTTCAAATATGAAAGGAAAGACAAATTTGCAAGTTGTGATGGAATCTCTCCGGTTAAAGAGTTGTCCGACAGGTCCAAGGACTCAAGCTGTTGCAATTTCCACATGGATGATTGGATTTGGCCAGTGAGATTATTATTTGACAAGTTAAGCCCAATAAGTGTTGTAAAACCCATCATCTCTTGTGGTATTGACCCTTCAACACGATTGGATGAGAAATCAATGAACGTGAATACAGTTAGAATGTTGGTTAAGGTCAATTTCCTGACCTTTAATAGTAATTATCACTCGATCCTAATAATTCAATTGGCTAAATTCAAAGAAGTTAAAGTCGATCTGATTTGCCTTTGATGTTGTTTGATTTTTATCAAGCATCATTGCCTTCAGAGTCAGAAAACATTCTCTTGGTAGCATCCCACTAAAATTGTTGAAAGCTAGATCAAGAATTTGAAGCATCTTCCAAATGATTCTCTTCATATATGGACACCCAATAGGACCATAGAAATTGTTTCTTCGCAAAACCATGACCCGGAGTGTAGGTATTGTCTTCAACAAGCATAGAAACTCCTCATTTATCTTGTTTCCAATGTCCAACACCTCTAATGTGGTGCAATAGGATAAAGACTTTTGAATTGGCCCTTGTAAATTATTACTACTAAGAGCAAGAGTCCTTAAAATACATGAAGCTTGAAAAGTATCAAGAATATTGACACTAAGATTATTTTTTCCCTAAATTCAATACCCCAAGAGTCTCACTTTTTGCTAGCCAATGCGGAATCACTCCACTGAAATTGTTGTTGAAGAGATGAAGCACTTGAAGATATGAAGCATTGCAGATGGAATCAAGGATTCTTTCAACAAGGGCATTGTGCTATAGAGAAATAAAACTTGTAAAAGACATATAGTTATCATTATCAGGGGAATAACATAGATGAATTTATTGTATGAAAAATCCAAATAAAAGGAAAATGGAGGACATGCCGGAAGTATGCCTTGGAGGCAGTTGTCATGTAGGTCAATCATACACAAATATTAGAGATAAAAGTTTGAGGGGTTCTTTCTATTTGCTTGATTGAATTGTGAGAAAGATGTAATTGACCAAGATAGCCAAGTTCCCAAATCCACTTGGGTATTTTTCTTGCAATTTTGTTGTTTGAGAGGTCTAGATAGGTTAATCTGGACATATTTCTCAAGAAACCTGGGAATTGTCCCAAATTGCAAGATGCCAACATCAAGCTAGTCATGTTGGGAAAGGATAGGCAGTTTACATTCTTAACATTCACATCAATAGACAAGTTATTGTTTGAAAGACTTAATGTAGTCAAATTTTGAAGTCTCTCAAATTTATCAAGCCGTAGTGTGCCAATGAATTTGTTTGAAGACATTTGGAGGACCTTAAGCCCTTTGAGATCAAAAATAAATTCAGGAATAGGTCCTCTTAAATAGTTACTACTTAAGTTAAGAACTTGTAATGTGGAGGAAGGGGAATTTGTAATTGCACCCAATTGACTTTGAGAAAGGTGATTGTTGGACAATTGTATACTTTGTAGCAATGGGAGCCAAAAAAGAACCATAGGAATGCTCCCACCGAGAAATTGTTCTGCAAATTGATTTTGACTAGCTTTTCAAGGCCTTTGAAATGAGTTGATGCAACTCCACCATTTAATTTATTATGACATAAATCTATGTGAGTAAGTTTCCTAGCCATATCAAATGTTGGGATTGTACCAATGAAGTTATTAGATGACAAATCTATGTAAGTGAGTTCAGTAAGTTTTGACATTGAATCTAGAAGTGTTCCATTAAATTGGCATCTAGATATTTCTAATCTAGACAGCTTTTGTAAGTTGCATATGGAACACTATAATGCTCCTGAGAAATTTGTCATGCTTAGAATCAATGTCTTAAGAGATCCATTCCGTGGGAAGTATAGTAGGGAACCTTGAAGACCATGATTATATGACAAATCAAGAGAAGTGAGTCACTGTAGCAAGAAGATCTTATTTGCAAACCAACCTCTCAAATTACAGGAATTGAGATCCAGATTAGTCAGATTTGAGAATTTAGCTAAGAAAGCTAGGCACTGTAGCTAACAAATTGTTATCATCCATACAAATTATAGAGATATTTTAAAGCTTTTTTACTGAGGAATGGATGGGACCTGACAATTAGTTGCAACTTAACATGCTTAGTACTTGTAGATGAGGAAGAAAAGAGGACAAAGCATAACCCCATTCATTTCCATTGAATGTTATATTAATGTCATCTAGATATAGTTCTCTGACTTCACTGAGAGTTTGAATAAGCTTCTCCGGATTTGGATTCTCAAGTTTCAATGCTGATTCTGCTAAATAATAAGAAGTAGATAGATCAAGAATGGTTAACCTTGTGAACTAAGCAATCTCCATTGGTATCTGGTCCACAAAGCGAGCACTTGACAAATTCAAAGAAGTTAAGTTCTTCAAATCTCTGATGTTAGATGGAATTGCAGAATTGAAGTTGTTGAAAGCCAAATTCAAATGCGTGAGATACTAGAGACTGAACAGAGTACCCGAATTGTCAAGTCACCAGATATTGATTCCTCACTCAGGTCAAGAATAGCAACATATCCCTCCTCATCCCAACTTACGCCTCTCCACTCACTGCAAGGAACGCTTTCATTCCAACACACGAATTTGATGGAATCAATAGGGTTGAATTTGAGGTTTTTCTTCAGATGAAGTAGCAAAAGTTTCTGGTCTTGAAGACAGTGGACAGGATGCCCAGACCAGGGAGACGCTGAAACTGAGGCACGCCCAATAATAACAGAAAAGGAAGTAAAGCCATAAAAGGAATGATATTTTCATTGGACGTTGGAGTATACTGTGCTTAATAAGACTCATACAACTGAAGACTGAAGCAACGATGAAACCAGTGGTGGCTTATGGATTCAAGACCATGAAACATGAACTCTCAGAGGGCCTGTGTTTTGAGTTTTCACCTGTCCAAAAAATGAGCAGGGTCAGGCTTAAGGGAGTTCAAAACCATCAGCATATGAACTCTCAGAGGGCCTGTGATTTGAGTCGACTCAAGAAGTCTAAGTCATTGTTCGATTTTTTGGTCAAGAGATAACACATTCGCACATTCTCCTTGCCGTATCCCACATTTTGCGCCAAAAAAATGAGAAGGAGAACCCTTCAACGATACTTGATCAGATGCAGAAGAGACAAAAAGAAGGACTCCTCTAGTCATAGATGTTGGATCTAATTTGAGACTATATTTTATTTTTTTGCAGCTAGTTTAGTTTGAGGGAGGGGGAGGGAAATATCTTTTACCCTCTCTTTATAAAAAAACCTATGGAAACTTTTTAATATTCCTAAACTATACTCTCAACAAAAAAGAATATTCTCTTTATTAATGACAATTTGGTTAATTCTTTTCTTCCCACACCCTCCCTTCCCACACCCTCCCCTCAAACCAAACACACCCTTAGCTTTACTAAAATTATAAATTGCCTATATGAAGACTCATATATACAGTTGTTTATTCAAGTATAAATGAAATGAACCATGATAAAAATGATAGAGAAAGCCACAAACGGGAAAATGATGGGAAAAGAATTTTGAAATTATAAAATTTAAAATTAAGTTTGTTATTAAGAATAAATCAAGTAATGACAAAATTTAATAAGTACCTCTGGTCCTTATTATAAGGCACCAACTTCCAAATGTATTTGGTCCTTTTTATAAGGCACTTTCTTGTTTCCAATAAACATTGATTATTTTTTTTTATATACGCCTATAATTAATAGAGGTAGTAGGTGAGAGTAATAATAATATAATATTGGAGTTTAGTGTAAATAATAGGGGTAATATTGAAAATCACTTAAATTATAGAGTAACTTCATTGACTTTAACTGTTTTTATTAGTTTGTGTGATTTGTTAGTTGGTGTCTTATAATAAAGACCAGAGGGAGTAGTTCACAACTCATTGTATGAGAAATACCTGATTTGAGATTTTACAATTTCAAAATTCTTTTTCTATCCTTTTTTCTTAAAAAAAATACTCATAATAATTAGGAAAAAATACAAAAAAAAATACTCTTAAACTTCAAAATCTTAAATCAGTCTTGTTTCCTATAAGAGTGTAGATATTGACAACAAAGGTTAATAATTGGCAACTCGTTTTAGTAAAAACTCATTGATTTTGAATTTCAAAATTTAAATGGTATTTTTTTCGTTTTTTTTCTCTAACAAATCATTTCTGTCTTTAAAATCCTGTGAGTCTTTCTTCTTCTTCTTTTCCCTATTGAATATTTATCCCAGTTGTTAAATTATTTTAGGAATTTCATTTTCTTTGAATAATCTAGTAAATATGTATCATTTTGCAACTTTTTCTCTTACAAAAATTCCAGCCCCACCTTGATACGACTTCACTTAATATCATAAGGGGTATATTTTTGGGAAAATTCTATTCAGGGCCCAAGGTAGGAAAATATTATCAAAAAAGGCCTTAAGAAAAGTCAAATGTCAAAAAAGGCCCTAGGGCATTTTCTGGTATTATTTCAGAAAGTGTTAACAACTATATCAGTAGCGGTTAACAACTATATCAGTCCTCGTTAACAACTAAATCAGTATAACTAATAACTACATATTAATAACTAAATCAGTCTCATTAACAACTATATCCGTACAATTTTTTTTTGAAATAATACCAGAAAAGGTCCCAGGGTCTTTTCTGACATATGACTTTTCTTAGAGCCTTTTTTGACAATATTTTGATAATTTAGGCCTTGAGTGGAATTTTCCCAATATTTTTATCCTACCATTAAAATTATATTCGAGTATTGATTGAAAACAATGAAAAGAAAAGTGTACTTTAGTATCTAACTCTTTTACAATTTCAATTTTGAATATTTTTTTATGAATATCGATTTTGAATATTTAATTATACGGAGTGTCTTTACAATCCACTAACTTTGAGACCATTAATTTCATTAACAGAAAATATAAAGGATGCAGTTTCACACACTTTGAAAAAAAAAAAAAAATCTTGAACAAAGATATTTCAATCCACTCATTTTTATTTTTTTAAAAATTAAACGTAATATGTCCGTATTTAAAATTGTAATATCGACTTTTTTTTTTTTTTGTTAATGAAACTAACCATGTTAGAGTTAGAATTTGGAAGACTGAAATAAAATAATACTTCATAAAACTAAAAAATCAAATTAAAATCTTGTTTTGAAATTAGAGGGCCAAAGATACATTTTGTTTATTATTTTGTATCAATACTTATAGGGATTAATGTTTCTCATGTTGCATGAAAAATATTATCTCATGTCACACACACATGCAATGGTGGGGTGTAACATCCCACTTTAAGAACAGTAAAAATGATAAAAATGATGGGAAATTTTTTTTTTAAAAAACACGGTGATCAGAGTAAAGCATTTTTCATAAGCAGAGTAACTGAATTCAAAATACATAACCATAGTGTAATCTCATTATATAGTCATCCCAAAAGAAGATAGTTTCTAATAGTATATACAAATATAAACTGATAAACTTCTTCAGCCCTTCCATACCGTCCACCAGCCTCTACCGTCACTCTCTCGGTACTCCCGACCCTGAAGCTACAGCTGAGATCCAATTACCAATTGGATCTCAGGTAACGGTTAACCTTATGCTCAAATAAAACAGTATATTGATAACAGCGTTAACATAATCACATACATCAGAATATCACTACATAAGCACACAGCAGATGTATGATCAAATAATGGCAGAACATAAGCACAAAGCAATATGTAAAGCCCCACATAATGGTTGCACATATCCAGTGCCACGAAGGCCTATCGTGTCCTCAGCGCTAGGCAAACCCAAACGGCATTATCATGACTATAATCCGTAGTAAGCTGTAAGATAACCGACAACCCTAAACAGAGTTTCAGTATCTAGCATGTCTATCACATATATGTATATAAGCAGCATAAGTGTTAAGGTTACAATACGCGTCCGTACCTCCGTTGACGACTTTTAACACTTCCGTCAAATTCACGATACGTTTGACAGCGGCTCGACAGAGGTGACAGCGGAAACAGCGGTTCGTGATTCTGGGTATCCTATAAGGATAACATCACCAGTATGAATATCTAAGACCATAACAGGCATTTTTAGGTACAAATTACCATCTTGCCCTTAGTTAGCCTTTTTAGCGGTATTTCGCCAGAGCTTCACTGTTCCGACTTTTTACTTCCAAAATTTTTGCTATAATCTTTTCTATAATATTTTTCTAAGATAATTATCATATTTATTCTAAAAACATGATATCTAAATTATCTTGAAAAATTAAGACTATCCTAACACTTTTACTATAACTACCGAAAGAACTACTGAACTAAAGACTAGGGACCGAAGACTTACTCAGAACTTCGCTAAGAATTTCTCCAGACTCCTCCTTCCTCTTCCCCCTCTTGATTTTTGAAAATGGCAAGAGAGAATGGTGTGGAGAGAAATGAGAGAAATGAGAGCTATTTATAGAAAAAGGGAGTGACATTTTCGTAATTTCGCTGAACTTTGTCTGGTCGAATTCTGACCGTTGGATCGCACTTTTGCTAGGTGGATTAATCTTGGCCCTACACCTCAAAACCGTCCTCTCCCTCTTGCTAGAAGACAAATTTGATGATCTCATCCTAGCTGCATCATCCTCTTGCCTTATCTGATAAATTCCCGGTTCGGTGTCCGGTTCGCGTAATTCCGTAAAATCTCAAAATTCCGAGAATGACATGCTGAAGCTTTTTACTTCCTCTTTCAAATGTCATATTTTAACTGGATTTCTGATCCTGTTAGGGACATTCCGTTATCAGCTGACAATCCTCGGTTTTCGTGTCCGATTCCAGAAACAATTTTGGCCAGTACTAGCTTCTGGATAAAAATCCACTGATCAACAATATGCTCTGGTTTTTCTTAACCCATCCCCATATTCTCACAACGGAATTACTTTCTATCCGTGGTCATTTATCCTGTCCAACTCTCTTTATTATTTTAATATTATCTTATTTTACACATGTCTTATATAATATTATTATTATATCAAAAAATCTACTCCATCCTTATCCCTCCCCAAAATTTTTGGCCAGCCCCTTATTATTTTTATTTTTTTTTATTTTCCAACCAAAAATATATTACATTTATCTTATATTCATTTCTCACAAAATTTCCTTATTGGTCCATAATGAATTTAGGCTTATAAAATTCCCAAAAATCACTTAATAACTCCCTTAATAATTTCTAATAATTTTCTTAATTAAAACTTATCATTTTCTCATAAATATTTTATTGACATCAATAATCTAAGTTTTATGCAATTTATTATCAATTTCAGAGCCTATTATGATTTCTAGAACACTTTTAAAATTTTCCTTCTTTTATTTTCATAGGAAATATTTTATTAAATTGTCTAAATTATGGATAATATGTTTTCTAAATTTTTCATAATTATTCCATGTCTTTTTGAATTTTCCATAATTTTCTCGAAATATTTTATGGCTTTAAATGTTATTTTTTTCACATTTTTGACAATAAATTTCCTTTAATTTTTCATAATTTGTTTCTTTGAGCAAAACTAATCCTATAATATGTTGAGACAAAAATCTCCATAAATAGACATTTTTATTACTATAATACAATTTTTCAGATAATGACTATCCGGGTATTACATGGGGCCCACATATACATATATGAATTCATATATGTATATGTAGGCCCCACCATTTCATGTGTGTGTAGGAAATTTAGTTTTCTCATGCAACATGAGAAAACTAAAACTCATACTTATATAACTTAAATGTTATACGGGTTAAGTATCAGTTTTACCCCGGAAGTACGGATTTAGCGTAGGTGCTCTGCACTTTATTGTCCGCTATGTCCGCTGCATCTTAAATGGCGTCGTTTTGTGCGCCAAGCACACACTAACCCACTAATCCATTAAAAAAAAAATTCAAGCAGGTAGTAAAAAAATAATTGAGGGCACTGAAAAAATCCTTTATGACCTTAAAAAATTATTTTAGGATCTTCAAAAAATATTTTAGGGTACATACTGGTACTAATAGGATATTGACAGGTACTTAAAAAATAATTCATGATCTTAAAAAATTATTTTAGGATGTTAAAAAAATATTTCATGATACTTAATTATACTAACATGATACTTCAGGATACTGCTGGCTAATTAAAAAAAATATGTTAGGATCTTGAAAAAATAATTTAAATACTGACTGCTACTATAAATATACTTTAGGATATTTTTGTAGGATGATAAAATAATTTTTTAAGATTATGAATTATTTTTTAAGTACCTATCAATATCCTGTTAGTACCAATATGTACTCTAAAATATTTTTTTAAGATCCTAAAATAATTTTTTAAGCTCAAGAAGGATTTTTTTTCAGTATCCTCAATTATTTTTTTAATACATGCCTGAATTTTTTTTTTAAATGGATCAGTGAGTCAGTGTGTGCTTGGCGCGCAAAACGACGCCATTTAAGATGCAGCGAACGCAACGGACAATATGGTGCAGAGCACCGAAGCCAAATCCCGGAAGTACACCACTAAGAGCAATGTTGCCCTGAAAGTTTTTTTGGGCTCAATTTTGCCCCAGAAGTATAAAAACATAGCAAAGTTGCCTTCCATTTAACGGCAGGACTGACGGAGTTAGCACACTCAAGTGTCAAACGCTGACACTCAAGTGTGTATGGAATTTTTTCTTTTTTCCTTCCTTCATCCAAGCCTCCAAGTGCACGCACTACACACACTCGAGTGTGCAGTGCGCACATTCAAGTGAACACTCGAATGTGCGCACTGCACATTCGAGAGTGTGTGCAGCTGCACACTCCTTTGAGTGTGAACCTCAAAAAAAAAAATCCGTACACACTCAAGTGTCTGGGTATGACACTCGAGTATGTAACTTTGTCAGTCCCACCGTTCCCACCGTTAAATGGAGGAAAACATTGCTATGTTTTTATGCTTCCGGGGCAAAATTGAGCCCAAAAAAATTTTCCAGGGCTACATTGCTTTTGACGGTATACTTCCAAGGCAAAATTGCTACTTAACTCAATGTTATACTGCTTAATAAAGATATTCTCGCACCACCAATGATATTTGGTTAAGTAATGCCATATGTTAAGGTGGCGTTGGGATTTTCGAAAGCGAGAAAATTAAAAAGGATACATATTTACCAAAAAATTCAAAGAAATAACATGGAATAGATCACAAGGAATAAATCTCATCCATGTAGGAGATCATGAGGTTTGGTGTTAGGAGCACAACTAGGATAGTTAGTAATTAAATGAAGGGCTAAAATATATTTTTAGTCTTTTAAGTCTCACATGAAGTATACTTTTAGTCCCTTAACTTCCTCAAGTATACTTTTGGTCCTATATTTTTCACATCGTTAATGTTACTCACGGAGTTAACGTTGCAAACTCAACTAATAACTATACATCTGACATAACATATTTAAGTTTTAATTTTTTTATTATAATATATTTAGATTATTAAACTAAAATAAACCACAAATCATTGTAAATGGAATCATGATTTTTGATATTTAGATTATTAAATTAATATATATAGATTATTAAACTAAAATTTTTATGTTTATATCATTAATTTAATCGGGATTTTGATACTAATTGCTTCATTAAAGATTTAGATATTTTTCAATTTATGCATATTTTAATTTTAAAATTAATAGATTTTAATAGCGCAGTCAATACTTAAACTTACATATTCATTAGTTAATTTTGCTGCATTGGCATTTTTCGTTAGTAACATTAACGATGTTAAAATTATAGGATTAAAAGTATATTTTATAAAGTTAAGGGACCAAAAATATCCCTCATATAAACTTAAAGATAAGAGTGTACTTTAACCTTAAATGAAGTGTGACAATGCATTGAAAAAGCGATTTGTCATGTACCGATGCATTTGTGTTTTTAAAAACAGGTAGGTTAGTGATTCAAGGAACTTCAAATATGCTAAAGAGCTTGAGATTTGAGTCCTCTCCAATGCATAATACTAGAATATTTGAGTAAATTGGGAATAACAAGCCTTACAATTGAAAGCAAAATCCATTCATAAAAATCCCAAAGGAATAAATCTCTCATTGTCAATAAGAAAACAGCATTGTAGTAATACAGCAATGGTTTTTAACTTCAAATTTATTGAGGATTGGGTGGACGGCTATTAGCAGCAGAAACCCTTGAGCCCCATTCAAGCAGCTCTTTGCTGGTATCATCCTTGTGTGCTATCACCTCAATAAAGCATAAGCTATCCTTCTTTGGACCTGTTGCTGTCTCAATTGCTTCTATCAGCTCCTCTTCACAAAATACCTACAAATCAAATATGTTGTCATTAATTATTAGTAGACATAAATATAATTAATTAGCCATTTCCCATGTTACCCATAATTGTGAACTTTTAGGAACAGTATTGAATGTGTAGTGTTGAGAGATTCATTCACCTTGGTGGTCCAGCATTTGCCTTCACCATTGTGAATGGCATCAACAAATGCAGTGTAGTTCCAGTTCTTAATTACGTTGTACGGCCCGTCGTGGATTTCGACTTCAATTGTGTATCCGCAATTGTTTATCAGGAAGATTATGGTCTTCTGCCCCTGCCTCAGCATTGTAGATACCTCTTGTGCGGTCATCTGCAAAAAGCATTTTGAAAAACACAAAAGAAAACACCTGAATCAAAGTGTTCATAAGCTTCACTTATAAACCCAAGTCTTAAAGTTGAAATGGATTTTTATAATGGAACCAGAAGAAGACCAACCTGAAAGCTTCCATCACCAATGCAAGCAATGACTCGTTTCTCAGGAACAGCTTGTGCATAGCCAAGTGTAGCACCAACGGACCATCCTATTGATCCATACTGCATTTGGAACTCATACCTGTTTGTTCATTTCAAAATATTCTCATCATCGCTGTCAACTTCCAAGCACTAACAAACAAAAAGTTCAAAAGATGACCCATTCAATCAAAACTTACCCGCAGCCCTTTGGCAGTTTAAGTTTTTGGCAGTTAAACCAAGAGTCCCCTGTCTCAGCAATAACAGCAGTTGTACTGGACAACATCTTTTGAATATGTTCAAACAGAATATTCACCCTCAAAGGTTCTTTAGGTTCTCCTCTCAAAGGTTTTCCCTCAGGAACAAATATCCTCTCGTAGTTTTCAAAGGAAGTGTGATTGTGCTTGATCCTCTTGGCAAGTTCCCTAAGGAAATCCATCATCAACACACACCCGAAAGCTGGCCCATTTCCGATGATAACCCGATCCGGCTGAAGAATGATGGCCTTCTCCTTCTTGAGAAGAAGCGAGTACCCAACAGAGCTATAATCATTGAAAATGGGTCCAGCAAACAAGTATGCATCAGCTGATTCAACAATCTCAGCACAGAAAGCTGTGCTCACAGCACCCCAATAAGTACCAATGAAATGTGGGTGATGCTCAGGAACTAATCCTTTTGCTGATGGCATTACGGCAAATGCATAACCACAAGCATCAGCTAGTTCAACGAAGGCTTGGCTCGCATTAGCCACCCTCAGTTTTGGCCCTCCTACTAGTACTGGTTTCACTGCCTTGTTCAGGAATTCTGCAGCTGCTTCCACTGCTGCCGCCAAGCCCATTTTATTACTCAATCTGTCACAAAACGAGAGAAACGAATTGCATTAAGGCATATTGTCAAATGCAAGTTTGCTCCTTTCTTGGGTGGAGCAACCTCCTTTTAACTCAGAAGATTTATAGAAGTCCAGATTAATCGAGTTGGATAGGAACACAAGTGCGGCCAAGCTCTACCACCAAGTATTTCCTTTGTTGATCAAGCCAGGCTATTTCTTTCTTGTATGTTGTGTGACGGATAAGTAGTAACAACAAAAGAAAGAATGATGAAGGACAGAAAAATTACCTAGGAGACAGAGAAAATGGAACAGGCTCGCGACTAAAAGTGGGGTGAGGAATTGCACTCAAGTTACAGCTGATACTTATATAAACGGGCTTGCTTTCTTTCAAACAGGTAGAGATCGCCGTATCAATCTGCTCGTGAGCGTCTTCTAAGTTATTGACCACGGCCTGCATCATCAAGTATTGAAAACTGTTTAGCAGAACTGACGAAGATCGCAAAACAAAAAGAGAAATTCAACAGAACAGAGCAAAGGGGAATGAATCATCACATGCATCAATCTTTTTCGAGAATAAAAGTCATGGATACTTCAGAATCAGAGCAATATCGTGAGTAAACAATAGCTAAGGGCACGATTTATATAAAAAAGGAGGTTGATTTAATGATTTATACCTGGTAGCAAGTAAGATTCTGGAAGCACCTGAGCTCCTGGCTGAAATCGGGTAACCCAATAGTGTGGTGGAGGATCCGATTGGTCCCATAATCATTGGAGTTGGGACCACCAACAATGCAAATAAGCGGCAAGTTCTCACTATAAGCACCGGCGATGGCGTTGAGAACACTAAGGCCACCGACGGTGAAAGTAACGACGCAAGCACCAACACCACGAGAGCGAGCATAGCCGTCGGCGGCGTAGCCGGCGTTGAGCTCGTTGCAGCAACCAATGACGTTAAGCCCCGACTCGGCGATCAGATGGTCGAGAAGTGTGAGGTTGAAGTCGCCGGGAACGGAGAAGACATCAGTTACACCAACCTGCACAAGGCGGCGAGCCAGGTGGCGACCCAGTGTGGCCTCACAGGTGGTGATCGGCGGAGCAGAGTCCTGGATGACTGAAACGTTGCCGTTTGGTAGGCAACCGACGTCGTTGCAGGCTGGTTTGCATGCGTTTAGAGATCCAATCTTGGTGTCCATGGCTGAAGTATATGATCAAAGCTTTTGGGTTGGGGAGAGATCGAGCAATAGAAATGGGAAATAAGAATGAGGTGATTGTGACGATGAAGAGGAAGAGAGGGAAGAAGAGGGATTTATAAGGCAATGTGAATGTGAATAGTGCGAGGGCTCAAGAACGCAAATATGCAATACAAGGTGCGGTGCTGGGTTTCGTTGTTGGGATTGAAATTCAGCTTTTTGGCGGTAGGTTCATGTTTAGGCCTGGCTTCTCTGCTTCGCTTCCATTGGGCGTGGCAAAGCTGAAGAGAGAATTGATTGAATTTAAATATGAAAATTTATATTTTTAGGTTCCAATTTTTTAATAATAATACACCAAAAAATATTTTTTTTATTTTATATGATAAATTGGCAGGTATTTTTATTTTTATTGCACATGAGAAGTATAACAATTATTTTTATTTTTATGATGCTGTAGCACTTAACATAATTAGTAGTAAGATATTTGTTTGAAAAAAAGCTAGTTTTAAAGCTTGGATTTTTGCTTGCTTTTCTAGAAATGTGAAATAAATGAACTTATAGGAGGAAATATTTTTTGTGCACGCAACTTAGACAAAAAGAAAATAGTGAAAATTTCAAATAAATACAATTTGTACTTAAAAATTTTAAAAAATTTGTTAACACATGGAAATGACAAACAAGTCTGAAGGAACTATTTTGAGATTTTTAAATATTTTATTTTTACCAAAATTTCCCCTCAAGCTTTTTTAAAAGAAAAACCCTTGTTGGCGCTAAAGTTCTAGCATGCAGAGATTCGGTGACAATTAGAATATGGGGATTGGCACTTAAACTTCTTAAATCCTATCAAATGTCGTTAACAAGTTGAATAAAGCAATGACAACTTGAATATATAGCCATTTTTATAAAAGTTGTCATTATCTTTATTTAATTTGTTAACAGCGTTGAATAAGGTTTATAAAGTTCAAGTAATGAGTCCCTATAATAAAGTAGTTAATCAAATTATTGAAGTTGTCATCGGAGCTTTGGCTGTCATAGTCTTCACCAATGAGATGGTGCCAGTTGCCAATGTTCTGACGTAGGCAAGGGTTCGTACTTAAAAAAAAAAAAAAAAACTTAAAGGGCTTTTAGAAGCTTTTTTTTTTGTGGCAATATTTTAGGGGCATTTCAGTAAAGGCATTAAATTTAAAAAATCCTGAATAGTCCTTGAGGCCTATTTGTCATTTTCATATGTTAATAGATTTTTTTTAGGTATTTCAAGTTCAAATGATACTCCTATCAGACCTAACTATAAGATCAGGTTGATTTTTTTTGAAGAAATTAAGGAAACTAAATAAGTTACTTAATCGTGTCATATGTTGTATATCCTTATATTATGTATTAATTTATTGGTCAAAATATTATTTTTTAAAAAAAATAAAAATACCCTTAATAATTTAATTAATTTTCTTTATTTTTCTAAAAAAATCAATTTAATATTATAATTAGTACGGGAAAGGGTATTTGTTTAGAATTTTCCCACACTCAAAAAAGTCTAGTACACTGTCCTAGAAAATGTAATCATTGCATCCGCAATTCATCGAGGGGAAAATTAAGTTATTTTGTGCGCCGTGAAATGATACGACTGTACTGTACTTATTTTTTGTTTGTTTCTTTTTGTTCAAGTTTCGTGCTCATTATTTAAAAAAAAAAAAAAAAGTTTCGTGCTCAACATTTCCTTCTCCAAAAAAAGAAAAAAGATTTATTTTACATTTCTAGAAGGCTACCAAAAATCCAAGCAAAAAAAAAAATGATTGGGTAATTAAGTTATTTTGTACTCAATGAAATTATATTCAATGTTTTATTTGTATTATAAAAATCATTTTACATAGGTATTAAAAAATAATTTACTTTTACTCACTATTTTGCAGGAATTATACTTAGGTATTAAAAAAATAATTTAATAAGTATTATGTCTCATAAATTTTTATTGTAAAATGAATAATATATATTAATTCAGACAGCATGAAATTTTCAGTTACAAATAAGTGAAAGTAAGAAATTTAAATGAATAATCTGTAACTGACATTCCCAAATTTATAATTATTTGAGTGAATATTTGCAATTTATTTTTCCATATTAAAAAACACACACGCTTCTCTCCTTACACCATGACCATATTAGAGAAATTTTCCTAAAGAAATATAATAATATTAAAACATAAAAATTCAATGTATTGAAATTTAAATTTATGAGCTTTAAATTGATGATGATATATGAATGACAAAGTTTTAAAAGAAGCACTGAAATCACATAGTTATAATTTTGACTTAAGGCTAAAGAACTGTCATTGTAATTTTAAAAACACACATTCTAACTTTTATCAATGAAATTAATTTTTATTTTATTTATTTTTTTGAAATTTTAAATAATGTTAGTATGATAGGCTAGCTATGAAGAGACTTAAATTTTTTTTTTTAACTCTATTAGTTTAATAACATTTTATAAATTTGTAATATCATCAAATACAAATGATAGACGGTCAAAAACATTTTATTTCTCACATCAACCATTGGATAATTCAATCCTCTTTATAAATAATCGTTTGAATGATAAAAAGTTACTAATTTTTTAAAGTTGGAATCCAATTTAAAATGAAAAGGTAACATTTAAATACCCATTTTATGAATAATTTTGAATTATTTTACAACTTTTTAATTTCATAAACACAAAATGATAGAGGATGAACCCAATACTTTTAAGACAGATTCTTTGGAACGAGAAAAATGTGCCAACAAATTCCCTTATTCGGTGAAGCTTTGACATTTAACTTAAATAATATTTAATAGCTTACCAAGGATGAAGCAATACCAAAATGTTGGGACTTGTGAGTAAGAAAAATGTGCCAAGAAGCTTGAACATTCCAAATGAGAAGGAAAAGTGTGACATTTTAAGGATCCATTAGATTAATTAATAACACGTGAGTACTATAAAAATAAAAATAAAATTAAAATTATGAAACACTAATCTTTCTTAAGTTAAGTTAAGGCTAAAAAATTATGGTAAAAAGGGTAATAAGTTAAGGCTAAAACGCTGCTAACAAATATATTTATTAGGATTCGTACTTGTATTATCTTCTTAACGGATTCATCACTCTAATCTTATTTATAATTCATTTTTCATAAAAAAAATTTAGTCTTATTTATAAGTTCGCTTTCAGAATAATAAAAAAAATTGTGACAATTTTGTTCATCTTAATTATACGAATGAAAATAAAAAGAGAATAAAAAATTGAAAGATACTCATTCATAAATGAAGATAAAATTTAAAATTTATTCGATAATTATTAAATCAACTACTTTTTTTATATAAGTATAATTTAGTTTTTTTTTTTTTGGCTCAGAATGTATAATTTAGTTAAAAATAACTTTAAAACAGGAAGAGAGAAATCTCAACAAATAATTTATTGATTCCTCGTACCGTGACTTTAATTATGGTCATTTTCTTTGTGCTTTAGATGAGTGGGCCGTGAGGGGCAACGTGTCACCAAGCTGTTCCGAGGTGTAAGGAACCGAAAGCAAGTGGCGAGGTGTAAAACATGGGTCGCATACGGAGAAAGAAAAGTGAAAGCGAGTCAATTTTTTAGTCAACAATATTGGGGAAAATAATTAATGATATTAGTAAAAAAAAAAAAAAAAAAAATTCTGACTTGTTAATTACAACAAGTGCCTTAAAATTCTGTGGTCGCTTTGTCCCCCCAAATTACCCTTGGTGTGTATCGAAACCACTGGCGTTTTCCAATACCAAACCGACTTTTGCCCACTTGAATTCTATTTTCAAGTTCCACAATCATAAATCAAGATCCAAATGTGATTCTTACTCTCTAAGGAGAATACAAAGATCTCTTTCGTTTCATGTTTTACTAACAGATTTTTTATTTAAAAATAAAAATAAAAAATATAGGTTTGAAAGTGAATTTCAAAAAAATGAAAATGTTAAAACTTATTCGGAAGAAAAAAATCAGAATTTTTTTAATGTTTTCTTACTGTTTGTTTTACAAAATTAAATAAAAGGTATAGAACGTTGTGTTTTCATTATTATTGACCATTATACTAATAAAACAAAATTATTCTTCCGCCCAGTGACGGAACTTGAAAAGAATATTTGGGGGACAAAACAATGATAGGGGGATTCACGGTGCCCCCGATTTTTTTAAAAAAATTTTTAAATGTATTAAAAAACAAAAGAATATAAATAAAAAAAATATCAAATGTATAAGAAAAAAAAAATATTCAGATTTTATAATAAAAGTATTTTAACAATTCTAATGTATAAAATAACATACATGTCTTTATTATGGATGTTATATCAATTACAAAACGAGAAGATATCATGAAATCCTAAAAGATTGCCTGTTATATAATATATCAAAATATTAAAAGTTAACAATGTAATTTATAATATATACAAAATTAATAAAACATTATACTAAGTGAAACAATTAAAAATTACCTTCACTTAAAGTAATGCTCTTCACTCTTTTAATGATTTGAAATCATCAATAATTAATCAGAAGTGAAAGTAGTGAAAGTGTCAGTTATTTCTCTTATTTCTGCAGTATCAGTTTTTCATCCTGGCATTGAGACATAACAAGATTCGAATGATTTGATTCTGTATTAATAGATGCTTAATTGGAAGGGTCTTGGGTAAGGACTATCAAACTATGAATGAGAATCAAACAATAAGAATTCACATTAATACGGTAGAATCTCTTAAAATCATGTCTGGTAAACTTTGATTGGTGAGCTTATATCAAGAATATTAGGCTAGAGCTAAGGAGAGTTAGCACAGATGGTAAAGGATCCAGGATTAGGCCCCTGGGTCGTGGGTTCGATCCCCTCTGCCGTTGTTGGGACTCCTTTGGTAGGCGATCTCGTAAGTCCCTAGTAAGTGTTCATAGAGCTCGGGGCCATATCCCCACCTTGGTGGGGGACTGGTGTCGAACCCCTCCAAAACTTTTTTTTAGCAAAAAAAAAAAAAAGAATATTAGGCCAGAGACTGATTAGAGATTAGGGAATGGGATAGGATTCGTTTTGATGGATATTTCTTACAACAATCACTGAAATAATTTGGTTTTGCAGGTTGCTTTGGCTCACTCAATTGGTCATGTTGCCGCGACTATGAGTATGTCAAAAGTTGCAGTTTCATTTACCCATATCATCAAGAGTGCAGAACTTGCTTTTAGTGTCATGGTCTTCCTTGGAGAATCATCCCCTATTCCTGGTTTCTTTTTTTTTTTTTTGGATTTTTTTTGGGGGGCCTATATCTACAAAGCTCCGTCATTGCTTCCACCATTCACTCCACCATTTTTGATATATTTTTCAAATGTAATGATTCAAACCATTTTTAAAATTTTTTATTACCAAAACTCGTTCTTAAAGATTACTCTAAAACATTGTTCTAAGAATATATATATATATATATATATATATATATATATATATATATATATATATAAAAGAAAATATAATCAAACAAGGCGTAAATTTTCAACAATATAATAGCTCTTTATTATTCTATATGCTTCTTAAAACAGTTCGAATTGTCTTCCCATTACCTATATTTTCCTTGTACATATTTTCTTCTTATGCTAAAAATTGAAACACTTATTTTTTAAACCAACTGTTGATTGCTACCAAAAAGACAAAAGCAATTAAGAACCATGTGGATGGCTAACCAACACTCAAATTAACATCAGGCACGGTGACTTCGATATTTTGAACAAGTAATTGTAGATATTTTCACTCTCATTCTATGCCCCTCTTTATTTTTTTTGGCATTCGTTACAAATGATCCTATGCCCTTCTCTCTCCTCTAACAAACAAAATAAGGTAACATATCTCATTATTCCTGCCGTTCTTTCCCTCCTTTCAAACCAAATACACTTTTATGCCATGTTCACTACAGAGTTCTTGGAGAGGAGGGGAGGGTTGTGGGGGCGAATTGCAATCCTCTCCTTATTTGGTTTGAAAGCTTTTTAAAGAAGTGAGGGGAATCTCTCCCCTCCCTTTGTTTAGATAAAACAATTTTAAAGAGTGGAGAGCTCTCCCCTCCTATCTCTTTCATAACCTCTCCTCTAAAATTGGGGGTTTTCTAAGAGGGGATGAGCGAAAAACTTTAATGTTCTAAAATTAACCATTCTGAAATAATAAAACTATCCTCATATCCTTAAGTTTTATGATACACTTATAAGACACACATTAATATAGTCAAATCTTAGTCCATTTATGCTTTAAAGAAAAAAGAAAGAAAGAAAGATCCATATAAGGTACTAATGTATCATTATGTTTATTTTATTTGGATAAATGGTCATCTTTATTTGATAATTAGGTTATATATGATTAAGCATTGTGTTTATAATTTGTAGTACTAGTATAAATTTAAAAAGATATGATTGTGGTGAGTGATTTATCATGTGTTATCTAGTACTATATGACCAGCTATAGAGAATCCAGTACAAATATTTAGCTCAAATTTTAATATTTTCCTGAATATTAAAATAATAAAATTACCCACATATCCTCAAGTTTTATAATACTTATATACTCCTTTGACGCTAAGAATGTTTGAGATAAAATTTGGGTCCTCTGATATATCTGATAAGCACATTTCGGCGCCATATTGGCTTTTTCTGAGGTGAGTCCCTTCAATTTGTCCATTCTTTTGATAAAGCAACCATATTCTTGCTTCTCTGTTTTCTTCTTCTTCTTCTTCTAATGAAATGGAATTCTATTACTTCCTCCGGTCTTAATTATAAGACATATTTAATCGATTTTGGGGAGATTAAGAAAGGGAGTTAAATTAGTTAATTTAACTCATTTTCCTAAAATGCGCTTATATAAATTTTCAATGACATTAACATACATCCCCAATCTAGAATATTCTTTTCTATGCTTTCTAATTGAAATGATGGTCTTGATATATATACATATATGTGTGTGTGTGTGTGCGCGCGCGCACGCACATATGTATGTATGTATGTGTATGCACACACACATATATATCTACAACCCCCCTCCCCCCCCCCAAAAAAAAAACACACATACACCCCTCACAGACACACACACATATCTACACACAAATACAAACTCCCACATCCCCCCCACACACATGTATACACACATCCACACACACATATACATAAACACACACACACACATATATATAAATACAGACACACAAAAACACACATACACCCCCCACAGATATACACACATATCTATACACAAATACAAACCCCCACATTCTCCTACACACACATGTATACACACATCCACAGTGGCGGATCTATATGTTGGCCAGTTGGGGCTTTGGCCCCAGCTGGCCCGAGTTAATCTTCTAAAATTTGTTAACATATCTATGTATTTATTATATGATGTTTTATTTGGCCAATAATTTGGCCCCAGCTAATTTTTTATCTTCTCTATAAGAATAATGTTTGGTTCATTATTCATTGGGCTATGAGAGGAAAGTAAAATTCTTATTTGAGATAACTACCGAAAAGATTAATATCATCTTATATCTTGTTTTGATTTATAATTATCAGTTATTATTTATTTTTAATTTCAATGTTATGTGATACTATTTAGTAAATATTCCCTCTAGTTTTTATTATAAGACACCAACGAACAATTTTCACAAGCTAATAAAACAGTTAACGTCATTAAATCTTCCTAAAATTTAAGTAATTTTTAATATTATCCATACTAATTACACTAAACTCTAATATCATATTATTTATTACTTTCACTCACTACCCTTTTTAATTATGGGTATACATGAAACAAATATTTAATACTTTTTGGAAACAAACAAATACCTTATGAAAAGAATCAAATATACTTATTAGTTGCTATCTTATAATAAGAACTAAAAGGAGTAGTTCAATATGTTTATTTTTTGGCCCGGGCTAAAAAAATTTTCTAGCTTCGCCACTGCACAGCCACACACACACACACACACACACACACACACACACACACACACACAAGTGTATGAGTATGTACACACACATACATAGACACACACACACACATAGGTAAATTTACATTAACTCATTGATAAACAAATTAAAATCCAACAATTTAAGAGTTTTATTTGTTAGTTCTCTATGTGTTTTGATGATAACTGACAATTGTAAACTTAATTTTAAGTTTGTTTTTGGAAAGTTGCAAAACTTTCTATTTAAGGCAAACTCGAGTTTTGGTATAGAAGCTCGAGTTTGGACTTGACAGACAGAAGCTCAGATTTTACAAAGCAAGCCAAACTCCAGTTTGCATAAGCAATCTCGAGTTTGCAGAGTTACAAAGAGCAATCTCGAGTTTACAAGAGTTGTAAACTCGAGTCTATCTTTTGGAAACTCAAGTTTGAGATCAAACAGAAGCCTCAACATTTTTATCAAATTTTCAAACTCTAACTTGGATCTCTCTAAACTCCAGTTTACAAGAAAAGTTTAAAAGCTAAAGTGTTTAAAGACTTGTAAACTTGAGTCTAGGATATGTTGACTCGAGTTTAGCATAAACAAAGATACTTGAGTTAATGCTTGATTTCTAAACTCCAGTTTTGGTTTCAGTGACTTCAGTTTGAATTTAAATGAAAGGTTTTCAAAATTTCAATATTCACTGAAACTCGAGTCAGATTTATGGAAACTCGAGTTTAGAACTGTTTGAAAACATTCGAGCTATTACATGATTTCTAAACTCCAGTCATGAAAATGAAAACTCCAGTTTTGAGCTTTCAAAGGTATTTCAATGTTTCAATTTTCACTAAAACTCGAGTCTAGGTTTTGGAGACTCGAGTTTAGCTCAAACAGAAAGCACTCGAGTAAATGATTATCTTGAAAACTCCAGTTTGAAAGATAGAAACTCCAGTTTACACTTATAAAGATTTTTCAAAAGTTTCAGTTTACACTGAAACTCAAGTTTTGTATGTCAAAACTCGAGTTTGGACCATACAGAGAGATAAGTAACATTTCAGATTTTATAAACTCCAGTCTGCGTTTTCTAAACTCCAGTTTTGAAGCTCTGAACTTAAAATCAAGATTTTGATAAAAGCTTCAAACTCGAGTCAATCACTAAATGACTCGAGTTTAGACATGGTTTCAAAACTTCATCTAAGAGCAACTCGCGATTTTTCTTTCTGTAAGAACCAAACTCGAGTCAGTTACTTATCAACTCGAGTTTAGGAAATTTTCTAAAATACATTGCTCTCTGGATGAACTCCAAACTCGAGTCTGGCTTTGTAAACTCGAGTTTGTAACGCACAAATTTGTAAAAACAGATGGCACCAAATTACGAAAAACATTTGAATGATGTTAATACTTCATATCTTTAATTGCTACTATTCCTAACGTCATTTAACCAGTTTATTAGCAAGTTTCAGATGGTTTATTGAAGGAAACAATGAAGATTCAGACAATGAGCTGTAAAGCAAGAGAGAGAGAGAATATGATGTCTTATAAAGTGCTTCAACTTGGATTAAATTATTACATCTTTGAGTATAGCCCATTCTACACAGGGACATCAACATTATCTTCATATTAATTATATCCCACATTGCAAGAATGTCTACAACAGTTTAGACAAAAGCAGAATCCATCCATCAAGAACATTGTGAGTGGATTCTCAACAGCTAGTTACTGGAAGTGGAGCTTCAACAGCCAAATTCGTAGTGCTCTTCCAATAGTTATGTTCTTCATTTCAAATAAGCTTCAACTGCTATAAATATGACTCAGATTCGAAGAAGAACACACACAATACACAAGATATTTACAATGAACAACATTGAGATTTTTGTATTCATTCTTCTGTAAATTATCCTGAGAGATTTGAGCTTCAGTGTTTATCAATATCTGCTCTTAGAGAGAGTTTGTTTCTGTTAAATAACTTGTTTGTAAGAATCTCAAGTCGGGAGACTTGAAGATTGAGAATATCAGTGTACAACTTGTAAGGGGGGGTGTATCCTAGTGAGAGGATAACTTTCGAGTACAGAGTGTGTAACTGATTGTGAGTGTTAGTGGAAATCCCAGAGAGTCTGGGGACTGGACGTAGGTCAAGGAGTTAGACCGAACCAGTATAAATCTTATTGTGTCTTGTTCTTCTCTCACATTCTCTACACTTACATATTCCTGTGATTAATTTCCAGAATCTTGAAAAAGAATTTTTCAAATTCCCAATTCACCCCTCTCTTAGTGATGTGCTCCTGTTTTTCATTATTGACTGGGAAATTCTATGCACCTAAATACATATACTTGCCAAAAACTAAACATACTTGAGAGAATAAACTAGGGGTGTTTTAGAAAAAAATTGACAAAAATTTAAATTTTATCCTATAATTAGGACCAAAACCAACTCCTAAATGTTGTCCTATAATTAGGACCGGAGGGAGTAATTAATAAGAAGATCAGAAAATATACAACTAAAGAACCATAGAAAATATGAGAAAAAACTACAAAATGAGACCCAGCTTGTCAAAACAGCTTTGAGAATGAACGACCAAGGACTGGGTATGGGCCACTATTCGTTCGGCATTGAACCTTTCATTAGTAAAGATTCTTTGGTTACAAACATCCCAGAGTTCCAGCAAGTGAGACAGATACCTATCTTCCAAGATACATGAAGGGACATGGAGAGGCAGAATCTTTTTTCTTGTCTTTGCTCGCTCTACGTTGCTGGCTTTTCTTTAGATAAGTAGTGTAAAAGGATTAATCTTTGCTATGTTGTTATTCTATTTTTGATTGACAATATATTTTTTTCCAAATAGTTAATTCTAGATTAGATGGAACTTTGTTGTGAAGGTTGCATGGTATAAAGAAGCACCTTGTAAAAGCGTATTTATGAATTGTGACGAATTGACACATGCAAAGGCGACAAAATCAAAAGATGAAAAGGAGTTGCTCAATTGGAGAAGGCCTATGGATGATGGATGCCTTCATGTATGAGTATGAACATGACAGCAAAGGTAATGGGACATTTACCACTACAGCCTATGATAATATTGTCGAAGTGTTACCCCTCCTGGGACTCAACTGGCAAAAGGGTCGAACATTCTCACCAAATAGAGGGAGTTCGATCTTGGAGTTAGGCAAGGCGCTAGGAGAGATATCTTAACTTCTAGGTGTTTAAGTAAACGCCTGAGAGTAATAGACGGGTCGTCTTACTCAACATTGGTATCAACCTAAGAGAAAAGGAGATTTCGCCTTACCTTTGAATCTTGGGTAAACCCAACCCCTTTTTTAAAATTTATATATAAAAAAAAAAATTGTCAAAGTGTTGTGTTGAGTGCACAATTTGGTAGGAAGGTTGACAAAGATTAAATAAAGAATCATTGGAAGACATTGAAAAATAAATAAATCTGAAGTTTAGGATATATTTAAAATGGTTTGAGCGTCTTTACTATTGAATAGAATAGTACAGTTGATAGATTGTATTATAAATATTTATATACTGATAAAATATAACATTAAGAATACATTTAATATTATAAGGGTAAAATAGTCAGTTTCTTATTAGCTTCCCTCACCTCCCCAGTTAAACAAAGTATCATCAAAATTCCTCCCCTCCCCTCCAATCCATCCAAACAAGGATTAAAATTTCTCCCTTTCCCTTCCATTCCCTCTTCCCTTTATATGTACCCTTCCAATCTCTCCCTTCCTTTCATTAAAATTTTTTCCATCCCTTCTACCGAGTCAGACACAACGTTAACAATAGAGGTAGATTAGTTATCACCATCACCTACTAGAAAAACTTTAGTTAGTACTCACTTCCTCCCTATATATAGTAAAAGAGAATGTATGGAGTAGAATGGGTAAAAAAATATTTATTATTCAAACAAGCCATGGAGAATTTTACAAAATCATTTTAAAAAAGATGACCTTATTTTTTTTTTGGGGGGAGGAGTAAATCGTAAAACTCTTCTTAAACACTTACTTCGTAAATTGAAACTCACATTAAAAAATCAGTTTCTGCTACTAACCCAAATGAGCACGGATATGCTAAGACCTTAACTTCTAGCTCACATAACACCATATACCTCCTCTTATTTACAATGTTTATGGATTTTATGATTTTTCTTTGTGAACATGAGTGTTCTCCAATTGAGTTAATATCTGTTTGAGATGTTGTCGGGCACTAAATATAAGCATGTCTTTTTGAGGAGATTCAAATTTTGACTCACCATATTAAGAAGGACTGTCTAGCTTCTTCCTCTAAACACAACCCCATTGATTGGTAATAATTTTAATTAAAGTCAGTCTATAAAAATATTTTTGATAATTTTAATTAAAGTCGGTCTATATATTTTTTTAGATAATATATGGGTGGTAAAACTGTGAGCTAGCCGGGAAGGGTTAAGGAATTAAAAACCGCACGGAAAATAAAGGATCCACAGGTTTTGTCTTTGAGGAAGCAAAGAGAGCGCCGTAACTGAATCCAATGAATCTGAACAAACGAGGGTCTATGCGCGGCGCGATTCGTGTCGGTAATCATCAGATACGCATGTTCTTTAATTAGGGGAAAATTGTACCCAAGTTTCAAACAAAAACAAAACAGAAAAGTTCCTTAAAATTTTAAATTTGTAGTAAATCCTGTGGGATATTTTTGCAATATATTCCAAAATGTGAGAAGTTCAAAATAATCTTATTGATTAAATAGAAAGAGTGAACGGATACAAGTGTATTCATTAAAGGTATTTTGTTTTTATCAAAAAAAAAATTAAAGGTATTTTGAAACTTTCACATTTGAAAACATTGCAGAAATATCTCACAACTCTTTACTGTAAATTTGAGATTTCAAATAGGGTTAAGATGCAAAAATACACATGTGCTTTTGTCCAAGGTACAAAAGTGACTATATGGTTACAAAATAGAAATAAAAGTCACAATTACCGTTAAAGGAGTGGACGTTGATCGTTTAGTTGGATAGTTTGACTTAAATTAATGACGTGGACGCTGGCTAGGAGTGGGTAGTAGACAAGTGGAATCTGAGTGATGGATGACTTGGAAATTGCATGATTTATTTATCTGGAAAAATCTAATTTAGGGTTTATTTTTCATTCACAAAAATTGATTAATCCCCAAAATCTAACAAATAATATAATTATATTTATCAGCTTCTCATCTGCATCTCGTCTCCAACCCTGGGCATCGATTTATTAGCTTCTCATCTTCATCTCGTCTGCAATGCTTTGGATTTAGCTTTGCGTCTATGTATAGGCTATCGTCTGCAACCCTCTCGTCGATTTAGGTGTCAATACTTAGTGATATAATTTGTCATCTACAACCCCCATTCTTGTCTACAACCCCAACGGAGCACAGCGTCGAGCATGAGTCGAGGTGTGTGTAGCAGCCCAAGTCACTAAGAGGCCCAATGGCATTGACAAACCCACTCGCATTAAGAAAAGACCAGCATATCTACAGGATTATATTCAACAGATATCGGGCACAACTAGGCATCCGTAAATTCTGCTTTTGACCGAATAAAGTGCTCATTCCAATTTGAATAAATTAAACCTTAGTTTGTTACCCATCTAAGTAGGGATGGTTGTTCCTACAATTCCGTACTTTTAAATTCTCAATTAGGATTTGTAATCTCTTTAAATGGGCTACGATGGCCAGAACAAGGGACATGAGAAAATCAACAAAATCCTATCTTCCTCTTTTTCTCCCGATTCCCCAACTCCCATCTTAACCCCTTACAGTGTGAGACTTTTATTTTCAAGGTCCACAATCATAAATCAAGATCCAAATGTGATTCTCACTCTCAAGGAGAATACAAAGCTCTCTTTCGTTTCATGTTTTCCAAACATATTTTTTATTTTAAAAAAATAAAAAATAAATGTTTAAAGTGAATTTCAAAAAAAATGAAAAGGTTAAAACGTAATTGGAAGAAAAAATTCAGAATTTTTTAATGTTTTGTTACTCTTTGTTTTATAAAATTAAATAAAAAGTAAAGAACCTTGTGTTTTCATTATTGACAATTATACTAATAAAACAAAATTATTCTTCCATCATTTTTTTTTTTGCTCGGAAATTCTTCCATCATTCACTCCACCAGTTTTGATATATTTTTCAAATGAAATGATTCAAACCATTTTTAAAATTTTTTATTCCCAAAACTCGTTCTTCAAAATACATTTCGTTGCACGGAGAGCAGGGAAATCGGATAAGGTCTGTCGGGTCGATAACTTTTAGGTCCTGACCCTTTAAGGGTCGGACTTGAAAATTAGAAGAACTAAATGAAATAGTCCTACAAGGCCCCCTGTAGGGCCTCAGGCTTAAAAGGGCTAGCCCTGTAGGGCCTCAGGTCGACTCTCCATGCCCTTTTAATGGATGTAATCATAATGCGAAAGAAGAAATTCATTATATTCTTACCCATGAAAGAGAGCCAATTACTGAAATAACTGAAGCACAGTTAAATGCCTTTGAAATAGATGATAGTGGCGATGAAGATGACAATAATAGTCATCGTAATAATGTTGCTTAATGGTATGCTTCTTATGTTTTATGTGAGTTATATATGGATAATAGTTTACTTTTGATTACGAATTAGTGAATATAATTATTTGTTAGATGATTCATGTTGTTTGGATATTAATATTGACAACATTTATTTAATGAATTAGAACTTTAATTATTGTAATTTACTAAATATTTCTTTAAAAAAACAAAGGAAAAATAATTAAAATTTAAAATAGTAATTTTCAGGCCCTTGAGAGCGGCCTTGGCCCTGAGGCTCTCAGGCCAGGCTTGAAAAAACAGAGGTTTTTTTTACTTCTGGCCCTATTAAGCCTTGGCCCTTCAAAGGTTGTAGAGTCGGGCTGGCCCTAATTCTCAGCTCTAGTTGCACAATGAACGTAAGATTCTGAGACAAGTTGCAGTTTTATAATATATAAGATCTCCATTTGTGTATATAAAAAATTATTTTAATATGTACAAAATCTAAAATAAATATAATATATAAATTAAATTTTTTTAAAAAAATTATTTTTCATTTAAGAAAAATAAAAAAAATGAAATGTAGAACATTTAGACCTCATCTTGAAAGCCTTGATGAAGGGAAGGAGCTCTTCCTTCTCGTCCAATGCATTCCTTTGACTTCTACAGTTTTTTTCCCCCTTCAATAAATGTTTATACCGGTTGTTAATTTTGTTTTTTCAGGAATGACATTTTCTTTGAATTGTTTAGCAAATCTGTCCTTTTTTTAATTTTGTCACTTACAAAATTCCAACATCTTGGTATGACTTCACTTAACGAAATACTCTCTTCTTTTCGGTCCTTAATATAAAATATATTTACTTGATATAATTATAGTAAGGAAGTTAATTAAATTAATTGATATGACGTATTTTCTAAAATATTATAGTCATCTTCCTTAATGCTCTCATTCTTTTTTCTCCTAGATTATTGTTAAGAGAGCGTGAGTAGAAAAAGATATACAAATATCAAAAAAAATAGCTTGTTTTGATAATTAGATTCTACATCAAATAAGTAAAATATTGATATTTTTTTTTCAAACTTTTATGATTTTTCGAAGATCTAAGACTTTAACTGGAAAAAAAAAACGACTAGACAATTTTAGAATCATAAAAAATTGAAAATTTTTACTTATTTAATGTAGAATCTAATATCACAACATTCATAAAAAAAAAAAAAAAAAAAAAAAAAAAAAAAAAACATCGCATCACGAAGGCGCAACAGCCACCTGCTGCTCTGCTAAAAAAGACCAAAAAAACAGTTTCCATGTCGTAGAACTCAAACTAATATCAGATTTACCAATAGACAAATCATTCTTTTGGTCTGTTAATATTTGGATCCAAGTTTTTGGTTTGCCCGTTGATATATTATTGCTCAGAGCCTGTTGCTAAGATACTTGGAAACTCCATAGGAAAAAGAACTTACTCTCTTTCATACACGGGTCGATTGTTACAGAAGAGAGTGAGTAACTAATATCAGTTGATTAGTAGTCTCTGTGATGAGTTTGTTGTCAGTTATTAGTTCCATGATCTGCTTGAGCAAAGTGTACACGTCAGCACTCTCGTTAGTCTAAGCCTCTGGCTATAACAACAAGTATAGGCATCTTGAACCATTCACTCTTCTAAGTGATTCATAGAGGCGTGTCTTGTTTATGATATTGTGTATAGAAGCTTCATGGTTTTATATGGTTCTTTTCTACTTTATTGACCTATTTTTTTTTCCTAATGATATGTACTTTTACTTGCTGTATCATGTTACTTTAATGTGAAATTTCCTTTTCAATAAAAAAGAAAATATAAAATTAATTACTTATCTCTACATTGAACCCCGTTAGTGTTGTCACGTGCAAGAAGAATTTGCTTCAAATTCTTTGGTCCATTTAAAGGGTAGTGGCATTTTGATTTTTTTTTTTGTAAAGGATGTCAACCTTTGCTTCAATCTTTCTCCACTCGTCATTCTTTTCTCAAAACTAATGTTCTATTAATTCCCAATTTTCCTTACTTTACTACACCAATCTCAGGGTCTCTTTGAATTAATGGCGGTAAAAATGACTCTTTTCTAATATAACTTTTGCAAACTTAAGATAAGATAAAATTTATATTATAAATATGATTTATGTTTAATTAGTGATGATATAAATCCATCTAAACTGTAAAAAACATGTCTTAGTGACTTCTTCTTAATTAAAAATAACAATTCTCATTCCAAAAAGTATCAACCCAAACACCTCATTTTACTCTCACCATGCTTTTCCATTTCTACCATGTTTTTTCAGCTGCCACTGTGTTCCCAAACATACCTTTAGTTGTGTAAACATTTTCATTTTATGTGTAATTGATCTTTATATTAAAAGAAGAAAACTAAGTCTAATTCAATAGGAATTGACAAGATTTCTCAGTCCTCAATGTCACACCTTATACCTTTATAAAGTTGATGCAGATATATGATTAGTTCATTTTAGAATATATGCACAATATCAATATCGTCACTCAATGAAGTATCAATGAAGTATCAGAAAACTGACATCCGCTAACTTTATACTTCAGGTCCAATACAGAATACTCAAAGAAAAATGCGACCGATGCATCTCATTACAATCATCAAATAATCAACTGTATTAAATTCAAATGATTACAACATAAAATTCACATTTCATAATCTTCATTATTTGTCTCCCTTATTGATCAAGCTGCCCATATTTAGATATGCCACTCCAGATGATTAACTTCATCTGAAATTTACGACAATAAAAACAATTAAATAGTTAATACCATAGAAAATTACCTAGTAACAACGAGTATAATATTAATAGAAAAGACTAGAATCAAAAAGGGGTTATTTAAATAAAAGTTGTGACTTAATAGACAATTATATAGTTGGATAAATGGGTGTATATGTGTGTGTGAGCAAGATTTATGTGACGCAACCTCTCTTATTAAAAAGGGAAGTTTTTGAGATAGATGAGAGATTTTTGTAATTAAGATGAAATATAAAATATGTCAATGCACTTGACTTTAATAAAAAAAAAAAAATCAATTCTAGCAATTAATGAAGACTATATATAAAGTTGTTGAGAATCGATCACGATTAGCCAGGCGGGACATATGAACATATTAAAAATAAAAAATATTCTTCACCGTCTCTCTCTCATGCACACACGTGAGCATAAATATATTATAAACAAAACATACGTTGACATTTCTAACAACCAAAGAAGCCAACACACAAGATAAAATTAAGCAAGTTTATAAAAGAACCCCAGAAAAATGTAACAATGAATGTTGATACAAGGTTTACCTCTTTTTTCTTTTTTTATATAAAAATTGTAGTAGAGAGGTTGGGTTCACTTGCAGACCAAGGACAAGACGCTATGGCATGACTTTGCTCTCCAGGTATATAAGACAAAAAGTATACATGCCTCCACCTCAGCCTACGTTTCCATAAGTTCACATCACCTAAAATATCTCCCCCAGCATTTTTACTAACTCTAGGATCGAACCCTCTCCCTTTTAGTGAGAAAAACCTATCCCTTTACCAATGGAGCCAAAGGACGAGAGCTAAGGTTTACCTCATTTGACAGACAGCGTGCGTGGTTAATTAGTATGTTGAACAAAGCCCATTGCTTAATGGCTCCAACGTAGAACTGCAAACCATTGCCCTTGACGTCTTTGATAATCAACATATATTTGAGGAAAGATGCTACAGAGAATGAAGTTCACACATTTCCAGTATGTTATCCTCCACTGCTTCCAAAAGAAAAGAGGCCCAAAAATAATTCCTAGGCCCAATACCACTCCCCATTATAAACTTAGATTCGACTCCTGAATCTGCATATACAACACTTGTCGAAGTCTTTGTTGAAATTCTCTCGTCTTTGCTACAGCTTTCAGTTAAAGGAAGCCCACATAATCCTTGATTACCAACAAAGAAGTTGCATTAAATGATTGAAGCTGTGTACCTGTAGGGATCTTTCCCACCAAATGATTGTGCGAGAGGTTCAAATATGAAAGGAAAGACAAACTTGCAAGTTGTGATGGAATCTCTCCCGTAAAAGAGTTGTCTGACAGGTCCAAGGACTCAATTGATTGCAATTTCCGCATGGATGATGGATTTGGCTAGTGAGATTATTATTTGACAAGTTAAGCTCAATGAGTGGTGTAAAATTCATCATCTCTTGTGGCATTGACCCTTCAATATGATTGGATGAGAAATCAATGGACGTGTATATAGTTAGAAGTTTGGTTAAGGTCATTTCCTAACCTTTCATAGTAATTATCACTCGATAGTGATAATTCGATTGGCTAAATTCAAAGAAGTCGATGTAATTTGCCTTTGATGTTGTTTGATTTTTATCAAGCATCATTGCCTTCCAAGTTGGAAAACATTCTCCTGGGAGCATCCCACTAAAATTGTTGAAAGCTAGATCAACAATTTGAAGCATCTTCCAAATTATTCTCTTCATATTTAGACACCCAATAGGACCATGGAAATTGTTACTTCGCAAAACCATGACCTGGAGTGTAGGTATATTGTCTTCAACAAGCACGGAAACTCATCATTTATGTTGTTATTTCCAATGTCAAACACCTATAAATGTGGTGCAATGGGATAGAGACTTTGGAATTGGCCCTTGTAGATCATTACTACTAAGATCGAGAGTCCTTAAAGTATATGAAGCTTGAAAAGTATAAGGAATATTGCCACTAAAATTATTTTTTCCTAAGTTCAATACCCCAAGAGTCTCACTTTTTGCTAGACAATGTGGAATCACCCCACTGAAATTGTTGGAGAGATCAAGCACTTGAAGATATGAAGCATTGCAGATGGAATCAAGGATTCTTTCATAAAGGGCATTGTGCAATAGAGAAAGAAAACTTGTGAAAGACAGATAGCTACCAATGTCATGGGGAGTAACCAAGATGAATTTATTGTATGAATAATCCAAATAAGATGCAAATGGAGGAAATGCCGGAAGTGTGCCTTGGAGGCACTTGTCATGTAGATCAAGCATACACAAATTATTAGGATAAAAGTTTGTGGGGTTCTTTCTATCTCTTTCATTGAATTGTGAGAGAGATTTAATTGACCAAGATGGCCAAGTTCCCAAATCCACTTGGGTATTTTTTTTTTCCTGCAATTTTGTTGTTTGAGAGGTCTAGATAAGTTAATCTCGACATATTTCTCAAGAAACCTGGGAATTGTCTCAAATTGCAAGATGCCAACATCAAACTAGTCATGTTGGGAAAGGACAACCGGTTTGCATTCCTAATATTTGCATCAATGGACAAGTTGTTGTTTGAAAGACCTAATGTGGTCAGATTTCAAAGTTTCTCAAACTTATCCAAGCATAATGTGCCATTGAATTTGTTCGAAGATAGTTGGAGGATATTAAGCCCTTTGAGATCAAAAATAAATTTAGGAATATAGGTCCTCTTTAATAGTTACTACTTAAGTCAAGAACTTGTAATGTGGAGGAAGGGACATTTGTTATTACATCCAATTGACTTTAAGAGAGGTGGTTGTCGGACAATTGTATGCTTTTTAGCAAAGGGAGCAAACAAAGAGACATAGGAATGCTCCCATTAAGGAAATTGTTCTACAAATTGATGCTGATTTGCTTTTCAAGGCCTTTGAAATGAGCTAATGCAACTCCACCATTTTATTTATTATGAGATAAATCTATGTGAGTAAGTTTCCTGGCCATATTAAATGTCGGGATTGTACTAGTGAAGTTATTAGATGACAAATCCGGATAACTGAGCTCAGTAAGATTTGACATTGAATCTAGAAGTGTTCCATTAAATTGGCATCTAGATATTTCTAATCTAGACAGCTTCTATAAGTTGCATATGGAACCTAGTAATGCTCTTGAGAAATTTGTCATGCTTAGGATCAATGTCTTGAGATCCATTATGTGGGAAGTATGGCAGGGAACCTTGAAGACCATAATTATATGACAGATCAAGAGAAGTGAGTGACTGTAGCTGGAAGATTTTATTTGCAAACCGACCTCTCAAATTACAGGAACTAAGATCCAGATTAGTCAGATTTGAGAATTTACCTGAGAAAGCTAGGCACTGCGATTGACAAATTGTTATAATCCAGACGAATTATAGAGATATTTTGAAGCTTTTTTACTGAGGAATGGATGAGACCTGACAAGTTGCAACTTGACATGCTTAGTATCTATAGATGATGAAGAAAAGAGAACAAAGCATAATCCCATTCATTTCCATATAATGCTATATTAACACCATCTAGATATAGTTCTCTGACTTCACCGAGAGTTTAAACAAGCTTCTCCAGATTTGGATTCTCAAGTTTCAATGTTGATTCTGCTAAATAATAAGAAGTAGACATATCAAGAATGGTTAACCTTGTGAGCTGAGCAATCTCCATTGGTATATGGTCCACAAAGCCAGCATTTGACAAATTCAAAGAAGTTAAGTTCTTCAAATCTCTGATGTTAGATGGAATTGCAGAAATGATGTTGTTGAAAGCCAAATTCAAATGCCTGAGATACTGAAGACTGAACAGAGTACTAGAATTGTCAAGTCCACTAGATATTGATTCCTCACTCAGGTCTAGACCCGCAACATATCCCTCCTCATCCCAATTTGCGCCTCTCCACTCACTGCAAGGGATGCTTTCATTCCAGAACACCAATTTGCTGGAATCAATAAGGTTGGATTTGAGGTTTTTCTTCACCTGAAGTAACAAAAGTTTCTGGTATTCAAGATAGGGAACAGAATTACCCAGAAGCCAGAGAGAAGTTGAAACGAAGACATGCCCGATAATAACATAAAAGGACGGGAAGCAATAAAAGTACTGATATTCTCATTGGATTTGGAGTGTACTGTGAGAAAGACTGATACAATAAAGAAACAAGTGGTGGCTTGAGGGAGTTCAAAACCATGAGCATATGAACTCTCAGAGGGCCTATGATTTGAGTTTTCACCTGTCCAAAAAATGAGTAGGGTTAGGCTGGTGAAATGCATGAGAGCGCAGAAGAAAGAAAGACACACATTCCGACCAGTAGCGAGGCAGCGTCAAAGTTGACTCAAAAAGTCCAAGTCATTGTTCGATTAGGAGATAACACATTCGCACATTCTCCTTGCCATATCCCACATTTTGGGCCCAAAATATGAGAAGATTGAGAGTAGACTTTCGTTTGGTCCTTTTTTTGTTTTTTATCTGCCATATTTACCCTTTTTTCATAATTAATTAGCCTAATTTATAATTTATAAATTGATACATAATCTAATGTTAGGCCAAATCTAGAGTAGACAATAGTTCATATGGATTCACGTTTTTTTCGTTTTAATTTCATTTCATTTGAATTGATAATCAATGTTGCTAGTCCCTTTAATAACACGAACTGTTATATTATAGTACTTCATTTATATCTAAGCGTAGGAGCTAATAATAGGGTTTTGAGGGGGGGGAGGGGAAGAGCTGATAAAAGGGACTACTTTGTACCAACTATAAGACCTTAATTATGGGCTTTTTTTTAAGTAGTTTTCAATGCAAATAATTAAAAAAGATACTTTAGGAAAATTAAAACATATATTTAGAACAGGGAATACTTGACTTTGCTTCTTCTTGGTTACTCAACTGGCCCAAAATAAGAAATTGTGTGCTCATAATTTGTAGAGACTTTTTGTTAGGCTTAAGTGTATATTAAGATGAAGAAGGAAAAAAGTGTTTTTGGAAGAAAACCATAGTATTCAAAATAAAACTCAAACAATGAAAAAGCCATAATCCCGTTTTTTATTAAAAGCATGGTTTTGTCAAAACTGAATTTTTTTGCTTTTTCATGTTGGTGGGCCCCACACGTTAGGTTTGTCGTTTACTTTTGCAATTCCCTCACTCACGCTTACCAGTTCTTTTCTCGCTCTCTTTTTTGTCCAGTTTTTAAAAATTGCTAATTAAAAATTAATTTCAATCTCATTAAAATTAAAAGTGTTAATTTTATCATTTCAAGAAATTTTAATGCTCTCTCTTATCCTAAATATAAGACATATTTAGCTAATTTTATTATATTAATAAAATTAGTTAAGTTAATTAATAACACGTGTAGACAAATTTATGTAATTTTTTGTATTTATTATAAAATTTAATGTTAAAAATATTTAAAATACAACGTTATCTTATATATGTAATTATAGCAAAAGCTAAAGTCATTTCAGTAAATTTGATTACGAAAAAACAATTCTAATAATAATATTTAGACACTGTCATTTTAAGGTCCCACAATTCCCATATCTGATCCTCCACTGCTTCCAAAAGAAAAGTGGCCAAAAAATTAATTCCTAAACCACTCCGAATACCAAAGCTGTGACATGCTGATAATCAATTATGTGGTTATTTGCAGATGTTTTTTTTTTTTTTTTTAATAATAAAAGAGACTAAGAAGCCAAAGTGTATGACTGATTACATCGCAGGGGAATTAAATCTCATATCCACCATATCAACTAGAGACTTTAAAGATACAGGACAATCACTGAAAAGGCAAGATCTAGAAAGACCCCATTTCGCCAACGCATCTGCAACCTTATTAAAGTTCCTAAGAATATAACATAAATCCACAACCCAGCTATTAGACAGCAAATCTCTAATACTCTGCATCACTAAACTACCAGACTCAAAAGACCTATCATTCAAACAATTAACAAGGTCAAGATTATCAGATTCAACAATAAGATTCCTATAACCCAGAAGCAAGCGACAGCCCCTCCAAAACTACCCATTCCTCAGCAGCCCTAACACTACAAATGCCCAACTTTTTAGAAAATCTAGAGATCCACATTCCTCTGCTATCTCTCAAAACCCCTCCACAGCCAGCCATAGAGAAACTAGCTACCACAGCCCCATCAACATTCAATTTCATCCTCCCCTCAGGAGGGGCAAGTTTTTTTTTTGGTAAAAAAAAATGGTGGCAAGTGTGCAACCACTCCAGGTACTGCAGTGGCAAGGACGACCCTCCCAACAGTGGTAGCTCCATACAAGACGAATTACGAGTAGTTTTACCGCAGCTCGAACCCTAGACCTCTTAAGAGAATCCAGCGACACATTCCGTTGGACTAACCACATGTTGGTTCAGGAGAGGCAAGTTATTTGCAGATGTTAGTGGTGGCGGCATTAGCCTTTCTGCCTTTGTGTGACACTGTTGGACCTTGGGTCAAGCGTGGTCCATAAAGACCTTCATTGCCTTTGGAATGTGTTGATGAATTCCACCACATAATTATATATATAAAAAAAAAGTTATATATCAAAAAAAAAATTCCACCACATAATTCGTTGTCAGATAGGATTATATGACCCGTTTGGATGTAGTTTTTGGAGAATAGTTTTTTTGAATTTGTGAGATAAAAATGGCTTTTAGAGAATAGCTTTTGGAATTTATGAAGTAAAAATGATTTTTAGAGAATAGTTTTTGGATAAAAACGATAATGTTTGGATATTATTATCTGAATAGCTTTTTCATGGTCAAATTTACCAAAAAGAACTTTTTTTTTTGTCAACACATAAAAGAACATTAACTTTTGATATAATTGCATATAAAAGATAAGGTTGTATTTTGAATATTATTAACATTATGTTTCATAATAAATACCAAAAATTACATAAATTTACGTACAAAATTAAAATATTTAAGAGTATTGACTAGCATTAAAAAATACATCATGATCGTAAAAATTTATTTTATGATATTAAAAAACTATTTTAAGGCACTGACAGGTACTAAAAAGATATTTAAGGATATTAAAAAAATACTTCATCATCTTGAAAATTTATTTTTTGATATTAAAAAAATATTTCAGGGCTTACTAAAAAGATCATTACTTTATGATATTGAATTTTTTTGCTTTTTCTTTTTGGTGGGCCCCATACATTGGATTTATCCTTTGCTTTTGCAATTCCCTCGCTCTCATGCTTATAGCTATCTTCTCCCCCCCCTCCCCTCCCTCCAGTTTTTTAAAATTGGTAATTAAAAATTAAAAGTACTTTTAATTTAATTTTATAGTAATTTCTATTTAATTTTAATTTCATTAAAATTAAAAGTGTTAATTTTATAGTTTCAAGAAATTTTAATGCTCCCTTCTATCATTAATATAAGACATATTTATTTAATTTTATTATATTAAAAAATTAGTTAAGTTAATTAATATTACATGTAAGAAAATTTATGTAATCTTTTGTATTTATTATGAAATTTAATGTTAAAAATATTTAAAATACAACATTATCCTTTATTTGCAATTATAACACATGTTATTGTCCTTTTTTAGTAAATGTGAGTATGGAAGAACTATTCTGATAACAATATCAAAATATTATCATTTTACCAAAATTACTTTTTTTACAAAATCTATTCTACTCAGCAGCTTTTCTGAAAAAGCAATTTTACCATTTTTTCTTTAGAAGTTATTCTCTAAGTTAATCCAAACACTTTTATTATTGGTAGAGAAGTTGTATTTAATGAAAAAGCTAGTCGTAATCAATATCAATATCAATATATATATAATAACACATCCATCAAGCTGATCTTTGGACGGCTTATCAATGGCTCTTCTCACAAAACACTGTAGTTAAGCCGAACTGCTCACTTTTATTCCTGCCTCGGGCTTCTCTTCAGCCGTCTCCTTCCTTCACCTTTTTCTTGGTCAAATTTTTCTCCTGATTCACTTGCCTTGAACGTTTTTCATCTCTTTCCCACATGTTTTCTGAAAAGCTGCTTTCCAACACCTTTTTCTTTTCATCTCAAATTCAAAATTCAAAATGCATCACCATCAAATTCCTTCTTCCACCACTCTCTCAACAACTGCACACTTCTTCACAATCTGAGCTCTTCTTTTCTTTCTTTTTTTTATTGATTCATTTTTCTTCATCTTTACCCATGCTTAAGGCGATCTCACACCTTATCAGAGAGATGGCGACAAAGGCGAGCAGGGAAATCGCAGGGGTTGATTCCAGGGCTCTTGGCTGTGCTATATGGGTTGAAGTGGGGGTGCTATGAACTCTCAGTGCTCCCATAAACAGAGAAAATTTCCTGGCCCTAAGAAAATTTCAGCTATTACTTTTCCGGGACGATGGCCTCCATCGGATTTTCTCTGTGCTTTATGTGTTGATGAGGACGAGGATGATGTGAACAGGTCTCACATATTCGTCTCTCAACTTCCTCACGCTGCTAACAATCTCGATCTGGTTTGTTTTCCTTTCCTTTTATCTTCATTTGTTTCTTTGAAACTTTCATTTCCGTGCTGTTCTTCTTCGTCTGTTTTTGGCTTTAATGGTCCATGAATCAAACATGCAGAATGCTGCTCATGAACCATTGAGGGAATCACTTACATCTGGAGATTTCAACATGGGTAATTTTATATGCTGTATTCTAGGACTGATTTTTGTGTCTTGAGTATCCTTAAACATAAGTTTCATTATGAATCGGCTCATAGAGATTTACATTTTTCATAATTGTAATTACTCTTGATATCTTTCATTTATATTCTCATGAATCGGCTCATGGGTTTGCAACTTTTATATGTTATGTTGACAAGGGGAGTTACTCCTTCTACTAATACTAATAAAAACAAAGTAAAAGTCACGGGTTTATAAAGTCGCGGATTTGTTGTCTTGCACAATTATTTGACCCCTGGACAATTAAGAAGTTATGAGCTTGGTGTGGAAACAGTGCTTTTCGACTTGCGATTATTTATAAAGTTACTCCTTCCGCATCGCATCACTTGAAGCTATTGGAGTCTCTTTAATTTTTGGAAAGGATAGTGACAGGACATGACAATACATTTAGTCTCTTTAATCTTTTTCCTCCATTCTTAAATTGAATGTCGTCTAAAGACAATCAATGTAAGACATAGTTAATTCTTGAAGCTATTTAGCTGGATCTCTTTGATGTTTTATTTCAAGTTTTCCAGGTATATCAATTATTTTTTAAAAATAATAGAACCCTAAAAATCAATTTTAAATTTACTCATTGCTCAATTTTCAAATTTGAACCAATATTTCATTTTTAATATGTAGTCATTAATTGGTAATGAGATTTAAATGTTTCTTAAAAGTAAGATAGTTGCATCACTTATGAAGTAAAATATGTTTGAATAATCCATGAATTACTATCACCGGGGAAGTATAAGCTCGTTGGAGTGATAAAGTAGATGAAAAATATATCTCTATTCCAACTAGTATTGATGCAGGAAACTCTGAACCGGAACCAGCTGGTTTGAATCATCTACATCCAGTGGTAGTAGCTCACAAATGCCACATTCATCACCTTCTAATGCAGATAGAATTACATCATCACTAGCAAGCTCATCCTCTCGCTCCTCGAGTGAAACTCCTCCTCGAAAGTTTCGATCTTTAACAGATATTTATGAATCTTGTAATAATGTTTTGTTTGTATGTCTCAGATCCTGAGTCAGTGGATGTTGAAAAAGAGCAAGTTTCAAAAAATGCAATGGTTGAAAAGATAAATTGTATCAAGAAGAATGATACAGGGGAGTTAGTTGATCTCCCTAAAGGTAAGAAGGTAATTGGGCTCAAATGAGTGTTTTGAACCAAGTATCATGCTGATAATAACGTGCAGAAGCACAAAACACAATTAGTAGCTAAAGGTTATGCTCAACAACAAATTAAATAAAGTATTGATTTTCACGAAACTTTTTCTCTTGTAGCTCGTTTTGAAACGGTGAGAACCTTTTTAGCCTTCGCTGCTCAACTTAAATGGCCCATGTTTCAATTTGATGTTAAGTCAGCCTTTGAAAGGTGATTTTTTTTTTGTTGATAATATAGGCAAGCCGAAGCTTGAAGAAATAGAAGCGGACTAGACTAGAAAGACTAATCCTAATACAAAAAGGTAAGTGCAAACTAGATATGACAAGCCAGCTGGTCCTTTAAGGCCATGTGAAGGCATCCACTGGGAATGGTAGGACATAGGACCACGTCAGCTCCTTCTGGTGCATCGTGACCTTGCTTGGCCATGTAGTCGACACATGCGATATTGTCCCTTGAAGTATAATGAAGCTCCACGTCCCACTCGCGAAAAAGGAGGTCTTTAATCTCCATGATAACATCCCTGAGCGGGTAGTCAGCATAGCAGCAATCTCTCATGATGATATTAACAGCATCAAGAGAATCAGAGTAGAGAAGAACTTACTGTATACCCGTCTGTTGGCTCATTTTTAGCCCCAGCATAATGGCATGTATTTTTGAATGGTGAATTTGAAGAGGAAGTGTATGTTTATCAACACGAAGGCTTTGTTGTTTAGAACCAGAAAACAAATTGGTTGTTTCTGGTCATGATAAAAACAAAGTTTACAAGTTAAAAAAGGCTTTATATCGCCTTAAGCAAGTTCCACATGCATGATGTCATAAAATTGAGTCATATTTTTGTGAAAATGGATTTAAAAGGAGTGATAATGAACCCACTCTTTATTTGAAGCAGCATGGTGATTCTGATTTTTGTTGTTGTGTGCCTCTATGTTGATGATATGATTTTGATACAGAAGTTAGAATGCTACATTTGATTAGGGGAGCTGAAAATTCGTGTTTTTGATTTCAAGGCACAATTTCAATTTGGTTCAGAAGTTATTTTGGGTCAAATTATGCTTAGTTAGCTGCCTTAATGGGTCAACTATGAAGAAAGATCAAAGTTTATCATTTAAAGTGCATTAAAGAGATTGTTAGTTGTGACTAACTCTTGGGAGTTGGGTTTAGTTATTGTTATTTCTATTTCCTAAGTATGACAATTCTTGGAGTTATATGTCTCTTTGTATTCTCATGCTTTTAGTAACTCTATAAAGAGGGGATATTTTGTAATGCAAAGACAGATTTGATAAATGAAAATTGAGTGTTGCAAGTTCTCGAACTTGGTTTAAATCTTGTTATCTTTATCTAACCTTAAGTTAGTGGTGAGACAAGTGGGTTCTTTATCATTTGGGAGGGTGGCTTAGCCTTTAATCTCAATTGTGGTGGACTCTTATCTATCCCTTTTATTTTATAGAGTGTATTTGTTTCTCTTCTCATACCCATCACGTATCAGATTTATAGGGGATCTTCTGAAAAAGTTATTGTTGATTTTAAGTAAAGTATGATGCAGAAGTATGAAATGACACATCTGGGATTATTGCATTATTTTCTTGGTATAGAAGTGAAGCAGGGTGCTGATGGCATTTTTATTTCTCAAAGAAAATATGATATGGATTTTCTCAGAAGGTTTCGTATGTTGGCCGGGTTGCAAAACAGCACGTTCTCCTATGAATATAAATGAAAAATTGAGAGGTGAAGATAGTACTAAGCCTGCAAATGCAAGGTGGTATAGAAGTACGTGGCTTGAATTATATATTTATCTAATACAAGACCTAATATTGCACATTCTGTGAGTGTAGTTTCCGGGTTCATAATGAAGAGGATCCTTAGTTATGTTGCAAGTACTACTGATTTAGGAATTTGGTACTAAATGGTATCAAATTTCAAATTATTTAGCTTTTTCTGATAATGACTAGGCTGGTTGTGTTGATGATAGAAGAAGCACTTCGGGGTATGTCTTTACCCTTGGTTCACGTGCTACCTCATGGAGCTCAAAGAAGCAACACACTGTAGCTTTATCCTCATCTGAGCCAGAGTACGCAGCAATAACTTCAGCGTCATGTCTAGCTGTGTGACTCAGAAGATTATTAGCATATTTTCTTCAACCACAGCAAGATGCAACAGAGATTTATTGTGACAACAAATGAACCATCGCTATGACAAAAAACACAGTTTTTCATGGCAGGATGAAGCCTGTTGACATCCAACACCACTTCATCCGTGATCTTGTAGCACATGGAACTATCACATTGAAGTGTTGTGGAACAAATGAGCAAGTTGCAGATATAATGACCAAGTCACTCTATTGGAAAAGTTGAAGATATAAGAATTCAAATGGGAGTCTGCAGCCTTTGAAGCAAGGGGAGTGTTGAATATATAATACACACATATGTATATATGTATTCATATGTACATTTATGTACATATGTATCTATATATAGATGTATATATGTGTGCATATATGCATCTATGTGTATATGTGCATATATATATATGTGCACGTCCGCATGTGTGCGTGCGTGTGCGTGCGTACACGTGCATGCATGGATATATATACATATAGATGCATGTATACATGCATATATGTATGTGTGTATGTATATGAATGTATGTATGTATATCTGTGTGTATATAACATATATGTGTGTGTTTGCATATATACATGTGTGTTTGTACACTTCATGCGCTACAAATTTATAGATTATTTATTTTATTAGTTATTATTTAAATATTATTTTATTAGTTGTTTGATTTTAGAAAGATTTTACTATTAGATATAGTTTTCTTTTAAATTGATTATTATCATATCCATATCCACGTATCTCATCTATTTATTGCTATACAAATGCTTATATGTACAGTTGTTTATTCAACATTCACAACCTCAAGGTTGCAACCTTTTCAAAATGCATTCATATAGTGAAGCTGAAAATTTATGCACGATTTCAATTGATAAGACTGTTGCGAACTGAAGGCAACTATAAATGAAATGGGCCATGATAGAAATAAAAGAGAAAGGGGAAAAAATAGAAAAAGAATTTTAAAACTGTAAAATCTCAAATCAAGTTTGTTACTAAAAATTGATAAGATAATGACGAGATTTGATAAACAATTTATAACTTATTTTATAGGAAATACTTGATTTGGGATTTTGCAATTTCAAAGTTCTTTTTCTATCATTTTTTCTAAAAAAAAATACTCACAATAATTAGGAAAAAATAAAAAATGAATAAATAAAAAATAAAAAGAAGAAGAAGAAGAAGAAGAAAAAGTCCCCTTGAACTTCAAAATGTCAAACTAGTCTTGTTGCTTACAAAAATATATATATTAATTATAAGAGTATAATTGACAACTCATTTTAATAAGAAATCATTGATTCAGAATTTCAAAATTCCAATGCTATTTTCTTACCTTTTTTTTTTTCCTGACAATCATATCTTTAAATTCTGAGAGTCTTTTTTTTTTAATTGAATATTTATCCCGGTTGTTAAATTTTTTTTCAGGAATGTCATTTTCTTCGAATCATTTAGAGTAGTAAATATGTATTCTTTTGCAACTTTATCTCTTACAAAAATTCCAGCCCCACCTTGATATGACTTCACTTAATATCATAAGGGGTATATTTTTATCCTAACATTTAAATTATATGTGAGTATTGATTAAAAACAATGAAAAAAAGTGTGATGTCAAAAAAAAAAAGAATGTATTTTGGAATCTAATTTTTTTACGATTTAAATTTTGAATATTTAATTATACGAAGTGTCTTTGTAACCCACTAACTTTGACACCATTAATTTCATTAATAGAAAATATTGAGGATGCAGTTTTAAATACTTGACAAAAATTCTTAAATGAAGATATTTTAATCCACTCATTTTTATTTTTAAAAAATTAAATTGAATATATATGTATTTAAAACTGTAATATCGACATTTTTTGTTAATGAAACTAACCAAGCCCAAAATTAAATAATACTTCATAAAATTAAAAATCCAAATTAAAATCTTATTTGAAATTAGAGGACCAAAGATACATTTTGTTAATTATTTTGTATCAATACGTATATAATTAAAATGTTATAGTCCGTAATAAAGATATACTCGGACCACTGATGATATTTGGTTAAGTAATGTCATATATTAAGGTGGCATTGGGATTTTTGAAAGAGAGAATTAAAAAGGACACATATTTACTAAATAATTCAAAGAAATAACGTGGAATAGATCACAATGAATAAATATCATCCATGTTGGATCAAGAGGTTTGCTGTTAATTAAATGAAATATGGCAATGCATTGAAAAAGCTTTGTGTCATATACCAATGCATTTGTGTTTTTCAAAACAGATAGGCTAGTGATTCAAGGAACTTCAAATGAGCTTGAGATTTGAGTCCTCTCCAATGCATAATACTAGAATATTTGAGTAAATTGGGAATAACAAGCCTTACAATTGAAAGCAAAATCCATAACATAAAAATCCCAAAGGAATAAATCTCTTCGTTGTCAATAATAAAACAGCATTGTAGTAATGCAGCAACGGTTTTTAACTTCAAATTTATTGAGGGTTAGGTGGACGGCTATTAGCAGCACAAACCCTTGAGCCCCATTCAAGCAACTCTTTGCTGGTACATCCTTGGGCCTGTTCGGATTGGCGGTAGGAACGGTGGCTTAAAAGCTATCTGACTTTAAAAAAGGCTCGATAAGAAAAAAGTTAGGTTATTAATAATGATTTGTGTTTTGATTGATGGTAGTAAAAGTGGCGGGGCCCATGTCAAAAAATTTAGAGCTTTTTAAAAAAAACTAAAAAGTGGGACTTTTTCCTTAACAAGTTTTTTGAGTTTTAAGTTAAGTAAATTTAAGTTCAACTCAAATAGACTCAAAATCAACTGACAACATTAACTGATTTTTTTTCAAAATTATCACAGAAAAAACTGAAAAAGCTAAGGCCCAATGATAAAATCATTTTGTCTACCTGGTAAAGACACAGTTAAAGTTAAACCTAGTACGCCCTTATATTCAGTCAAAGAATAAAAATAGTTACCCTCTTCCTTCAATTCCCAAATTGAACATTTTTAAACACACGACTACCACTGGCCATACTCAGGCTAGGATATTTGCACCGTGTGCCTAGCATAGATTATGAATGTTCTCCTTCTGCTCCACTACTAAGTAAATAGATGTCGTGATAATATCATTTTAATCATCATTTACAACCCAGTTTATTTTTATTAAGCTCATGAGTTTGTAGGCATAGAACCTATCCCATTCACACCCCTCAACAAGATATGGATAGGTTCATTATTTCTTCAGTAACAAATTACACTACCTGCCATCAATCTTAATCATATACCATCATGGACAGGGATGGAGCTTGTAATAAATTTTTGGGGGGCCAAATGCAATGGTAGATTCAGAAGATTTATAAAGGGTTCTGCCTCCGAAATTTTTTTTAAGAAAAAGTTTTAAATGCATTAAAAAATAAAAAAATATAAAAGGTGGTTACTCAATAAGTTCAAGTACATATATTTTAATAACAAAAATATATTACAATAAAAATAATTACAATGTCATCTTTTTAGGCCTTATTTTGGATAATATTATTAATGCTATCAAATACTATCAAATACATCTGGCCAAATGTATACTCATGAATTAAAAAAAAATTTGCGGGGGCCAAATGTATTAGATAAAATATATTTTTACATTATATTAAATTAAAAAAAAAAATTGGAACACAAAAAATCTTGCGGGGGCCATCCTTCTATGTTTCATCTCTGATCATGGGGGTTCATAGCAACTACTAATCATATACTTAGAGTAAAGTTCATGCCTTTTTACAAAAGGATATCTATGTAATACCCAAAAAGAAGGAAAGAAAGAAAAGAGGGTCGGATGACAAACGAAAACTTATCCGTATTTCAAAAAGCTCATACCTTAAACTCGACTTTACTGTCAAGGCAGGCATGCCAATCTGCCTTCATTTCTTTCAAAGGGACTCGATGAACTGCAGCTCAAGAGAGAGAGAGAGAGAGAAGCGCAACGTTTCCTCCATGGCGCCTGTAACACCTCGAATCCAACACCAAAAACTTGGCAAAATATTTGAAATTTCTCCAACAAAAATGTTCAACATCCAAATCTTCAAATTACATAATTATTTAAAACAAAGTTCATAATACAAAATCCAAACATATTTCTGAAATAATTTTAAAGATAAAATACAAAGCGAAAGTCCTAGGGTCTTGGTAAATATAAATAACATAACTTATTCCACAGGAGTACAGAAGAGCTTTCCAGGTTCACTCCATTGGTGCCTCCCCTTGTTCCCTATTAGGATAATCACCTGAAAATGTTAACGTGGGATGAGATTTCTACGTCTCAGTAACTACTGAAATTTTCTACCGTACTCAAGTAAATTATATATGACAAAAAGTAGGAACTAATATTTAAATATATATACATACATAAAACCTTTCTTACAAAAAACTTTTACTATATATAAGTGTGAGTGTGTATCAATCTTTTGTAAATCTGTAATCCATGAAAAATCATGCAATATGCAGCCCCCCTTATATCTCCCTCCTTCCTTATACCGCTAACTAGAGCCATAGGCTAACACATAATCCAATAGAAACATATCATTTGACTGAGATGTCCCAAACTCACCAAAACTTAAGATACACCCGACCAAAGGTATAGAGCTTAAGCCTGGACTATGGCTCCCCTCCTTAATCACAACTAAGGAGGTGTCACGTGTCCCACAACTCCAATGCAATCCCGGCCAGAGGATAACATGGAAGAAGGGGCCCTGATAAGTACCATTCACTGTGCACCGAGTGATGGTGTTAAAACAGTATCATACAAATCCCTCCTAACTCCATCCCATCACATACAGCCACCATGATAAACATTTCTATTCAAAAATATTAAATCAATATCGTATGTTATCACACCGGGTCAGACAATCATTTTGAGTTATGAGACTTAAATAGTAAATCACTATTAAAAAATACATATAAGTTACTATGCAAATAGTAAATCACATCAAAAATACGTTCAAATAGTAACCTTTTCTATAAGTGCTAGGGTATAAGATGTACTTTAGACAAATTTACAGCTCCTATATCATATCTTATACCTTATATACAATAAAATATCTCGTTTAAAAACATATAACTCATATAAAACTATACATACACAATTCACAAGTATATGGAAGAATATTCAGAGTTACCTGTTATCTCCTAGCTTACAGACTTCAACTCTCTCGATGAGATTCTTCTAGCACCCCAGATAATCTTCACAACACTCTCTCTTACACTCTCATAAGGCTGAACAGTGGAAGTATGTGTGTTTGTGTGGTGGAAGAGATATAGTAAGGTATTTATAGAATTTTTCGGTCTCAACTACCTTCCAAATTTCACATGTTTATCTACCTATCCATCTACCACACATAAGTTCATCTACCATCTAACTACTAAACACATGTATATCTACCATCTAACTACCCTATACTTATCTACCGATCAATCTAATTACCAAACACATGTATATCTACCATCTAACTACCTTGTACTTATCTATCGATCAAATATCACATTTGTATCTACCACGTATCTACCATTCAAGTATATATATATATATATATATATATATATATATATATATATTTAAGAGTTTACTCATATTAATTTCATGGAGAATTTTATTTACTATAAGTTAATTTATCCTAGAAAAATTTCAGGATGTTACAGCGTCAGAGAATGACTCTGCTTTCTCGGCGACTTTTACTTAGGTGATGTCAACGTTCGCTCACTGGCAACAAACAAGAAGCAGCGATGGCCAGGAGATTAGCTTGGATGGGGACGAAAATGGCAATGGGTGAGAGAAGAGCAATTGGGCTATCATGGAGAGCGAGAAGAAATGTGTTTTTTAAATCATGAATTAGTGTAAGGGCACATGTTTGTGTTGAGTCCAGATTCTTCCTTTTTCACACCTTCTTTGAAACTTGTGCCTTAAGTTTCATTGGTTGTAAGACCTGGTACCAGTGGTGAAATTTGGGCTAAGGGTAACCCTCTAAAATTATAGAAAAGAATCTAAAATTCTAGGAAACTATTTTTTTAGGTATATAAAAATTTTATAATTTTCACTTTAGTCCTAAAGTTATATGGAGGAATTATAATAAAAATATTAAAATATTTATGGGTTATATATAATATAGTTTTATAAACATTTAGGTTATATTCTATAATTTTTTCCCCTCTAATTTCTATTTCTGGTGCCGCCCCTGCCTGGGACAAAGGATTGTTCCAACATCTTTTTTTTTTTTTAAATGTTGTTCCAACATCTTTGTTATAAGCTGAATATAAAGGTCGTAGATAATGAGCCTGAATTGCAAAGCATGAATAGCGCAACTTTTATGAGCCCATGATAGCTTTGTAATATTTTATTTTTAAAAGTAAAAACTTCTTAAGAATAAGAAAATAAAAATAAAAAAAACTTGTTTTTTTTATGAGAGAAAGTTTAGGTGGGGGTAGACACCGGTAACCCACCAGGGCCAGGGCATGCCTCTAGGCTCAAAGAGCGCTTATAGAGTTACTTACAGATCACCCACTAAAGAGACCCTCACATCAACCAGCGGGAATCGAACCTCCTCCCTTTAACTTGTTGGGAAAGAAGGAAAAAGGCTATGTTTCTTTTGTCCATCAAAAACTTACAAGGTTTGAATTTGATGGGCCAGTCAAACCCAGTTTTTTAGCCCAATAGCTAAATGACAAATCAATTAATTTTATTTTGGGTTAGGGTGCAAATTTATCTTAGAAGTATTCTTTGAGGAGCAACATTACTATGAAAGTTTTTTTATATTCAATGTTATCCTGAAAATTTTAAAACATAACAGTCTTGCCCCATAAAGTTAGAAAAACTAACATTAACCTTTAAAAAATCGAGTTGATAGTTAACTTTATAATGGTAAATAACAATATTAGGTCATTATACTACTTTCGAAGCGATATTGAACCTAAACCACTTACAAGGCAATATTACTTTTCAACAAAAACTTCCATGGCAAATTTGCTCCTCGCCCCTTTTATTTTTGGATTCGAACTTCAAAATATTTCTTTGCTCTAGAATTTAAGTCATTCCTACAGCCAACAAAGGTTAGTCCAAGAGGTAAAAGTATTGGATAATAACCATAATATTGTGGGTTCAAATCCCACCGATGTAAAATCTTTAATGGTGGGTGATATGTAAATATATCTGTGAGCCTTTTTTGAGTCCAAAGGTATGTCCTGACAAACCTCTAAAATCCAACTCATCTAAACTTTTTTGTGAACAAAAAAAAAAGTCATTTGGTACAATCTTGCAAGCATTAAGGAAGAGGAATGAACTTGATTAATTTATATTAAATTGAAAAAGTCTTCCAACTTTATCTTTATTCAAATCTATCTCACTCCAATGCTCTTTCTCAAAACCTAATATGTACTACCAATAAATAAAGATAAAATTGAAAAATATAACTGATTAATGACTCACTAAATGATTTATATTTTAAATAAAAAATTTATTTTGAAGGGTGCCTTACATTTTGGACAGAAGGAAGCAAATAGTAGACTACTTTTTTTTTTTATATATTAATGAAGGCTAAACGCCAAAAGTATAAGAAAAGGAAATTACATAAGAGAGGAATTTAATCATAAGCACTCTTGATCAATCTAAGCCCTAAGATGACTAGGACATTCATAAAAATAAATGAACTAGAAATGTCCAACTTAGCTAAAGCGTTTGCAACTCTATTAAAGTTACGAGAGATACCACAGGCATCCACCTACCAATTCCTCCGCAGCAATTCCTTGGCTTTCTCAATCAAATTACTTCAAGTATTACAAGAGTCATCTAAAATTAGATTAATAATACTCCTACAAGGGAGTTGCCAAAACCACGTTAGCTTGTTTGGACTTGGGATGGTTGTTACCAAGCCCTAAACGTGTGTTTTTTATGGAAAACCCATTGACAAATTTGTTTCATTTCTCTCTTGAATGAGGCACATTTGACGTCCGATGATATCTATTGTTGACTCTAATAGAAAAATACTGACTCTAATAGAAAAATACTTGTACCTGATTTTGAAAAAGGTTGTTTCATCTCAACTTTGTTTCATGTTTGGGTGGCTTTTGAAACAAATGACTTTTTAGTTAGGGGTATTTTTAAAGTTGAAAAAACTTTTCAATGTGCCATTTCTTTGGATTTCAACATTCTAAAATCTACTATTTAATATGTTATTCAAATAAGTTTTTATCAAGCTAACTCAATTTTGTAAAAATCTATCCAAACATAAATTATATTATATTAATTGATTTTCACTTGAACTTTAGTTTAGAAAAATCAATTGGAAAAAGTTAACTTTTCCTAAGTTACTCTAAGACACGTATCTTCAGTGAGAATTGTTATAATATAAAACATATTTATCTAATTTAGAAATATTAATAAAACTAATTAAATGTAGTATTTAATTATAACATATGTGACAATTTTTCTTATATATTTTCATGTAACATTAGATTATATATAAGTTTATATGTTGGAAAAGAGATTATATATAAGTTTATAAGGCGGACAAGTTAGTTAGGAGAAAAATAATAAATATAAGAGATAAAATTGAAAAAAAGATCTTATATTTATAACAAAAATTCACTTCCAAATTACTCTCTCAAGTGCTTATATGACTTAGTTGTGGAGTTGATCTTGATTCTAATTATATGACTTATTTCCTATATTTGCCAGTACTTCTGTTGATGCTCCCCCAACTATAATCAAGTAACAAAGAGATGAAGAGAATTAATGTAAATGATTATTGGTGTTTTGAAAAAACATGTTATATTAACTACTTTAACTAAATTTTTTGATTTAATCAAATTAGGTAACATCATGTTTTATGTTTTAGCCTTATTATTAGTGATGATTATTGAAGCTGCAACATTTGCTGATTCTCAATTGATAATGGTTAAGGGACAATTTTGTTTCAAAAGTTATCACAAAGAAATAATTTATCTTGAAAGTTTTTCGGGGACAAAAAACTGAACAATTTTGCTACGGTCGTTATCTTAGTTAATTTTAATTGTTTGTTGATCAAATATGTTGAGTTAACAATTTACGTATCATCTATATCATTTTTGTTACTGTGCAAATTTGATAGCCCCATCAAACATGCTTGCAACTCATTGAGTAGAGCTTAATGATTAAACAATGAAATTTGCCTTAAACGCTCAAAATGACAAGCATGTTTGGGAAGGCGGTGGGTGTTGAAAAAACCCTGTAAAAAGGGAAAAATTATGGTAGGAGTAAAATGAGGTGTTTGGGTTTGCATTTTTAAAAATGAGCTTTTAAGTCAAAAGTTATTTTTAAGAAGAAGCCTCTAAGATCTACTTTTTATAGTGTAGATGGGATTTTACCACTGTTAAGTCAAACATAAATTATTTTTCACTGTGCTTGTGTGAATTAGCGATACAAACTATCTTTTCAATTTGATTTACGATATACGAGAGGTAAATATGTGAGAAGAGTTTTGTTTAGACTTATTTAAACTTACTTTTCAAATTCCACCTTATTTTTAAAGGAATAAACATCATTTTTACCCTAGAAGTTTTCACCGAAGGGCACTGGGTACCTGGAGGTTTTTTTGGACAAAATTGCCCTAGAAGTTAAAAAAACATAGCAATTTTTCTCTTCTATTAATTTTGACCATTAAGTTTAACTGATGTGCACATGTGACATGCCACCTCATCAATCAAAATAGGGTTAAGTACCATTTTTGTCTTGGAAGTTTTCGCTAAAGAGCAATGGGTATTCGAAAGTTTTATTTTTAGGAGCAATTTTATCTCGAAAGTTTAAAAAATAACAATTTTGCCCTTCCGCCTCCCAATATTAAATTTGATTGTTAAAGTAGTCAAAGTACACACATGTCATGCCACCTCATCATCCACAAAACTTAGCCTAATATGACGTGGTATCACACTTTGTCATTTCTTTATTGTTGAAGGAATCATCCATATTAAGGGCATCACTTAGCCCAATATGGTGAACATAAAGAAATAAATACGGAATATATCAATCTCATCTTGTTGAAGGAATCATCAGTACTGAGGAAATTGAAGGGATAAACGGACTCAACAAGATTGGACTAAACAACACAAAAATCTTGTTTTCTTTGAGTTGTTGAAGAACACAGAGCCAGAAATCAAGGGTGTAGAGGAAGAAGTTTACCTTGGAAAGGTCGAACTTGGAGTCAGAGAGGGAGATCCTTGAAACGTTGAGGTCAAGGAGGCTAAAATTTGTGAAGCTGAACTGGTCAAAGGGACTAATAGGTCTGTCACAAAACCTAAAGTAAATATCACTTATGATATAAGAAAATGAAACGCAAAACGAGATATGAATTGTCCGAAAAATTGGTTCAATAAGAGAAATCAATAATGATAATATTTTCCTTTAGAATTGTTATGTTTTGTAAACTTTCGTACAAAATTGCTCTTAAAAAAATTTTCGGATACTTAGTGCTTTTCATTTCAAACTTTCATAATAAAAATGATATTTAACGCATTGGTGTTACGTGTGCATATCAATTAAATTTAACGTGAAACTGAACAATTTTACTTCAATTTTTTTTTTTTGGGATAACTAATACTCTTCAGCCAAAAAATGATTACTTATCCTTGTTTTTAAATTTATAAAACTCAGATTGAAAAAAAGAGATTCTGCCAACCTCCCCGACCAAAACAAGCCCTCCCATTTCGTTCGCAGTGGCCTGAGGGAAGCCTTGGACGACAGAGACACGCAGCCTCCGGGAAGCCAAAACCTCTGTCGTTATCTCTCTCTCCACCTACACTTGCTGCAACCTAAACACAAGCACCGTCTTCTTCAATCGTCACCACCAACTTTCTCTCTTCAACAAAGTTGATTTTGTCATCTCCGCCATCCGTATCACTTCTCCCGTAGCTCACACAATCTTGGAACTCCGGTGGAAATCAATTCTGAGGGAGAGAGAAACTTCGTTTAGCAATGGCGCTTTCAGCCTCCGACCTTCCCGCCATATACTCATTGCTTACCAATTCTATGAGCAGCGATCGCTCGATCCGCCAACCTGCTGAAGACGCGCTCTCTCAATCGGAGAGTAGGCCTGGTTTCTGTTCTTGTCTCATGGTACCGTTCTTCGATTCATTTGTTGCTAGGGTTTTTGTGTCCCCCACTGAACAAAAAACCGCATTCATGGTTTTTCTTGACAGTATGTTTTTAAGTGCTTGGAATCTGAGTTTGTAGCATCTTGTGAACGGAACTGTAGGAAGTTATTACCGCAAAGGATTTAGCTTCTCAAGTGGATGTGCGGTTGATGGCTTCAGTGTATTTTAAAAATAGTGTAAATCGCTACTGGAGGCACCGGCGTGATTCTTCGTAAGCTTTTTTTGTTGCTTTATAGCTTTTGCTTTTAGTTTAAGCTATGTTTTCTTATTCTATGAGTTGGAGCAAAGCGAGGGAAGATTAGTGAAATGCGTGCTTTGGTTGTTAAGTCATGGAAAGTAATGTGGCATTCTTTATTCAGGGGGATCACCAACGAGGAGAAAATACATCTCAGGCAAAAGTTGTTGCTGCACTTGAGGGAAGAAAATGATCAGGTGCTTCCTTAAACATTCTGTCGTTTTGTTTAATATTGCTTTTCCATTTAATGGTAAAACTGTGAATAACTGAACATGCATATATATGCTCGGGAAGGGGGAGTGTTTGTGAACAGTTTTATCTCTCTCAATTGTGGGAGTGATTTTCAGGCTATGGGCCCTGCGTGTAAATTTTTTTAGCGTGTTTCCCCATCACTACCTAAATGGTAAGTTCACTAGTTGTTGCAGTCCTAGAAATGGTCTCATTAAGTGATAAATTAATTAATATCCCCTTTATTTAATAAAAACAGTGTTATTGAATCGTTAATGTTTCTTTGGTCGCTCTGTCTTGGCTTGCCTTTCCAAGATGTGATTTTAGATGCACTTTATTATGTATGTGCATGTTTGTATTAGCTTTTGGAGAAGAGTTTTTACGATTTATGATATAAGTATGTGAAAAGAGTTTTGTCTCGGCTTGCGGAATAATACGTGTGAAACCACGGTTTTGATGAAAGATTGAAGGTTGTAGTCTTCCTGAATCCTGTTTGTAGCCTTTTTGTGTTTGATAGAAAATAGTTTCCGTTGCATGATCATTGGTTAGTGATTTGTATGCCTTGAGCTTCAGATGTTTATTTCTTCTACTTTCATTCACTTATTGCAGATAGCTCAAATGTTGGCTGTGCTTATATCCAAAATTGCTCGGATTGATTACCCCAAAGAATGGTACATTTAATATTTGTTAGATTTTTGAACTCCAAGATTGTTAACCGAGTCTATGATACTGTTATTAGAATTTTATTTTTTGTTTTTAAACGACATTGTAAGAACTTAATTAAATGAATGACTTTCACAAATCTCACCTTCTCTATGTCCAAGCTTGTATATACGTGTTTGCTGGTTTTTCTAAATTTTATTAATCATCAATCATCTAGAATTAAGGAATTTCATTTTGTATGGTTCATTTGAGGAGTGAAATACAGGAACTGCTGAGTGAATATTCTCTTCGCCTAGTGGCAAATGGCTGTTGTAATTTAGAACCTCTAGGCAGTTATGAACATAGAAATGGATTTTTGATTTGTCATGGCTAAGGAAGGAATACCTAAGCTGCATCCTCCAAGGCTAAGTAAGAAACTGAAATGAAAATGGTGGTAGGTTATCTAATTGGCATGCATCAATGTATATGAGGGTTTCTCAAGTTTATCATCAACTGAGAAAATGGACTGGGGTGATTTGAAGCTTAATAAGGAATAAGGAAGTAGAAATTATTCCAGTAGCTTGATCAAAGGTTGGCTTATGCTGAAAATTTCATAGACTACTCTGTAAGCTTGATTTGAATGCTTTACTTGTGAAGCAAGCCATACATATTGATTTGCTGATTTCATGACTTATCAGGCCAGATATTTTTTCTGTTTTAGCACATCAGCTTCAATCGGCAGATGTTCTTGCATCCCACCGAATCTTCATGATATTATTTAGGGCGTTAAAGGAATTGTCTACCAAGCGCCTAACTTCAGACCAAAAGAACTTTGCAGAGGTACGGTTAATTTCTCAAATTTTTATTGTACATGTTTTCTTCTTCCCTTCTCTCTATTAAAACATTTGGTATATGTTACCTCAACTTTATCTCTATCCCGCACATTGCAAACCAGAGTAATTCCGTGTTGTATTTGTACCAAACTTCTTTTTCTCTTCTTTTGTGATGGAATTCAGGTAGATAATGTCCAATTTAGGTGTGGCAACGTTTTCTATTGATAATAGTCATAATTTCCTTAGCCAGTCTAGTTTCTTTTGGGAGAAAAAGGGTTCTTTGTGCTCTTTGTTTCTGAAATCATGTACTTGGTGTATCTTCTCTTCATTGTGGTCTGCCATACCAAATATTGAGAATGATGTGGCTGGCAAAACACTATTGACAGCTTGCATTCTCAATAGACGAATCTTACAGGAAGTTTGAGTGAATTAAATCCAATTTGAGCAATTGAATATTGTTATAAACCCCAATTCTGACATTGTGAAGGATTAAATAGAGCTACTTGTATCCAAGTAAAATTTTGACTGCCATATCTATAAAAAATTCAGGTATGATAGACATTGGATCAGTCAAGATTATTCCGGATAGTGACCCTGTGATTCATAGATTTCAAGGAGCCAATTTTTAATCACAATGTCACGGTATAACTTAAAGACTGAAGACCTTGGCTACAGATGAAGATCTAAATTCACTAAAAAATGCATGACTTGTGGTATCGAAGGGAGGGAAGTGGTGCTATTGGCAAGTGTTTAGATGCTTGAATACAGTTGTGTGGGCTTGCGCATCACATGACACAGTATATTTAGCACCAGTTTACTCCTTTTCAAGGCCATACGGTTCATAACAATGTGAAAACTATTGAGGAGGCCATGCTCCACTTGATCTCTATTATTTTCCTTAAGTGGTGCTGCCCTGGTGTTTTTAAGATAGTTTTTTGGGTGTTCAGACTTTACAATTTGCTATGTAAAGGATGTTTATGCCTCATTCTATTGTAGTTATTTTACCTTTTTTAATTTTTTTATTAATTTTATTCTAGGGATTTATGTTCTGGAGTGTGTAACCCACTTCTTCCTATGGGTATCTATTGAATACAGTTGTGTGGGCTTGCTGATCACGACACAGTATATTTAGCACAAGTTTACTCCTTTTGAAGGCTATACGGTTCATAACAATGTGAAAACTATAGAGGAGGCTATGCTCCACTTTATCTCCATTATCCTCCTTAAGTGGTGTTGCCCTGGTGTTTTTAAGATAGTTTTTTGGGTGTTCAGACTTTACAATTTGCTAAGGAAAGGATGTTTAGGCCTCATTCTATTACACTTATTTTACCTTTTTTAATTTTTTTATTAATTCTATTCTAGGGATTTATGTACTGGAGTGTGTAACCCACTTCTTCCTATGGGTATCTATTGAATTTCAAGTATTGAATGTAAAGTTTTATGCTGATCATGAGAGAATAACATTCAACCTATTATAAAATTCAGGCAAGAAGATGAAAAAACAAATTATAGAAGAGTCCCTCTACCCAAAGTATGGTATTTGATGAAGTTTTATACTGATGCTATGTTGCAATTTTTTATAACTCTGGTGGCCAAGAAAGAGAGGGTAGAGGATTTTGTGAGCATGTGCATATTTAAAAGCATATGGGCAGTCTGCTCTTTCTTATGAACCTTATAATATGTTGCAGCTATGTTCTGATGGTGTTAATTTTTGAACATATCTGATTCTTTGAATCGTTGTTCACTTGTTTTTGCACTGTTCCATTCTACATCAAAATGCTTTCCGTTAGTTAGACATTGATTTCCTGGGATTACTGTTGATAACTCATCACTTCTCAAAACAATAAATTATTACTGATGATTTCCTTTGGCAGATATCATCCCATTTCTTTGATTATTGCTGGCGCCTTTGGCAAAGTGATGTGCAAACAATATTACATGGCTTCTCTACTCTTTCTCAAAGCTATATTTCAAATTCTGGGGAGCAGCATCATGATGAACTTTACCTTACTTGTGAGAGATGGTTGATATGTTCAAAGATAATACGTCAATTAATAATTTCAGGATTTCAAAGTGATTCAAAGTGTTTTCAGGTAACCATTCATTTGTCTTATGTCTATTCACTACATTGTTTACTGTGTCTCAAAGTTTGGCGTGTTTTTCTTTGTTTTTGAAATAATGAAGGTCTGCGTCTTTTTTCTTATTGTTATTCATCTCATATGTGCGTACATATATAGAAGCAATAATCTTATCTGTTCACTAAGGTTTCTCCTAAAATCTAGGAACAGTAATTTGAATTCCTAAGATCTAGGAACAATAATTTGAAATTTGAAAAACAGTTAAGATCTTATAATCAGATCTGATGTGGACTAAGTTACTTAAAAATTAGGTTTAAATGATAAAAGCCCATAGTTGGCGGCTGAGCCCACTCCAACACTCCCCCTCAAGCTGGTGAATAGATGTTGATCATTCCCAGCTTGCTTCTAAGGCCTTCGAACTTTCCCTGAGTGAGCGATTTGGTCATAATATCTGCAGCCTGTTTTCCTGATGGAATATATGATAGGTCCATCACCTTTGCTTCCAATTTTTCTCTAATAAAATGCCGGTCTATTTCCACATGCTTCATTCGATCATGATGAATAGGATTGTTTGCAATCCTAATTGTTGACATGTCACACCACACCTTTAAGGGTTCTTCTGGTTCAGCCTTAATTTCTTTAAGAAGTCTTATTACCCACATACCTTCACATACTCCAAGAGACAATGCCCTGTATTCAGATTCTGCTGAGCTTCGAGAGACTATGGGTTGCTTTTTACTCCTCCATGTTACTAGATTACCCCATACATAGGTGTAGTAACCGGTGGTGGAACGTCTATCAACTTTTGAACCTCCCCAATCAGCATCAGTGAACAATTCGATGCTTCTAGAGTCCCCTTTTGCAAAAAATAAGCCTAAACCTGGAGTTTTCTTTAGGTACCTGAGTATCCTATATATTGCTGTCATATGTTCTTTCTGTGGGTTACTAGAAAACTGACTTACAACACTCACAGGAAAACATATATCAGGTCGTGTGTGAGACAAGTAAATTAGCTTTCCAACTAATTTTTGATATCTCTTGATTTATAGCTGTGCCATCAGGTCGAATTGTTAATTTTTGATTTAATTCCATAGGAGTATGAGCTGGTCTTGCCCCTAACATTCCAGTTTCCTTGAGGAGATCCAACGTATATTTCCTTTGTGAGACATTGATCCCTTTTTGAGTTCTAGCCACCTCCATTCCTAAGAAGTATCTTAATGGGCCGAGATTCTTTTATCTCAAATTCTAATGCTAAATTTTGCTTTAGCATTGTGACCTCTTCTTCATCATCACCTGTTAAGACAATATCATCAACTTACACGATAAGGATCGTTCTTCTTCCATCTCGGTCTTTTATAAACAATGTATCATCTGCTTGGCATTGTTTATAACCCCAAGCCTTGATAGCTCGAGTAAATCTTTCGAACCATGCTCTTGGTGATTGCTTCAGTCCATATAGTGATTTGTAGAGCTTGCATACTTTGCTGGAATTTTCTGAGCTTCTAAGTCCCAAAGGCACCTCCATGTATACTTCCTCTTCAAGATCACCATTTAGAAAGGCATTCTTTACATCCATTTGATGTAAAGGCCACTCTAGATTAGCTGCAAGGGACAACAAAACCTTTATAGTGTTAAGTTTTGCTACAGGAGCAAAGGTTTCTTGATAATTTATGCCATAAGTTTGTGTAAACCCTCGAGCCACTAGTCGAGCTTTGTATTTATTCACACTCCCATCAGGATTGTATTTTATAGTGAATACCCATTTGCTGCTGACTATAGACTTCCCTTTGGGTAAATTGGTGATTTTCCAAGTCCCATTCTATTGTAGAGCTCTCAATTCTTCTTCAATTGCTTGTTTCCACTTTGGATCAGAAATGGCCTCTTCAAAATTTCTGGGTATGCTTTCCTTCTCAATATTAACCACAAAGGTTTTCATATGTGGTGAAAGTTTATTGTATGAGACATACCTGGCTATAGGATGTTGAGTGCAACTCCTTTTTCCTTTTCTTAAGGCAATAGGCCAATGCATATTCTCAGAACTTGTCTCGGTTGTAGGATCATGAGTTTGCTGAGGTGTGGAATTAGTATCTATTTCACCATGTTGCTGTTCTGTGGCTGTCTCAGGGTCATCCATCCTAGTCTCATGTGTTTCAGATTCAGAAATCAAGTTAAGAGGTTCAAATGGATTGGCTGTTTGGGGTATAGCTGGTTCAGGACTTTGCTGATGTTTGTTTCTGGGATTGTGTACTGAATATTCTGAACTGTCTCCAAAGGAATCAGAATGATGTTCGGTAGAATAAGTAGGATTAAATGGTGTTTGTGGTTCATTAATAGGTTGTGTAGATGAGGAAACACTATATTGCTGATCATACTCAGGTTCATAAACAAGCCATTCACTCCTACTCTCCCCCTGAATGGCTGTGTTTGAGAAATAAGGTTGTTTTTCAACAAATTTTACATTTGAGGTGACAAAAAGTTTGTTGGAAGCTGGATAAAAGCACTTATACCCCTTTTGAGTTGAGGAATAGCCCAAGAAAATGCATTTAAGAGCACCTGTAGCTAGTTTACCCCCTCCCTCATTATAAACAAAAACTGTACAGCCAAAGACCCGTGCAGGAAGCGGATTAATAAGAGGAGAATTGGGGTAAGTTTTTGTAAATATTTGTAGAGGTGTCTGAAAATTCAGTATTTTTGAAGGCATGCGATTAATTAAGTAGGTTGAGGTAAGAACAGCATCTCCCCAAAATCTGCTAGGAACATTGTTTTCAAACATAATAGACCTAGCGACCTCAAGGAGATGACGATTTTTTCTTTCAGCCACTCCATTTTGTTGAGGAGTATGAACATGAGGTTTGGTGATGTATTCCTTTTTCAGTCAAAAAATGTTGAAAGTTTGAGTTTAAATATTCCCGACCGTTGTCACTTCTAAGAATTTTAATAGACGTTTGAAATTGATTTTGAATGAAGATGTAGAAGTTTTTGAAAATTGTAAACACCTCAGATTTATCTTTCATTAATCTGACCCATGTTAGCCGAGTATGATCATCAATAAATGTTACAAACCATCTAGCTTTTGAATTATTGGCAACCTTAGAAGGTCCCCAAACATCACTATGAATGAGATTAAATGGATGTGAGGGTTTATAATTGTGAGTGGGATATGAATTTCGAGTCTGTTTAGCAAATTGACAAGAATCACACTGAAAATCTGAAATAGACTTGGTACTAATGTTTGGAAACAGCAAACGCATAGAAGTGAGACTAGGGTGGCCTAACCTAGAATGCCACAATTTAATGTCTTCTGTAGCCATGATAGAGTGCACAGCACAAGGTTTATTTGAGAGTGATCCTCAGATGTAATAGAGTCCATTCCACACTTCAGCATTCCCAATCACCTTCCCCAAAGCCAAGTCTTGAAAATGGCAACCAATTTTGTCAAAAGTTACTATGCAGCTTAGCTGATCAACAACACCCTTCACAGATAATAGGCTACACTCAATTTCTGGAACATATAAGACATTTTTTAATACAATGTCTTTAGATATTACTACTGTTCCTGATCCATGAATTTCTGAAAATTGGCCATTCGCCACTTCTACTGAATTATGTTTAGAATAGTGAGTAAAATTAGAAAACAGTTCCTTGAACCTTGTTATGTGATCTGTTGCACTAGAATCTACAACCCAGATATCTTTGGAAATAGTTACACTACTAAGAGCACATGTAAGGGTAGTACCTGATTTGGCCAAGGTAACAAAAGGAGAATTTTTCTCACAGGTTTTTGATGAGGATGATTCGATATGTTTGTCCAGAATCCTTCGCAAAACTGTGAGTTCTTCAGTGTTTAGAATATCATTGTCCATTTCAGGTCCATTTATCATCAGCCCCTTCTTATCGTTTTTGCCTTTCTGCTTCATGTTTGGAGGCTTACCGTGTAATTTCCAGCACTCTTCTTTGGTGTGACCATTCTTATTACAGTGATCGCACCACTTTGTAGACTTCCTTGTCTTCATGTCTCCTTGATTTCCACGAATAGCAAGAGCAGACGCCTCTTGGGAGATTGCCGCCTGGTTAGGTGAGCCTCGAGTTAAGAATTTTCTACTCTCCTCACATTTGATCAGGTTGAAGGCGTCTTCCAATAGGGGTAATGGCTTTATGCTCATTATGCGTCCTTGGGCATCTTCATATGAGTCATTAAGACCAAGAAGGAAATCACAGCACCTCTCTCGATCAAGTAGGCGTTTATGATAGTTTATATCAGCTTGACAGGACCATTCATAATTTTCATACAGATCCAATCGCTGCCATAGTTTTACCAAGGCAGTATAATATTGTGTCATAGTCTTCTCTCCTTGATAGAGCTCTCGGAGAGCCCTCTTTACTTGGATGACTGCAGCAATATTTTCTCAGATAGAGAAGGTCTTTCGGGCAGAGTCCCAAATTTCCTTGGCAGAAGTAGCAAGAAGATAATTCTCACTTATCTCAACTGTCATAGAATTTATTAACCAAGCCATTGCCATGTTGTTTTCTGCCCCCCATGTCTCAAACTCTGCCGAGTTGATTGGAGGTGGATCTTCGGTAAGATACTTGGCCTTCTTCTTCCCTCGGACATACATCAAAATGTTCTGAGACCATTGAAGGTAGTTATTTTCATTCAGTTTATGTGCTATGGTTAATTGAGAGAGAGAATCCGACGCTGCCCCAATCGGACCAGCACCAGAAATTCCCATATTGTGTGACGGTAGAGTCCCTGTTGAGCCATCACCGGTTGACGCAGAGGGATGATCTCTTTCGTCAACAGCGAAGGCCCGCTGCTGACTGTTTAAGGTTGCTTTATATGACATCAGAAGTGAGCCGAAAACCTGCCCCTGATACCATGAAATAATGAAGGTCTGCGCCTTTTTTCTTATTGTTATTCATCTCATATGTGCGTACATATATAGAAGCAATAATCTTATCTGTTCACTAGGGTTTCTCCTAAAATCTAGGGACAGTAATTTGAATTCCTAAGATCTAAGAACGATAATTTGAAATTTGAAGAACAGTTAAGATCTTATAATCAGATTTGATGTGGACTAAGTTACTTAAAAATTAGGTTTAAATGATAAAAGCCCATAGTTGGCGGCTGGGCCCACTCCAACAATTTTTATAAACAAATTTAACTACTTGAAATGTTAGGGTACTTGATTCTTGATATTTCTATTTCGTAGGAGGTTCGGCCAGTCAAGGAAGTTTCTCCTGTGCTCTTAAGCGCCATTCAATCATTCCTTCCATACTGTAAGACCTTTGTTTATTGTGCTTGTATCACTGCTTTGTGTTTATATTTTCATGAATAAATACCCAATTCTACAATAAGAAAACATTAATGAACATAAACTAATGAGAATTCCTTCTATCATTTTAAACCACATGAATGTCTTGCATCCTAAGCTCAAATTATTGTGGAATTGACATTTCTAATTAAAGTTTTCATACTTGTTATATAATATTGTAGATTAATTTTGCATGATAAAGAAATTATTTGCAATCGGAAAGTATCGAATAAAGTAAAATGGAAGTTTTATCACACTGCTATAAGGCTAGCAATGCTATATAGTAGTGAATGTTGGGCTTTAAAGTTTAAAGGGACAACATGAGCATGAAGTGGGGGTAGCTAAGATGGATGTGCGATCATATAAGACAAAATAAGATTTGTAACAAACATATACATAGAAGAGTTAGAGTGACTTCTATTGAAGAGAAAATGGTGAAAAATCATTTGAGGTGGTTCTGTTACGTTCAAAGAAGCCCATTGGATGTGCTAGTTAGAAGGGTTGACCAAACAATATGGAGTCTTTAAAATAGGGGTAGGGAAGACCAAACAGAACACATGGTGAAGTTATTGAGTGGGACCTTGACAAGAAAGGTATAGAGGAATTTAGGAAGAGAAGAGGGAAGAGATAGAAACGAGAGACAGAGGAGAGAATAGAAGAAATGCCTCTGTATTACTCATTCATAAAAAATGATCAACAACCAAAATAATAGGCTAGGACTCCCTTTTATATAGGATAAACTCTAATGGCTAATAACTAATCCCTAACTTTCCTAATCTACCATGGCTCATATAGCTAGTGAGTGCCACTTAAATCCCCTAAGTGCAGCCTCATGGACTTAATTGTGCGCCAGCACTTAATCCCTTATTTTATCCCCTAGAACTAGTATTTTCAGCTACATATCAATACTCCCCCCTTAAGAACCTTTGTCCTCAAGGGTCAGCAACCACAAAAGCAGGAAACTGCTGCTGAAAATGATAGAGCATAACCCACAAAGCCTCCTCTTCGAGCAACTGCTTCCATTTGACAAGAACCTCAGTCCTAATACGTCCCTTCCTTCTACCTCTACCAACCCGCTTCTGCAAAGTTTGTCCTGGTTCTTTAAAAGTAGGATGTTCTGGTCAATTAATGTGTGGGTGCCAAGGCCTTACAGATGGGTCAGGACACAACTTCAGCAAAGAGATATGGAAAGTATCATGAATCCGAGTTTCAGCGGGCAACTCCAATTTGTAGGCAACAGGTCTTACATGTTGCTTGACTCTACAGGGGCCAAAGAATTGAGGAGCCAATTCTGATTGCTCCTAGAAGCAGCTGAAACTTGTCTATAAGGCTTAAGTTTTAGGAGGACCTATTGACCTTCTTGAAATTTCTAATCTGTCCTATGTGAATCTGCTCGTTGCTTCATCATATTGACAGCTCAAGATAAGTGGTGCTTAGCCATCAATAAGGCTTCCTCGTGAGCTACAAATGACCTATCCATTGCATCTACCATGGCTGATCGCGGTAAAAAGGGAACATACAATGATGGCCTTTGCCCATACAAGAACTCATGGGGAGTAACTTTGGTAGATGAATGAAAAGTGATGTTATACCACCACTCAGTTCAAGGCAACCAATGAGACCACTCTCTAGGTAGTTCCCAACACATGCAATGCAAATATGTCTTCAAACACTGATTTCAATACCTATGATTTCCTATCCGTTTGAGGATGATAAGATGAAGTTAGCTTTTGCTCAACTTTCAGCACCTTAAGAAATTCCTACCAAAAGTTACTACTAAAGAGAGGGTCCCGATCCGATATAATCTCCTTTGGAGCCCCATGTAATCTATTTATACCATCCAAAAATTGATGTGCAAGAGTAGAGGCTGAAAATGGGTGTGAAAGGGCAACAAAATGACCATATTTGCTTAGCCTATCAACCACCACCCAAATAGTGTCTTTTCCATTGGATTTTGGAAGACCTTCAACGAACTTCATTGTCACACTCTTCCATAGCTTGCTGGGAATTGACAAATGCTGAAGCAACCACCACCCAATTAGTGTCTTTTCCATTGGATTTCAGAAGACCTTCAATGAAATCCATTGTCACAATCTCCCATACCTTGCTAGGAATTGGTAAATGCTGAAGCAAACTCGGATAGGCTACCATTTCATACTTGCATTGAGCACACGCATCACAATGCTTGATAAACTCTTTCACCTCCTCAAACATATGCCTCCACCAAAAGAGTGACCTAACAAGCTGATATGTAGCGTGTATTTCTGAGTGACTTCCTTGAGAAGAGGCATGAAGCCATTCCAAAATTTTTTGTCTTACTTGAGGCTCATTACCTACTGCTAGTCAACTTCCCCTTTGTAACAAGTCCCCATCCCAAGTAAATTTATTATTGACACCATTACCTTGTTTGAGATTATCAGGAAGAGTTTTTTCTTCATAATCATTCTCCTAACTACCTTTAATTTCTAGCAACAAGTCATCTGAACAAGTTGATAAGGTAATCTGAAAAATCTGCATTTTTGCCATTCTAGACTAGGCATCAGCAACAATATTGTCGGTACCTTGTAATGGATTTCATAGTTGTAACCCATTAGCTTAGAGACACAATACATCTGGAATGAATTTTTTAACTTGTGATCCAGCAAATATTTTAGATTTTGTTGATCAATTCTTATCACAAAACGTCTCCCTTACATGTATTGATGCCAGTGCTCAATAGCTTGTACCACAACCAATAACTCCTCATAAATGGGCAAGCTATGGTGCCTTGGAGCTAAACCTTTGCTGGAAAACGCCAATGGTTGGCCACTTTTCATCAGTACTGCACCTCTGTTTCAACAACAAAAAGCTTAGAGAAGTTAGGATGCGCAAGTACTGGTGCTGAACTAACGGTTTCCTTCAACTTCTGAAGAGTGGCAGTGGCTTTTGCTGACCATTTGAACTGATCCTTTCTTAATAAATTCGTCAAGAGCTTTGCCAAAACTCCATAGCCTTTGATGAAATTCCTGTAATGACCTGCTAGCCCCAAGAAGGAATTCAATTGTTTTACCACGGACAGTTCAGGCCAATTCAGCACTGCTTTAATTTTCTGTGGATCTATAGAGATAATCCCATGTGATTGTTGTTACGTGGAATGATGTTTTCTTGTGTTTTGGCCCATGATGGTGGGAGTCTTGATTGGAAGTTAGAGACGCCAAACGATCAAAGAGAGCCTGAACAGTCGCCGGCAACGCAGAAAGATGTTGTACTGTCTTTTTTATTGCCTTGAAACGAGCCTTAGCAAAATTGGACATGGCGGCAGTAGAATTTTGAGAACGGGTTACAACCATTAAAGAACGAAAGAAGATAGAAAGTAGGCCAAAGAGCTTGACGGCTTTGATACCACTAATATGAAAGGTATAGAGGAATTTAGGAAGAGAAGAGGGAAGAGAGAGAAATGAGAGACAGAGGAGAGAATAGTAGAAATGCTTCTCTATTACTCATTCATATAAAATGATCAATAACCAAAATAATAGCTTAGGACTCCTTTTTATATAGGATTAACCCTAAAGGCTAATAATTACTCATTAACCTTCCTAATCTACTGTGGTTCATAGAACTAGTGAGTGCCACTTAAATCCTCTAAGCGCAGCCTCATGGACCTAATTGTGTGCCAGCACTTAATCCCTAATTAACCTTAATTCTGTCCCCAATAACTAGTATGTAGAGCCTACATATCAGACCTCTTGATTAACAATTTATTCAAAGAATGAGTTCTTGATTGAGAGTTCTGACATGTAGGCTGTATTTATTCAAAGAATGAATTGTTGATTGAGAGGTCTGATATGTAGTTTGTACATACTAGTGTGTACAGCCTGCATATCAGACCTCTCGATCAACAATTTATTCAAAGAATGAGTTGTTGATTGAGTACAATGGTTTATGTGATCCATGTAGCCGACCCCATATAGTAGAACAAGACTTTGTTGTTGTTGTTGGTACATTTTTGCAGTTGATAATTCGAATTGCACGGAAATCAGAGAAATATGATTTTCTTTTTTTGGGGTTAAAAATGTGAACATACGTTCTAAATCATTAAAATGATGTTTTAATTATTTACTGGCATCTCTTTCCCCCTCCATCCCTCCCTCTCAGCTGTGAAAACTTTTAGCATCCTGGGTATATCATGATGTTTATGCACATCTGAACCTTTGATCTTTAGTTCAGTGACGAGGAGTGCAGCAAATTGGCTCTCCCTCCCCTCTTTTTTATGCTTTTAATGAAAGGAAAAGTTAACTTGTCCTTAGTTTCTGTATTTTTGTTTTGAAAAGTATGACTTCTTCCCTCATACTGTTTGGTTCTTTCTCTTGTTTGCAGATTCATCTTTTCAAAAGGAATATCCAAAATTTTGGGAATTTACGAAAAGGGCTTGTACCAAATTGATGAAAATCTTAGTTGCCTTTCAGGGCAGACATCCTTACACGTTTGGCGATAAACTTGTGCTTTCATCTGTTGTGGATTTCTGTTTAAATAAGATAACAGATCCGGAGCCATACCTATTATCATTTGAACAATTTCTTATTCAATGTATGGTGATGGTGAAGAATATGCTGGAATGCAAAGAATACAAGCCAGCTTCTACTGGTCGGGTTATGGATGAAAATGGAATTACCCTAGAGCAGATGAAGAAAAATATTTCCAGTATGGTTGGTGGTGTTTTGACTTCCCTTCTACCCAATGAGCGGATTGTCTTCCTCTGTAATGTATTGATAAGGAGGTAACCTTCACTTCTTAGCTCCTTCTTGAGTTGTTTGTTTTAGCCATGTTTGCCTAATTTACTCTCTGACTGAGGTGTGAAGTTGTGGCATGCTCGACCTAGTAATTAATGGTAGCTCATTGTCTTCTGGAGTGTAATTGTTCTACGATGGAGCTAAACACATCTGGAAAATTATGTTTATTCCAGGAGTGTGTGTATGAAGAGTTACTAGTTTATGTAAAGGTTGATTCTTATTCCACTATTGATAAGATTAAGATAAATACGGGCATTGAAAGCATTGGATTGAAACAATCAGTATTTAGACAGTGCAGTAAACGCAGTTACTTCCCTACCTAAATAATTAATAGGAAATAAGATATTTGAAAGTGTAATGAAATTGTATGCTTTATCTGTTGCTGTTGCTCCCATGATATTGTTGTAATGAGTGTGATTTTGCCGATTTACATTGCCAACACAAGTCCCAAAAAAGCAAGGTTATGAGAAGTTCATAATTGTCCCAAAAAAGCAAGGTTATGAGAAGTTCATAATTGGAGGGTTCAGGAACCCTGCAGTCTATTAATTGAACAATGTTTGTAAACTTGTTGATCGCCATGATTTAGTTTCAAAGCAGGAATTTAGTTAGACATTGCTTCAGTGATAGTTGGCCTCTTATGCTGCTTGATTCTGGACTAAACAGTGCTGATGTATTCCGACAGGTATTTTGTTCTAACAGCAAGTGATTTGGAGGAATGGTATCATAACCCTGAGTCTTTTCATCATGAGCAGGATATGATTCAGTGGACAGAAAAATTGAGGCCATGTGCTGAAGCTTTGTACATCGTAGTATTTGAAAATAATAGCCAAGTAGGTGGCATTCAACATCACAGGTTATCTTGTGTTATCTCATTTTTTCTGATGCTTCAATATAACTAGATTGTTAATGCGTGGATGTGTGAATGTGACTGTTACTTTTAGCTGCTAGGTCCTGTTGTAGTTTCTCTTCTTCAAGAGGCTATGAATAGTTGCTCCACCTCAGCGACAGAAATTACTCCAGGGTTGCTTCTTAAAGATGCTGCTTATGGTGCTGCTGCTTATGTTTATTATGAGCTTTCAAACTACCTGAGCTTCAAAGACTGGTACTTCCAATGTTGCTATGCCCTTGTTTCTGTTGGTTCGTAATTTGGAAGGAGGAGGCAATATTGTATAAACCCAGAAAGAGGCAACGCCTCCTGTACAAAAGCATGAACACTGTTTAAAATTAGGGTACTTAGATTCCTGAAAACTGTTTAAAATGCTGGCAGTTTTCTATCATCTGTCATTCTTTACCATAGAATCGGGGTTTATTACTATGAGTTTCTACTCAATGGGAGCACTGTTGGTGTTCCCAAACAAATTTCACACATCAAGATTCTAGAAAAAGAAGCTTGCACATGCACTTTATTATTCAATTTCAAGATATAGTAATAATCCGTTAATTGTAAGTTTGTATGTAAGAGTTATTTTTAGGTTCAGGAGCTTCTTTTGGTGGTGGTTGTTAACTTTATGTTTGGATTTATCTCTGGTGAACACATAATCCAGCATCATAATTTATTACTGATATTGCATTTTCCCTCTATTATGCTTTCACTGGTGTTGTTTTTTATATTCTTAAATGTAATGTTTGCAGGTTTAATGGTGCTTTATCTCTTGAACTATCAAATGACCATCCAAACATGCGGATTATACATCGTAAAGTTGCTCTAATTTTAGGGCAGTGGGTTTCTGAGGTAATTCCTATATTGAGTACTTGAGTTGCATAGTGAAGGATCTTTTTATTTTCATGGTCAGAGTCTTGGCACCGGAACGCCCTTTTTTGATAAGATTCACAATTTTATGTCTTAAGGATAGAGATATTTACAACCTAAACGTGTTACACATTTTCAATGTAAACATTTCATTTTCTGTAACAGTGTAGTCACTATTATATTGCCATATTATTTATCCTGTTGAATCTTCCAATGATCAATGTGTTAAATCTGTTTTGTGCCTATACAATTGTGTGCATTTTGATTTTAGATAAACGTTGCACTTACTATATTGTGACTGTTATATTCTTCTCAGATCAAAGATGATACAAAAAGACCTGTTTACTGTGCTCTAATCAGATTGTTGCAGGCCAAAGATTTATCTGTCAGAGTATGTTGACATGTTGCATAGTTTTGCATTTCAATGGAAGATATTAATTGACCTTGAGTTTTAGCATCTTCACATCTTCTTGTCATGTTTCTTACTAATCCCATGCATAATTTGTTTTAGCTTGCAGCATGTCGTTCCCTGTGCTCAAATATAGAAGATGCAAACTTTTCGGAAAGGGAGTTTATTGATCTACTGCCAATATGCTGGGATTCATGTTTCAAGCTGTTTGATGAAGTTCAGGAATTTGACTCCAAGGTAAAATCTTCCTTTCTGCAAAGTAAAACATGTATTGGAAGGGTGATGGGAACTCTTCCTGGTTTAATGTTGTGCCTCTCTTATGCTTTCCAAAACTTTAGTATGTCTTGAGGAATAAATACTCTCTAGACAGTTTTCTTTTAATTTTCTCTATTTTTTGCACGATTTCTTAAACTGTAAAAGATGGGAGCCTTCAATGTGCATTTCCTGTGGCAACTGCTTGATGACCCCATAATTCATTAGATATTTAGATTTTTATTCTGCAAGATATGGAAGGCTCCATCTGCTTAAGGCAGCGCCTGCCCCCCCAACCCACCCCCAATTTTATCATTTAGATTTAAGGAAAGGTCATTAGCAACAAACTATTTCAATTTAAAGATCCTTTAATTTTTTAGTGGTCAATTGTAGTTCTCATCATTCTTTTATTATTTTTCCAGGTTCAAGTTTTGAATTTGATCTCTATCCTCATTGGACATGTCGGTGAAGTTACTTTATTTGCAAACGATTTGGTTAAATTTTTTCTTAAGGTAACACGTCAGAAATTACCCTTTTTCTCTAATGAAAATTTCATTTGGGTTGCTAGATTTACTGCTTTCTATCTTAATATATGTCTGGCCATTGAAGCGGTTAGATAGAAACAGTAGTATGTTGAAAAAACCAAAGAGATCTAGTCTATAAGTTTAAACTTGTGTCAGGGATGATATCCATCATTTTCTAAAATATAATTTGAGGAGTTTTGTGCTTTTATTGGTGTGATAATAATCTTTGGATTTGCTTATAATGGTTTCTTTTGCTGAAGATGATAGTCTTGTGATGGTAGGTCATTTATGATGCAGCTAAGTGCTTTGTTAAAATATATGGCTTTGATATGAACATTATAGATACAGTAATTATACAGGCAAAGATTGCAAAGAAGTACAAGAAAGTTTAGCGGTTATTTTAAAATTTGTCCTTTATCTGATTCTGGGTATCAAAAGTTTACCCTTGAGGATATAGAATTTGAGTTTGAATTTGGCTTTCACCCTGTAAACTGTTTTTGTCAACAACAGGCTTCCTGATAACTTATTCTGGTTACTTGGAGTCATTCATGGGGGAGATAAAATAGTGGACGTTAGAATAAGCATTGTTCACAAGAAGTTCAGCTCATTAAAGTTTAGTTTGCACGCTGTTAATGTGCTAATGACAACACAATAAATATAAATAAGCTTTATTCACAATTGAAGTTTAGTTAACTTATTGCTCTGTTGCGTTTGTTCTAAAAAGGTGTGGGAGGTATCTATTGGTGAAAGCTTACTGCAGATTCAGCTTCTTATTGCTCTGCGTAACTTTGTGGTTGCACTTGGCTACCAGTCATCCATTTGCTATGACATATTACTCCCCATTCTTGATACTGGAATTGATATTAATAGCCCAGATGAACTCAATCTTCTAGAGGATAGCATGCTGGTAATCCTGCTGCCTTTATACGCTTATTAAATGGATATTGTTTTGTGGGAACTTATTTAATAAAAGTATATCCTAATAATCTCAGTTGTGGGAGGCCACACTTTCTCATGCTTCTTCAATGGTTCCTCAACTGTTTTCATATTTTCCACGCCTTGTAGGCATCATGGAAAGAAGCTTTGACCATTTGCAGGTTAGACTTAGCTCTGTCATTATATTGATCTTTATTGCATTGTCAATGTTTGATAGAGAAATATTTGGAACTGGTCCGTGTGGTTAGGGACATTATTATGTGAAATATTTCTTTGAGTACTCATCAGAAGGTAAAATAACTCAATGTTAAATGCCATATATGGAAAGTAATGCTGCTACATTCCAGTTCCCAGAAATTTGACTGTTATTTATTTTTTTTGCCTGCAATTTGAATTTTATTGAGATGTTTATGCACTACGTGGATGTATATATAACCATTTAGTGCATTGATTTGTGGAGAAGTATCATAGCTTAAGTTATTGACTTTTCAGCTGGTTCTTTGTGATTTATCTGCTGACTTGCTTTGGACTTGATTTTTTACCTTTCAATTTTTATTTTCCCTTGGTGATTTTGTTTTCTTTATTTGGATTACTACCCTTAATGGCCTTGTATAATGAATTTCATTTCTTAGAATCCATGCATTGCGTAGCACTCATGCTAGTTGTTGTTATTATTATTTGTTTAATTGCAGGTTTCTGTGAACATAATTGAAGATTACATTATTTTGGGTGGAAGTAAATTTCTGAGTGTCCATGGTTCAAGCATTGCTAAAATTCTTGATCTAGTTGTTGGGAATGTTAACGACAGAGGTCTACTTGCCGTCCTTCCTGTAATTGACCTTTTAATACAGGTAATTTGTTTTCAAACCCTACAGATGTTAGCAATACCATATACAACTGGATTTTTTTATTTATTATTTTTTTATTTTGGTGTATTTGGAATTTGGATAAATTGCCTTCTTATTGGTTATAAATTTGGAGAAATTGCCTCCTTATTGGTTATCTGCATGACAATGATGATTGCATGTTTAATCTTTTATTAAAGATATATGTGGAAAAAGACCCAAAACCTGATATCTTATGGATGTACATGTTACAAAGACTGGGAACTATGAGATATTGAACATTTGCTACTACTGATGTCTTGTGTAACTCTCAGGTATGTTCGTTTTAGTTGACACTGGCTTGAACCAGAAAATGGAAAATTGAACTTAAAAGGCAAAGCGGCCAGAAACATTTGGTTTCTGTTAATTCAATACTTGGTGAAGTTTCTGCTAGTTAGGCCTTTAGTATCTTTCAGTTTTATTGCAGCATCTATTCTTCTTTTCATTGTGGTCGAATTTCTGAAATTGAAACTCTTCAATTACTTGGGACTGATCATGTCTTACACTTCCAAGTGAGATGTGAAAAATTTTAATCACTCCTTTTCTTTGGATTATAATAAGTCTTTTTGGTGGACCTCACTAAACTAATAATGGTATGTGTAGTTTTGACTTAAGATTGAGACTTAATCCTTGGTCATTACTATAACACAATTTGTTTGTTCAGAATTAGAAATAATCTTATCTCTGTCTAATTTTTATCTATTGGGTTGTCCTTTAATAATATCATTGCCTTGGTCTTATAAGTTGGATGATAGTTATTTAGCATTTTTAACTGTCTTTACGTATATTTGTAAGAATCCTAAAAAAGCATATGCTAATTCATTTTTTCTATTTACAGTGTTTCCCAGTGGAAGTACCGCCACTTATTAGCAACACTTTACAAGTAAGTGTAGTTTCATGCCCAACTTTAAGCTATCTAATATGTCAAATACTGAATTTGTGCTCGATAGTTGTTTAGAATTTGTTGTTGGTAGACTCTACTTAAAATCTTGTATCTCCTTGTTGTTTCTAGAAACTGATCATCATATGTTTGAGTGGAGGAGATGATCATGATCCTTCTAAAGCGACTGTTAAAGCATCTTCAGCTGCCATCCTGGCAAGGATTTTGATAATGAATACAAGTTCGCTTGCTCAGTTAACATCAGATCCATCAACCATGTCGCTCCTCCAGACAGCAGGTGTCCCAGTCCAGGAAAATGTACTTCTTTGCCTTGTTGACATATGGCTTGACAAGGTTGGTTAACTCTGCATCTTAAGGATATGCTTGTCATGCTTCTTATTATTTTTTCATAGTATGTCTAGTCTGTGCTGGACTCAAAATTCCATTTAATACACTGCAACTGTAAAATGGTCGGTATTTACAGGTGACTTTTGATATGTTTCAGTTTCCTCGAAGTATATTTAATGTGGGAAGCTTACTCTTAATGCATCACTTTTTAATTTTATAATTAGCTCGTGGTGCACTATAGGCTTATTTTGCCTTATTTATTACTTGTCTATTTTGACACCATTTTATGAACCACCATGAAAAGCCTTATCAAAATAATTGCTCTTGACTGGAGGATGTTATAAATAAGATGCTCTTTTTTATTGAGGCTGCTGCAAGATTTGTTTAATCTAAATACCTGGCTACACTTTTTTTTATTGGTCTTAACTACTCCAGAGAACCTGGCGTTGATCAGCATGATCTGTTTTCATCCTTTAATTTATAGATTTATTTTGTTACATCAGGAGGATTTGAATCATGGCTTTTATCCACATCCCATCTCATTTTTACCATTGGAGTTAAATCTCGTGATGTTGCATGCTTTATAAAGTCTTGATTATGTATATTATTGGCAGGTAGATAATGTTTCATCCATCCAGAGGAAGACATTTGGCTTAGCTCTTTCAATAATTCTGACATTGAGATTACCTCAAGTCCTTGACAAACTTGATCAAATTTTGAGGTATTCCACCCTTTTCTTCTTATGGTATCATGGTTAGGGGCATCATTAGGCTTTGCCCAAGAGTCGTTAGGCAATCTTAGGGCTGTAATCCTCCGCATTGGCCTAATGTGTTTAGTATTTAGTTTTAATAAATTTTACCATTAGTGTAATTTTCTTAAAAACAATTAATATTCATCTTAAACATACATCTTGCCTCCACGAACTAATATTTCTGTATCTTTCAATTACTACCCCAACTTTGAATATCCTCTATCTATTTTGTGAGTATCGATTGACGCCCTTATATGTTGGCTCATGCAGTGTTTGCACGAGTGTAATTATGGGTGGGAACGATGACTTGACTGAGGAAGAGTCGAGGTTAGATCTTTTCAATTCAAATCTAATATTTTATTACAATTTATCTCTTATTAGATTGTCAACGTATGCTTTGCATAGAATCTAAGATGGGCTGCACTGTTCATGATTTATAAGTAGTGTAGTTTTTTGGATGAATTTTATATTATATATTGATGGTTGTTAGGACGTTGAGGCTGGTTTGATATTATGTATATTCTATCCAGTCAGTTAAATTTAACTTGATCCTTTTTTTAATTGAAGGTAGAATGCTACTATCCCCTTAAGAAACTAGTTTTAAGGTAAATGATTGCAGGTAGATAGATTGATAACCTAATTAAATCATAATTATTTATTTTGTCATTTTTAACAGTAGTGACATGAGCTCTAATGCATCTCTTCGTGAGGGCGGTATGCCTTTTAAAGAAATCAGAAACAGTCAGGTACGAGATTTATGAGAACCATTTCAAAAAACTCCTATTTGGAGTGAATAAATAATTATATGTACATGTATTTTGGGAATTTCCAGATCAAAATTTCAGACCCAGTAAATCACATTTCATTGGAGAACTCTGTGAGAGAAAATCTGCAAACATGCGCCACTATTCATGGAGAGTCTTTTAATGCTGCCATGAATAGCATACATCCATCCGCCTTGGCACAGTTGAAGCAGGCATTAAAGATGCCATAGCTGGATACGACGCTGAGTAGTTGCTGTCTAGCAGTCGCATGTTGAGGCTCTCAATCTCTGCTAGCTCATTAGATCGATACTGTTACAGGTACTCCTTGCTATAACACCTGAGTTTCTTTTTGTTTCCTTTTCGTTCCTTCAGTCTTAGGGTCAATGAGAAGCATGCAGAGGCCGGCACTACTTTTTTTTCAAAAAAATAAAAATAAAAAACATAAACGGTACTCCCTCCCGTCTTTAATATAGGATGCGTTTGGATAGTTGGTCTTAGCCCTAATACTCCGACATTTTTTATGTTTGTCAATCATTTCCTAATTTACCATTTTTTATGCTCCCTCTACAACAATCAAGAAAAAGAGAGGATGGAATTAAGGAAGATGATTGGGTGTTTTAAAAAATATTTTAAAATTAACTTAACTAATTTTTTTAGTCTAATCAAATTAGGTAAATATGTCTTATATAAAGGACTAGAGGGAGTAATACTCAAAATTTTCTTTACAAAACCCCAATTCAATGCCTAAGGTTCAATGACTGATCAAGCTGAAAGTTTGGAATTATATTACTGCGATTGCCATGGTTGGAACAAGTTCTCTTTTCGGATATATTGCAGGTAGCTGGCAACTAGCAATATAACACATTAATATGGACTATTTCAGGGAGATATTGAAGCTTTTGATACCTGGCTGTGGTGACTTTCAGGCTAATTTTGTTGAGAACGGCTTGCAAGTCTTTTTTCCCATGATAATATTTCATATTCATTTATTTGTGCCAGTTGGCTGCGTGACATTGTGTAAATAGCATGTTGTTCCTTTAGCCAAAAAAGGAGCAGCTTCGAGTCCGGTATCTCATTCCCTCTTTACATTGAAAATAGGCAAAGGTCAAATGCCCAGTCTCTTGTTCTGAACATATATGAGTGATGTGTTTGACGGGAAAATTATGCAGTGCAAGTCCCATTCTTTTTGGCTGCATGCTGTACGGCTAGTCCTCTTGGTCTCATTCAAACAAGCTACAAAATGATAAAACACAAGTTGCATACGAGTGTGTTTTTATGTTCGTCAAAACTTGTGTTTGGGTAGCATTGATTCGACTAATTTAATTTAAGATAGAATTAAGCTGGCAAAAACTGAATTTGGGCAAACTAACAAGTATTATCTCACTAGGTGCGGTCGGTTATATGCATTACACAACATTGAAATTGAATTTGGGGAAACTAAGATTAGCCAACATTGAGGTAGGTAAAAAACTCGTTAAGTGTTTATTTATTTCCTAATCATGATGGCGGGATCTAACAAGGTTTTGAATGAAATCGTGCTATTTGATTAGTAAGTTTTTTACTGTGAAATTGGGGTATGTTGTGTGGTAGCCACTTTCAACAAAACATAATTTAAGCTTCAAAACCATGGTTTTTCCAGCCCCTAATGTATTTCACAAATGAGCACAAATATATAGAATCAATCTGGAGATATAATTTATTTGTACATGTTGATGTGTTGATTTGCTGGAAAGTTGTAGTGATTGCGTTGTTCAGAAATCTATAGGAATGATCATATCAATATACTCCCTTGAATGGTTTCTCTAGAACATCTTTTAAATGTCAATATATAATGTTGTGGGAAGTATCAATTAGTTTTTCATTGTTTTTAGAGTTTTAATAGCAGTTTTGTATATTGTGAGCCGAGCTGTTACAGTCGACAATGATGAAACTTTTCTTTTGATTTGGCTAACATAATATTAGAATTCAAACGGATGTTAACCCAACAAAAACAGTTGGTTACCTTGGCAGCTTGGTTGCCTTTGATTCTTGAGAAACTTCCATGCTTTAGCTTTTTTGTTTTATTAAAAAATTAAAAAATACTCAGGTCAAATTCTTTATATTTATTATTTTAAGTTTTTAAATTAGGGTCATGTGAATTTATAATTAAATGATAATATTTAAAAATTACTGACACGAGCAACTGGAGGACCTGACATATGATAGATAGAAAAAATGTGAACAAGTAATGATATAAGTACTCTCTTACTAAAAAGTACTTGAGAGATCCATTCACGGCATGATAATTTTTATTTTTGATATATTGAAAGTTTAGGTGGAGATAGACATTAGAACCCCATCAAAGTCAGGACATGTCTTAAGACTCAAAGAGCGTTTATAAAAGTATTTACAGGCCGTCTACCAACAAGGTTCTCATATCAACTTGTAGATATCGAACCTCCTTCTTTTAATATGATAATTAATTGCCTTAGTATGAATGGGTCCAATGTTGTGGACCCAAATGAGATGGGCTCAGATATTATGTTGGTAGGAGGGACGGAGCTTGCGGTAAATATTTGTGGGGCCAAATACAGTGAAGGATCCAAAAATTTTATGAAGGGTGAGCATCAGTAGCGGGGGATTTGGGGGTTCGGGGGCAGTGCTCCAGATTTTTTTTTAGGGAAAGTTTTAAATGCATTAAAAAACAAAAGAATATGAACAAGAAAAGAAAAGAATTTCAAAAAAATATTCATGAAATCAAATGAATATTGATAATGTAATAAAAGAGACAGTTATTTTACAAACCTGTCATTTAGAAAAGTAAGGCTAAGTGCTATTAGAAATGTAGCTACATAAATTATAATAAATGATGGGTACTTAATAAGTTCAAGTACATATATTTTAATAACAAAAGTATATTACAATAAAAATAATTACAATGAAAGGTGGCCAAATATATACTCATGAACTAAAAAAAACATTTGAGAGACAAAACGTATTAGATAAAATATATTTTTACATTATATTAAATTTTCTAAAAAATTTCTAAAAAATTTTGGAACACCAAAATTTATGGCCCCACTTGTCCCAATAAAGTTCCGTCCTTGTTCGCAGGTCCATTCAAGCGGATGTATAAGCCGAAATGGCACAAATTCAGTTATGGGGAGGGTGTGTAATATTTTGATGCAAATCTTTTATTGTATAATTGTAATTATATTATAAAAAAGTTGGTTGAGATGGTTCGAAAATAGCCCTGATCGAATTAGATAATAATAGGGTCATAGTCATTAGCTAGCCAGTCATTTAAATACCTATCAATAAGTCCTTGGGTTATGATTTGAGTAATATTAAAAGTAATAGCCTAATAGGGCTTTATTTTATATTTTATGATTTGGGGTTCACATTAAGTGCTTATAAGCGGTCAGTCTCCTTAGTTTAAGATAACCATTAAAAATTAGACATTTTTAAAATACTAAAAATAAATGAACATTAGGATTGAAAAATTGAAAGGTAAGTATAAAATATTTAAAATGACCCATGGGAAAATTGAAAATCCAATTATTTAAAATAGTTCAAAGAGTTAGCTAAATTGTGTATATGTGCGTGTTAATTTAAGAAATAATTGTAATGTTTGACTTTTTTTAAAAAAATAAATAAAACTAATGCGGACACTACAATTTGAGTGACATTTAGTGAAAGACTCCCTCTCTTATCCGGATTCTTCTTTATCTGATTCTATAACCCCTCTGGTTTTCTTTCAACTATAGACTCTTATCGGAATTATAATATCTATCATCTAAAACTGTATTATTTCAATTTAGTTAAATACATCCATAAAAATACATCCATGTGATATTATTTACTCTATAAAAGATTATGAATTATTTCAATTAAAAGTGAGGAAACAAAATTTTAAATAAGAGAAGAATCCTGCAGTATCATCATTACATGGGGCCCAGAATCGTTTTAGATGTGATTGTTACATGAAGCATGAATTAGGGATCCATTTTTTTTTTTCAATTTTTTTTTTATATGAAAAAGTTTAGGTGGGGTAGACACCGGTAACCCACCAAAGTCAGGGCATACCTGCAAGCTCAAAGAACGCTTACAGAGATACTTACAAATCGCCTACCAAAAAGACCCTCACATCGACCAACGGGAATCGAACTTCCTCCCTTTTAGGGTGAAGACTTATGCCTTAACTGTGTCACTCTTTGGCAATTAGGGATCGATTTAAATGTATGTAGCATGATTTATATGATTGTTCCGTGCTTCAGATCTTCAAAGATTGTTACATATGGACGGAGATTGTTTTTAAAGCAATGGATATATACTAATTTAAGACAATCTCCTAGCGCACGTGATCATAGCAACTAATAATACTAAGGTATTACATTGTTAAGTTATATTTTTCACTAAAACAGAAATTATACATGTATGCATTTAATAATCATTTAAACCTCACTAAAACAGAAATTATACATGTATGCATTTAATACTAAGGAATTTCTTGGTCTTGCCCAAAATATCCGGTCTGGGACTGTCAAAAACCTGGACCTGACTACTGTCTGATACCCCTTCCGTCCACTGCCCTTTTAAAAAGAAAAAAAAAAAAAAATTCTCATCTCTCCAATCCCTTCAAGCCACATGCCCCCCTCACTCCTTATATATTTTTGCCCAACCTCACTCCTCATACACACGGTTTATGCAACAAGAACATGAAATCCAATTTTTTTAGGATCTTAAATTAATTATTTTAATATCTTTAAAAAATATTTTAAGATATTTAATGATACCAAAAAGATATTGAATGTTCTTAAAATAAGGATATTTAAGATCTTAAAATAATTATTTTATAATTCTTAAAAAATATTTTAGGATACTTACTGATACTAAAAGGATATTTCAAAGTACTGACTGGTACTAAAAATATATTACATGATACTTTTTCAAGATCTTAAAATAATTTCTCAAGATAATAATGTATTTTTTCAGTATGAGTAAGTTTTTTCAAGATCTTAGATCTTAAAATAATTTGTCAAGATAATAAGGTATTTTTTAAGTACGAATAAGTTTTTTTCAATATCTTAAAATAATTTCTCAAGATAATAAGGTATTTTTTCAGTACGAGTTTCAATATCTTAAAATAATTTCTCAAGATAATAAAATATTTTTTCAGTACGAGTAAGTTTTATGAAGTATCTTTTTAATACCAGCAATATCTTTTTAATACCAGCAAGTACCTTGAAATATTTTATATTTACCAGAAGTACCTTGAAATATTTTATATTTTTTCAAGATCATAAGTATCCTGCAGTATATTTTCAATACCGGTCAGTATTCTAAAATAATTATTTTAAGATCTTAAATATGCAATATATTTTAAATACCATTCAATATCTTTTTAATATCATTAAATATCTTAAAATAATTTTTTAAGATCTTAAAAAATTATTTTTGTTATGAATATACTGATTATGTGGATGTCCATTGACTCCCGATCTCTAAATATTACAAGATGATATGGGACCCACGTATAGTAATATGCATAGTAATTTACTATTTGTATCCCTCTATAAATAGAGGTCTCCTGTAACTATTCATTGGACTTGAATGGATTTCATCTCTCTAGAATTTCCTCTGACTTCTCTCTAAAATTCCTTTAGTTTCGTAACACGTTATCAGCACGATGGCTTCTTCCTCATGCCTTCCTTCTTCCCTTTTTCGGCAACAACTTAGAAACAGCAAAGAGATCCACCGAAGAGCAGAAGAGCAACCAGCATCTTGTGGGAAACAACTTTTGCTTTTGCAAATCAAGACAAAGGCGATAATAATTCATGGATAAAGACGAATCAAGCATGGAGGAGCAGCCATGGAAGATTTCTTACGATATGATAATATCAAATTCTCTCTCTTATCAAAGAAGGATGAAGTGGTAGAGGAGGCGATTGGTGAAGAAGAGAACTCACAGGGGTTGATATATTTTTTTTTTAGCCCAGAATAATGAATTCACAAGGGAAATTCCAAACTTTGTCTTCTCCAACCTGCAAGATCTCAATGTCTCCAACAAAAAAAAAAATGACAGGGTCTAATTCCTGAAGAAGAGGAGTTGCTGCGCATGTGAATGATGGTGGCGGCTGAGATTTAAAAAAAAAAAAAAAAAGGGGACTGAACTGTCGGCACCACAGGACAAAAAGAGAAAAAAAAAATTGTCCCTCCATTCCAATTTTGTCTCTTACGGCCCCACCTCCCATTGCATCCATTTAATCTTTTCCATTTACATAGTGACGAAAGGAGAAAATTGATTCAATTATTTATGCTCTTCATTTTGCCACGGGACCCACCTTTTAATTCCATTGAATATTCATCAATTCATATGGTTTTTGGGCTACGTAGGAACTGAGCTTGGATGAAATAATTGCTAATAATGGAATCATGCACGTGGAGTAGCAGGTAAGGTGTTCTAACTTTATTATCAATTATTGTTTAACAATAAAGTATAAGCATGGGAACTCTAGATTTTTCAAGTATATCTTTCTTATTGTTGTAATTTGACTTCGAAATAGGTTTAATTTTTCCTTTAAATCTTTTACTTATTTACTTTTATGTTATTTATTTTAATTTATCTTTTATGGCAGCAACACTATTTATTAGTGGGCTCCATTTATTTATTTTATTATACATTTATTTATTCTTTATGATGGCACACTAGTATCTATTAGTGGGCTCTATTTATTTATTTTATTATGCTTTATTTATTCATGGTAGCAACACTATAGTGGGCTCCATTTATTTATTTACTGCTTTACTTATTTCTCATGGTTGCAACACTATATTAGTGGGCTCCATTTATTTATTTATTTATTTACTGTTTTACTTATTTCTCATGGTTGCAACACTATAGTGGGCTCCATTTATTAATTTTAATTCTTTACTGCTTTATTTATTTCTCATGGTAGCGACACTAGTACTGTGGGCTCCATTTATTAATTTACTGCTTTACTTATTTCTCATGGTTGCAACACTATATTAGTGGGCTCCATTTATTTATTTATTTATTTACTGTTTTACTTATTTCTCATGGTTGCAACACTATAGTGGGCTCCATTTATTTATTTTAATTCTTTACTGCTTTATTTATTTCTCATGGTAGCGACACTAGTACTGTGGGCTCCATTTATTTATTTACTGCTTTCTATATATTATATATATTTATTTGCATTTGCATATGCATCCTCTTTCTTACCTTTGGATGAGATAGGTCTCGCTATGAGTTTACTACCATTCCTATTTCATCTTCTTTTTATTTATTTAGCACGTTTATTTCCAGTCATTTATTTTATTTTTATTTATTTATTTACTGCTTTATATAAATCCCCCTTCCCTTTTATTATTTATGGCAACGACACTAATATATACATATTAGTGGGTTCCATCTATTTGTTTTATTATGCTTATACTTTATTTATCCTGAAGATAAACTGTTAAAAGATCATATATATAATTATGAGATCAAAATGCCATAGAGATATGAAGCATAAATTGGCTTGAGCCTAAGAGGCAAGATAGCCTTAATTTCAGAGGCAAGATTGCCTGAAGCCAAGAGGCAAGTTAGCCTGATAACAAGAGACAAATTATGAAACAATATTTGATCCATAAATTTTGTATGTTATCAGTTGTATAAAGGCCTCAAAATTGTATATTTGGCATTAAATATTCCCTTAAATTATGAGACAAGGGATTGTATGATCATGATTGATATTATAAATAAATATATTCAATTTGCTATTGTAGTAGCAATATTGTGGATTAATTTCTTGTCATGATCAAACAAATCAGTGAGTTATGGATCATGAATTTTTATCCAACTTCATTCCCAGAAGTGAATAAAGAAAATATATTATTATGGTTGTTATGTGATTTATATGATTATAACAATTTTTATAAATACGAGAAAAGAATATTCATAAACAAAATAATTAAGCAAAAGGAAATATTATTTCAACAAAGTTTAATTGCGAGTGGCTCAACATCATTACAAACTTTAATCATCTCATTCTGAAGATATTTAATGTCTTCTTCTTTTGCTTCTCTTGAGATGGGATCCAGATGAGGCAAAGCTCTTCGTAATATCGAGATTTGCGTCATAAGTTTCTTGAGCTTCTTGTGTGGCCACTCAGTTAACCCTCCTTTTTGATAGATTTTTTGTATGGTGTGAGTAGACATATTTAATTGTTTACTCGCTTCATCAAGGGTTAAGTGAAAATAATTTCTTAAATCATGGAGCGTTGTTTTCTTTATTCTTTCTCATTGCTCCATAGATAACCTATATAATTCACTCTGGTTAAGGGATGAAGTATCATAGGGTATACTTATTGCAGGTTGTTTTCCTTTGTCTAATGAGTGTTCAATATTGGTTTGAAATGAACTTCCATGGAGGTCATTTGGATTTATAGCCCATTCCGAACCAACACAGAGAACCTCATGATAGGCTAATACAGGATCACGCATCAAGATATATCCTGATGCTTGTAAATCTATACAATACTGTGTCAGAAATTGTTTGATTTCTTCAAAATTTTTCTTTGTGAAATCAAACATTGGAAGCCTGTCAGTATTATAAGATTTATCCTGTACTTTTTCAAATAAAACAGCATGGGTAATCATACCTGTTCTTCTTCCGTGAACTTCAAGTTTATGGTACTGGAGTTCGTTGGTATGTATGATCTCTCGTAAAACATGACAACAACTACATTCCAATAAGCTAGTTGTTGCTAATTGACTTGTAGTTGATGGCTGGCTAGTGGTTGTTGGTTGGCTAATTGTTATTGGCTGGCTAATGGTTGTCGGTTGGCTGATTGTTGCTAGCTGGATCGTGGTTGATGGCTGGCTGGTGGTTGTTTGCTGGCTTATGAATGCTAGCTCATTGATTGTTGTGACTATTGGTTGAATTTGACTGGTAGACTCCATTAGTTCAGCCATAGTTCTACACCTTTTAACAGGCCTCCTTGATGAACCTGCTTCAGTTGTACCTTCATTCCTTCTAAATTGAGGAAGAACATTTGTTCTTGGGGGAGAAGTAGGTATATTTGAAGCAGAAGGAGGAATAGTAGAAGGAGGAATAAACATCTCAAAAGGATTAGGAGATAATAAAGAGGTAAATGACAGGTTTGTCTGATCATCATATAACAAAGCATCAAGTAATGCTGTGTCAGATGTATCAGAAACTGGGATAAAATTACTTGGACCTGCCATTGCAATAATATACGCGATTAGAAGAAAAATGATAAGTTAGTATATGGTAGTGAATGTTATCAGATGCTTGAATGTTTGTGAGGCATGTTCGTTTGCCTTCTTCTATTTATAGCCGAATTAAATCCTATTGAATCTCTGCAGATATGCGCTGTCCTATTGAATCTTTATAGATCTGCACCCTGTCAAGCACGAGCTTAGACACTTTTTGACTATATATGAATACGACAATTCCACAGTGATACATGTTGCGCCTGTGATTCCACAGTAATGCATCTGTGATTCCACAGTATTTTGATAATTTCAATGATTTTGTATTTATTTGATTGTTGTTTCTAGAAAATTGAAATTTTGTTACCAGAAGTAATAGAATAATGCATTGATAATGCATTTGTGGAATTTTAATGATATCTGTAGAAATAGATATCATATATGGAATATTGTATGAAATTACATGAATTAATTTCTACAGACTCATACTTGAGGGGGAGATTGATATATATCAAGTGTGAGTGTTTTTGTGTTAATTTTCTGTGAATGTTTGTGTGTTGATTCCCCCAAGATTGATATTGGATTTGATGATAAATTATATGGAATGTTGGCATGACTTGTTTGATCATCCGAGTCATATTATGTGCTGCTTGTTCTCAGATAGAAATAATTATTGGAAATGGATCTCTGGAAATATATCAAATTGAAAGTTTACATATGAGATTATAAATCTGCAAAGTTTGCAGTGATGTTTGCAACCAGAAGTTTGCAATATATTATGCGCGCAATTTCCAGATTGAATGATCCAGAAATAATGTATTAAAGTATCCATAAATGGATAGATCAATGATTATGAGAACAAAATTTATATGTTGTGTATATTTGCAGCAATTATATAAGCCAACAGAATTCTCCCCGTATAATTGGCTTTTGGTCAGGAGCCAGATTAATTCCATCTTGAAATGTTTTAAATGTGTAATGATTATTAATCTATTACAATGCACATAGATGGATATACAAAGAAAATTGATGATTTGATGAGGGGGAGAAAAATAAACAGATTGGGTAAAGATAAAATGAAATGAATTATCATTGGCTCATATTGGTCCTCATACAAAGAAATGTGCACTAAAAGTTTAAAAGATAATTCATTTGCAGATTTTAGCTAATCAAATGCTAAAAGCATTTACTGACCTAAAGTGACAAAGTCACATGTCCCAACTGCAAATGCTCCTATATGAATTGTTATAAAGCACGCCTGAAGTGTTGCTGGTCCATCGGTTATAAAGATAAAAATCCTCGAAAGAGAAAAGGAGCTATAAAATATAGATGATCAAGTCGAGGATAATTAAGTAAAGCTCCAGAAGAGTTATCTTTTGATGAAATGTTATCTCCAGAAGAGATATTACAAGAAAAGTGTATTGTGGTCCAAGAGAGACCTAGGTACCTAATATATGTAAATATAATGAGATCTCAATAAATTATGAATGAAATCCGATGGGACTGAAAATGAAGTCGACGTTAATAATATCTATGATAGCATATGCTGCAATGAATGATAATGAGGATCATGAGCCACAACATATTTGTATGTGCTAGAAGCACATAAGGCGCCAGAAACACATATGTCCCAAAAGGACTCAAGATGATAGTGCATATAGCATCATTATCTGAATAAACATTTATTGAATTTCTATATGCACATATATATTTATGAAAAGATTATTATGACTTTACTTGACAGATTTAGATCTTGCAGGTATATAATGAACAATCAAATTGGGCGTTTTTAACAGAATATTTGATGACAGAAAGTATAATATGCTCAGAAAGACATTGAAGCAATGCAGTCATCAGGGGGAGCAACACTGATGTAATCAAGAGGGGGAGACGATACACACTGTACTCTTTTTCCCTTATCTGGGTTTTATCCCACTGGGTTTTTCCTAGAAAGGTTTTTAATGAGGCAGCATTGGATAGTGTATTAATGGATGATGTACTCTTTTCTTTGGCTAGGTTTTTATCCCACTGGGTTTTTCCTAGTTAAAGTTTTTAACGAGGCACATTCATAAATGGACATCCAAGGGGGAGTGTTATGAATATACTGATTATGTGGATGTCCATTGACTCCCGATCTCTAAATATTACAAGATGATATGGGACCCACGTATAGTAATATGCATAGTAATTTACTATTTGTATCTCTCTATAAATAGAGGTCTCCTGTAACTATTCATTGGACTTGAATGGATTTCATCTCTCTAGAATTTCCTCTGACTTCTCTCTAAAATTCCTTTAATTTCGTAACAATTTTAAGATTCTAAACAAATTTGTGTTTCTTGTTGCCTAAACCGGTGTGCATAAGGAGTGACGTTGGTGCAAATATATATAAGGAGTGAGGGGAGGGGCACGTGGCTTGAAGGGATTGGAAGATGAAGAGATGAAAAATTTAAAGAAAAAAAAAAAAAAAAAGGCAGCGGACGGGACGGAAGGGGTGTCGGATAGTAACCAGGTCCCAAAAACCTGGAACAGGTCAAAAACCAGGGATCCCTGTACCGTCCCAGATTTTTGAACACCCCCTACTACAAACATCCCATGCATCCAAAAATCGGTTGTGAATAATATAAAATTTCTGAGGTATAGGGTAGAATGATTTATATATAATCACAAATTGAGTATTGACAGACAATGAAAAAAGACGTCGCCTTTACAGAAAATGGGTCAACGTTTAAGGAGGCCTCAGATTAGCATTTTGGCACATTCGTGACAACCGATGTCTAGAAACATGGTGCGCAGAAGATTGTCGCAGCTCATGCCACAAAATAATAATCATCAGAAAATATATGTTTTAAATGTCACAACTAGAAGATACATTTGATATTAAACACTTTTATTTACCATTAAACGTACTACCATATTATATTAGATATAACATCTTAAAAATCATGCCTCCCTACAAATAGCCAACCGTAAACCACTGTAAACTTAACTAACCGAATTCACAATTCTATCCGGCAACGTAATGAAAGTGCTGCCAGATAGATAGAAGCACAAGTTACTAAGTTAGCATTAGATTACTGCTTTTAGAACACCAGTTGGATTATTTTAACACAAAACTACTTTCCAAACATGATTAAAAAAAATTGGGATATTTCTAGAGCAGCAATCAAACAAGCTCTTTGCTTCACATTAGCATGAAGTGCAATTGAATGCGCATCTGAAAATTTCTATCAAGAGTCTGTCTGACCACTAACAGGTATATTCAGCTGAATAATGTAACAAAATTGAAAAGGGTTGAGAAAGAACAGGATAAGGGTTTCAAGTGACTCATTCTTCGGCTGTAGCACCATTTGTTGTCTCCATCGGCTCAGCCTCGGCTGACTCATCTGCCTTGTCACCCTTTTTGCCTGAGAACAGGCAAGCAGTGAGATATATATAGCATTGGAAGTTGGAACCAGGTATAGACTTAATGGAACACACAACATGAAATATAAACAAGCATAGGCATCACAATGGAATATTTAGATTAGGATTTCCAGTTTACCTTTCTTCTTCTTTCCACCACCCTTCTTCTTTGTCTTTGTGCCCAAGGACAGCCATGCCTTAATTTCAGGATCATCTATTGTCTTTGTGGGCTGCAATTCCTGAAGAGGATGAGATGTGATCCGGTCTGAGCCGTTTGGCATTAGCAAGACTGTGAATTTGATGTGAGCAACATAATCACCTGTAAGCCGACAAATAACACAGCACATAAACTTCCCGTAAACAAGTCAAAGCATGAGGAATCTAATCCTGCCAATGGCCAAAATTTTACCAGGCTTTTCATGAAGAACTGGATATGGCTGCAAGAGATCATGATTCACACACTCCACAAGACCCAGACGAGCTCTTTTCTCTTCCAAAGCCCTGATATATTAAAGTGGGGAAAATAATTTTGAATAGTTGGGGTATGAAGACACACCAATTCAAACATGTCTTGGAAGTGGCCAAGTTACCTGGCAGTGAATGGCATGATCGGAAATTTTTGACTTATTTCACTGAAAATGAACCTAGATGTTTTCATCTTCAAGTGATAATTCTTGTCCACAGCTCTCTTATAAATAGTTGTCTGCTTCTCATCCAACAACTTGGGCTGCAAATGATTATATTTTTCCCTTCATGATTCATAAGCAACCACACCATAGTATACCGTAAATAAAACATGACAATAAACCTACCTTGCCTTCTCCTGTGCTTGCTACTATATCAATTGCATAAACTTCATTCTCCTCAAACTCTGCATCATCAACCCTTGTTTCTGGATTGGGCACACTCAGGACAACCTTGTTCCCATCTATCACAAACTGCTTCATTTGGTGGCTAAGAACCCCTTCAACAATTTTACAATCATAGGCAGTAGCAACCTTTTGAATTGCTTCAGTTACATCCTTGTTCTGTCAGTGAAAAAATTGAATAGTCTGTTATCAGCATTTCAGTTCAACAGCTAACCAGAATGCCACAAAGATTGCAATTCAAATCTATCCAAAGAGAAATGACATTATTTTAAGATTATACTATATTGGCTGAAATAGAAAAGTTCACTGACAACAAAATAATCAGCACAACCATGAATACTCTTCAGCCAATTCTCATTTAGGCAACAGGGAAAGGAGGAAACCAATAAAGTATTGATCACCTCGGCAAAGTTGCTCCTACGAAAGCTTCAACAGACACTACGATTCTACACACATGCACCAGTTGAACAGAAAAGTTTGCAAATTATTGTACAGCTAATAAATGAAAGTACCTCAGAGGTACAACCTATGGGAAGCAGGAAAAATGGCATTCGGAAGCATGTATTAACTGCTAGGCCATGACAACCTTAAACAAAATTTTCTGGGGTAGTAGAGACTGCATTTTGCAGAATAAAAGCCCTATCAGAGTAACTATGACGTAAGCCTCACTTGGACAGTAGTCCATAGCTTTTAGTAAAGAGTTCATCATCTAGGGTCATTTATAATGTGATGAAGTTTCTAATTTAAACTGCACATATTCTCAACCACCGCCATTGGCCATGAAACTAGAGAAAAAAATTGCAAAGTAAATAGCAAGAGAAACACAATTGCGCAAATTACATGGACCTTTAGAACAATATTGGACACAGCTGCATTCATGAGAGCACTTAATCCAGTAGCCAACTGGACATGAAAAATACAGCTCTGACATACTGACAATATAGGAAGTATGTTAACAAAGATCTCTATCAGTGTAACTATGACAATGAAGCTTCATTGGTGTTTAACCCTGGCTCGTAAAAGTTTTCATCATTTAGAGATCAAAATCAACAGAAAAGGGGAGGGGGATCTCTCCAGACAGCACCCATGCAGGGAATAACTGGGATATTGAAATAAATGCAGCACCAGAAAAGTGAATCGATGCTGTGACATGCCACAGAATTAAACATGACCCTACAGACCAAGGCCATGACAATTAAACTAGCAATTCAACAGAACACAAAATAATCGATCAAGGCATTTGGTGATTGAGAGAAAGAAAAGAGAAAACAAATTCTGCAACAGCAAAGAGATCCATATATCCAACCATATTTTTAAATAACACAACATAGGTTGGATATAGTGCTTCAAACTTTTGAGAGTGACAGAGACTAGCACTTTTAAGAGATATTAAAAAAAAATCATGTCATACAGGTGCAGATGCAAGATAAATCGGGTACATGCTATTTACCTTCCTTCCCGGCCTCACGAGTCTCATGGCTACTTCTGCAGCAGTGTTAGCTGCTGCAAGTACATCAGCGGCCCTTCCCGTAACGGGCCCCTCCTGAAGAACATGAGTATGGGCCACCACCGCAATAAACCCATCTATATGACAACCCAAATCACTGCAGTGAACGAGAGAAACAATTACCATCTCTATTCCACTATTAGCCTAAAGCAGCACCCGTTCTTCCAATATAGTCCATAGAAGTATGCTTCAAAAATCTTACATTTTCAACATATCACCTTCCTCCAAGACAGTCTCATCACTGGCGAGTGGAGAGAAATGACAGATTGTGTTGTTTACAGATAGGCATGTTGGGAAGGCAACGCCTCTCTCAATCTTCCTTTTTACATTCTTGTACATGTTACCTGTTTGCCTTAACAAAAAAACATCACAGTCCATGAGCCAAGTCATTTTAAAAACAATCATATTGTAGAGCTATCAGACATGTTACATATCGCATGAAACGGAAATAGATCAAATGGGCTAAACATAAACTTACTCTCTTATATACGCATCTCCCTTCTCGCAAATGTCGACTATCTTTGCCTTCGGTTTACATTCTGAAACAACTAATTGCAATGCCCCTGCAGGAGATTCCCGTTGTTGATTAGTTTAAATATCCAAAGAAATAGGCACAAGCAATGAAAGCGCAGAGAAACTAGAAATACTGAACATCAACTTGAACCCTGAGAATTCTATTTGTCCAGAGTCTTATAACACAACCGAATGTACTTTTTGTGTAAAAAGAAACCGGTAGAGACAACCAGGGAAATTGAACATACTATTAGCAATCTCAGCTGCACTCTTGTATTTGGTAACGACTTCAGGGGAAGTGAGATCCAACTCCTTCTCCTCCCTCTCATCGTCCGACATGGTAACTCAGTTGTTGAATTCCTACAACTTCTTATAACCTAAAAAAACGATCAAAACGGAAAAATAAAACATCTTTAAGCAATTGAATTCTGAAACCAAATGGATTTCTTCTGAAATTGATGGAATACTCACCTGAAGGAGTTTGTTCGACGGCGATTGAAGTGCAGAAGCAGCTATGGCTTATATAGGATTTTCCCCCTCGGTACAAATGCGGCGTAGGGTTTTGCTGCCACCTTTCCTTTACTTTGGTTTTGATTTTTAATGGGAAAAATTACCTTTTTAGTCTTTATAATTTTAACTTGATTACAATTTAAACAATAAACTTTCATTCCATGCAATCTAATCCTCTATAGTTTCAACTCGCTTATAACATATACTAACATAGTCCCTAAACTTGTTGAAACCTAATTCTTATAATTTTAACTATTTTTTATTTAGTCCCTAAACTTTATTATGTATATGATTTTTTAAAATATTATAGGGGCCAAATTATGAACTGATTAAAATTATAGAAATTAACTTATAACAAGTTAAAATTTTGGAACTAAATTACAACTAAGTTAAAGCTATAAAAACTGAATTACATCGAATCAAAATATAGATAATAAATTATAATTGAGTCAAAATTATAAGAATTAAAAGATTAATTTTTCCTCCTTCTTTTTTCAATTGTGTATTATTTATTTGAAATTTGAAGTGCTTCTTTCTTATTGTCAACTACGTTGGTGCGTAGAGAGCTTGACAGGCAATATATTTTTTTAAGTTGTATAAAACTTTCTGTCTATATCAAAATTTAAACTGTTCTTTTAATTCCTCTAAACGATCTAATTTTGCCTTGTTTTTTTCCCCCCGAATAATTTCGACTTCTTATATCATTAGTTTATCTAAAATCCAATATCAAAATACACAACATGCTAAATTGCTCAGTTGGGGGACAAGATTGTAGTTAAATTAATAGGATGAAATGAAAACTGCGTTAAATATTGAAAAAAAATTAACTTTTAATTTTTAATGTTAACATTGAATTTATCCTCAAGTTGTAATTATGTCAATATAAACATCCAACATATTTGAGTATTTTTTGTAATGTATCCAGTATTTTAAAAGAATTTTTGTGCCTAGGTACATGTGCTGGACGCACAAGATGCACATAAAAAATAATTGAGTGTTGGACACACTATAAAATATTTTAAAGTTTTATTTTTCAAATGTTGAATTTACATTTAAAAAATTCTTCAAGTTACCTTACCCTAAGATTTTTTAGGTGTTCCAGAGACCCCTTCATGTAACGTGTAAGAGCTTGAAACAATAATATATATATATATATATATATATATATATATATATATATATATATATATATAGTTTTGCACCAAAAATATTAATTAAGATGCAACCCCTTCTCACTAAACTTGGGTTTGTATACCTTTAACATGATACCAAACAAATGCATATCATAGTTCTAATGATTTTCTATACAAAATTAAACATGTTTTAACTATAGTAAAACTAAAGTGTTTTAGAAAATACACATTATGTTAACTAATTTTTTTAATTTAATCAAATTAAATAAATATGTCTTATATAAAGGACAAAAGAGACTAATACTAAAAAATTTCACTTTACAAAGATATTTAAAAAAAAAATCCAATCCATTGTAGTAATGATATAATATTCTATAGCCATGGGGGAGCCAAAACAAATCCTTTTTTCTATAATGCTAAGGTTCAAGGAAATATCAAGCTGAAAGTTTGGAATTGTGTGCTGAACAGTAAAAGTTATTTTTTAGATGTGATTTAAGATTTATGAAATAAATATATGAAAAGAGTTTTATATCAACTTACATGATATACTCTCCAAATGGTAAGTCAAATATGCACAAGCTTGGAAGAAGTTCTTTTGGTTTTTTTAATACATTGCAGGTAGCTAGCAACTAACAATATAACATATTAATATGGGTTATTTCGGGGAGATATTGAAGCTTTTGAAGGTAAAATAGGGAAAGGTGAAATGCCCAGTCTCTTGTTCTGAACATATGCGAATATGAGTGATGTGTTTGATGGGACAATTATGCAGTGCAAGTTCCATTCTTTTTTGCTGCAAGCAGTACGGTTAGTTTTCTTCTTGGTCTCATTCAAACAAGCTACAAAATGATAAAACACAAGTTGCATTCCAGTGTGTGTTTTTATGTTCATCAAAACTTAATGTTTGGGTAGAATTCATCCTACTAATTTAATTTAAGATAGAATTAAGTTGGCAAAAACTGAATTTGGGCAAACTAGCAAGTTTTATCTCACTAGGTGGGATTGGTTACATACATCACCTAGCATTGAAATTGAATTTGGGCAACCTATGATTAGCCAACATTGAGGCAGGTAAAATACTTGTTAAGTGTTACTCTTTTTAATTCTAAATATAAGATAAATTTGATTTTTTAAAAAAATATTAAAAAGACTAAATAAGTTATTTAATCATATCATATGTTGTATATTTTTATATTATATATCAGTTTATTAGTTAAAACTAATTAGTTTAGAGAAAAATTATAAATATAAATACTATAAAGTAATTTAACTAGCATCCTTAATCTCTTTAAAAAAAAGTCATATTTTATCTTATATTTGAAACTGAGGGGAGTATTTATTTCCTAATCATGATTTTGGGGTCTAACATGGTTCCGGATAAAGTTGTGTTGCTTAGTTAGTAAGTTTTTAAGTGTGGATTTGGAGTATGTTGTTTGGTAGCCACTTTCAGCCAAAAAAAAAACATAATTTAAGCTGTAAAACCATGGTTATTTCAGCTGCTTATTATGTATTTCACAAATGAGCACAAATATTTAGAATCAATATAGAGACATAATTTACTTGTATATGTTGATGTGTTGATTAGCTGTGAAGTTGTAGTGATTGTGTTGTTTAGAAATTCATAGGAATGATCATATCAAAGATGCTCCCTTGAATGATTTCTCTAAAGCATCTTTTAAATGTCTAGTCCAACGAGCTTATACTCTCCCGTGCATTGCATGGGTGATAATACTTTACGGATTACTCAAACATATTTTATTTTATAAGTGATGCAATTATCTTGTTTTTAAGAAATATTTAAACCTCACTACTAATGAATGACTACATATTAAAAATGAAATATTGATCCAAATTTAAAGATTGAACAATGAGCAAATTTGAAATTGATTTTCAGAGCTCTACTATTTTTAAAAAACAATTGATATACGTGGAAAATTTGAAATAAGACATCAAAGAGATCCAACTAAATAGCTTCAAGAATTAAGTATGTCATTGTCTTTGGACTACAGTAAATTTGTATTTAAATTAAGATATTTTATACATAGAGTCTATACTCTATTATGGATTCCAAAGCTGAGAGTTATAGTTGGCTATGAATGGAAACAAAGGTAAAACTCTTAAAAGTATTTTAAATATTATATAGAGTGGACTAAAAGTTTGCTGCTCTAACAACATTTTTAACACTGATAAGCCTAATTGTAGCATCATAAATTATTATATTTTATATGAATCAATAACAATCAGGACATGAGAAGTAGAATGCAATTAGGGGACAATCTCATTATAGAATAACTAAACATATCAAACCATGTAATCTTTAATGGGATTCGTTTGATGCCAAATATACGGCCCAACTTTATCAATATACTCTCTGCAATCCCAATTGAAAACCTTGAAAATGTAACATGCCTAAACCCTGAAACTTTCATAACATTTAAAACAATCCATATTTCTTAACTGACAGAAACCAATACATTTGTTGCGATGCCAAATTTTGCAAAACAAAAATACATTTGGCATGAAAAAAAACAACATAAGTTGCACAACATCTTCGTATATTATTAATGAATATTATCCTAAAAAATGTTAGATCAATTTATAACATTGAATTGTCTAAGGCTTAGGTAGTGTTTGAAAACTTTTCAAAATCTAAATTTTACGTAGTATGAGGAAAGTATGTGAGAAGAGTTTTATCTCGACTTACGTAAAACCTAGATTTTGGGAAACTTCCAAACAAACACTTATATCCCACGAGAAGATCATTCACCAAGCAACTGTTATATGATTGAAAAAAAAGATACAAAGTATCAGCCTTAGGATTAATGAGTCTACCCAAAACAAAAAGAGAAAAAGAAAAAAAAAACTCACTTATGTTACTATTGCTAGAAGAGTGTTTTTTCACTTTCTTGAAGAGGTTAAGCTTTGTTTTTTTGTTTTTTTTTTTTTTACTGCCAAAGGTAGGATCACTTATGTTTGATGATTATTAGTAATGTTAATTTAATAAAATACATAAATCTGTACAAATGTGTTAAGTGGAGGGTTTTTTTTTTCCACATCTATTACAAATCTGTACATGAATCAGGATTTTTTACAATGATATATACTTGTGCAAATTTTAGAGCACAAATATGCGGGGCACATTTTCATGAAAAGGCATGTTAAAGCTTACGTCTTACATCTAATGGACAAAAGGAGCTAAATATATGTTAAGGAAGGAAATGAGTTATAGCATCACAATAACATTAAGGACGCAATCTCTGCCCCAAGAAATCCAATATAAACTTATATTGAAAGACTATAGTTTGGACTTGCTAACTACATTAATAGAAAGAAATATTTGCATCTAATAGAAAGAATTTCCTGCATTTTTTATTCAGGAAATTCATTGCTGCTCTTATGCTTTCTCCTTTCTTTGTTGCTCTGCATTGTTTCCTTTCGTAGTGCTTGTGATGGTCAAAAGTTAATTTCAAATGGGCTTCATACATAAATGACACTAAAAACAAAATAGCGCACTATCCTATCTGATTCAAACAACTTCCTTCTCATTTACTTGTTCTTTTTCAGATGTTGACTATTGACTATTTAGACAAAATAGGCATGAATCATATTACCCCTCTTTTCCTCATTCAATGATCTGATAATGATAAATAGAAAACTATATATGAAAGCAAAAACAATCCAAGATTCCTTTCCTTCTTCACCGATTTATTTATTTATTGAGTCAAGTTGTATGCAGTTCATGAGTAATGGCATGTGAGGGAGTCGGTCAGTTTTGAACATATTAAAAGGAATGGTTGAATTCACAAATAAATCCTTAATTATTTGAATGGTTTTTGGGGGTGGGCCTCATGGTTAGTTTTTGTTGTGATGAGATTAGAAGCAAGGGGGAGCAGCTTCATTCCATAAGCAGCTTCAACTCTTGAAGCTCATCAGATATTGATGCTTCCCCAAACACCCAAAAACCATGGAATCACATCTGATGAGCTTCTGTTCTGTTAGACTTATTTTGGCTTTTTGATGCTTTCCCCTCCTAAAGCAATGTCTGACTCTGACCTTTAGAATCAGAAAAGTGGATTGGCTTTCGAATAAATCAAATTCACCAATCACCCGGAAATAACTCCCATTTTTAATAAAAAGAAAATAGAATGTTAACAGATTACGAATAATAATAAAAAAAAAATGATATAGCCTAATTTGAGGATAATAATAACACATGAAATATTTTTTTTAAAAAAAAAATCTTGGAGGGTTTAATTCTTTTAAAAAAATAAAGTTCACATTAAACGAAGAAATTTAGACAATATCATTAATTATTGATTTAAAAGAATCATGCCCTCTGAAACTGATAACAGCTTCTAAAATGATGTGCCAGTTAATGTTCACATCTCGAATATTTTTAAGCGATGATAAAACCCCAATACAGCTATTGTTGATGTGGAAAACAACAATCTTAACCTGCTTTAGCTACAAATCACTAGATAACAAATGAGTAACCCAATCAATGAACACCTGTCCCAACACAATTTGCGATTTGGAAGAAACCAATCTACCATTAACAAATAGTTTTCTGAAAGAGTGATTTTTTTTTTTTATATACAACGGAAATAATTCCGAAAAAGTGATTCTTGCATAACAGCTTGTGGAAAATACCAAAATACAACATTGTTAGGTGAGTTAAACACCACTCATTCGCTAGCCTCTAAACTGTTGAAATCTGCAATCAAAGTCATTTCACAGCTCATTGTTGAGAATTATGAATAATCAGTAAAATAGAATATGCACTCAACGGGAAAACAACACACAATCAAATCATTCTTGCATTTGAAATGATCAAAAGCAAAATGCTTTACATGACTCCCATAGGCAGGGTATTTTATTCATATGAGCATATAACAACAAAATCAGCATCAATTTAATTGGATGCAGCTTCTTCCTTCTTCTCTGACAAGTACCTAAATGGAGCAACATATCAATAGACGCAAACTTAGAAATGGAAGTAGAACCACAATTGTATGCATAGAGTTTCACAATCAAATGCTATAGTTTTTAATAAAAATATAATACTAACCCCAGTCTTTAATATAAGATCTTGTTTATACTACAATATATGAATAATTTTCTAGCCTATACACCATGATGGACTTGATAACAAAACTATTTCACGTCATAAATTTATCATATTGAAGAACTTGATAACAAACATTTAAAAATTGCACCAAAATCTCTCTTTCATAGAGACACAAAATTAAATAAGATACAGTTGTTTTGACTCAATCACATGCTCAACTGCTTACCCATTTCCCTTTGCCCAGCGGGAGAGTAGGTACAGTTGCACAGTCTCATTTGAAGCATGGCAAGCGAGCAGCAGATAGTTGCGTGGTTGAACCATCCATGCAAATCTCATGAACAGAGCTGAATATACACACATTGCTGCAGCACAAACACACGAAGAGGGAAATTTAGTCAACATACAAAGACCAAGCCTAGGTGCATTTTTTAGGTATTTTCTATCATATTTCTTGTAAAAGCAGACTAAGTGGATATTTGTAAATATCCACTTAGTCTGCTTTTAACTAAAAGTATATTTTAACTAATAATGAATAAAACTAATAGTATAAAAGTATAGATATAGAAGTTTAGGGAAGTTTACTCTAAAGTTTCAAAAATTAGGGTTTATATATGATAAAGATCAAGGGGATTTTTTGTATAATTCAGCCAAAAAAAAAAAGAAGGTATTTTATCTTCCTTTTTCTCCTCTTCACTTTTTTCCCCTGTTCCAGAATAATCTGGATGAAGCACTACCAAGGAGATTCCTATTTCACTCCACTACTACATGTTTATGCCTCTTTAGCTTTAAGAAATTCCTATATGCGAATAACCAAGATGAAAAAAAAAGTTCCTTCTTATCCAATCCCCAGCCTCCATACTTCCAACACTGCATGACAAAGAAGAGGAAGAGACACAGTAAATCCTATAGCTGAGAATTGATGTAGTTTTCTACATTATATTATGGTTCAAGAAAATTTTCCATCAGTCCCCTGACTACTCCTCCTTCTTCCAAATATTGTGCATGGAAAACTGAAATAATTGATGTTGAATTGCAGCTGTAGGAGATAAATGGAAGGCTAAAAAGGAAGTGAGAAGAAATAGTTTCATTTAGTTTTGAAAAGGATAGATCAAAGAACAGCTTTTCACCTCAATCACTTGAATATGCAGGTACAAATTATGCAGGAGATGACTTGGAAGAAAGTACCCATACCAAAGATGACTTGTATGAACAGGAAGATTCCTGATGTTTCTGCTTCTGTACCAAAAGAAATAAAACGCAAAACAGTCAAAAAGAAAAAAAGAAAAAAAATTAAAAGTTCAGAAGAGAATAAAGAAAAGAAGACGGGGAAAAAGTAGTACCTAGACCTTAATTATAGGTTCCTTTGGGTTGCTTGATTCTCCTGATCTTCAGTTATTCAAACAGGAGATACTGATGAGCACTGACACAAAGGCAAAACAAATCAATAAACATCAAACAAATAATTAACATGAGAATCCTTACATGCATGCCACTTTATAAATGAGCTATGGTTGTCACCATCCACTCCTTTCTCAGGTGAATTAGATACACTCTCACAATTGAACCCTCCATCAGAAGTTACAAAAGGACCCATGTCAAAGAATTTCTTCCTCTTGAAAAGTGTGTTGTGCCAATATCTGTCAAAGCTGCAACAGGCCTTCCTCAGTTTACTCCACGATCTGCAAACCCTATATTAAATGTGATCTTTCAAAGTATGAACTACCAGCCTCCTGTTCTTGTCTGAATCTGTTTACATCACCACCACAAAAATCTTGACATGTTTCTACTAATATGTTTACATTACCCTTTGCAAATTTCAGACTCCAAATCAGCTTCAACTTTCTCCGAGCAATCAGAACCATCATAAATAAACCATATTGATTAGTTGAGTTTTCGCACAGCTTAAACAGATCGGGCTAAATTGCCAGCAGAGGCTAGAAATTCTAACTACCTATATGAATCAAGAGGAGTTTCATATTCAGCAAAATTTTGTCCATTTATGCCTAATAAATTTCCTACCTATAGGGTTTAGTGTGCCACTGGTTTGTCAGTAGACTTTGCAGTCTCAACTTCAAGAGGGGGTCTTTGATTTTAGGTCTTCTTTGTGCCGATACAGCACATAATGCTGGATCATGAACAAAATGTCAAAGAATATAGAAACCATTAATCGCAAATTACATCAGTATTAACAATTCATTGTCATATTCTATGTAAGAGTGAGAGAATGATCCATACCAGAGATAACTGTAATTTTCCAATATTTCCATAGAAGTTTGTAAAAGAACCTAAGATTTGAAAATTTTGTCATTGTGATTATATGCACTTTGGGAAAAAATTCAAAAAATTTCCACGCATTTAAAAAATTCATGCACTTATAGCTAAAGTAAATGGCCATACAAACCTTGATCTATTGATTGCATAACCATTTGAGAATAGTTGCCAATGTTTCCAGAAAAATTTAGAAGAATGTTACCAATGCTCCAGCCTAATATACTTTTTCTAATGTAGTTCATTACAGCCTACATTCTCATAAACTCGTTAATTACAACTACAAATGGCCATGTCTAATGCATTTTATGCCAGTACTTCTCTTATTTTATACAAAAACATGTTCCTTGCGATACTAGTTTATTATATATATATATATATATATATATATATATATATATATAACTTATTTTGAGCTTTGAGTTTGTATTTATAAAGCTGATTATTCAAGGAAATAACCTCTTTTTGACCATATTTAGCTCTCTATTGCTTCTGAACAACTGGGCTGAAGTACAGAGATGAATTGTAGAACAGAAAGGATGAGTTCTTAGTGAGATTCAGCAGCACAAAATCAAAGTTCAATCCCACCACACTGAAATAATTCCACAACCCACAAAGGTTAAAAAGAAAGTAGTAAAAGAATGAATGAGAAAGGTGGTTGAGATGATAATAATAATTAATAAATTAAGTAAGTAATTAAGCTGATGACCTTTTCCTGCGATAATTCATGATAACTTGTGGGTAGAAACTGATAGACCAGGCAATAAAAGTGAGCCAACCCACAACTTCGTATGACACATGTATTGGAACTAAACATTAATTCGCTTGTAAATAACTTCACTGGTAAAACGCTAAAGCTGAACCATAAGAGGAATGAAGTTAAATTCGTTTGTTCAAACCAAACTTGATCAATATAAATCAACTGCTTATTTCAAAACATTTGCCAATTCTAAGCAGACACGACAACAACAACTTTCAAGCTTAATTGTTTTCTGTCTCATGTCATAAAATTGTAAGATTCAAAAACAAATTTAAACCCAAAAGAGTTTAGATTCGCTCGTACCTTTTGCTTCAGCTGTATATTTGGTTTCAGCTGTGCTGCAATGAAATTATAGCCAAACAAAATTAAGCAAACATACATCTAGAGAAAACGAAGGCGAAAGAAAACAAACATATCAGGATGCAAAAACAAACAATTGAACAGAGTGATGTATAAGAGGAGATATGAAGGAGTAAAATCTAGAGGATTAATGTAGTTCAGATTTTTCCATGGCGGAGATACGAGGAAGTAAGATCAAGAGGATAGAGATGAGGAAAGACCTAGAACTCAAACTGGGACCGGGATCCGCCATGGAAGAATCAGCGACGTAAAGCGCGACCATGGAGCGAACTACCGTCAAGAAGCGTGCTTAGCTAACTGAAAGAGCCAAAAGATTCAGAATGCAACAGCTTCTCACCCTAGATTCAGGACAGTGTTTTGAGTCAGATAAATGACGAGGCGTATGGTGAGAGAAGGCTTACCGGGAAGATAAATGGAAGCTAGTCAAAAAGTTTTTTTTTTTTTTTTTGACAGGATGACAGTATCTCGTGACTTCGCGCATTGGGATGACTGATTTGAATTTCAAATTGGGGCAGGGGATTGAAAACGAAAAACGGCTTATGCGCAGCCCGAGAAATTTCAATTTGGCTTGTGAACAGGGGCCATGGATAAGCCATTTTTGAATCAGCTTCAAGGATGGGTTATTATATATATATTGATATTGATTTTATTGTGCCCAATTTTTTTTCGGATTGCTTTTTTTGGGGTCGGGTAGGACAATTTTTCTCTTAGCTCAGGCGGGCCCATCAGGCTTCTAGCCTTCATGACCACCCTAATAAGATCCATGGTGTAAGTATTGTCCTTCTGAAAATATTTTTTTGATGTTACGTCCTTCTAAAAACACTAGAAAGATCCATGCGTGACATTACAATTGATTGCCATAGGTATAAATAGGGCCAATGTTATGAACCTACATGAGATGTTGGCAGGCCCAATTCAAGAGGATGTACAAAGCCATAGGAGACGTCGCAAGAGGGTGAGGAAATGGCACAAATTCGTAGGGGTGAGCATTGCCTGCTTGCCCAATACGCCCGACCAAGACCCCAAAAAATCATCCTGCCCAACCTTAAAAGTGGCCTGAAAAAATTTTGGGCAGTTTTGTTTCGGGCTAATAAACATGCCCAGAAACCCCTCGTCCTTGGGTTCAACTGGTAAAGGGATTGGACACTCTCACCAAAGGGAGAGGGTTTGATCCTGGAGTTGGTCAAGGTGCTGGGGGAAGCATCCTAACTCCTAGGTGCATAGGTAAACGCCTAAGGGTAATAAATGACTCACCTTGCTTGAGGGTAATAAACGGCTCGTCCTGCCCAACATTGGTATTACCTAGGAGGAAAGGAGATTTCGCCCTGCCATTGGATTGTGGGTGAACTCAACCCATTTCCTAAAATGTTTATATCAAAATAATAATAATAAAAAAAATAAACATGCCCAGAAAATTATTTTAATTAAATATATAATTTTATATCAAATAAACATTATTTTATTTGAAGTATGGATATTTATTAAGACATATGGTAATTTTTAAATTTCAAGACTCAAGTTGTAAACTTATTTTAAAAGATGTTATGAAAAGACTTATATTATTAGTCTGCAATTTTTCAAGAATTTGAAAATCTGTTATGAATTACAATATGAAAATGTGTGTAATATGTCTTCTATTTCAGTTCTGCAATTTTTGGATCACTTTTACACATATTATTAGGGTTCATGCAGAATTCTTTAAAACTTGTTTGGGACTAAGCCTTCATGCAAGATGTTTGGAGCAAGACAGGACATGACCACTTAGGTAGGGAAACCCACCCTTACCTAGCCCCAAACGGTTAGAGCTTTTACCGGGCAAGGCCAAGTATCAAACTACAAAATGCAGTCTGTTCAACCTTTAGACTGGGCATCAAGAAGAGTTATGCCTCACCCAGCCTATGCTCACCCGTACAAATTCAGTTATGAAGAGGGTGTGTAATATTTTTGTGAAAATCTAATCATATAACTGTAATTACATTATAAACGTTAGTTTAGTAGCTAGTGAATGTTTGGGCAACTCTATGATTTCATAAGTCATTTTCTACAAACTGAGACAACTCCTTTTACAACTTACCTCATATATCGTAAAAGTCATTCTACAAAAACTAATCCAAATATACATATAAAAAATAGGCCTGATAGAATTATATAATAATAGGATGATAGCCATTATTTGAGTAACATTCAATATAGAAGGTCCTATGTTATTATTTGTGCCCACCTTTAATACTTAGTTTAAGATGACTACTGAAAATAGGAAAACTTTTATTTGTCTATTACTCAATAGTAAAAATAACTAAACATTAGGATTGAAAAAATGACAGATAAGTAAATATTTAAAATGACCAGTTGGGAAATAGAAAATCTAATTATTATTGAAGTTAATTCAAGATGCTAGATTAACAGAGTCCTTGGTCTAAATAAATTTTAAAATACATGTAATGTATGTATATGTGTGTTAATTTGAGGAATAATTTAAAATCTAATTATTATGTATATTTGAGTGATATTTTGTGGGCAAAAACTCCACTGTTATTTATCTTCTTACTTACTCTCTTTGATCCTTATTATAAGAATCTAATTAACAATTCTCACAAACCAATAAAAACCGTTAAAGTCAATAAAATTATCCTACAATTTTACATAACTTCCAATATTACCCCTAGTACTTACACTAAACTCCAAAATTATATTAATTATTACTTCCACTCACTACCCTTATTAATTATAGACATACGTAAATAATAATAATAATAATAATAATATGGTTTAAATACAAACAAGTACCTTATATAAAATATCAAATACAATTATTAGTTAGTACTAAACGAAAGGGAGTATTTATCTTCTTACTCTGGATTCTTCTCTTTCTGATTCTATAAAGTATAATCCCTCGGTTTCTCTTATCTTCTTGTATTGTTTCAATTTAGTTGAATACATCCATTGAAGTCCTTCTGACCTTGTTTACCCTATAAAAGTATATAAATTACTTGCAACACAAGTGAGGGCACAAAGTTTTAAATAAGTGAACAATCATGTAGGAATTGCTATATGGAGACAAAGATGGACTTATCACGTGTACCGTGATTTATGTGATTGTTCCTAAAGTCGGGAAAACAGGCCAGGCCCCCAACAGATGGGTCTGACTCGTTTAAGCCTTGACCCTTTAACCCTTTAACGACCGGGTTTGAAAAATGGACAAGTTATTTGAAATTAGCCATGGAGGGTCAACCCTGACGAGTCTCGGGTTTAAACAAGTCGGCCCTGGAGGGTCTCGGGCTGGCCCTGCGGACCCTTTTCACTATAGCTTTTTCTTTTTTTCCTTTTTGAATTTATTAATTTATATATTTTTTGTATTTGTTATAGAGTCATTTATCCATTTAACTGCAAATACATAATAACTATACTCTAATTTTATGATTTGATTTATTATTTGTTACAATTAAAGATTATGGATGTATTCATGATGCGGGAAAAGAATTTCATGATATTCTTACTCATGAGCTAGAGGCTACTGCTCAAAGTAAAGAACAATCAAATGTTGTTAAAATCGATGATAGTGACAAAGATGACGACAATAATAGTCATCGTACTAATGTCACTTAGTGATATGTTTTTTATGTGATTTATTTATGAACATAGTTTGCTTTTGATTATAAATTAGTAACTGTGTTTATTTATTGAATAGTTCGTATTGTAATTAACTAATTATATTTTTTTAAAAAATGAAGGAAAAATAGTTAAAATTTGGAATAGTAATTTCCGGCCTGACCCTACGAGCTAGCCCTAGCCTTAGTGCTCTTTGGCCGGACTTTGAAAAACAGGTGTTTTTCTTACTCCGGGCCCAGGAGGGCCGACCCTGTTAGGCCCTGACCCTTCACGGCCCAGCCTTGGAGGGTTGAGCCGGCCCTGATTCTCAACTCTAATTGTTCCGTGCCCCGTCTTCAAAGTTCAAAGATTGTTACACATGGACGGAGATTATTGTAAAACAACCTCCTAACGCACTAGATTAGAGCAACTACCGGATATCACCAAGTAGTTACATTGGTAAGTTATATTACAGGGGAGAAATCATTAAGCTAAAAAAAGGGTTGCTTGTAGGGGAAATTGAGGAAAATTAATTGCATAAACATTAAATTTCAAGAATAATATAAAATTTCTGATGGTTAGGAATGATTTTCATATAATCTAACCTTAATTCTCATTCACTCTCAGCTGAGGAGCCAAATTGAGTAGAGCACTTCAATTTAGAAGACCGCCACCACTCATCAACACAAAACCACATCTCTATTGAAATTTCAGACAATGAAAAAGGCATTCCCATTTAAGAAAAAATAGGTCAACGTCCAAGAGAGAGGCCTCAGATTAGCATGTTGGCACATTCGTCATTGCAACGACAACCCATGTCTAGAAACATGGTGCGCAGATTGTTGTCGCAGCTCATGCCACAATGTCATCCTCATCAGCCAAAATGTTTGTAAGTGTCTCAACTAGAAGATACATTTGGCAAGAAACGCCTTTATTTACAATTAAATGTACTACCATATTATATAGATATACCAACATAAAAAAAACATGCCTCCCTACAAATAGCCAACTGTAAGACATTGTAAACTTAACTAATCAAATTTACAATTCTATCTGGCAAGTTAAAGAAAGCGCTGCCGGATAGAAGAAGCACAAGTTACTAAGTTAGCATTAGATTACTGCTTTTACAACAACAGTTGGATTATTTTAACACAAAACTACTTTCCAAACATGATTAAAAAAAATTGGGGTATTTCTAGAGCACCAATCAAACAAGCTCTTTGCTTCACATTCAACTAGAATCCTATGCTCTTCAAGCAGAAAGCATGAAGTCCAATTGGAATGCGCATCTGAAAATTTCTATCAAGAGTCTGTCTGACCACTATAATAAAATCATATCTGAACTGGTATATTCAACTGAATAATATAACAAAATTGAAAAGGGTTGAAAAAGAACAGGATAAGGGTTTCAAGTGACTCATTCTTGGGCTGTAGCACCGTTTGTTGTCTCCATTGGCTCAGCCTCGGCTGACTCATCTGCCTTGACACCCTTTTTGCCTGAGAACAGGCAAGCAGTGAGATATATATATAGCATTGGAACCAGGTATAGACTTAATGGAACACACAACATGCAATATATACAAGCATAGGCAACACAATGCTATATTTAGATTAGGATTTCCAGTTTACCTTTCTTCTTCTTTCCACCACCCTTCTTCTTTGTCTTTGTGCCCAAGGACAGCCATGCCTTAATTTCAGGATCATCTATTGTCTTTGTGGGCTGCAATTCCTGAAGAGGATGAGATGTGATCCGGTCTGAGCCGTTTGGCATTAGCAAGACTGTGAATTTGATGTGAGCAACATAATCACCTGTAAACCGACAAATAATACAGCACATAAACTTCCCGTAAACAAGTCAAAGCATGAGGAATCTAATCCTGCCAATGGCCAAAATTTTACCAGGCTTTTCATGAAGAACTGGATATGGCTGCAAGAGATCATGATTCACACACTCCACAAGACCCAGACGAGCTCTTTTCTCTTCCAAAGCCCTGATATATTAAAGTGGGGAAAATAATTTTGAATAGTTGGGGTATGAAGACACACCAATTCAAACATGTCTTGGAAGTGGCCAAGTTACCTGGCAGTGAATGGCATGATCGGAAATTTTTGACTTATTTCACTGAAAATGAACCTAGATGTTTTCATCTTCAAGTGATAATTCTTGTCCACAGCTCTCTTATAAATAGTTGTCTGCTTCTCATCCAACAACTTGGGCTGCAAATGATTATATTTTTCCCTTCATGATTCATAAGCAACCACACCATAGTATACCGTAAATAAAACATGACAATAAACCTACCTTGCCTTCTCCTGTGCTTGCTACTATATCAATTGCATAAACTTCATTCTCCTCAAACTCTGCATCATCAACCCTTGTTTCTGGATTGGGCACACTCAGGACAACCTTGTTCCCATCTATCACAAACTGCTTCATTTGGTGGCTAAGAACCCCTTCAACAATTTTACAATCATAGGCAGTAGCAACCTTTTGAATTGCTTCAGCCACGTCCTTGTTCTGTCAGTGAAAAAATTGAATAGTTTGTTATCAGCATTTCAGTTCAACAGCTGACTGGAATGCCACAGATTGAAATTCAAATCCATCCAAAGAGAAATGGCAATATTTTAAAAGTGTACTATGTTGGCTGAAATAGAAAAGTTCACTGACAATAAAATAATCAGCACAACCGTGAATACTCTTCAGCCAATTCTCATTTAGGCAACAGGGAAAGGAGGAAACCAATGTAGTATTGATCACCTCGGCAAAGTTGCCCCCACAACAGCTTCAACAGACACTCTACGATTCTATATATGCACAAGTAGAACAGCAAAGGGTGCAAATTATTGTACAGCTAATAAATTAATACATGCAGTAGTATCACTTAAAGAGCATCATATTAGCTGGAGAAACAGTAACTTCAGAGGTACAACCTATGGGAAGCAGGAAAGCTGGCGTTCAGGAGAAGCATGTATAAATTGCTTGGCCATGACAACTCTAAACGAAATTTTCTGGGGCAGTAGGGATTTCATTTTACAGAATAAAAGCCCTATCAGAGTAACTTTTATATAAGTCTCACTTGGACAGTAGTCCATAGCTTTTAAAGACGTCATCATCTAGGGTCATATATAATGATATGGTATAAAGATAATAAAAGGTTGAGAGTTTGTTAGGGGTAGGTTAAGAGTTTGTTAGGGTTTGTTAGCAACTATATTTGTTAGGAAGTTCGTTAGTTATCTGGGATTAGCTTGGTCATTAAGTCACTCTAGTCTATGAATAAAGGCCTAATCCCTATTGTAATGAAGATTATGATTCGTGATGGGATCACAGTATTTTCTTCTTTTTTTCTTTTGAAATCGCAGTGGGAGGGCCAAGGATGGACCACTCTGATACCATTGATATGGTTCTCACCATAGAATTCAGAAATAGAGATAAAAAAGAGAGACTATAGACAGAAATAAGAGAAGAGACAGAGAAATCAGAAAACTGTTATTCCAGCATGAATCATAATCTTCATAACAATAGAGATTAGGCCTTTATTTATAGACTAGAGTGACTTGATGACCAAGCTAATCCCAAACTAACTAACTTCCTAACAAATATAGTTCCTAACAACCCCTAACTAACTCTTAATCTTTTATTATCTTTACATATCATATAATGTGAAGTTTCTAATTCAACCTGCACATATTCTCAACCACTGCTATTGGCCATGAAACTAGAAAAAAAAAATGCAAAGTAAATAGCATGTAGAAACACATTTGCGCAAATTAGATGGACCTTTAGAAAAATATTGGACCCTGCCACATTCATGAGAGCTCTTAATCCAGTAACTAACTGGACATAAAGAACAGCTCTGACATACTAACACAATGGGAAGTATGTTAACGAAGATCTCTATCAGTGTAACTATGACAATGAAGCTTCATCGGTGTTTAACCCTGGCTCATAAAAGTTTTCATCCTTTAGAGATCAAAATCAATGGAACAGGGGAGGGGGTCTCTCCAGACAGCACCCATGCTGGGAATAACTGGGATCTTGAAATAAATGCAGCACCAGAAAAGTGAATCGATGCTGTGACATGCCACAGAATTAAATATGAATCTACAGACCAAGGCCATGACAATTAAACTTGCAATTCAACAGAATACGAAATAATTGATCAAGGCATTTGGTGATTTTGAGAAAGATAAGAGTAAAAAATTTCTGCAACAGCAAAGAGATCCAGATATCCAACCATATCTTTAAATAACACAACATAGGTTGGATACAGTGCTTCAAACTTTTAAGAATGACTGAGACTAGCACATGTCATACAGGTGCAGATGCAAGATCAATCGGGTATATATTATTTACCTTCCTTCCCGGCCTCACAAGTCTCAAGGCTACTTCTGCAGCAGTGTTAGCTGCTGCAAGTACATCAGCGGCCCTTCCTGTAACGGACCCCTCCTGAAGAACATGAGTATGGGCCACCACCGCAATAAACCCATCTATATGACAACCCAAATCACTGCAGTGAACGAGAGAAACAATCACCATCTCTATTCCACTATTAGCCAAAAGCAGCTCCCGTTCTTCCCATAAAGTCGATAGAAGTATGCTTCAAAATTCTTACATTTTCAACATATCACCTTCTTCCAAGACAGTCTCATCACTGGCGAGGGGAGAAAAATGACAGATTGTGTTGTTTACAGATAAGCATGTTGGGAAGGCAACGCCTCTCTCAATCTTCCTTTTTACATTCTTGTACATGTTACCTGTTTGCCTTAACAACAAAAACATCACAGACCATAAGTTAAGTCATTATAAAAACAATCATATTGTGGAGCTATAACAAAAACAACAGACATATTACTTATCGCATGAAACGGAAATAGATCAAATAGGCTGAAGATAAACTTACTCTCTTATATACGCATCTCCCTTCTCGCAAATGTCGACAATTTTGGCCTTCGGCTTACATTCTGAAAGAACTAATTGCAATGCTTCTGCCGGAGATTCCCGTTGTTCATTAGTATAAATATCCAAAGGCATGGAACACAAGCAATGAAAGCGCAAAAGAAATTAGAAATACTGAACATTAACTTGAACCCTGAGAATTCTCTGTCCGGTGTATCTTATAACACAACCGAATATACTTTTTGTGTAAAAAGAAATCGGTAAAGACAGGCAGGGAAATTGAGCGTACTATTAGCAATCTCAGCTGCACTCTTGTATTTGGTAACGACTTCAGGCGAAGTGAGATCCAACTCCTTCTCCTCCCTCTCATCGTCCGACATGGTAACTCAGTTGTTGAATTCCTATAACTTCTCCAAACCCAAAAAATGATCAAAAAGGGAAGAAAAAAAAAAGGAATCATTTTAAGCATTTGAATTGATATTGATGGAATACTCACCTGAAGGAGTTTGCTTGACGGCGATTGTGTGAAAATACTCCGAAGAACAAGGGTTTTAGAATTGGCTGAGAATGTGAGGTCGAGTGGAGCAGAAGGGTGGCTCAGTCCCAATAGGGTTACAGCCAGTGAGACCGCTTTGGGTTATATAGGATTTTCCCCTCAGTACAAATTCGGCGTAGGGTTTTGCTGCAACCTTTCCTTTTCTTTTTGTTTTTGTTTTTTCTTTTTCTAATTGTTTATGATTTATTTGAACTTTGAAGTACTTCTTTGGAAAAACCTGTATAGAGTCCAACTAACAAAAAAAATTTATAAAAAGCCTAAAATTCTAAAAATACTTAGAAAAGAGTGTCTTTTCTAACATAAATTTATTAAAATGTTAATAACTATATCAACTTCATTAATAATTATATCAACCTCGTTAACAATTAAAGTTTTAATAAATTTATAACAGAAAAAGATCCAAGGTATTTTTGGTATTTTCAGATTTTTAAAATTTTTTCTATTACTTAAACCTTTTATCGATTTTCTCTACTTCTTTCTCAGTGTCAAATACGTGGGTGCGTAGAGAGCTTGACAGGCAACAAATTTTGGATAGTACGACAGGCAATAAATTCCTTGTCCCTTGTCACTTGTCACTTGATTATATTTCCTGTCCATTTAGTTTTATAAAACTTTTTCTGAGCAAAAAAAAGTTTTATAAAACTTTCTTTTCATTTCAAAAATTAAACAATATTCTTTTTCCTTTCTCTAAACGATCTAATTTTGCCTTGTTATCTCATAGTTTATCTAAAATTCAATATCAATCAAAATACACAATAATACAATATGCTTCGTTGCAGACTTGGTAGATAATTTATTAGGGGGTCTGGATCTATAAGAAATACAAGAAGAAAATGGGATGTAGAAAATAGTACATAATATTTTTAAAGAATGAGTAGCATTTTCTTTTAGGTTTAATTCACCCCACCTATATTTACTTTATAGGATGCAAATTGGACTGATGAGCAAATTTCCTACCAAATACAACGAATACCTTTAAACATGGATTGCATTTTCAATACTCAACCAAGACAACAATGACTTTTATAAAATTATAATTTAACTTTATCTTTATGTGCACTTTAGGATAAAGGTAATAAGTTTTAACTTTTGTTGTTGTATGATTTCTAATCTATCAAGATAGTGCTGAGTATTTATATGTCATAATGCCTCGAAGTAATGCCTCTTGAAACAACATATCTTCAATTAAAAGTCATAACAATTTGTTACATAAATCTCAAATGTTAATTTATGAACAGACATATGAATAGTTATACATTTATATTATGAAGAATTTTCTTATAAACACAATACCACTTTTCACCAATTAGTGCCTATCATACCTCTTTATATAACATTTCACGTGTATCAAAGAAACTAAAAGGACATGACCTAATGACTTTTAGTGTTATAATTCTTTACACAATTTTTCATATAAATCCCTTAATTTAATGAATATGACTTTACAAAAAATAAATCTCTTCATTTTAAAATATCCCAATAATTCCCCACCATTTTAAAATCATCTAGAGGATTTGAACATTTATCTAAGACATGATTTTACCAATATGAAATGATATGGTAGACTAATATTTGAACCAATTCTCCTATATGAACATATGTGCATGAATTACCTATGGGATCTCGAGCAATTGTATGTTACTTTTAATGACATGTTTACTCGGGGCCTTGTGTTCATATCTTTTTCATGAGAACTTTTCAATTTCCAGAGTGAAGTCCTTGGACTTTTAGAAAAGTCAACTGACTCTTAAAATGAAGCTTTAAATGACACATTTACATGAACACTTAATTGACATGTACATATTAGTTCTAAATGAGATTTATAAAAATACTACATTGTCTCAACAATTATTGAGACGACAATAGTATTTTAAAGTACTCATTGATATATGAAATCAAAATCCACATATTTTCATTATCATAATCATTTCACAAAATACTCACAAATAACATACTAACACACAAAACAAGCAGAAAGTAGTTACCTTAAGTTTTCGACACAAAAACTAAGCTTGAAAGAAATCAAGTCTACTATAAAAATAAATATATAATTATACGTTAATATAACTAACAAAAATACCAATCAATACAATGACAATTAATTAATTAAACTATAAATGTCTCACTTTTAGTTTCCTTAGAAAAAAAATATAATTTATCTATTCCTCAAATCATCATTACAATCTCATTTCCTTCTTTCACAAATTATTTCTCACTTATTATGATGATCAAAATATCATCATATCCTCAATTTAACCAAAATACCTAATTTCTTACATAAAAGTTTCACCCAAAAATTTAAATATTCACATTCCTTTATAAACCTCAAATCTAATCCATTTAATCTTCAATATAACCTCCAATAAATTAAAAATGAATTTTAAATTAGGATATAAGAGATTTATTATCATAAACCTCAATTTTCAACCTAATAATAACTTATCTAAGGATAACTCAATTTATTAAACAAATCTTCAAACCTCCATATAATTAAAATCAGATCAAACTCTAATTTAAATCCCAAATCCCAACTCATAATTTTATATAGTTCAAGATTTAGCAAAACTGAACCGATTAAACCTATAATAATTCCTTTAGTAATTCAAATAAATGCCTTAAGTCTCATTTCATCGGTAAAAATATCCTATAAAATATAAATCCTAAATTATTTTAAACATATAATATTAAATTTAAATTCATACAACAACCAACTAATAAATCTAAATCAATTAAAATTATCTATTAATCATGCTCTACATATACACAGTTATCTATTATCAAAACTCAAAACTTTATCAAAATTCCAACCTCAAAATTTTCACTAATCAGTACTATATCACTTCATTAGAAAGATAAAAATACGTAGAATAACTTTTATGAAAAAATTTTATTGAAAAGAAATTAATTTAACTACTTAAATGATCTTATAAAACAAATAACTTACCTTAAAAACTCAAATAACCTCCTCTTCTTCTCCTTCTCTTGTCTCACTCTCACTCTCACTCTCGTTTCATGCAACACATACAATGCCTCTGTGTGTGAATCCACATTTCATGCTTTTTTGTATGTGCTTTTCTCATAAGAAGACCATAAAGAAATATTGATGGAATTTTTTAATTTTTTTTATATATTTTACTTATTTATATTAAATGATATGCTACATCCTAAAATATTTTTTGAATCCAGTATCTCAATTAATTTCAGGATACTGATGTTACAGGAAAAATATTTCTACACGTAAAACTGGAAATTAATTAATTTGAGATACTAAGTGCAAAAAATATTTCAGAATGTAACATATAATTTAATCTAAATAAATAAAATATATAAAAGATTAAAAAAATGCCATTAATATTTCTTTATGTGCTTCGTTAGGAGAAAGGCATGTAAGAAGCATATAAAGAAAAACATGAAATATGGATTCATATATATAAAGGAGAAGAGAGGCCAAGGGAATTATGTTCCCCCTCCACGTAAAGTGGCAACATGTTGCGATCTTTCCCAAAACGTGGCAACGTGACTGTTACTTAAATAATTTTTTTAAAGGATATTATATAAATTTAATTTATAATTTTATATTTTTTTTCAGGTCTTATGAAACTATCCTTCCTCTCCTATATGTAGTATCTCATGGGCATTGGTGCCTTTCGTATCATAGATCTTCTATCATATTCCTCTTCTAAGAGAAGAACGTCCCCCAATTGCTCAAAAGATATTTACTTTTTATATTTAAATTAGCTTTTGGAGAATAACTTTTGGGAAAAAAGTGGTAAAAGTGCTTTTTCATAATAGATTCTAAGCAAAATAGATTTTGTGAAAAAAGTGATTTTGATAAAATGATAGTGTTTAAATATTATTATCAGGAAAAAAATTTCATGCTCAAATTTACTAAAAAAATATATTAGCTTTTGTTATAATTGCATATAAAGGATAAGGTTGTATTTTAAATATTTTTAACATTAAATTTCATAATAAATACAAAAAATTACATAAATTTGTCTACATGTGATATTAATTAACTTAACTAATTTTTTTAATATAATAAAATTATATAAATAAGTCTTATATTAAAGATATGAGAGAGCATTAAAATTTCTTGAAACTATAAAATTAACACTTTTAATTCAATGAAATTGAAATTAATTTTTAATTACCAAATTTAAAAAAATGGAAGAGAGAGAGAGAGAGAGAGAGAGAGAGAGGAGAGCTATAAGAGTGAGAAAAGGGAGTTGCATAAGGAAACGACAAACCCAACGTGTGGGACCCATCAACATGAAAAAAGACACAACGTGAAAAAACAAGAAACTTAGCTTTTCCAAAATCATGGTTTTAGGTTTTTTTTTTTTTTTTTTTTTTAAAAAAAAAAAGGGATTCTAGCCTTTCATCAGTGTTTGGGTATTATTTTGCAAAACCATGGTTTTCTTTTAAAAGCACTTTTTTCCCCATCTAAACACACAATTAGAATTTTTTCCAAGTCTTTCCATAAATGAGGAAAATTTAGATATGATTGACGAGATAATAATAAATTCATCCACATGCATATTATTTATTTTAAATTATTCAAACCATGTTCAATTAATGCCTCTATTTCAAAATAAATTTTGATCAATCATTCTAATTAAAATTAGAACACAACATGATAATTATTAGCTTATTTAATCGACTATAATTTTTTTCAAGATAATTATCAATTTAGTAAATCTAAAATACATCATACTTCTTATCACTTTCTAATCATGATTAAATCTTCATGTTTCCACAAGCAATAAACCACATAATTTAAGGTAAAATAATTGCATAAACCAGAACATGAATAAACCTCATGAATCTATGAATTATATTCAATAAAGAAAGACAAACAGATACTTATCTCTCTCATTTGCCATTGACCAAGTGAATTCAAGATGACTCCTATGTGGAGTTCTCGGATCAAACCGTCCATTTCTTCTAACAAGCAAGATCGGTGTTGTCTCAAAAAGTTGTTGTCATCAAATATTTCTAGCTTGATAAATTTGTAGTCTACTCTCTCAAAGATGTCATTTGGATTCACAAAATTAAGCCTAAAGATTGTTTAAGGGGATAGATCTATGGGGATGAGGAGTACAAGAAGAAAATATGAAGATGAAGATGAAAGTAGTACACAATATTTTCAAGGCGAAAGCAACAGTTTCCTTTAGGTTTAACTCACCCCCATCTATACCTTATCTTATAGGTGCAAGTTTCTTTGTCTTTATATGCAGTCAAGGAGAAAGTCAATGAGTTTGATATCTCCTTTGTGTGATTTCTGATCATTTTCTACGTCTAATGTTATATGTCCAAAATGAAGTGATTGTGCAGAATATTTTCTAGGCCTTGAAGTGGTGCCTCTTGAAGTAATACATTTTTAATTAAAAATCATATCAATTTGTTAGATTCATGAATTTCATATGTTGATTCATGATCATACATATGAAGAATTATACCTTTATATTATGTAGAGTTTCTCATAAACACAACAACTTTTTATTGAGTGGTAGATGTTATACCCATATGGCTATAACCTTTTATATATGTCTCTAGAAACCGAAGAGACATAATGTTAGTGACTTGTTGTAGTGTTATAATTCTTTACACAATTCTTTATATAAATCCCTTAATTTAATAAACAGAACTTTACAAAACACACATCTCTTCATTTTAAAATATTTGAACATAATTTTTAGCTAAATTAATAGGATAAAGTGAAAAGTTGTGTTTTATATTGTCAAATTCTTAACTTTTAATTATTAATGTTAACATCATGGGGAAAAATTATTAATGTTAACAATTTATTTAGAGAGAATGACAAAAAAATAAATTTTTAAATTAAGCATTTTCCCTAAAATAAGTTTTGAATTGTTTATCAAGTCTAGTTTTTTCTTTATCTATTCTTTATACTGAATGTGATCTAGGATTTTACAATTTCAAATTTATTTCAATTTTCCATTTATTTATCCTGTCAATCTAAAATAAACAATTAAGATAGGGGCAAGGAGTGAACAAAGGCCCAAAGGTCTTAAAAAATCAGTAACAAGTTGTTTTATTAAAATTATGAATCAATTTGTTTTCTTTGACCTCAATGTACTTGGTTTAATTTATTTTAAGTAATTTTATGTAATAGAAAATAAATATATGAGGGGAGCTTTGCCTCATAAGAATAGAAGTGTTTTTTTGGGTGTTCCCAAAGACCCCCTTCATGTAATGTGTAAGAGCTTAAAACAATACTAATAAAAAAAATCTATCATTAGTTTTGCACCAAAAATATCAATCAAGATGCAGCACTTCTCATTAATGTTATGTTTAGATAGAGAGGAAAATGAGGAAAAAAAATAATAAAGTGAGGGAATACTAGAATATAAAACTTCCAAAATAACAAAACAATTTACTATTTTTTAGAACTTTCCCTCCTAGTATTTTTTCTCCCTTAATTTTTTTTTGCATCCAAGCTTAGGGTAAATGTGGGTTGATGGATGTTTAACATGATACCAAACACATGAATAGTGTAGTTTTAATGATTTTCTATATAAAATTAAACATGTTTTAGTAGCAATGAAACTTAAATATATACTCTATCCATTACAAAATACAAGACTTTAGCTAATCCACACCAACCAAGAAATGTTAATTAGGTCACTCAATGTGCCTTAAATGGATAAAATTTACTTATTTTAGTAATTTCAAATATACATTTATTATATGTCACTTCTCTCCGAAGAGATAAAAGTGAAAAACAATCATTAATTACCATGTCAACCTCTTATATTCTGAACCAAAATTTCTTCCACAAGACTCTGTAAAAAATTTTTGATTAATAATCCCATCAGATGTAGGATGTCTTTAGCATGTCCCTAAACGCATACTAATTTCTTGATGTTTAGTGCATATTTGGGGAACAGTACGTTTTGGTGTCCCAAAACTTCCCTTTGCCTTGCCTCAAACGTTGGTCGCAAAGATATTTTGGGAACACATATGTTTGGGAAACTTGGAACTGTTTCCCAAACATACGCTGAAACAAAGGTAGTTTGTGCTCTGTTTATAAATTTCAATCAGCAGCAAGGTAAACTACAATAATTATAAAAACATAATAAATATTGTACATAGAGGACAGAAAGAAAATACGCCCCCACCCTTATAGCCAAACGGGGCGCTAGTTTAACAAAAGAAACTGTGCAGCCCACTTTCATCTTGCTTAAATGCATTCGCGCCACATTGTAAACTTCTGCAGAAGGAGATCAATAGCTAGTTGCAAAAGCAGTCACCAACAAGCCAAGCACAAAAAATGGCAGAGCGCTTGTCTGAAAACAATCAATGAAGCCATTAAGATCATGTTTGAAAACCAAAAATTGGGGGATAAAAAAGTGGAAAAAGACAACAGAAAACTCAAAATGAAAAGGAAAAAAAAATGGTAATGACTATGAGATTATGTTATTATCATAGCATCCATTTGCGTATCCTCTACCAGCCATACTGCTCAACTTATCAAATGACATCCAAAAACCTCTGCGATCAAATTAAGATTAATCATATATACTACCGCCGATCCTTAGTATAAGATCTACTTAACTATTGAGTAGATTAAGAAAATTAGTTACATTAGTTATTTGTAAAAAAATATGTGTTGATTTCTCTAAAATACCCATTTTAAATCATTTTCATTAAAATTACTCCTTGATGCAAACTCCCCTGACAAGTGTAATTAATAGGAATAGTTTGGGAGAAAATGGTAAAAATGGGACCAAAGTGTATTAAGGTCTTAAATTTAAGACTAAATTCAACCCCAACTAACTCTTAAATTAAGGATCAAAGTAGTAATTTAGCAAGAAAAGACGCAAAAACATGTAGATGTAAAGAGGAAAAGTAACTCCACACACAATCTTATTAATTTGTGTTTCTCTCTCCACCAAGGCATGTGACTACATGATTATATAGAGAAGCCATTTGGGTTAACAGACAATTTTGCCCTAAAAGTTTTTCTCTATGGGCAATTTTGTCTTGAAAGATTTTTGGAGGGAAATTTTGTCCTAAAAGTATAAAAAATGGAGCAATTTTACCTAGGTTGTTATCCCAATTAATTTTGACTGTTAGTTGACCAAATATGCCGAACTAACAGTCCACTTGTCATCCACGTCATTTTTGTTAAGAGGTAAATTTGCGCATGAAGTTCATGTGTTATTTACTTCATCTTTTTTCAAAGTTAGATTTTGTTGAGAATATTATAATAATATTGTGCCTTAATTATCTCCTTAATTTCCTCTTAAATTTATGTTAGTGTTTACTTTTATATCCCCCTCCTTTTTATATAAATAGGCAATAGGCAATCTTTCTTATCAATACACTAGTACACACTTATGTGAGTATATTTATTTCTCTCTCTCTAGTTTACATGGCATCAAAGCCTGGTTCGTTTATTTTTCCTTTTGTCGATTCTTTGGTGAAACGTCATGAGTATTGTTTGGTCCCTGGTGAGACCGTTTGGTGTTTGTCTTTGATGAGACGTTTGGAATATTGTTTGGTCCCTAGTGAAACCGTTTGGTGTTTGTTGTACAAGTTCTAGGATAATTATTTCCTATTACAAAAAAGAAACTCAAACTTCTAAATTATGTATGTAAATTGGTCTTCGTGAGACTCAACCAAAAAGCAAATCGCCAGAGCTTATTAATCATGATGACCTTTCGATCCAAAGGAAACAACAAGAGAAGGAAGAAGAAGGCCTCACTAACACATCCCCCCCCCCGGCGTGGTGGAGTCATGGTCACTGTTCATGGAACAAAACCAAACTTGTCACTGTTCATAGAATAGTACCAAACTTCACCAAAAAATCTTTCAGGGTAAATTTACATCTTAGCAAAAATAACGTGGGTAACATGTGACTTGCAACTCAGTATATTTGGCCAATTAGCAGTCAAAGTCAACCAGAACAACAACCAAGGCAAAATTGCCCCCGAAAAACTTTCGGCACAAAAATGCCCCCTAACCCTTTAATATTACATACCCTTTGCTCATGTTTGTGAATTATCATGCTCCTATATTGAAGCTTAGAGGCTGAAGTTCCAATAAAGCATACCTGGTGGTCAACGTCATACTTCACAGGGTCTTTGAGGAAGTATTGAAACTGAAAAGGCATAACATGATAAGAAACTACATAGATGCTAGCGCTATAAAATTTAAGGAGGAATGGAAGAACAGCTTAACGTGTATTATTAGGTGCCACATGCTTTACAAACGTTTTACTTTTATCAACCTGTGAAAGAAAATGTTAGTTGTGCTCTACCTGAAAATAGATCTGTGGAATTATCAAGGCAAGTAAAGCCAAAGCAAAATATGGTTTGCCAATCCAAAGAAGATATCCTGCACCCATAAGTGTCTGTAAATTCTTTGCACAAAATATAACAAGACTTTCATTTCTAGTTCACCGAAATTTAAGTCCTGGTGACTAATGAGAAAGACTACTTTTAACACCAGTTGAGCCACATTAAATTTTCTGAAACATGATTATTCTTTTTCAATGGAATTATTAGCTCCAAAATGAACAAATACAGTGATAGTCTGTTCTAATGATAAATTAAGACAAGCTATTTCTATTGATATTCTAGAACCATCTATCCTAGTTACACATATTTTGACTATGAAACCTCCTAACAATTATGATATTTATAACAAAGTGCCTATTTGTCAGCAATTCTATGAATGACGCCATGAGGAAGGTTCTTAAATAAATTGAAAATGTAAAGTATCAAAAACCTTAGGAGAGGTGAATGAGAGTCACTTAATGAAAAAAATTGTTGACGAGGTGAATTTAATATTGTGAACATTTTAACATTTTTTGTTGTGGTCCGTTGTAGATATTAAGAATGAAAGCGCTACAGAACATAGAGTGGTTAATTTTGTTCAGATTTAAGGGATGTATATGTACCAGTAACAAATAATTGTGCAATGTCTATAGCACCAACACATATCCATTTGGCAGGGTCAAGACCAAAAGCAACTGGAAGAGACTGTTCAGACGAATAGAAAGGTCAGCAGTAGTTACTTCAACGTGTAAGTTTGATAAAAATTTCCAAAACATCAGAAGTTCATATTGAAATAAATCAAAGACAAAGGATTAAAAACAGAGACCTGAAACCCTACGGTTGTATCCCTTTCAGTCCTCTTGATGTCCTCAATGATGGCAAAGCCAAACTGCAATGTGACATAGCAACAATATTATTGACTGGCCTGAATACATTAGAAGACAAATTTCATACTACGTCTAGTCCTTAATATATAAAACCCACTTTAATGAAGAAATTAAACTACAAAGTACTCCTCAGGTCCTCAATATAAGACATATTTGGGGAGTTAATTTTGGTCCTAAATATAAGACAAAGTTTTTATATTTGTAAACATTTTCCTAATTTACCCTATTGGTGCACTCTCAACAATAGTCAAGGAGGAGAAGGAATGAGGAAATTAAGGAAAATGACTATGGTGTTTTAGAAATACATGTCTTATTAACTAACTTAACAAACTACTTTAATCTAATTAAATTAGGTAAATATGTTTTATATTAAGGACCGGAGGGATAACTACTTTAATCTAATCAAATTAGGTAAATATGTTTTATATTAAGGACCGGAGGGAGTAGGTCTTATATTAAGGACCTTGAGGGAGTATCTAACAAATTACAAAATGCCATGTTGCATATACTACATACTCCTGATATGCTGTATACGAGGGTGAGAATGACTGCATTAAGTGTAAGAGTCCCAAATAAAGCCTGACTGGTCCACCTGTCCACAAGACATTGATCAAACAGCTTACAGAACATGGCACAAATGTAAAATAAAAAAATAAAGAAGACCTCGAAAGTATATCAAGAAGGTCAGGGTATATATAAGACAATTTTTTTTTCCCAAAATGAAAGAAATATGGATCTGATTACCCAGTTAACTTGTAATTGCCGTTCTCTCATTCTTAATGCAAATTGTATCCAAAAAATAATAAATTTGTAATCTTGTTCAACTGGGAGAAAAAAAAAAAAAGAGATATCTAAAATTTATCTTGATAAAAACCCCATATTTTAGCCTATAATTTGAATCTAGGGAATAAAAGCTCAACGCCAATAATATTCAGCAGCTCATTTACCCAGAGAGATAAATCAATGCAATAACTAGTAATCGACTTGACAACCAGGAAACAATTCTATAGTTGTTAAGTATAGAAGCATAAGGTATGACACCATGGCAAACTGATGTATCTAGCTCCAAGGGTTAAGTCTCCAATCCATCCGTTTTGTTTTAGCTGCAAAAACATAAAGAACTTAGTGAATGATCTGAAAAAGGAAGAGTAGAAAGCACAGAGAAAAAGAAAAGGAGGAATTTTTTTTTTCCTTAAATACCTTTAAAGGAGGAGCAGAATATATAAATGACAGAAGGGATCCACCAACAGCAAGGTAGAAAACTATAGGGGAACTATGCCCTGCCTATAAAGGATACAATTTTAGATTGGCAAGAGAAGAGATTGAGCATAGGACTATCATGTATAATACCTACCCATATGTCCAATATACCAGCCAAGGCAAGACCTCCTGCTAGCAGTACCCATATTTGAGTGATAACCTGCAAAATTTTGACAAACAATTATTTAAAGAGACATCATTAAAATAATACTACCTCCAGTCCTTTACAAGCCAGTTGACTTTTTTTAGAAAGATTAAGGAAGTTAAATAAGTAATTTAATTTTATTATATGTTGTGTATCATTGTATTATATATAGGTTTATAAGTCAAGAAAATTAGTTTGGAGAAAAAAAATAAATATAAATACTTTAATGTGATTTAATTAGCTTATTTAATCTTTTCAAAAAAAAAAGACAACTGGTCGGAGGTAGTAATAATAATCAATCAAAGATTTACAACATACCTCGTTTCCATGAATAGCCCCTGAAGGAATTGGTCGATATGGTTCAGCGATTGCATCAATTTCTCGATCATACCAAGCATTTAGAGTCTAAAACATTAAACAGTCATAAATTTCAAGGTTGAGTCACTTTGAAACCCTCATCCAACAAGAGATGACAAAATTATATGTCGAGAAGAATATTACCTGTGTATAACCAGTAAGGAATGGACCAGACATTATCATGCACATGAATGATTTGGCAACATCTTCGAGATTCCAGTGGAAATGTCCTAACAAGCGAACCATACTGCCTCAGAACTTGAAAAAGTTATATCAGGCGCGTGAATGTATTTATAAAGGTGGAAATATAAAATAGAGAAGCCTGTAAAATGTTCGTAAAGAACTAATGCCATGAAGTATAATAATGAAAAACGTTAAAATGACATGATAAATGTAACACAAAGGGTAAGAAAATATGCTAAACGTACAGCCAGGGTCTACGGAAAAAAGTGCAAAAACAATATATTTTTACTGGAAGTTTTAAACAGTGGCTCAAAGAGTGTTGCCTTTGTGCAATATGATGCCCCTTTCTTCAGATCAATGGTAAACCTCATTACACTCTGAATGGGCGACCCAATTTATATCATCAGTGGCACATATGATGGATATCCACTTCAGCATGTGAAGCCAGGAATTTAAGGCGTTCTTCTCTGGCTAGATGTTGGCTCCTATCAGTTACTTCAGAGATAAAGATGATAAGCAACAATTTATGGCTCTTCAGGAGTTCTGGTTTTAGTAATCCCTGTACAAGTACTCTTCACACAAACAGTGCATACTACTGAGGGCCAACAAAGTCAATTACGAGGAATGTCACTAGTAAAAACCACTCAACCAGATTACCTTTTGATTAATTTCAACACTACTTAGCATTAGACTATTATGATAATAAAAAAAGTAGTAGAGTAAAATAGACTACTATAATTTCTGTTTTGATACAGTGCTAAAATAGAGTACCAGAAGCAGCAGCACCACAAACTACACCCCAAACCAATATTAGCCAGCTGACAGGTTTTGTAAGCTGAAGATGAATCTTCCATTTATCCTGTAAATACATTGCAGAACAAATTATAACTACGTATATTAGAGCCATAGACAATTAATTATTAAACTTTAGCCTGTTCTAACACAGTTGCATTATTTTTCATCAAATCATAATGGAATTGTGGTTTTTTGTAATACCTGCTGTCAGGTGAAGCAATAAACGAGCATGTCATAATGGGCCATAACAACATAAATAAATCATATTTCGTGCCCTTTGACAACAAGAACTATTATTGGCCAATAAATAAAACTCATTTTGTACTGCATATCCAGATTTTGCCAGACCATGCAGTTTAGCATTATCATCCAATCTGACTATGGCCATTCCGCAGATCTACTATTCAATTTTGAACCACATTTTCTACTCGTCACTAATCTTTGAAAAAGAAAAACACACTCTTGACTCACAGTTTCTTGGGGAGCTCCTTTGGTACCAAGCAGTGGATCGGAACTTGAACCAGTCTTCGCTGAAGCTTTTTCTCGTAGCTGAAATTTAACTGCTCAGAGCCACCAAATTTTTTTCCAAAATCACTATAAAGCAATAGCATTAAGTAAAAGCATCAAGCAAAAGCTCAAAACACCTTCATTTGCGTCGGATCCCGCAGCCGTAATCGTTAATCTCCGCCCTGCATTGTTCATATTCATATAACCCCTCAACCAATATCAAAGCCAATAGAACAAGAGACAGCTACAGTTTAAAACACTCAAATTCTGTCAGCGTTTAAGTTCTGAGAAACTCTAAATAAGTTCCAAATTGCCCCATTGAATAAGACAATATTACAAAGAGCCAAAACAACTGAGTATTTTAAGCATTGCATGGTTCACTACTTCACTCTCTAAGCAACTAGATAGAGCTAATAATCGACCTACTAGGGAATGAGAAAGAGATTGGTAAGAGAATAGCCCGAGTGTGAACTCGACGGGTTATGGCGCTCGATAATTTCTGCGGTGAAACTGAGGCCATGCTGAGTATAGAAGCCATTGTCTTGAAGATACGAGATTGGGAATCAAGATGACACAATCAGAGAAGAGACCCACAGTGATTCGCGGAAGGACAGCAGGGCGTAATCAAGCAAGCATTTGCTGTGCATTGATGAAAGGCAGAGGAAATTGAAATTGACGCCTTGTATGGATAAATGGATATCATATAATAGTGAAAACTAGATGACATGGATATTAATTTTTAAAATTAATTTAAACGTTTACCTTTTTTAAAGGGTTTAATGTTTTTATCTATTTTTTTCTGCTTCATTCATATAAAAGTGGGTGGATCTCACTAATATTTTCTCTCTCTTCTTTTTATAGTAGGGCCTACTCACTTTTATGTGAGTGAGGCAAAAAAAATTATTTTTACGTAGAAACATTAAGTGCCTGTTTGGATGGACTTTTTTCATTAAAAAAAACACTTTTTAATGCAAAAAAAAATAAATTTTTAATTAATTTATGTTTTTAGATGATATTTTTTTAAAAAAAGCAAGTATCATAAAAAAAAGTTAAAACACTGTTTTTTTTTATATATAAATACTACTTTTTTTTAAAAGCTCTAATTTGGAGCTATAAAAAAACATTTTTTTAAAAAACCCATCCAAATGGGCCCTAAGTAGAAGTTAGGTCAAGCAAGTTTTTACAAAAGCTCTTATAATAAAAAGAGCTTTTTTTTTATAAGAGTTGACACAGATGGTAAGGGATCCAAGATTAGGCCCTTGGGTCGTGGGTTTGATCCCTCTACCGTCGCTGAGATTCCTTTAGTAAGCGATCTCGTAAATCCCCAGTAAGTGCTCATAGAGCCCGGGGCCATGCCCTGGCCTTGGTAGGGGACTGGTGTCGAGCTCTTCCAAAACTTTTTTATATAAAAAAAAAGAGCTTTTTTTATAAAGAAGAAAAAAGCCAGAAGCTAGAAACTCATAGGAGGAGTTTTTTTTAAGCTCTTATTGGCCAAAAGCTCTTACTCCCTCCGGTCCTAATTATAAGACAATATTTGGGGATTGGTTTTGGTCCTAATTATAGGACAACTTTTTAGTTTTTACCAATTTCTTCATAAAATAACCTTATTTTATTATCTCAAAGTGTGTTTGGTTTTTTGCAAATATATATGTATATGGGTTGCAACACACACACATGTGTATGTCTATAAACATATATATGTATATATATGAGTGTGTGTGTGTCTATATATATGTATGTATGTATGTATGTATGTATGTGTACATATGTGTGTGTGTGTCTATATATATGTGTTTGTGTATATATATATGTATGTGTACATATATATGTGTGTTTGTGTGTGTCAATATATATATCTTTGTGTAGATACATGGTTGTGTGTGTGTGTGTGTGTGTGTATGATAGATCTATATGTATACATATACACACACATATATGTATATCTAGCAAAACCATTATTTCAATTAAAAAACATGTGAAAAGAAAAATTGGTTGGAGAGATATGTGGTAAAATTGTTGATTAACTCTTACTTATGTCATTTTAAATGTATATAAGGACATTTTGGGAAAATGAGTAAAATTAACTAATTTAACTCCTCTCTTTAATTTTTCCAAAATCGGTTAAATATGTCTTATAATTAGGACCGGAGGGAGTATCTCAAAATTTCTTTCCTTCTTTCTTTCTTTATTTTTGGGAAAAATCCCACACAAAAATAAGTTTAAAAATAGAAAAAATAAATAGATAATTTTTTTTGAATATTGATAACAAAAAAGATCTTTTTACATTTTTTATTCCCGGTAAGAATTTTAGAATTTTACATATGGTTTTAATAAGTTCAAATAAAATTTTTCACAAATATCAAATTTTAAGTCACTTGTTACAATGGTTATGTATTGATTCTCATTTCTGATAAGAGTTTGTTAACTTCAGATAAGGTTTTAACAAAACAACTCCTTTATACAACTTGACCCAATATTTTTATCAAAATTTTGCCAAACAACTTAAATTTAATTTGAGCTTTTAAGTAACTTTTAAACTAAATAATTTATATAACCATCAAACAACTTTTAATTTTTTTTGTAAAAGCTTTTTTTTTTTTTTAGTTTTAGCTTAAAGGTAGTTTTTAGCTTAAAAAAAGAGGATCCAAACAAGCTCTAAACTCATAAACTAATAATATAAAACATGCAGATATATCATGGATTTTTTATAAGATATATATCATGAATTTAATTTCGAAGAGAAGTAATTTGTAACATCCCAATTTTCAAAAACGAGATGAATTTTTTTTTAAAATCATTTCAAATCATCAGAGTAGAGCATCGGAGTAAATAAAAGAGTGAGTAACTGATATATCATTAATTGTGGTGTATCGTATAATACATTCATCAGAGTGATGTTATAACGGTATATGTCTAAGAATAGGATCTTCAGTTGGGTCCTCACGCTTTCTACTTACTCCTATCCTCAGTCATTGTTTTCCCGGACCTGAAAATATGGTAAGAGCTGAGGTCCAATACCCATTGGACCTCAGGTAACGGTTAACCTCATGCTTATGTAAACAGTATATGACAGATATCACAATAATAAAAACATATTCATAATTTCAAATTATAACAACATGTAAAGCAATAACATAACACAGCCACTGAAATATGTATGTTACCTCAGTTTGCACTATTCACCAGTGCCATGATGACCTATCGTGTCCTCAGCGCTAGGAAAACTCAACAGTGTTATCAAGACCATAACCCGTATTCAATTCAATGTTCAGAGAGCAATTTTTCAAAACAAAGTTTCATCATATGAATATAACTATCATATATAAGCATATCATAAACATAAGAGTTAAGGTTACAATACGCGTCCATACCTTCGTTGATGAGTTTTGGGTATGTTTGTCGGTCGGTACACGTTCACAGTTTATCCTATAAGGGTAATATCGTTTCTATTAATTCATAAACATTATTCCAAGAGATATCTTGACCACAAATGACAATTTTACCCTTAGTGGTTTTATTTTTCAATTTATTTCCCCAAAATTTCGGAAAAACCCTGGTTCAGCATTTCTGGGTAGAATTTTGTCGAACTTTCAAAAATCATAACTAATTCCAAAAAAATCGAAACGAGGATCCGTAAAATTTCCCGGAATCCTTAAGATCTCTATTTTGAAGGAAAAATATTGGAACTTACCCAGAATTCATGGATAATTCCTAGTTTCCACGTTTCAAACCTCTGCCCAGAATTTTCCCCCAGAAAACGTAGCTTAACTTCTGGAATTTTTATCTCTTTGCACAGAACTTCAAATGACACACTCTATACATATTTGGAAAGCCCTATATGTCTACTTTCACCATGAATTTACTAAGAATTTTAGGACATCATTTCCTTTATAAAATATTAACATTTTTGCTATTGGCTCTTGAAATCGCTAACCGATGAAATTTCGTCAGAGCTTTGCTATTTTGATCATAATCTTCCAGAAATCTTTGCCATACTTTTTCTTCATCATTTTTTTCGAAATAAAGGCAATGGAAAGCATAAAAACATGAAAACAAAACTATAATTGGAAGATTAAATATCAAAATAACATTTCCTAACATTTCTACTACAAAAACTAAGAACTAAAACTAAAAGACTAAAAGCTTCCTTACCTCTTGAAAAACCTTGATCCTTGTTCTTGGAGCTCCTCCACTCACTTCCTCACACTCTCAATTTTCGGTTTAGGCTTGGTGAATTGGTGAGGAATTTGTGAGGCATAAGGCCCCTATTTATATCAAAACAATGGTTAACTTCCTAACAACTCTTGCTTGATCTTAGCCATTGGTTTTTACTTGGTGAAGAGGTTTCAATCTCACCCTTACACCTCAAAGAAACCGCCCTTCCCCTCCCTTGGCCCTTAAGTTTTTGCTTCATCTCCTATTTACTTCCAAATGTTAATTTAGTTAGGTGTAAGTTGATGTTTTTATTCAAGATCTAATTTCACTTTTGAAATCATAATTTTATGACTAGATTTATGGAAATTTTAAACTTCCTGAAACACTTAGGTATGAATCCTAAAAGTATACGAAAATGACTTTGGGAATAGCCAAGTTCAAGCTCATAATTCACTGGTTTCAAATATCTACTTATATTTAATACTTAGTTTCAATATTTCAAGATATGATTTAATTTCTATAGATTCTCATTCACTTGTATTTGATTAAAGATTTAACTTACTTCTTAAGTTTGATTTTGGATCTCAAACCATTATTCAATTTGGTTTAATCTTGACTTTCTTTACTACCCTCCCACACATACACAACTCTTGGACACACACACACTCACAACACACACACACCTCACACGCCTACACACTCCACACACACACATTTTTCTCTTTCCTTTACCTCTTCCAAAACACTTAATTCAAGCCCCTAAAGTCTTCATTAGTACACTATCTCCTTCTAGAACTTTAATTTAATTATATGTTTATTCAAAACAATTCCCTTTTCTTGTTGTCCAAGGTAATAAACCCCCCCCTTAATCTTTTAATTAACAATTTTATGTTTTAAATTATTCTCACAAACTCAAAAAGAAAATCTCTCATTGGTCCAATTAATTTCACAAGGTTTTAAGATTAAGGGTTAATATAATCTCTTCACTCTTTTAATTAGAAATTTTCGCCATTTTTATTTAAAAGGGAGAATTAATTAATCCTTGGTCACTATTGATAGTATAGTGCTTTAGGGTTTACTAGGCTTAATTACCAAAATTCGACAAGGTTTCTAATTTAATTTTGATGATTAACAATTCCTTGTATGCTAATATTAGCTTCTAAATATCATTTGGTCCTTAATTTAATTGATATTTCCTTAATCATAACCTTTACAAATTAATTATTAACTAATTTCAAAAATTACTAAAGTATCTCAATTATTGCAATTTCAATTGCCCCATAATTGTTACTAATTTCCTCTAATTGATTTTATCATCCTCTGATTATTTTAATTGCTAAAATAGTATAATTATGATTATACTAAATTGTGGTAATCTTAGGATATTTTATGATTCTTAATATGATTCAGAAAAATTAGCCTTTAGGCTTTCTAATTCTAGGGAAAATTGCTTAGGAATAAAAATAAATACAATACCAAAATTTGAGACCACATATTCACCTATTAAAAATAGGTTTTTTCTATCAAAATATCGTGGCTAGGCTAAATAGGATTTTTAGGGTATTACATAATTTTTTTAATTTCTAATCACTTAAAACTTAGCTCAAATGCATGCTAAAATTGAAATAAAAAGTCTAAATATTCTTATATACACAAAATTACAATAACAAATGGAACTATTTATAATTCACTTAAAATGTCTCTAATCCCAAAATTTAGGCAAAAAATAAGTCTACGGTTTAGTTGAATGAGCACTTAAGATTCTTTGAGGAGGAGAATCTAATACTATTTTTGTGTGGGTATTGCCTTACCGTTAAAATTGTGGGTATTGCCTTTCCGTTAAAATTGTCACATAGGCCTCGTCCTTCCCTCAAAAGGCACCTTCATTCCATCCTCTGAGGCTACTACAACGGATGTAGAGCAAGGAGGCTTTGATACCATTATCATGTGGGCCTAGCCTTTTAGGGCAACTATAGTGGATGCGGAGCAAGGAGACTCTGATACCGTTGTCACGTGAGGGCTTCGCCTTTTGGGGCCACTATACTAGATATGAAATAAGGAGGCTCGGATAGCATTGTCATGTCAGCCTCGCTTGTCCGAGGCAAATAAAGGTTGTACATTGTTGGTTGTGATGTGTGTGCACGTTGTAAATATGAAACTCAACACTAACTTGTCCCTAGTAAGGTTTAGGAAAGTATAATTATGGTTTTTATTGAGGCCCTTCCTAAATCAAATGGAAAGGATACAATATGGGTGGTGGTTGATCGGCTAAGTAAGTATGGGCACTTTGTTGCTTTAACTCATCCATTTTCAACATCTGCCTTGGCTCAACAATTTTTGGATGTGGTTTACAGGCTACATGGGGGCACCTATGGAGATCATTTCAGATAGAAGTCCTATATTCATTAGTAACTTTTGGCAAGAATTTTTTAAAATCCTGAAAATTGAACAAAAGTTGTCTTCTTCTTATCATCCACAAACAAAGGTTTTCAATCAGTGTTTCAAACCCTATTTGCAATGCATATGTTGGGAATTCCCCAACGAGTATTATAAGTGGCTACCTCTTGCTAAATGGTGGTACAACACTACCTACCACATAACACCTCATGAATTATTATATGGACAACAACCACCATTATATAACCCTTATTTGCCTCAGACAAGCGAGACTGACATGACAATGCTATCAGAGCCTCCTTATTTCACATCCGATGTAGTGGCCCCCAAAAAGGCGAAGCCCTCACGTGACAATGGTATCAGAGCCTCCTTGTAATAGCCGGATAATTATATTGACAAATAATACCTATTGGAAATAGGTGAATTTGTGGTCTCAAAATTAGTATAATAATTACCTTATTTCCTAAGGTGATTTCTCATAAAATTAAGAGGAATAAAGAAAATTAAGTGTCAAAAAGGCTTAAAAATACATTTTAGGGTCATAAAACATCCTAAAAAGAATTGTGATAAATTCTAAAGGGTAGTAAAATAATTATTAAAAATTAGAAAGAATATTGTCCTTAATTTAGACAATTTAATAAATTATTTCCTTTGAAAATAAAAAGAAGAAAAATTAAAAAGTATTCTGAAACCAAAATTGACTCCGTGATTTTTGATATATTACATGGGACATAAAATACCAATGTGAGTAAAATAGTTGTGAGATAATAATTATTACTAATTAAGAAAATTGTCAACGATTAGTAAGTGATTAGTTAAATAATTAATGGCTAATTGTTTAGACATGAATAAAGAAGAAAAACCGAAATTTGTGTGTGTGTGTGATGTGTGGTGTGAGTGTTGTGAGATGTGGAGAGTTGTGAGTGTGTGTGTATCTAAGTGTTGTGCATGTGTGTGTGTAATAGCAAAATAATAATATCTACATATTTATGATTATAATAATAATATAAAGTGAGATATTTTGAGAAAAAGCAAATAGGATAAAGGAGAACTGATAGAAAATAAATCTTATCTCAAAATATATAAACTAAGTATCTGACATAAGGACTTATTATATACAAGTGAATTTTTATCTCAAAGTAGGCTATCTCCGAAGTCATTTCCGTAACCGACAGAGTGATCATGAGATAAGACAAAAAGATATTTTGTGGAATTAGAACAGATAGTAGAAATGAAAACCTATGGAAAATAATTCAAAACTGGAATCTGAGGATAAGTTGGTAAAAACCAGAGTATATTATAAATCAGTGGATTTTCATCTAGAAGTTGACGTTGTCCGACATTATTTCCATAACCGACAGCGGTTGTCCGAAAATGTTCGGCAGGCAACAGAATGTCCTTAATGAGATTAAAAATTTAGATAACCCAGGTATCTTAAAAGAGAAAGAAAAAATCTTCGGGGCTATGTTCTCGAAATTTTGAGATTTCTCAAGATTACGCGATTAGAACACCGAACAGGGACTTTATCGATAGAAAGCTTTTTTGAGCAAGTTGGTGACATCACCTTGGTGACATAGGATGAGGTCAGCATAGTAAGGTGTATGGCCAAGATCTTGCCACCTTAAAGAAGTGCGATCCGACGGTCAGAAACTGATCAGACAAAGTTCAAAGGAATTATCAAAATGCCATTGCCTTTTTCTATAAATAGCCCTTCCATTCTCCTTCATTTTCTCACCAATTCACTTGCCTAGTTCGAAATCTAGAGAGATGTTAGAGAGAGGAAGGAGTAGCAAGGTTCTGGGTAAGTTCTTCGGTCCCTAGTCTTAAGATTCTAGCTTCGTTCGATAGTTATGGTAGAAATGTTAGTTTGATCTTTTAGTCTTCCAATATGTTTTTGATATCATGTTTACGTTTAAATATGGTATTTATTTCGAAAATATGATGGAGAAAGAGATACGTCAAAATTTTGGAAGATTAGAGTCAAAGTAGCGAAGCTCTAGGAAAACTCCACTGACTAATCAAACTAAGGGCAAAATGGTAATTTGTACCTAAAATGCCTGTTATGATATTAAATATTCATATCTGTGATATAATCCTTATAGGATATCTGAAAACACGAACCACTGTTTCCGCTGTCGTACCGCCGTCGTACTGCTGTCAAACGTACCATATTTCGACGAAAGTACCCGATATCGTCAATGAAGGTACGGACGCGTATTGTAACTCTAACTCTTATGCTGCTTGTATGCTTTATATGTGATGTGATGATTCATATAGTCATGGACAAGACTGTGTCTTGGGTCATGGACTGTGGCTAAGACTAGGTCTTAGGTCACCATTTTTAAATACATTCAGCTTTGATTTGAAAATGGGTTACAGTCTTGGTAATGCCATATGAATGTTTTCCTAGCGCTAAGGACACGCTCCGGGGCGTGACACTGGTTTATGTGCAAACTATGTGGACCTTACATGGGCTGTGTGCTATGTAGGTATTGTTGAGATATGAATTGATGCATGTGCTGTATGCTATGTATAGTTATATGCTAAAATGTAAATGAATATCTATCATGCATACTGTCATACTTGAGTATAAGGTTAACCGATACCTGAGGTCCAATGCCCATTGAACCTCAGTCTTAATGAATAGTTCAAGAAAGAAACCAGGATAGAGAAGGTGCCGGTAGATGGAGCCGTGAGAAGGCACCAGTGGATGGAGCTGGGAAGAGACACCGGTCAAAGCAAATGCCAGAGGAACGTCCTCAGAGTATTCATTCTGGCATGATTTAATGAGGTTATCTCAAACAGTTTGGTGCCGAAGGCAGGGCTAGTCTATGTGGGTTAGTCAATAAGTCGCCGTGAACTCGGTGAGACTCCCATGATAGACACCTACCTGGCCAAACTATTTGATTAACTGAGTTAGGTTCGTTGCCCCAAGTCTAGCTACGGCTTGGTCGAATATTGTATAGTTGCATGTAATAATTGTAATTATACAAAACTCTGTATATTGTATCACATAAATCTTCCTTCGGGAAATTTTTAATATACCAGCTTATGTCGGGGCATCAGCATATGTCTGGGCATTTTATATCAAATATTCATTGTCCGAATCTTAGCGCACGCTATCCATTTCCGCAGTACTCTAAGCTGTAGCACCTCAAAATCTGTTGATTTTCCTAAAACTAAATGTCAACTGACACGATATTCAAGCATGGAATTTGGGGTGTTACACTCCTTGCTCCACATCCACTATAGTTGCCCTAAAAGGCGAGGCCCATATGATAATGGTATCAAAGCCTCCTCATTCTACATCTGTTGTAGTAGCCTCAGAGGATGGAATGAAGGTGCCTTTTGAGGGAAGGACGAGGCCCATGTGACAATTTTAATGGAAAGGTAATACCCACACAACAATAGTATCAGAGTCTCTTCCTCAAAGGATCTTAAAGTGCTCATTCAACTAAATCGTAGACTTTTTTTTTTTTGCCTAAATTTTGGGATTAGAGACCTTTTAAGTGGCTTATAAATAGTTCCATTTGTTATTGTAATTTTGTGTATATAAGAATATTTAGACTTTTTATTTCAGCTTTAGCATGCATTTGAGCTAAATTTTAAGTGATTAGAAATTAAAAAATTACTTCTCTCCGAAATTAAATTCATGATATATATCTTATAAAAAAATCCATGATATATCCACATGTTTTATATTATTAGTTTATGAGTTTAATGTTTTTGTCTTTAAGGCAAAAATATTTTTTCTGACTCACCCACATAAAAGTGAGTAAGTCCCACTATAAAGAGAAGAGAGAGAGAATATTAGTGAGATTCACTCATTTTTATGTGAATGAGGCAGAAAAAATATTTCTGCCTCAACATTAAACCCTTTTTCAAATGTATCCAATATCTTGAATAATATAAATTGTTAAGTATAAAATTGTACAAAAAAATACTTTAGGGTGATAGATACATCTAAAAAATACTTCAGGGTGTTAAGTACACCACAAAATCTTTTAGGGTGATGGATGCACTTGAAAAATATTTCAAGATATTAGGTACACTATAAAATATTCTAAGACAGTAGATGTCCTTGACAAAATATTTTAAGGTATTAGTTGCACCTTAATCTTGAATTATATAAACTAATATTTTAAAAGAAATGAAATTTGAGGGACTAAAAATAAATAAATTTTCCTCTAAAAAAATAAGAGTAAATTTAAGACACCAAATATTATATGTTCTAGACTCATTATTCATGGACCTAATGCCATTTACCCTCATAGTCTCGTGTAATGTCCGAATAACCCACTATTTTCCCCCTCCAAAAAAGTTGTCTCAAATCCTATTGATGTTATAATTTTGGAAATTATCCTATACACATTCATATATAATGTAAAAATTATAGCCAGATATATTCTTGCATGAATTATTTTCTTAAACTCTCGTGCAATGTTGCACCAAATTATTTTTCTTAATAAATGATGAGGACAGTGATTATTAGAATTGTTCTAAATCCTACAATGTCACAGTAACAGAACTAGAACTAGAGGTTACTTTGTTCATTTGGGGAAGTATGCGATACTAGAACTGATCCTAAATATAAGACTTACTTGATTTTTTTAAAAAAGAGTTAAGAAACCTAATCAATTGCTTTAACTATTTATCTTTATCATTTTTCTTTAAACCAATTTGTTTACTTAAAGACTGATGTATGATTTAATCATACATAATATATGATATAATTAAGTAACTTGTTTATCTTCGATAATCTTTTTAAGAAAACTAATTGTCTTAATTTAGGACTGTAGTATTTTCCCTACAATTGTGATTTTGTTATTGGATGAATGAAAATTTGTTGAGCCAAAAGATGGGAGAGAAATGAAAGAGTGGCTTGTACTGTAATACCCTAAAATTTGACTTAGGGTAAATATCATAAGTTGGTAGAATATACCTATTGAAAATAGGTGAATATGAGGTCTCAAACACCTTGTATTGAGTTTACCTTATTATTAAGGCAATTTCTCCTAAGAATAAATAATTTGCAAATAGGTCCCTGAAATATCTATGGGTTATAAAATACCCTGAAAATATTATAAAGAGACAAATAAATATTTATTTGAAATAGGGAAGAATATTGTCCCTAATTTAGGTAATTTATTAAATTATTACCTTGGAAAAATTAAAGGAGAAAAATCAAAAAGTATTAGGGGACCATATTGGACCCCATGATTTTTAATATTTTGCATAATGCATAAATTATCAATTTCAGTAAAATAGTTGTGAGAAAATAATTAATCTTAATTAAGAAAATTGTCAACAATTAGTAAGTGATTAAATAAGTAATTAATTGTTGATTGTTTAAACATGAATAAAAGGGAATATCTAAAGTTAATTATATGAAACCCCTAATTTGATATTAATGACCAATGGGGGGTTAAGGTTGGCATAAAGAGTGTTGCTAATTAATTTAGCATAATTAAGAGGTATATTAAGTAAATTACAATTATCCTTAATAGAATAAGCTTGCACTAATTGAGATTAGTTGCACAATTCTTCAAGATGATTAGAGACAAATTAAAAGAGGGCTAATTATATTAAGCCAAAGAGAATGAAATAATATCTTAAGTAATTAAGTCTAAATCTTCATATAATTGAGTTAGCTAATGACAAAATATAATTAAGGAGCATGTAAACACTTGATTAACATGATAATTAAGAATTGCTAATTAGTATTAAAAAGTCAACAATAACACCTAAGTCTTGATTATGTCATCAAGATGACATCACAAGAGCACATGTGTGTGTTGTGAGTGTGTGTGTGTGTAGTGGATGAAAGAGGAAAGATGAATCTAAGAAAAGGGGGGGAGGTGGCATTTTTGTAAGAGGTGTAAGGCCAAGATTAAGACTTCTTTACTAAGTTTAAATCCAATTGTTAGAATGGAATTAAAGTTGCTAGGAAGTTAATCAAGGATTGGCTATAAATAGAGAGCTCTCCTCTCTTCATTCTTCACACCAAACTCATACCAAAGATTGGAAAGTTTAAGAGGAGAGTGAAGCAAGAAGGAGGAAGGAGTTCAAGAGTCTTCAAGAGGTAAGCTTTAGTTCTTAAGTTCTAGTTTTTAGTTTTTATAAGTTCTTAGTATAAATGCTAGTTTAATCTAGAAAATTAGAGAATAAATTTCTACACTTGTTTTTAGGCCTCATTGCATTGAAAAATGCCTGAAGAGGTAAAAACATGGTAGGAAATAATTTTTGGAAGTCCTTGGATTAAGATTGTGAAAGTTGTAGAATTTTCGGTTCTTAAATCTTAGACAGGCAACGAACAAGATGCTATGATTTTATGTAACAAATGAATTTATAAAATCATGAAATTTTCCAGAAAGAAAGTAGACATGTAGAGCTTTCCAAATATATAAAATATGCAACATTTTGATCTCTGGTCAAGGAGATATGAATTTTTGAAGTTAAACCATTTTTGCTGGAATAAAATCTGGGCAACGTTGAGAAAAGTTAAAATTGGTAATGACTCACTAATTCTGGGTGAAAATGAATATTTTTCCTCAAAAATAGACATCCTAAGGGTTCCGGAGAATTTTATGAATCTTCATTTCGATTTTTGTAGAATTAGTTATGATTTTTCAAAGTTACCGAAAAATCTGCCCAGAAAACTCTGCACTACGTTTTTAAATAAATGTAAGGGCAAAGTTGTAAATAACAAATCCACCAAGGGTAGATGGGTAAATAGAGGTGGAAGTATATCTTAGGATATTATTCTAAGTGATATGGTGATATATTAGGATATCCGGGAGGTCCAGGGCCGGATCCAAAGGTCAGATGTTTGACAATTACCCGGTGAAAGGTACGTCCGCGTACTGGTAACTTTAACTCTGATGTTTACTGTATGCATATATGTGCTATGTGTATGGTATACTTAAGTGAATTAACTGATAGCTCTGTGGTACGTTCGCGTACTGTAACACTAACTCTGATGTTTATGTTATGCATATATGTGATATGTGTGTTATATGTATAGAGTGTTTATACTGTGAAATGCATATAAAGGTTAGAGGGTATCTGAAATGCTGGGGGCGATATGTCTGAATGCTGGGAGCGATATGTCTATATGCTGGGAGCAATATGGTTGCATGCTGGGAGCGATACATATGCATTGATTGTGATGGATTGTTTGTATATGTTGTTGATGTTGTGGTATATGTCATCCACATTTTGTGTATGTAAGCATGAGGTTAACCGTTACCTGGGGTCCGTATGCATGGGTCCTCAGCTCTTAACATAACATCAGGGTCAGGAGAACCAAGGACGGAGGAGAGGGGAAAGCAACACGCTTAGAGACCCGACTAAAGATTTCATTTTGACATTCCGGCGGAAGCCTTCCTTTTGTTATTTACTTCACTTTTGAGCCACGCGGTTACTATACCGCTATTGTATCCAGACAGACTTATGACATTTTGAAATATAAGTATCAGTTACTCTTCCGCTCAAATGCTCTACTGTGATGATTTGAAATGATGAAAAATTTATTCCGCTTTTGAAAATTGAGATGTTACATGTACTATTTATATATGGATAACTAATTTGCAAATATTAAGAAAATTAATTGGTTGAATTATTTATTTCTTATTTGTAATAAATGTGATTTGATTTTCCTAAAATACCCTATTTATTCACTTGTATTGAAACCCTTGATAAAAACCCCTCTACAATCAATTAGGATATTTTAGAGAAAAATTATAAATTTAATAAATAAAGTAAATTGAGATCATATATTTATAATAAAATGGAACCTTTTGTTTAGCTCTTACATTTAGAACGAAATTGTTATAAGAATCGCCAAGGACCCTTTTATTCAGTGAAAAAGAAGTCTGGTGTTGAAACATTTGCTGTGTTTTTTATATGGCCCATATCAAATACTAGTATATATACATGTCCTATATGAATCCAAACCGCACCCGTTTTAGTTTCCTAATTTCCAAGATGTTTTGAAACATATAATTAAGGTGTTATGATATTTCATAGGCTTACAAAAGAAGAGAAAATTACTGATAAATATTTATTATATCCTATCCTAAATATAGAACAAAATTTATAATGTAATTTGTACTATAAATTTTGTCTTATATTTAAGACTAGAAATAAAATATGGATTTGGTGGTGCATGAATGAATTTAGTGAGGAATATGATTCAAAACTCCTCCAAATTATGCCTACCATTCACGCCTTTTCCTCAAAATCAAAATCCACAAAGAGGATTTTCACTAGGTTCACACCTTCTTCAGCTTTCCCAGAAGCAGTGGCCTTCATCATTTCTTGCTTATTCATTTGAATAATTTTCAACACTAATTACGTCTTTTGGAGGCCTAAATAAATTGCAATTTATTTTTTAGAGTAAAGATGCAAAAATGTACATGTGCTTTTACTTTCAGGAACACTTAACACCAAATGCCTTTTGTTGGTGCAAAAATAACTACGTGGTTAAGAAAATAGACCCACTTGGCGTTAAGGACCAAACGTTGACCATTAAACTTGAAATTTTGACTAACAGTGCTGATGTGTATGCTGAGGTGGAGGATTTAGAAGCCCATCTCAAGTCCACGTCACCATATCCCAATTTCCCCTCCACTCTTAGCCCAATCCATTAGCAAGTAAACCATGCCGTCGGGATAAACCAACTCGGTGGCGACTTAGCTTCATTGGGCAACAAATCGACAGGTAAGGATCTCTGTCGTTTGATGAGGTTCCTAACTTCATTCAAATCACCACTTGCGACGGCATGGCAGAGAAGGAGTGGGTCGACGAAGGCGACCTTGAGTTTGAGATTCTGAGTGGAAATGGTGGACGGGAGAGAGAACTATAAGTTAATGGCGTGAGACGGAATGGGATTGGAGGTCCCTGTTATTGAATAGTTTTAATATCAATAAATTTGGATTTGTAGATACATTCCCATGGATTTCTCCTTCAAGAAAATCCAAGTTCTTGAGCTACATCAACTTCCCTATTGAATCTGGTATGCTCCTTTAAACCAGCCAAAACAAATCCAAGTTCGTGAGCGAGATCAATCCGAATTTCAAAGCTTTATTGATTGATATTGGTCGAATACCAAAATAAATAGCCATCCAACCCCATAAAAAGAATTTGAAAGAGAATCCCTTAACTCGAACATAAAAATTTTAGATTTTGGAATAGGCAACGAAAACTTTGTGCAAAATGAGAAACAATGAGGAGTATGAACTTGAAACAATGGAATTCAACTAATCAATACCATCCCGCGCGTGATTTGAGCTTCCATAGCGATGGTGTCGACAACTCGACGGAGGCAAGGACCTCATCTCTGATAGAATAGTTATAAGACATATGCCTCGTGCTCTTTTCTCTCCCAACCACGGCCAGATTTGAGCTCCTATCGCTTCTTTTGAGAAAATACTGCACCTCCTTCCTTCCCTTTCTTTTACTGCCGGAGATGAACACATCCTGCCAGCTCCAATACCCACACGACGTCGTGGCCTTCTGTTGAGATTTGTACACGCAGCGGAAGGATTTCATCCATTAAAATTTTACGAATCCTATGAAGAGGATCTATCAGGCGGTTTGGGTCTGGATGACTGGATGGAACCAAATGATCTTGTTAAAAGATCTAGGCAGTACTAGATGGTCTTGTCAAAAGATCTTGACGGATCTATGGAATGGAACTATGCCCTCTCCAGGGAGCGGGTTTGCGGATCTGAATGGAGCTCTGGGATGGAATCATACACTATATAGGGAATGGATTTGGGATGGAACCAAATAGTTCGTAAAGGATTGAACCAAATAGTCTGTAAAGGAAATAACATGTACGCTATGCACAGAGGAAAATGACCGAAGTCTAAAACTCTTTCATAGACCGAGATGAATGAGAGAGAATAGACTTCTCCATTCTTTTTTCTCTTCTTCTTCTTCACCATTAGCTTTGATACCATGTTAGAATTTTAACGATTATAGTACAGAGGAAAAGTATCCTTTGAATATTAGTGAATCATTAATATTTAATCCTTACTACATACAAGCAACTAAGCTAGAGTCATTGTATAAACAAACCTATACTAATTCTATAATCTAATCTAATCTATATAAATATAATCAAATAATAATATCAATATAAGATAAATAATATCTGAACATGAGAATATAAAAAATATTAAGATAATATATAATAATATCTTAACACCTCAAAATATTACTTGAATAATAATGTCAGAACTTTTTACACTATTTTTATATACTACCACCCACATGTCGTTAATATAAGAATTAGATAATTAATTGAGGAATATTAATAAAATTAATTTTGTTAGTTATATTTAATTACGTTCATTGCAATAGGGACCCACCCTCACCATATGCAATCGGTATGATACTTGGGACAAAAAAAGTATAAATTTGAAAAGATTGGATTGATGTCTCATATTTAAAATCCAAATGAACCTTTATCTAGCTCTTGTATTTAAGAGCCAAGGTAATACTACTCTTATATATATAATCCTTTAGAGACTTACTCTTGGCTAACCTCTTTATGATATGATACTATTAACACTAAATATAAAAACTAGTTAAGATGTTCATTTTAATTCTAAATACAAAACTATAATATATCCTTTCTCCTAAATTTATAAATTTTCTCATATACTCGTATTGATTACAAATGTTAAAGAATATTCTCATCAACAGACAGTTCAAACTCAAATATTAAAGAGAGTATTTTAAAAAATCAACACATGTTTTTAATAAATAGTTAATTTAACTAATTTATTTAATAATATATATAAATTAGTTACGTACCTAACTCAATATATAGAGGGAGTAGATTGTTAGTTTTTCTCCCCTTCCGCGACTTGATTATATCCTTTAATTTTTATTTTTTTTTTAAATAACGTATCTTTCAAAACATGTTTACCTCGAGAGTAGAAAAATGACCATTGCCCCAAAACAAGAGAGAGTACTCATATCAGTTAAGGAAAAGCCTAAGGTGCAAAAATACAATGCACATGATTTTTTTTTTTTTAGGAGTGTCCAATATTAAGAACTATTTTTAGAGCAAAAATATATACATGGTTACCATTTTAAAATAAAAGTCACATTTCACTGTTAAGTCATTGTTCACCATCATTATGTTACTGTTTACTTTATCTTTTTTTTTTTTTAAATCACGGTGAATAGTGATTTAACAGTAAAATGTGACTTTTGCTCCAAAATGGTAATCATGTGTGTATTTTTGCTCCATAAAAAAAATCTTGGTGTTGGATGATTCTGGGAAAAAATTTATATGTATTTTTGTACTTTAACCCGTAAGGAAAATTTTGTACAACATACATTAAAAAATAAATACTCGTAATTAAAATCTTATAAGCACGTGTGAGAAGATTCGTTAATTGAAAAGTTGGAGAAGCAAGCAAAGAATATCATAGTCAAAGCTGAAAAGGGAGGTCAACCCGATGGTATCCTCGTCATTATCAAATCTATGTCGACTCAAAAATGGTTCGTCCACTTTGAAGATTAACAATCAATATCTCATTATTAAAGTTTTAAAAACCATAAAATTTCAAGGATATATGAGAATTTTTTGTTTGATGCGACCAAACTTAAAGTTCATGGGAATGGCGTTTGATTATTACATCCAAATATTTAATATTACTTCATTGACCTTAAATATATAATAGCTATTTTAGGAGTGAATTTTGTTATTAAATATAAAACCTTTTTTTTATATATTTTATCTCTTATATTTCTCATTTTTTTCTAAATTAATTTATTTAATTTATAAAATGATATTAATTTAATGATATATTTTAAACGGATGTAATATATTACCTTTGATTTTAAATATAAGATCTTGTTTATAGCATAACATTACCGACAGAAACTTATATTATGGAACTGAGGTAGCATATATAACATAACTAAATAATTTATTTAGTAAATAATTTATTTAGATTTTTAAATATATTTAAATTAGTTATTGAGTTTTTATATTAAAGAAAGAATTAATATAATATTAAAAAAAAAAAAAAGCAGCTCGAACAAAAATGTTCCTTGGAGCAACGGATGCAGACACAAGAGCATCTTCCCATGCATCTCGTGAGATTCTTACAAGCGAATATTTCAAATTCCTCACGCGATAGATCCGTTTAAGGCAAATTACCATTTCAGACATTATTTTTTATATTAAAAAGTACACTAAATTATCTTAAATATTAATTTTTTCCTGGATATTAATTACTATCAAAATTTACATGTACATAATAATTTATAAATTTCTAAAAGGTGTGTACTAAATTTTAAGAAATCACCATTCAATTATAATTTTTATTTACTTAGCATAGCAATTATTTTATATTATTTGAAATGCTTTTGTATTTCCTAATCAATATCTATGTAATTTAACTAAAATTTCAAATAAGTTTACAGCAGCTGCGATTTATCTTGTTAGAGAGATATGCGGGATTCGTTATATGTAGTACTTTCAATTTTAAATATAAGAGATACTTATTTAATTTGGAAAAATTAAGAAAGATAAATAAATTACTTAATTATATTATATGTGATATGATCCCTCTAAAATATCTCTGTGTGACATTAGATTATATATTATATTGTTTATAAGTTATACAAATTAATTTAGAAAGATTATAAAAATAATAGATAAATTACATTTAAGACAAAAGTTCACTTCCAAACTGAATCTTACATTTCTAATTAGATGAGTACTATATAACATATAAAAAGTTTTACAATTTTTTTCCATTAAAGATATGTATCCTCGTGTTGAAGATAATCTTATTCGAAGAATTGTTCACCATTAAATACCAACACATATTCAACAGAGATTTAAATCTTGGATTGCCACATTGTGAAGAATTAGCCGCTTCCACTAGACTCAACCTGTTGATACAATTCATAAAATTAAAGCTTTAACTTTTAATCAACTTAATTAATTGTCAAGGCCTTGTAGCCTAACTAACATTAAGTGCCTCTTTTAAGACTATTTTTAATTAATCCTCTGTTGAGAATATAATTAATGTGTGAGTTATGATGAAAGAAAAAAATCAACTTAATCAATTTAACTCTTCTTATCAATATTTTCAGGTTCAAAAAATAAATCCCACCTTCATTCTGGCAAAAAAGTAGTATGCAGTTGGACCCAATAATAATTTTGCGGGAATGTTACGCAGCAAAGCCAATTATTCTTATAATAAGATGTAATATATGATTGAAATAATATTGATAAAAATATTCAGATATACTGAAGTATCGTAGAATCTGAAAATCGGAAAAATCTCTAAGTAATAATATATTGAAATATGTTTTTATTATCGTGATCAAAGAGAAAATAATTTATGCTCTCATAAATAAAATAAACTAATAATATAGAACATGTGATATATCATGGATTTTTTTAATCAGATATATATCCTGAATTTAATTTCGGAGAGAAGTAATTTTTTAATTTCTAATCACTTAAAATTTAAGTCAAATTCATTCTAAAGGTGAAATAAAAAGTCTAAACATTCTTATATAAACAAAACTACTATAACAAATGGAACTATTTATATGCCATTTAAAATGTCGGGGCAAAAAAAATAAGTATATATAGTTTAGTTTAATGAGCAGTTAAGCCTTCTTCTTTTTAAAGTTTTTTTTACCTAAAGCTTTATTTTTTGAGTTAAATATTAAATATAAAATAATATTTGTAAATGAATGAGAAATCAAACCTAGTCTCTTTTCATTGATTTTTTTATTCTTTTTTTTTTTTTTTGGCCATCATTTCAACGTCCACCGCAAAAGAAGCTTAACTACAAATTCTGAAATGTATATTTGCGGATCAGTTGTACATTGACATTTTATATTATGTTTTTTTTTTTTGCCAAACTTTATCCTATTATATATGTTTATAAACTCGGGATTATCTAAAATATATTCTAAAGAAAGTTGTCTAACATGCAATGGTTGAGCATCGCAAATTGTTCTAAAAAAGATGCCAAAAAATTGTTTAAAAAACGCTTCAAAAAAATTATATTTTATGTGAATCAATTAATGTCTCTCAACTATATTTTATGTTGAAAATTATGATATTTTAAGAAAATGAACTCATCAGCTATGCAAAAGTAAAAATAAAAATTGGTACACCCCCCATTAAGTATTTTTCCAAATGCGATTAGTTTTTAAAAGTATTTTATAATGCATCTCTCACTCTAAAATATTTTTTATGTGCTCCTCATCTTAAAATATTTTTTTAGGTGCATCTAAAACCTTAAATTATTTTATTGTAAATCCAGCATTCTGAAGTAATTTTTTAAATCTATCTATCCTGTATTTTAGGATAAGTGACCCATCTAAAAAATAATTTTATCGACCAAATAATATTTTAGAGTACTAAATTATTCAGGAAAAAAAAAAATACTTGTAGTAGGTGTTGGTTGCAATCTAATCCAAAAAAATCCAACCATTAAATTATCTCTATTGTTTGGATAATATATAATTATTTTTTAAGTCGAAATACAACGTTAAAGTATATACAAATGATATATTGAATTTGTAACGATAAGATATTTCTATCGTTGAGATCACATACATGCAACAAAATCACATCGTAATATTTGAATTGTTCGTAAGAATATCTGATAGCGAGAAGCTCCCCTCGTCTTCTTGGTTCTCCTATAAATACCCGAATTATTCTCCCAGTGAACAAAACAGAGCTGCCTCCAGTTCTCTTCTTCGCTCGTATTCTCTCGGAACGGTTTATCTTTCCTAGTATTCACTCTTACGATTAAGTGAGAGGGATAGATACAGTGTAATCATGGATACTTATGCGCTGCATTTGGCCTTTGCGGCTCTGGCTGGAGCTTCCTTGGTGGCTATATCGGCTTACTACATGCACCGAAAGACTCTGATTCAACTTCTTGAGTTTGTCAAGATGATGGATAAAGATACGGGTAAAGACGATGTTTCTGCCGGTGCTGATTCGCCGCGGCATTTCAAGAGGAGGCGTTCTCGTGTAAGGAGGAAGTGGAGAGGGTGTTACCGGCGGGACTTGGCGTCCTTACCTGATGTTACGGCGATCTCCAGCGGGAATGACGCAGAGGAGCGGCTCAACGGTCCGATGCTGGTTAATGGGATTCCCGATGGGCTGCCTAGCCTGCATATTCTTCACGAAGGTATGGCGTTGTTGGAGTAGTTAGATTGATGATAACTCCGTCATCGGTGATTCATTATGTTTCATATAATAAATGCAGTATAGTCAAGTCAGTTTCGTAGTTCATTATAGGAGAAGCAATTTTAGGACCCTGTCCCACTTCTTTGAGCTCTTACTACAGGTTAATGTTAAAACAGGATTACAATGACTGAAGGTCTCAAGTTTTAATCTTGGATATATAGGATTCACATGGTTGAAGAATAATTGTGTGAATTAGAACTGTAATATGAGCACAGCACTTGAGATTGATGTATTGTATGTGCTAAAGGGATTCCTGTTTAAGCTATTTGCAGAATTTTCTCCCTTCCAGTCCTAATTGGGAAAATGAAGCTGATTTGAGGGAAGTTGAAAGAGCAAGATATGATTTTTATATTGTGCCAGTTCAGTTAATTCTTGTCCTTTTGACTTAATATTGGAAAGTTCTCAAGATAACAGAAAGAATCGGACACACAGATTTGAGTTCATAAGTTTCTTTGACATATGAATAGTGATTTGTTGAGATAGAAAAAAAGGATAAAGTAACTGGAAAATACAAGTTATATCTAAAATTACTAGAAATAAAATATCATCTATTCTTAAATAGTTATAGACAAGTGATCCTGGTCTCTGACTGAATGATCTAGGATTATAAATTTGAAAAGATGTCCTGTGGCGATGCATTTCAGAGAAATTTGTCGTCCAATGGGTGTTAAAGAATAAATTAAACAGGAATGGTGTGAAATGTATAGTTTCTCACATAGAAGGTAATTTTTCGTGAGAAATGAGACGTACATCAACTCAGTTTTCACCTAGTTGGTTGTGACAAAGCATGGTCTGCATCGACATGGTTCTGAATGATGTGATATTCTTTTAGATTAATCATTTTAATTTTTTTAATAAATCTGTGGACTACTTAAAAGCTAATTTCTTTTTTCATGGATATTGCATATTCATTTTTTCTTGGTTTATAGGCTTGTCTTCCCTCCTGGCGCTCCCTCCTCACCCAAGAAATAAAATAATAAAAAGGAAGTGAAAAAAGGTCAAGTAGTTTTGGTCTAGGCATCAATATCCTATGCATGTGAAGACAGAGTCTGAGAACACAAATTATCAGCTTCTAAATTCCATTATCTGCTCTATGGAAAAAATCTGTTTGCGTTCTGTTGAATTTTTACTTATTAAAGTTTACAAAGTCCCCAGCAATTATGATGAGTTTATATTTGACAGACACTGTGTCAAACATTTTAGTACTATGAATAGTTAGGGAAGATGGGGTATGAAAATATCACTCATTGCTTAGCACTATATAGATCTACGAATGTGTGCGTGTATATGTATATTAGACTACTGGTATGTGATCTTCCTCCAGCATTTCCTCTTTTTAGCTCACGTATCATCCATGTAAACACAAGAATGCACTGGTTAAGGGGCCAATCTCAATATTTGCAATTTGCTAAAAACTTAAATGTACGTTTTCAGGGAAATCTGCACATGCTGTTGACGGAAAGAAAAATCTTTTGAGGCCAACTTTTCCCAGGTCTCCTGTTCTTAGCGCTGGTGCCTTTGAAAGTGGGGAGGCATCAGATGACGAAAATAATATGACTGACAATGCTAAAATAGATGCTTATTTGCACATGAATGGGAATGCTGTAAGTCTTTAATGGGCATTAAGTATGCATTCATATTAAAGCTCTCTCTCTTTCTATCCTTCTTGCCTCCTTGCTCCTTTCCATGGGTGTGCAAGTAAAACTAGTGTTTCCCCACTACTCTTTTGCTTCATTTTGTTTATTGCCGGATTTAGTGATTTGTACTCAATAGAAGTTTGAAGGATCCCTGGGAATGAATTAGAACTTTATCTATCTGCAGGGTATTGGGACCAAAACCCCATATGAGAGCTTACCTGATCATGTTAATGCTAATGGAGAGCAAATGTCTGTTGTTGCTTCAAGTATGATCCATTCCCTTAGTGTTTCTGGTGACTTACATGGTACTCAGCCACACCCTATTGCGGCTGACATTCTGAGAAAAGAGCCAGAACATGAATGTTTTGCTCGTCTTAATATTACTCCAATTGGTAATTGCTTTAAAAGTGCTTCTCTTGGCCTGTGTAATATTCAATTCCACTTCTTTTATGTATATTTGCTGATGGTAATAGAAAGTTTAGAGAGTTATTTAGAATATTGTAATTGTATTTCTTATGTTTTCTGTTTAGAGGTTCCATCACCTGATGAAGTAGAAGTAAATGTGATTCTTCAAGAATGCCTGGAAATGCGAAAAAGATATGTGTTTAAAGAGGCAATTGCTCCATGGGAGAAAGAAGTTATATCTGAACCTGGTTCTCCGAAGCCTAACCCTAACCCATTCTTCTACATTCCCGAAGGAAAGTCTGATGTGAGTTACCTTTTTGATTTGTACGTATTTCATCTGTCAAGACTAAGGTCTCTCAATTTACCTTTTCTGGTATGCTGCAGCATCACTTTGAAATGCAAGATGGGGTTATTCATGTTTACCCTTGTAATGACTGTAAGGGCATTCTTCATAGTATCTTTCTTTCTGTTTTGTTTTTGCGTGAACACCTTCTCTGGCTGGATCCTTAGGCACATTTTTCTTACTATTTGCAGCAAAGGAAGATCTTTTCCCTGTTGCTGATGCTACTACCTTTTTCACTGATTTTCATCACATACTTCGAGTCATTGCAGCAGGAAATACTAGAACTATATGCCATAATCGGCTTAATCTTCTAGAACAAGTAAATATGTCTAGACTCTAGATTGCTGATTATAAGCAATCTATACTGTTATTTCAATTTCTAATAATAAATTGCTTGATTGTCTGACTACTACTTTAAAAATTTTGTGCATTTCAGAAATTCAAGCTTCATTTGATGCTAAACGCGGATAGGGAAATTCTTGCCCAGAAAAGTGCTCCACATCGAGACTTCTATAATGTTAGGAAAGTTGATACACATGTACATCACTCCGCATGCATGAACCAGAAACATCTATTAAGGTTTATAAAGTCAAAGCTGAGGAAAGAACCCGATGAGGTGATCGGTTTATTTTTGTCTTTGTGTAATTTGTAGAAACTTTTTGGTATTTATGTTGCATGAACTCTTCCTGTTTTAAGATTTGAAAACAGTTTTATTGAAAGTTTCTTTTACTTGAAAATACTATCTAGCTAGTGGGAGAAGCATTTGTATGTCTTTTAGAATGGCTGTCTCCTGTGTTTGCTTTATGCATATGATAATGAGTACTAGCTAAAGTAATGTGACCGGGGAATAGAATCACTTAATGATTTTATTTTGTTCTTTTTGGTTCTTTGTTTTTTGTTGTCATTTCATTTTCTGTTTTTGTGTGTATCAATGCCAACTTCCACACTTTTGATTGGGGCTAGGCACCCTTCACCAAAAGGGGTGCCATCAAAAGCAGAAGTTTAAGTGATAAACATTATGTTATTCTCTTTTGATTACAGATAGTATTTATTGTAGCCTTATAAAATCAAAATTTCTAACTTCATTCAGGTTGTCATATTTCGAGATGGGACATATTTGACCTTGAAAGAAGTTTTTGAGAGTCTTGATTTGACTGGGTAATACTCTAACTATAATTATCACTCATGATTGAATTTTGTTGTCTATACTTTGGATTATATAATCTATTTTTATATTTGTTTGAGCAGGCATGACCTCAATGTGGACCTTTTGGATGTTCACGCAGACAAGAATACATTTCATCGCTTTGACAAGTTCAATCTGAAGTACAATCCTTGTGGTCAAAGTAGGCTCAGGGAGATATTCTTAAAGCAGGATAATTTGATTCAAGGTAACCTCCCTAACAGATTGAGTTCCTTTGTTTGCTTCTGACCTGTGGTAGAACAACTTTACAGTTTTGGAGAATCTATTTATGTAGTTGATTTACTTCAAACAAGGGTTCTATAAGATACCAATGGATCCTGGATTATGTTAACTTTTTAATTAACTCTACCTAAAACCTAGAAGTTTCTGCTTGCTTTATTCTAATATCTGAATGCAAAAGATATTCTTTTTGGATTTTAGTCTTACTGTTCTCTGCAATATAAATGTGTATTTTTCCTGGCTTGTGTGGCTTCTGTATGATCCTCCATGTTATTTAGCATAATCTGGTTGTTGAAGACAAGGAGAGTTGGAATTTTAATGACTGCATATAGTAATCTGCAGACTTTGATTATATAATTAGAGAACTAATGATTTTGCTCAAGAGGATGCTCCTTTTGTTAGTTTTATGCAGAATTGTATCATTCAATTTTTAAAAACGGCAGAGTTTGGGACTTGGGTCAATGTGGATAGTTTGGTTTGGCAAGAGGGTGAGATTGCTTGAAAATATCATATATAATTAAGGGTTGATATTACATTTGGGGTGAAAAATTGCCATATGTGGGTTAATGAAATAGCGGAGGATGGAAGAAATGCCAATACATGAGTGACTTATGATAGGTGTTATCAAAATGTTACAACAGTCATTTGGAATGTTGATATATTATTGATGTAAATTATGATTTTAATAATCTTATTTTGAAAAAGAAAGTATATTTTATTTTCCTATAATCTTTTGTTTTGTTGCATTGAATAGGTCGCTTCCTTGCCGAGCTGACAAAAGAAGTGTTTTCTGACCTTGATGCTTGTAAATATCAGGTTCTTTCTTGAATCCTTGCATGTTATATATTTGTTTTGAGAAGATAAACTTATTTAGTTGATTGTTATCTGCTACTTTAACATATTGCAAAGGTAAATTCCTCAAATTTGGCATTGCCATTCTGTAAGCATGTTCAATTCTTGATTTCAATTTGTCTTACCATAAAAGGCATATGGAGGTTGATTTTTTATTTGTATTTCTTAGTCTTGGTGGGGTCCTAATTTCTTTGTAGATTTGTGGGTATTCTGTAAAGAGATGATCTAAGTCTTCATTTTCAGTTAGTGCCGATGAAACCATTTTAAAGATTAGGCGTTTCTGTTTGAGATTGATATGTTTTTGGTATTATCTTTTGGTTAGAAAAACCATGTTAAAGATCAGGTGTTTCTGTTTGAGATTGATCTTTTTTTTATATTATCCTTTGGTTAGAAGATGTTCTGGTCATTGGGCGGATCATAGTCATAATTACCACATTTTCAAACTTCTGAATGACGGCAAAAGCTTACTGGAAAAACAATCTTCCTTTGTTTTTCTGACCAAAAAACAGTTGATGATGACTTTCATTTTGTGCAAATAAATTTTCATTTTTTTTATTGTGATTTTTTTTTAATATTTCTTTTGACATGGGCATAATTGTTTGTTATTATATGTCTTCCTGTGCCTAACTTAACAGATGGCCGAATATCGAATATCAGTATATGGTAGGAAGCAAAGTGAGTGGGACCAATTGGCCAGTTGGATAGTGAATAATGATCTGTACAGTGAGAATGTTGTTTGGTTAATTCAGGTATTCTCTTGCTACATCTTAGACCTAGGACAATTTAGTCTTTCAAAATGATGTGGTAGAATTATTCTCTATTTGTCCATTCAGATATACTCGCATTGTCATGTTTTCTTTATGCATGAATTTCGTATCATGTTGACATCATGGATTTCAACTTCACATATATTCATGTTGCACTCTCATTTAGTATGAAGCTGGTTAATGTTTCATAATGTCTGAATTATGCCTTTGATCTTCCTCTTAAGAGTGTTCAGCATCTAAAGTATTTGGGAATTTCCATTTGTCTCAATTTGCTTGAGCAGTTGTATTTGTGATTGATATTAGTTCTTTTTAATTTTTTTTCCTTCCAGCTTCCACGATTGTACAATGTCTACAAAGAAATGGGAATAGTGACATCATTCCAGAACATTCTTGATAATATCTTTATTCCACTATTTGAAGTCACTGTGGACCCAGATTCCCATCCTCAGTTGCATGTTTTCTTGAAACGGGTATGGTAGTCTGTATAAATATATAGTATCAAACTATCAATTACTTGTTACATTCGGAAAGTTCATAGTATTTTTATTGACGAGGCTTACAATAGGACTCTGTTCATTGTTGAATGACCTATGAACATATGGAACATCCTAAAAGGTGAATGTCGACAATGGTGGATTGAGACAAGACTTAACAGCTAGCTTTGCTTAGTACTACTACTATACTAACATGAAGCATCCTAAAAGAGTGAATAAATGCGACTGTGGCAATCAAATTCTTTCTTTGCTTTTGACTGTTCACTGTTTAGTCAGTATTCATAGCATCCTTAAGGCCCAAAAGAAGGCCATTGGTGTATATTTTGTACTTCTGACTTTGTAATATTGCTAATTGTGTTTTTTTTTTGGTCATGTATTAATTGTTGTGTTCTGTTCTTGACCAATAAGGCATCAGTTATCTGACCATGTATTTATTTGTTTGGTTATTTTCCCCCCTTACACTTGTAGGTTGTTGGGATGGATTTGGTTGATGATGAAAGTAAGCCTGAAAGACGGCCAACTAAACACATGCCTACACCTGCTCAGTGGACCAATATTTTTAATCCAGCATATTCCTACTATGCGTACTACTGTTATGCAAATCTTTATACCTTAAATAAGGTTTGTAATTTTTCCCCAGAACAACTTTCATGTGTTTGAATTACATAAATAAAAAAAAGGGGGGCTAAAAATTGCAACCAGAAAAATCAGAAGGGATAGCTCTCTTCCTAATTGCTAATATTGTATAGTTATAAAGCATAATTGCATATTTCTCAAGAACTTCATTAGTTTATTAGTCTTTCTGATTGAGTAGTTCTTGTTTGAGGGTTTTCGCACTAAATAAGAGAATAGACTACTCTGCACATTTTTTCCCAAGATATCTCTTTTTTGGATTTTCATAACTTGGTTTTGATATATTCATTGATATGATTCCCTTATTTCTCAGCTTCGTGAATCAAAGGGAATGACAACAATCAAATTCCGCCCTCATTGTGGAGAGGTAATTATCTGAGTATATTTTCTTTGTTTGGACATTGTTGCATGGCTACTTTATCTCATGCATCATCATATTGTACACAGGCTGGTGATGTTGACCATCTAGCTGCAGCCTTTCTCACTGTTCATAACATTGCACATGGAATTAATTTGACAAAATCTCCCGTGCTTCAGTATTTGTATTATCTAGCTCAGGTTTGGCCTTTTTTCAACCTATTACTTGGTTTGATTTTTGCACTTTGGCAGTAAGTGATTGGTTTTGGTGTTTTTTTGTTATCAGATTGGGTTGGCTATGTCTCCTTTGAGTAATAACTCTCTATTTTTGGATTACCATCGGAATCCCTTTCCAACATTCTTCTCACGGGGTCTGAATGTGTCACTTTCTACCGATGATCCTCTTCAAATTCACTTTACGAAAGAACCATTGGTTGAAGAATATAGCATAGCTGCTTCTGTGAGACAACTGAGTTTTTCTCTCTCCCTCCTTGCATGGCATATAGACGAACAATACTTGCAATGCTTACACTTTTTCTTGTTGCACCTACAGGTGTGGAAATTGAGCTCTTGTGATTTGTGTGAGATTGCCCGTAATTCAGTGTATCAATCTGGTTTCTCACATGGCTTAAAGGTACCCCTTTTATCCTGAATCTTCTATATGAATAAAAACCTCTACCCCATACCCTGACTCCCAAGGCATACCTAGGGTTGAAGTGCCTACAAAGGCTGATTCAATTGGTAAGGAGTTAACTTATAACCCATAAGGTAGTAAGTTCAAATCTCGTAGCTAACGTTAGAACCTTTCTAATGGTGATATATAAGTACTTTTATAAGCATTCTTTGAATTTGAAGGCGTGCTCTGGCCTGGTAAGCCCCTAGGCCTGTAAGCATGCCTTGGCCTGGTGAAACCGACCAATCTCACCTAAAATTTTGTCTTATTGAAATAAAAAACCCTAGGGTCAAGTCTTTGGTATTCGATTAAATTTTAGTGTTTCTTATCCTAACATTACAATAAAATGATTTGAGTAAACGCAAGAAAACTTGAAAACATTAGTAGAAGGCTACTCTGGTTAGTTGCTGGCTCAAATGCTCATGTGAACATGTGGAGTCTTTCAAGTCTGAATGCATAATAAATTTTTGTTAGGTTGGCTTCTTTGTTTATCCATGTTGGAGAGAATAGTTGAAGTAATTGGAAGTTGTACTTTTTGTTGATGACTATTGAGATATTTATAGATGCAAACTGATGGCTGGTTTTATTATTTCAGTCACATTGGATTGGCAATAACTATTACAAAAAGGGGCCTGATGGAAATGACATTCGCAAAACTAATGTTCCCCACATTCGGGCAGAATTCAGACACACGGTATGAACTTGAGAAATGCTTGGCCTTATCTAACTATGTCATCCATCTTTTCTTGCCAAATTCCCACATTATCTGGTTTAATAATTGGCACTACATTTTTCTTCAAACAAGGCTGAAACAAGTTATCTAAAGATAAAGGGGAATTTAAAGATTCATTATTATAGTTGCATATATTTCAAAAACATATTACATGATCTGGGTCAATTGTGAAAGCAATTTGATGTGATTTCTGTTCTTGTAGATTTGGAGAGAGGAGATGCAGAAGATTTACTTAGGAAAGGCCATAGCCTCTGAAATAGACATATAATATGCTCAGAGAGCCACATGCTTGATCCTTGCTTCAAGCAACCACAACTTTTGACCAGGTCATATATGATATATCCATATTTTCCTATGGAAAAACTATAGCTACCGTTCAAGGAATTTTCTTTTCCTCCTTTCTTTTCTTTTTTGGGTAAAAACAATTTTCAGAATTCTTACTGTCAAGTTATGCAATGAAAATATAACATTATTAATTTAGTATTATATGTTTAGAATGTCTCAATAAGATTTTTCATCCAAAGGGAGAACTATTATAAGGTCCCAAGGAAGAAATGTCCTCAATAGACCCTATGCAATAACAAGTTCTGGTGTGGTTATAAGGATTTTTTAGTTTTTTACATTTCCTTCTTTGAGACTTCATAGTAATTCGCCTTATGAAATATCCAAAATTGTCACAGTTGATTGAATCTGTTGTGGGTTTTATAGGTGTAAATTGAGATCCTGGTCATCAGCATCAAAAGAGATGACGAACTTCCGATAACACCATCTAAGTTAACACTTAACAGAGGGATCTGTTACATAACAAACCAAGGCTGAAGAATTTTTACAGCCCTGCTTGGAGAACATGGCCACCAGCGAGTACAACGAGTCTAACTCCCATAGCTACAAGGCTACTAGGCGTAGGAAGATAGTATTAATTTTGAGCATAGAGATAAAAGTAAATTTTAGGGAAAATCTATATGGGAGCCCTTATAATAGAAAAAAACTAAAAAAAGGCTCAAAGATTCTGAAAATCCCAGAAAAGGCCCCGGGGCCTTTTCTGTCATAAATTCATTAAAACTTAAGTTGTTAACGAGACTGATATAGTTGTTAACAAGGCTAATATGGTAGAGCCTTTTCTAGTATAAACAAGGATGATATAGTTGTTAAAGGGATTGATATAATTGTTAATGTTTTAATGACTTTATACCAGAAAAAGCTTTGGGGCATTTTTTGGGATTTTCATAATTTTTAGGCCTTTTTTGAATTTTTTGCTATTACAAGGGCCCCATATGGATTTTCACACGAGTTGACCGAACTTGTGAGTAAACCATAGCAATAAGAGAAGATACCTCTGGAGATTTTTGGTTCCTTATTTATCACAATCAATGTAACTACTTTGATTAAGGTTAATAATTTTCATGTACAGTGGTTTATTCTTTTTTGTAAAGAAAGAATAAAATTTGGCGATTAGTAATTTACTCTTTTAGTTATGAGCACAATAACCACAACAATAATAACAAGGGCCCTGATTATTTGCTCCGACGTTTCCATAACAAATATCGCAGGAAATATGTCTAGTAGAGTTGAATACCGTAATGGAAAAGGATAGAAACAATTTTAAAAATAAGAAAAGACAAAAGGGTGTTTTGAGTATTTAGAACATCATAGTTTGATTTATGCTTTTTTGAAATTAAAAGGAAATAACACAAATTCTCTCACATTTTTTTTTTAAAGTAACCCACCCCATCCCTGCGTGATTGGCAACTGCCAGAGCTCTAGCAAGAATAGCTATGAATTCACAATATTAGGTTTTGATAACTTTGTTTAAATTTGTTCTTGACAACTAAAGTTGTTAAAACCTAAGAAAATTTTATGAACTCCTTAACAAAAATTGTGTAAATTGACCTAATAATGTGATTTTTTTACTCGGTAAACAAAAGTTTTCAGATAATGCATATTTGTTACTTTTGTAAACGAAAATTGTTAAAACCTAATAAAATATGGTAATTCTTTAATAAAAGTTGTGAATGACTTGATAGTATGAATTTTTTACTTAATAAACAAAAAGTTGTCAAAACTTGATTAAATATGGTGAGTTTTTTAACAAATCTTTTTATTTTCTTAATAATTATTCCAGCGGTAGGGGCGAGAGGTGGGGGTTAATTCTTTCTTTTTTTTTAAATGAGGGTATTTATATCATTCCATCCTAATTTCAAAAAGTACAAATCAGGTCTAATACTTCTGTAGTATTATGAATATTCTAAATATCATTTTATCCTTTACTACTTTTAAAGTTTCTTTCCAGTCTTGCCAATAATAAATATCAATAATTTAAAAAATATTTTTAATTGAAAAACCAAACAACAGGTCAACTTAGACATATTTTAACAATAGAAGTAGAACCAATGATCTGGTATTGATAAAAATAATGCATGGTTCTTTCTTTCCTTAAAAAAAAAAAAACATAACTTATGATCACATGTTTATAGAAGCTGACAAATATATTGATAGTAGGGTGTTCATGCGCAAGGCGAGACCCTTGCCTGGGCAGTAAGATGAAGTCCAGTACCCGGCCCTGCCCGATAAAAGCCTTAACATTTTTTGGCAGGGCAATAATGGGCTAGGCAAGGCGGGCCTTCCCTGCCCAAGTGACAATACCTTACCACACTCTATGTGAAAAAAAAACAACTTCGATTATGCCTAATAAATAATATTACAAACTTCAAATGAAATCTATAATTTCATACTTTGAAATATTCCAAAATAAGTCTAAAACTAGAGTCTTGAAATTAAAAAGACAATCATATGTCTTAACAAATATTCAATACTCATAAGTGAAAATAAAAAATACATAATACTATTGTATCAAAAGAAATAAAAAATATATAATTCTATATATACTACTGGGCAGGGCCAAATGGGCAGGGCGGCATACCATGCCTGATACCCAGCCCTGCCTGCAAAAATGCCCAGTCCAGTTGTGCCAATTTTTTCTTGGGCGGCTTTTTATTGGGCTAGGCAGGGCGATTTTTCTCTGGGCTCGAGCAGGCGTACAGGGCCACGGGCATCATGAACACCCCTAAATTTAATAGGCTTGCTAATTCTGCTATAGAAACAGATAGGCTTATCGGGGGTATGATTTGTTATGATTTGTTAGGTTGTTTATATCTTAATGCTATTGTCTTTCCCTTGTGTTCCAAAGAGGAGAAACACAGAAGAAAAGAAAGGAAGTATACTTTTGCCTATCCAATGGAAGAAAGCCAATGAGTAAATCTCAATCAAAATGTAGGCTCTAGCCACGTATAACATCTAGTATATTCACTACAAGATTTCACTATGTAATCAGGGTCAATCTAATGGTGAATAAGATAACTCCGATACATGGGATCTCCAGATCCACACAAGTAACATGATCTTTTATATTCCATCCTTATTAACTTAAGAATTTGACAAATCAACTTAAATGTATCTCAAAATTTTGAAGTATAACAACAACCTCTAAAAACATTTTCATCAAGTAAGTTGCTTATTCGTAACTCAGTTCTCTAGAAGCACCTCAAGGGAAAAAGAAGCCAGATAATCGTCAGGCCATATTTTCTGATTTGTCCAGGTATGGAGGTTACCTTTTGGACTTCTCTATCTCTTTAATAATACCATCAGTAAGAGAATCAACATCATTGTTCTTCCCAAAGAATTTTACAAACTGCATGGCCGGCCCCATCAAGTACCTGAAAAGAAATCCCATGTCATGAAAGATTAATATTCAACAACAGTCACCCTCGTAAGAAGCACACATTAATGGGCCAAGCAATTAATTATGGAGAAAAATAACAGAACACTAGATCTAGAACCTTTCCTTATGGCATAAAGCGTGGGCAATTATGTAAAATCTAATGTAGCATATGTCAAGGCTAGGAATAATACATACATCACTATGGAGTGATCAACGAGATAATCTGAGTCTTCCTCATTTGTCTTCATGTAATAAACACGATAAGCGCGTGCAACATTTCGTATTTCATCTGATCTACCAGTTAATCCAATCAACTTTGGATGAAATTCTGATATATAAAAATAAAACACAATATTAGAAAACAAGCATAACAAACCAATCTTATTCACTCATCCTTCTTTTATCTTCCTTTATAAGCATAACCAATCTTATTGTATGAAGTATGACCCAAGTACCTTTGACATATTCTCGTACTTGTTCAACAGTATCCCTCTCAGGATCAACTGAAATAAAAACTGGTACAATCTCAATTCCAGATTTCTCCTCTGCAGGAAACAATAAGAGACAAATATGGTTATCGTTAAGTCCACATCACAGGATCACAAGTACTGGAAAGGTTGATGCCAACATATAAGATAGAAACTCACAAATCATTGCAATGCCGCACTTTAAGTAGATTCAACATCTCATTGTCATAACATAGAAACAATGGCAAGTCACAAACTTACTTATGTTATCAACGGCAGCTGCTAGTTTTATTAGTTCATCTGGGCAGATATCTGGGCAGTGAGTAAAGCCAAAATATATCAGTGTCCACTTTCCCAAGAAGTCCTTTTCAGTTACATGCTTCCCATCATGGTCGATCAGATTGAATGGACCCCCAATGGCAGCTTTCCCAGCAGAAGGTCCTTCCTTAACTGCCTTTGAAGCATTGTTTATTTCTACATTAAAGAAAGTTAAATTTAAACCGGGAACAACAACAAAAGAAATTATCCATGATTCTTCAAATACTCACAGTGTGTATGACACTCTATCAACAAAAAGAAAGAAATTTTGAGAAAATGGAAAAATGCACTGATCAAATTATCTTTCAACGACTGTGCCATGCTCCAAGAAAGAAAGATGCTTTTTGCACATAAAAAATAATCTACAGTTGTGCAAGGACGTGCATACTACATAAAAGGGGAAATCCAAAGTTAACTATGTCATATACATTGTAGCCCCAACAGTCAGCACACCTCAAGGTTAAGCATCACAATGATCTTGTAAGTTAAAGAATGAAGTTTACCTTAAAGAAGGGGGCAGAAATACAACTTAAATCCAACTTTTTAATTGTTAGAGTAAAAGAAAATAGGCGATATTCTTTCATCTATTGTAGATATTGTAATATCTTGCAAGAACATAGTGATAGCATGGTTATAGAGATTAAGTTATTTATGAGCCATAATAACAAAGGCTCCTCCTCGTTGTAGTTTGTATATATTCCTATCTCAGATGAATACAATCAAGCAATTGAATTACATGTCCTTACATCAATTAATTGTATTTTGCACAATTTTCTCCCCACCACATCTATAGGTGTGCATCTGCTGGTTGCTTGCTATGTGTGAGCCCTGTCATGGATCTAGTTAAGTCGACGAGTATCTATTATTTTTATTTTATTGTTTTGGTCCATTTCTTGGACTTCTTTGTATTGATGCCGCTATTGTATCAGAACCACATTTTACACCGTAGAGACATTCATTTTCAATTTCATCCATCCAATCAAATCCAAACTTTTCAATCCAAGTTGTTGCAGCCCACAGAATACAAAGAAAATAGAAGAAAGGCAAAGTAATGCAAGCTAACCAAGTAACCATGGATTAAAGTTGACTTGTTAATTTTTTTTTTTTTTTGACATTTTAATGGAGAGATGTATGTCAATATAGTTCACTCCCTCAGTCAAAACTAGAAAACACTTAACTCACCATAGTAATCTACCTTCAATGTGAAGTTTCTTTTCCCTATCATAGTAGTATATCACCCCAGCTCCAGTGGCAACCAGTAAAAGAAAGCTCAACCATGAAACAGGCTGCAAATCACAACGTAACCAGCTCATAAGTGCCCCAAACCAATTTATCACAAAAGCATAAGATGTAAATTGTTTTAAAGTCTGGGAATGGATTAATTATTACACTAAAAACAAACATTAGATAATCACCCAAATAAATACAAACAACCAAGGGAAGAAGACATGAAATAGCCATACTCCAATGCTAGCACATTAGGAAAGTGGTGAGCAAATTAAGATTCATATGATACCTACATTAGAATCACCTACTTTCGCTGTAGAAATCAAATCACACAGTTTACAATTGGGTCATGACAGAAACAGAGCATAAGAACAATAGATATAGATACTCACTCCTCCACGCACGGACTTTCCAGCATCAGCCTTCTGATTCGATTCCCCAGATTCTTTTCCTTGGTCAGAATTATCTTTCCCGGAGCTATTGGATGCTGGGTTTTCTGGATTCGCATTACCAGCTACAGTATTGGATAGAAATCTCTGACATAACACCAAAGGTCCATTACCGTAACCTTGAGGTCCAACCTAAAATTATAAGATAAAGAGAGATTCATAGCTAATAAATTAAACTAAACTGAAATAATACACATCAAAGAAGAATGAATAGACCAAGAACAAAAGAAGAGCACTTGATATTCCTCCTAGTAATCAGAATAATGTTTTTAAACAGAAAATTCACAGAGGTCAATGAATAGAGAAAACCGAACCAGCTGATGGAGCGGGAGATTTGAACAATGAAGATGATTGGGAGATGGAGATGGTGGTGAACGCGTAGTGAATCTGCTCTGGCGAAGAATCTGAGAGTAGAGAATGCGACCGATGTAGCGAAATTGGTTAGACTTGCTCGATATGATGGCCGCCATCAGTTGAAGTCTCGGTTTTAGACGAAAGAAAAAGTCGAACTCTCTGCGCAGCAAAACTAATCCATAAGCCTCGGACGACGACACCGGCCAAGCCAAAAAGGGTTTAACACAATTCCATGGGGGCGAGCGGTTGTGTTTTGTTTTTTTGCCGCCGTCAGTTGGTTTGGGGAGTGTACTAGGACTCTTTTTTTTTTAAAAAAAAAAAACCTTATTTTTGTTTGAAAAGAGTCATTTTTCCGGAATTTTTTTTTTTAAAAAGAGTATTTTAAATTAATAAATTGTTGTTTAATGACTTAAAAACCGTTCGGATGGGGTTTTTTTTTAGTAAAAGTATTTTTTAAAAAAAATAAATGTTTTTTATTAATTTATATGTGTAGATGAGAGCTTTAAAAAAAGGCAAAAGTAACAAAAAAACACCAAAATTCTAATTTTTTTAAGCTACAATTTGTAGCTTAAAAAAAAAGGGTGAAGTAGCAAATTTATCAATGAACTATTGGTCCAGGAGCGTCCAGCACAATGAACTATTAAGTGAACTAAAATTACCAACAAACTTAAAAAATGTAAAATCCACACAATGTCATTAAAGCTTTCCCCAGGCCCTTCTCATCAATGGACTCCTGACGTATACGAAGGAGTGCGGTTCGTTCGATAAATTCCTACCTCAAGGAGTGCGGGTTTTTTTCTACCAATTGGGGCCCTTAGCTCCATGGAACAATATGCTACTGCGGAAACATGGAAGAATTGTAGTTTGAAGGTAACGTTGTTAGTCTGAGGTCCGGCAAAAATTACAGAATAGCACCTATATGTTTATGAAACTATACTTAAGCCACAAAAACATTTCAAAATTTTTATTTTAATCCCTCCACATACTTTATATGGAGGGACTAAAGTGAAAATTATAAAAATTTTATGGGCCTGAACTATAATTTTCTAAAATTTTGGGTTCTTTTCTGTAATTTTTGTAAGGCCTAAATCCGCCCTTGGTTAAAAAGCCTTTTTTTGGACCTTAGCCTGACCTAACTTGTGGCCTATTAAGAGGGCCTGTAATTTTAAAAATTTTGTAAACAACCTAACCAACTATAAGCTTCGCATCAAAACAAACCTACTTCAAACAGGGCGAAAACATAATTACTTTAAACAGGCAAAAAATAGACCTACTTTAAACAGGCTGTTAGATGTAGATATGTTTTTGGCTTGTTTAAAGTAGATATGTTTTCACATTGTTTGAGGTAGGCTTGTTTTGAGGTGAGACTTGTGGTTTGTTAGGCTGCTTACAAAATTTTTAAAATTACAGGCTTCTTTAATAGGCCACAGGCCAGGCTAAAGCCGAAAAAAAAGGAATGTAACCCGCGGCGGATTTTGAGGGGTAGGGATGGCCCTATAAAAATTACAGAAAAGAACTCAAAGTTTTAAAAAATTTTCTTACAGTCCCAATTTTTTTTTTTATAATTTTCACTTTAATCCCTCCATATAAAGTACGTGAAGAGACTAAAAATAAAAATTTTAAAATGTTTTTGTGGCTTAAGTATAGTTTCATAAACATATGAGTTATATTCTGTAATTTTTGTCGAACCTTAGACTAACGGCGTTACCTTCAAGCTAACGACATTATGTGGATTTTACATTTTTAAAAGTTTGTTGGTAGTTTTGGTCCACTTAATAGTTTATTATACTGAACGTTCTTGGACCAATAGTTCATTGATAAATTTGCTCCTTAACCCTAAAAAAAAAAAAGCAAGTGCTAAAGAACTAAAGAAGAAAGAAAATAAAAAAAATAACGAGTTATTCTTTAGTGATTTATTTTGACACTAATTATCTTTGATTTTCAACAAAATGACAACCCATACCCTTAGACTTTTTTATATGCCCATTTCAGCAATTTTACCAATAAAAAAAATGTTTCTCTAATTTAACACCCAAAAAAATTTGTAATTAAATTTGTTTTTTAAATAGCGTATTCAAATGTAAAATAACTTTAATTTCTAATTAAAGTATTTTTTGAAAAAATAACATAAAAAAATCATTTTTTTAAAAAAAAAAAACCATCTAAACGAGCTTTTAATCAGGCCCCCTAATTAAATTAATGCAAACATAAAAAAAATTAATTAAAAATAAGATTAATTTTTTAATAGATGAATACTTAAATAAAAGTATTTATAAATGACGGTGTAAAATATGTATTTAAATAGTTTAAAATTTAAAATTAATATAAGTTATATAACACCTCAACTTTTTATATGAATAATATATAGTGAATAAAAATATACCTTTCAAATATATTTTCAATTATAGTGTCGTGGAAAAAAAAAAGAAATAAATAAATAAATATGTTTTTAGTCATTTAAAATAATAATAAATAAATAAATTTTAATAATATGACAAAAAAAATTTAAACTTTAAAATTTTATAAAATTTATAAAATTTATAAATATGATAATATATTAGAAATTTTTTATATATATGCATTTAGAATTATTTTTTGTTTGTACAAAAAATTATTTTAGGCAAATATAAATGTTTATTCATTTGTTGAAGGGGTATTTTGGTTAAAGCAAATGTTCAATAACCAAACTTAATGGTTGAGTGGATGAAAATGAAATCTCAAACATGTAATGAAAGTTCTTATAACATATATTTATGTTTTAAGAAAGGTGTCTATATACGTTGTCAAAATAAATAAAAATATATGTAATTTTGGTAGAACATAGTGGTCATCAACATATTTTACTCAAGATATTACTATATGCGAGTAATAAACGTAGAACTAGTTTGTATGGAGGAAAGGAGGGGTATAAGATATAAAAAGTAATTCCAGTCTTTTTTTAAAAAAGGAAAATTCTATAAAACAAGGGTTGAATTAATTAAATTCTAATTTAGATTTCTAAAATTAATAAATTATAAATTAGGTTATATGAAATAATTAGGAATTTGGAAATTACACCAAATTACATCCAATGCCCCATAGTTGATATATCCAGCCAACTCAAAAGAGTGAACCAGAAAGGGGGGAGGAGGGGGGGGGGGATTTCGACCAAAAAAAAAACAGGGGGGGATATAAACAGTGGTTATTATAAACCTACAATCTAAAGCATTCCCCGCTGGACACATATAAATTCTGTATTATATTATTATTAAGAATTAAAGACAGTTTGGGATGAAGGAGAAAGCAGATGTATTACGCCATGTTCAAACCTCTTTGAGTAATGTGCCCTGTTCTTGTTGGCCTTCATTTCAATCGGATCTGGCTTGTTTACTCTACCCTTCGATCATTTTTTTTTTTTTCTACCGTTGAATTAAGATATATATTATAAACTACTCTAAAAATTTGGGAGGATATTAAAATTCTTGACAAGTCACATCACTTGATGGGCCAAAATTGCTAAATGATGTAAGGGCCATTGAAAGATCTTTTGACACATGATTTATCAGCATAAGATTGAACCAGCTCAAAACCAGCATTGGAGCAACTCTCTGCTTACTTTGCAGCATTGAAGGGAACAGTAAAGTGAATTGCATCGAGGGCATGTGTACTGGGAAAACTACTTCTGACATCTGTATTAAATAGAAAGAAAAAAAAAAGGAAGAGTAGAGATATTATCAGTGCAAATATATAGAAGAAACCTTTGAAAAAAGATTGCAAAGAGCCTTTGATACATGACGCGCTCCAAAGCTCACTTGTCAAGACACTTCATCTAACCTCATAGGAACCCAGTCAAAACGCATGGGTAATATTGATTATCCCCACAAACACAGCATAATATTTCTTTTTTTAATAAAAAATGACATTTTTACTTTTAACATATTAGAAAAATAAACAAATAAATAAATCACAAACAAAATCAGAGCAAGAATTGTAGGCATAATTCTTGTTCAAAGTTTTAATGAGCTTACACATGACAGATTATCCGAGGGGGGTTGGGGGAGGAAGAAGTCGATGGTTTGTGAGCAATGATCGTTTCATCCTCCATAATCAAACCTCCAAGGTATAGACACTTGCTTTCCCTTATAGGAATTCACCTAGCAAGAAACAAAATCACTCCCCAAATAGCCCGATCAAATTGGTCATTTTCAATTCGAACGCTGATGCAAAACTATGGAGGAACCGCAATATTCTATTTGTATGGCCAGATTAGCATGTGCGTAGAAATACAGGCAAACTGCAACCCTCCAAACCCCTAACAAGAAGGAGGGTATAACAAAGTGGAGTTGTGCGCCCAGCTGCAATAAATAGACAAAATTAAGAACTACACAGAAACAATCATACAATTCATCAGGAATGTGTAAAACGATGCATACAGAATCATCAGTCAGATATGGTTTGCCCAAATTTTACTCAATCACGTGGGATTGCAGGCTGGGCAAATGCCACCACTTTGATAAAATAGTTCGTGAAATTAACAAACTACCAGAGCAAACAGCGGAAAGGGGAAGAAGATGATGATGATGATGAAGAGTAGAAAAGCCTTGCCAATCCTCACAGAATTGAATCATGCCAATAAGGAATCAAGCTCAGTTTTTAACCAACCCAGCGAGTTCAAATTTGAGGGGGGGGAAAGGTCAGAATATAAAAAGGTCACCTCTGGGAAGCCTCTGAGTTGTTTGACTTTTAAAAAAAAAAAAAAAGTCGAAGCCAGCTATGGTGCTTTGTTTCTCATGTTCAATCCCTGGGCTTTGAATGCCCGTCCACTCTTCACGACTCTCTCGAGAACTCTCTTCACCACTTCGGGGAAACCTGTCCAAGTAGTAAAGCGGCTCAAGGCAGCAGTGAAGGCAAGAAACACGAAGAAACTAAGGAGTCTGCAACACAGATGGAGCAACAAGGCGACGATAACTCAAGCGAGCACCGGAATCAATGGCGTATAGTACAGAGGAGTCGCCGGCGACGTAAAGCGAAGGAGGGGAGGGAGGTACCACTAAAAAAGGAGGTCAGAGGATCACGATTCGGTATTCTCGCGGAAGTGGAGGAGCAGCAGAGCAATGAGATGAACGGTGGGGAACGTATTGGCCAGAGACAGATCAGTAGGATGGTACGAAACCAGAAACGGTCGAAAAAGGGGACTACAAAGTACAAACAACAACACGTTCTGACAATGACGGTGACAACGAGACAAAAGAGCTACAGTCCTTGAGAAGTGGAGAAATTCTTATGATCACCCTTGGAGGAAACGAAGAAAATGAAAGACGGAATGGGGACACCAGTGAAAGAGCAGAGAGGGCAAAGATTGCAAGTTTGCAACTTCTCCAGTCCGCTGCCTCTTTTAATTTTTTGCCCCCCTTTTCCCGCCCTCCCTTCTCCAATACCAATGCCAGTAAGCCACGTTGCAACTCCCTCCTTTCACTTAAACCGTAGGTTCATCCTAGAGAGACCTGAAAACAAAGTAAATCATAATAAATAAAGTCACTGCACAAATACAACTCTTATTTTCTTTGATTTTAAGAAAATTGATTCTAGGGAAAGTTACGAAAAATTCCTGATTTAAAATTATTTTGGTGATGAGGACTTAAATCAAAGTATTAGTGTTTTATGTGTAAAAGATTTCCAGAGTCCTAGTACTATTGTGCATATAAAAATTTATGAATTCCTTTTTATTAATAAGATTTATTTTAAATGCAATGCGATAGTTAGGAACATAATAAAAAATCTGCAAAGTACTAATATATATATATATATATATATATATATATATATATATAACGATTAGGGTATAAATTTAGCAACAAACTATTTTTTAATGGCTTACATCACAATTAACTATTTTGGATGCAAAAGTAGATATAATTAAATTTTTTTGGTAGCTAATATATAGTAACAATGCTAACCCTAATTAACTTTTATTACTTTTTGTATTGTGTGTTCCACTAATTTTCTCATTCTATATTATTTTGATATATTTTAGAAACATGAACCTTTTTAACAAGAAAATATCATTTAGATCCCATGAAAGTAATTTTATTAATAATTAAAAAATCTTATCAGCCATATATCAATTTTTACGCATATTTATACGCACATAAATATGTAAAATTTTTAAAAGATTGAATAGAATTACAATAACAAAAAATTTAATTTAAAGAGCAAAAAATACAATATTATAGTCAATAATTGCATACAATAACTGATAATAATAATTAATATAAGATAATTTATATAATTTGTAATTTTTTTGTTGCATTCACTCTTTCTATTGTTTCTAACACTGATTCTCATGGTTGGGGTCCGAGTAAGGATTTACAACAGTCGAATTTTTGGTGGATTGCACATGGACTTTTTTTTGTTGAACGCTCTTAGAGTAAAACTTATTTTGTGCTGCGCACTGGGAAATTTGTCAAAATACAAAGTATTTTAAAAAAATTTGTCAAAATGGAGTACTGTGCAAAAGATTTGTGAAAATAGGGTAGTTGGTAGTGCCACACGTGACGTCACCGTGTAAGTGGCGTTGCCACTTGCACCTATTTAAAAATAAAACAAAATTTTGCTGAAGCCTCAACTGCCGTAGGCAGCTTTTTTTAGAGCAGGGGTTGACGCCCCCTGCTCTGAATATAAATTGTTTTTTAATATATATTGTTATATAATATTATATTACATAATATAATATGTAATATAATAATATATTATTAATATATCTACTATATATATTACATATTATATTATTAATAATATAATAATTATATATGAATATGTATACTAATATATTATTTTATATAATATATATTACTGTTTGTCTGCTTCACCGTACGTACCATCTGGAATACTGGGCCTTCTTTTGGACGGAGCGTTAATGAATTTTAGGTCATAAAAAATCAGGAAAAAAGTAGCAGTACAAAAAGTTTTAAGTGGAATATTTAGAAAGAATTTTAAGTTCACTTGGCCTTTTTAAAAAAAAACTCCATGGATAATTCTAAGGAAAAATCTCTCGGTTTTTTATGTGGGCCCCATCATTCTTACCATTATCAATTTAAACATAAATCATATATATAAATCACGCTATTGAAGATTTGTAAAATATAAAGAACTTAGAAATAAGAAAAAAAAAAAAGTTCCATGGACCAGTACATATTTTTAAATAGGGTTAAGGTGCAAAAATATATATATGTTTTACCTCCAGGAGCGCCCAGCACCATATGTTTTTTTTTTGTGCAAAAATACACACGCCGTTAGGTTTTAGGAGCAAAAATACCACTTTCGTTAGTTGACCGTTAACTGACCGTTAGTTGACCGTTAACCATGGTGAAATTACCTTTTTGCCCTTAGTTTAAAATAATTAAAAAAGAAAAGGGTTAAGGGTAAAAGAGTAATTTCACTATGATTAACGGTCAACTAATGGAAGTGGTATTTTTACTCCTAAAACCTAACGTCGTGTGTATTTTTGCAGAAAAAAAAAACATATGGTGCTGAGCGCTCCTGAAGGTAAAACATATATGTATTTTTACACCTTAACCCTTTTAAATACCAGCGCAAACCAAGAATTTAGACAAGACAATAGCCATTTCCCAGCAATTATATTTTAAAATATATTTGAATTTAAAATCCCATATTTAATACAAGTAAAAGAAGAAGAAAATCAAACCTAGAATCAAGCCAACTGTACGGTCTGCACTCTGCAGCATCTATTCTCCATCGTTACACGCATTCCCATTCTTGGTATGCCCAGTCCTGCTGGATGGCTGCAACTAGAAAAATGAAGGTGGCAGAGGATTTGTGTGCTTGTTTTGATCTTCTAAGAATATGACTATTCAAATATATGTGACGCAGACAACAACGGTATTATCCATTCTACGCCTCCCAAACACCATTTTGCTCTCTCTCTCTCTCTTTCCTGTCTTTTCTCCAGTGAACCCTATACGGCTACATACAATACCTTTTTACATCTGCTTTTGTATTGATGGTTACAGGAATTAGAGACTGATATTTCCCATCACCCGATTATATAGATTGTATTTGTTGGTGTGGCCCGTTCTGCCATCCATACCCAATCAATCATAATTATAATATATAACATTAATGAGTATATATTATATATTATGTAATAATTATATATTAATATATATATTTATATATTATTTTATATAATATAATATATAATAGATATATTAATAATATATATTAAAAAAATTAAATTTAGAGCAGGGGCGTCAACCCCCTTCTTTGAATAAAGCTGCGGCAGTTGAGGCTTCAACATTTTTTTTTAATAGGTATAGGTGGTGTCGCCACATGTGACACCACTTACATGATGGCGTCATGCCACGTGGCGCCGTCTGACGTAGCGTCACCAATTGTCATATTTTGATAAATCTTTTGCACAGTCCCCATTTTGACAAATTTTTTTAAAATAATTTATATTTTCACAAATTTTCTGCTGGGCACTCTTAGAATAAAAATCCGTTGGTCAATTTGCACCTTTGATAATAGACATTATCATTTTCTAACGGTATTGTGCTGATGGCACATTTTTAAAAGTTTTTTGTGATGACTACACATTTTTAAAAGTTTTTTGATATTTTTGGTGCAGTTAAATGTTATTTGTGTTAGACAATCCTGAGGTAAAAGTTCATTGGTCAAATTGCTCCTTAACTCTTAAAATAATTAAGTGTGAGAAGATTAGTGGGACCCACAATACAAAAAAACTAACATAAGTTAAGTGGAGTTAAAGGTGTTCTTATATGTGCTACCAAAAAAATAATTATGCCTATTTTTACACTCAAAATAATTAATTGTATTGGGTGTTCATAGCTCCATTGCTAAATTTAGACGTTAACCCTATATAAAAGGGTATTCTTACCGATAAAATCTGCAACGAGAGACTTTTTCCCAAATTTTCCTTGATTTTTATTATTTTTTAAGAAATGAATTTGCTAATGCTCATCGAGTACCCATCATACCGATGCTCTGTAAATTTTTAACCCACTAATACTTTGATTTAAGTTCTTCTCAACAAAAAAAATTCTAAACCAGGAACTTTTTCCTAATTTTTCCTTCAAATCATAGGAAAAGGAAAAAAAAAAGGGGGGGGGGGTTTATGCAGCGTCTTTCTTTTTAGTTTTTTGTTTAATTTTTGTTTTCAGGTCTACAATGAACCAACGGTTTAATGGAGAAGGGAGGCTGGGAAAAGGAGGGAAAAAAGAGAGGCAGCGGAGATCGTACCCAATATTCTCTTTATCCATTTTGTTACAAATCTGTTACTCATATTATAAGTGTACAGATTCCTTCTATAAATTGAGTGCCTCCATATCGTTGAGGCCATTGTGATTTTTCCGTTCTGAGCGTCAGACCATGGCTACCACACCCTCCACCGCTTCTCCCGCCAAAGTTGTGATTCTTGACGGCGGCAAAGTTGTGATTCTTGACGGCGCCAGGAATGGCGATTTAGTTACTTTCTCTCAAACTGTCTCCTCCCTACTAGATGATTCAAATTTTCTGATCTGGACGAAGCAAATCGAGTCTACCGTCAGAGGTTACGGCCTCTTTCATTTTCTTGAGGACGGAAGAGCTCCGCCGCGATTCCTGTCGCCTGAAGATCAAGCTGCCGGAACCGTTTCTTCTGATTATCGCTTCTGGCACCAACAAGATCAGTTAATCTTTTCGTGGTTACAATCCACCATCTCCGGTTCAATGCTTCCTCGAATCGGGGGCTGCTCTACCTCTCGTGATGTCTGGAGGTGCATTCAGGATTATTTTAATACACGCACTCGCGGCAAAATCATTCAGTATAAAAGGGAGCTTCGAAACATTAAGAAGGAAGCTCGAACTATTTCTGAATTTATTATGCGTGTTAAATTCTTAGCCAATGCTCTCATTTCGATTGGCTACCCTGTCTCTGAAGAAGACCAGGTTGAATTTGTTTTGGATGGACTTCCTAATGAATACGATCCTATTGTTTCGGCGGTTAATTCCCAACGAGATCCTTTCTCTTTGAATGAGATTGAATCTCTTTTGCTTGCTCACGAGTTGAAGGTTGCTCACTCCTCAAAATCTGCCAATGTAATGCTATCGACATCCACAGATCAATCCTCTCAGGCTCCTCGTGGCAGCGGAGGTGGCGGTCCTGGACGTCACAGTCATGGGCGCCGTGGTGGAGGCAGAGGCCATGGCCACCAACCTACGGTTTTCTGTAATATTTGTTTGAAGTCCAATCACGTTAACCACCTGACTCTTACCCTTGTCATTTTTCTGGCACTACTTTTCATACCGTTCCACATGCGTCTGCTGATGCAAGCACAGCCATAATCTGTTCCAAGCCAACGGCAAGTTGAAGGGGCTCAAGTTTGCCGATACATCATCAACGTTACACTCACCTCTCTACTCTTCAACCTGTTCTTATGCACTATATGTATCCCACACAGCCTTCTATAGATTTGTGGCATTAAACATTAGTTCGATTTCCTTTTCCTAGGCTTTTAAAAGGTTGTAATCTCGCTTTTTCTATTAACTGCAATGATACTTTTTGCTCAGCATGTTGAATGGGCAAAGCACACTGCATTCACCACTCTCCGCTGTGTTTATAACACTCCACTTTGAATTAGTGTCAACTGATCTCTGGGCCCTACTCATTGTCTTTTAGTTCATGGAAACCCTTTATTACATTGCTTTTGTGGATCATTTTTCAAGATTGTGTTGGTTATATCCACTCAAACGTAAGTATGATGCTTTCTTTCCCAGAATTTCTTCAGTTTAAAGTTATGACTAAAAATCAATTGAACACTAACACTAAATCTATTGAAACTGATGGAAGTGATGAGTTGAGTTCAGGTGTTTTGATAAATTTCCACCTGAAAATGGTATTTTTCTCATATGCTTCCCTTATGCACGTTATCAAATGGGTACTGTTGTCAAAATGTGTGTGTGTGAGAGAGAGAGAGCGGGGGAGAGGGAGAGAACAATCTTATTTACTATATGGTAGTATTTGTTATAACATCGCCAAAAATATTTGATTCCAAGTATCTGGGACCCCAGGCAAACACCAATGTATGCAATCTGCATTGTTGGGGTCAGTTCTTTCCTCTTCTGTTAATAGTTTTCCTCCAGTTTCGGTGTAAACTGAGGAGTGACCATCAATCCTGTACTCTGACATCTGTGTGATGTTGATGATTTGTACAGGAACTTTCATCTTCTTCAACACTTTGGCCGCCACACTCATCATGGTCTTATCAGAACCAGTTCCCCAGTAATTCTTCTTCCTCACTGGTTTTGTTTCATTAAAGCATCTTAATCCTTCCTTGCTGCCCCAATCTTGACTTCTGTAAACAAAAGGCACACACATTTGTGTTAATATCATCACAACAATAGGTTTCTTGATGTTAGGCGACACTAAACTTATAGGTGTTTTAAGAATTGTTGAAAAGATTTAGAGCAGCCCACGATTTGAATATCATAATGTAGAAGCTTTTTAATGCTGAGATTCACTAAACTTCAGATTGTTTGAAGCATTGCCTCAAAAGAGCTGCTTGACTTAAAATGAGATAAATTGTTGGAGAAATTTGAAGCTGAGAAGCAACCTTGTGTGTGTAGGGGACATAGTTGTAAAGAAGACCCTGGTTCTGTTTGGATCAATAGTTGAGTCCACCCAATTAGCCCATGTCTTTAAAGCGAGCTTATAAGCCACTGGTGCATCCAATTCTTCATACCCTTCTTCTCCATTGGCAAATGAGCCCCATCTACAAAAGTGTGTGTGTGTGTGTATAAGACCTTGTTTTCTTCCTTTTGGTTGAAACATCAAATAGTAAAAGAAGAACTTACAGAGACTTAATCCTGACACCACTCATCCACCAGACATAGGTGTTGAAAACTAGAATATCTACTCCTGTCCAGTTTTTGGCACGCTCTGTGATTGAATCTACTTTTATTATCCTCTTCTTAGGATCACCTATTATCTTGATATCAGTGTTGGAATTCACAAGATATGGGGCCCAGTAGAACTCAATGGTAGCATTATATTTCTGTATATCAGACACAAAGGATCAAGTTAATTCCTTCTATTCATAAACATTACCAATATAGCTCTTCTTCTATTCCTTGGTAAATCTACACTTTGAATACATTGTACTATTCATACCTTGGCTGTGAAGACTGGATGAATACGGTCCAGTTTCATAGATTTCTGATTATAAGGAATGATCCATTCGACCATACACACAAAAGATTCCCATTGATTTCTCTGCAGTGAATCCCCTACAAATAGCAGCCTCTTTCCCTGAAGTCTCTTGAGGGCTAGCCTTGGATTGAATCTACCATGTATAATCATGTCAGAATGTGGATCGCATTAGAGAACCTGAAGCTTCTCAAGCTTGGAGTTCATATGATCATGTAAGAATTAGGGAGCCATACGCAGATTCACTTGAGAAAAAAAAAAGTTACACATTCACATGCATGTTCAGAATATATTAGTGTGTGTATAGAGAGGGTGAGTCTGGGAGCAAAGGTAACATTGCTGTTGTGTGATCTAAAGGTCACAGATTCAAAAAACAGAAGCAGTCTCTCTACTTGTGTCGGTAAGATGGCGTATATCTATCCCTTTCTAAACCTCACCCAGTAGAAGCTTTGTGCACTATGCTGTCCCCATATATACATATATTTAGAGAGAGAGAGAGTCACCTAGGGATGGTACAGTCCTCTGGCTGCCACTCCCAGTGGAGATACCGAGAATCCGGCCTTCCATTATTGGTACAAGAGAACTGTCTATCTACATATGGGCAGCTTCTGTCTGTGTATATAGGCTTTATTGATCTGTTAAATACCCATTTCCCATTGGCAACATTGCATTCTTCTGCATCAAACTCAAATCTATCATCTGTAAAAGAGGCATACCCAACCTCCTTTGCTTTCTTCACATCTGTTATACAATTAATCACCAATCTCAGTGAACTGATCAGGACCCATGAGAGTATAAATATTTGCAGGTGTCTTCTCTCAGAACATGATGATATAAAAAAAGCACTGAAACTTACTAGATTTTGGGGTTGTTTTCCTTTTATGACAGCATTTGAGCTTGAAGAAGGAAGTGGAAGAGAAAGAGCTGAATATCTCTGCATAGAACATGGCTATGAAGACAAGAGCACATGCTGCTGCAAAAATGATGGGTAAAGACAGTAGTGTTGCTCTTGGAGGTTTCATTATGGGGAATAAGAGAAAGAGAGAAACTTTGTGTACAGAACAAAAACAGAATGATAAGGAAATTGTATAAAGGGTTTAAGGGGGCTAGAGAGGTTTTATGAGATAGTTTGGAGTAGGAGTGAAGTTAAAGCATAGTGTGATTTTGTTTTTTTATTAATAACAATATAATAATGTAATGATAAAGTGCAGTGGAGGTTGAGGCATAAGTTAGAAGGCTAACATCTCTCTCTCTCTCATATCATAAATCATAATTATGGAGTAGAGGCTATGCAATTATATACCTGTCATCGTTCTTTCCATAACAGGGTGGACATTCTGGTAACCGGCAAGAGGAAAACATGCTATTTGAAAGGCTTTTCATTTGCAGGAATTACACTTAGCGACCCAGATCTTGAAAAACTGTAATTGAAAAGGATCTTAGAAATATAATTAAAATTTTAGGAAAATGATAGTTTTAGTTACTTTGTAATAATTAAAATCATATTACTCTCTTCAATCCTAAATATTACTCCTGCTAACTAAATGAACTCATGGAGAATAAGAAAATTTATTAAATTGGCTATTTTCTAAGGTTAACGTGTAAATCTATTCATAAATATTCCTACATGCACTCTTAGCACCATATGATGTTCTTAGGTGTAAAAATGTACATGAAGGTGCCATGAATTTTTCTTTAATTATTTGTGTTTATGAGTTACATTTGGAATCATATTTCTCTCTTAAATCCTAAATATTATACCTACTAACTAAATGAATTCGTGGAGAATAAGAAAATTTATTTAGTTTGTTATTTTCTAAGGTTAATATGCAAATCTAGCCATAAATATTCCTGAATGCACTCTTCTTCTTCTTCTTTTTTAAAAAAAAACAGAACTAAATGCACTCTTAGCACCATAAATTTTCTTAGGTATAAAAATATACTTGAAGGTGCCATAAATTTTTTTTATAATTATTTGTGTTGAAGAGTTACATGTAGAAGTGAAATTTTTATTTTTCAATCCAAACTCCTAAATTTATAATTATTTGAATTGATAATCATACCTCATTTTTCAGAAATATTCATCAGGAACCTAATTGTCAATTTCCCTTTGTCTAAAGTTTGATAATCTCTTATTTAAAATAACAAAAATCAACTATTCAAAATTAAATTAAATGTGGCTGTATCCAATATCCATCCTTACTCTTGTCCAAGGATGAAAGTTTTAATAGAAAGATGTGATTTTTCATTGTTTTGTGCAGTTTGGTATGTTTTCCTCCTCTCACTACCTTGCACGCTAGATTTGGTGTGTAACTATAATAAAGTGAAAGACGCCAAAAGTCTTGTTGCTTGGATTGGTCCTCTTATTATTTTTATATATATTTATAGACTCGTAGAAAAATATTAACTTGAACAATATCATAATCTCATTATTCTAAAAAGAAAATGAAATAGAGATATAAAGAGGTTTTTCAACCTAACCCTAAAAATAATGTGTTTAGATCAACTTCGAAAAAATAGCTTTTATGATTTATAAGGTATATATATTTAAGAATTTTTATTTCAAACTTGTGAAAAATAACTTCTGAAATTACAGTTTGGGTCTTAAGTAAATCAAAGGGTGAATGTGTGTGGAGAAGTTAAAATGTCAAAATACATGTTCTTGAATTGAGTCTACTTGAACATGACATAAAAGAGAAATCAGAAAATCCAAGACAAGAAAATGGAGGGGGAAATAAAATAAAATAAAAGAGGTACAATTATACTGTGACCACTCAATGACTCAAAAGTCAAAACTGAGGGTTTTTTTTTTTTTTTTTTTTTAAGAAATGAGATTCAGCAATATAATATAAGGACTTTGGTTTTTTCATATTACATGAGGAAAAAAAAGTTTCCTACACACACATGAAATAGTGGGACCCACATATACATATATAAATTAATATATGTATATGTGGATCCCACCATTTCATGTGTGTGTAACATGAGAAAATGGTTTTCTTTTAACATGAGAAAATGTTTTCCCATAATATAATTGATTAATGTTGTAGGCAGAGTTTTGAAATATTTTTATTAAGAAAAAAATTATTAATTAATTTACATAATTCAAATAAGCTAAATAACCAATTAAAAAATTATTTAAAATTAAAGCAATTAAACTACCTGTTTCTGGTGTTTGATACACAATTTTACCAATGAAAGCCACCCTAGATCTTCGCTTTGAAAAAAATTGCAATTAGGATTTGGACATTACAACATACATTAAAAATACAGCCGTTGCGCTAACGAAGTCACACCCTTCCAACTATAAATTGACATTCTTAAATCAAACAACAAATCAATGATTATTATAAAATTAATATAAGAAAATCCTTAATCAATGAAACGAACCTTACTGGGGGACTTTCTTAAATTATTTTTAAAAACAAAAATCCTCTTAAACCTTAATCCTAATTCCTAGGTCAACGTCATCTAATCATAGAAGATGTTTATAATTTGCATGCAATGTGATTGTCCTGTTGCTTGAGAACTGGATTTTACCTAACTCCATGTTGTCAAAATTTTTATTTTGCAGGCAATTTTTTTGGTTACCCTTAATTTTATTTATTCTCATTCATGTTTTAATTGGGGTTGCAAGTTTGCAACTTGCAAAGCTAATTTTATGTCTCAAAAGAAATTAAAATAAACCTCTTACCCAAAAAAAGAAATTAAACCTCTCCCATTTTCCTTGGGGATTTTACAGAATTCACAAAAAAAAAAAAGATTATTTTTAATTTTCTATTTAGGAAAAAATTTTGCCAACGCAAATAAGACCGTAGAGAATATTAAAATGATAATTAAAAATGGGAAACCCCTCTTCAAGTCCCAATGTACCAAAAAATTCTAAAAAAAATACTTAAAAAAGATCACATGTCAGAAAAAGCCCTAGGACTTTTTTTGATATTATGTTATAAATCGTTAACAATATCAATACAATATTAACAACTAAATCATTACATGTTAACAATTATATCTTAATAGCTAAATCAATATACGTTAATAATTATATTAGTATAAGTTAACAATTTTATTTTTTGATATAATGCTCAAAAAGACCCAAGAACTTTTTCAGACATGTGAATTTTTTTGGGACTTTTATAAGAATATTTTGATACCTTAGACTTTGAGGAGAATTTTCCCATTAAAATTCCTCCGTTGTCTTCTCCACTATTAGAAAAAGTATTGATTAAAATCAACTCCTCTAGTGTCTCCTCTATCACTTTCTTTCCATACATAATTACTTGTAAGAATTATCAAAAGAAACGGAATAGAAAGAAAAGTAACAAGAATCAATAATACCTCATCGCTCTTGCATAATTGATCCTCACAAAACACTGTTCACAAGTTGATGACGTCATTTTTTCATGCTAAAATTCTTGACCCCAAGCCATCTCTTACAAATGTGGCTGGAAGACTAACCTTTGGGCTTTGTATCTTTCCTTTTTTAATGTTATTACTAGATACAGTTAAACCACGCTATCCACCCCTTGTCTTTGGGCTCAACTGGCAAAGGGGTTGGATACTCTCACTAAAGAGAGATGGTTCAATCCTGAAGTTGGTCAAGGCGTTGAGGGATGCATTCTAACTTCTGGGTGCCTGGGTAAACGCCTGAGGGTAATAGACGGCTCGCCCTACCCAACATTGATATCACCTAGGAGGAAGGGAAATTTCGCTCTACCCTTGAATCGTAAGTGGACCCAACCCTTTTCTTAAAATTTTTATATCAAGGGGAAAAAAAAAGTTAAACCACGCTATCTTGTTTCGTTCTTTTTCTCTTCTCATTTGATTAGAATATCTCTTAAAATTTAATTTATTTTCAAAAATCTATTAATATTTAATAAAATATTTGAATATATTATTTTTTAACATATTATAATTGCTCAAATATATAATGTTAAATCTTATGCAACATTCAAATATATAATTTTTTTGGAAAAATAATTTTGAATTATTATTCAAGTTAATAGTTATTCTTAGAAGTGTTTGAATATAAAATTTTGCTCTATCGTCTACTTACTAGAATTTTATTATTATTATTATTATTATTGAATATTTTATTTTAAAATAAATATAGTGAGTCAGTGCCAAAAAATAAAGATAAAAGTTCATTCGTAAATAGATAATTATTTGATTGAAATCTTTACTCTTATCTATTTTTTAATGCCCTATTTGATTATTCATTTTTCTCTCTCCCACCCTCCATCTTTTCCTTGCCCGATTACATCTTATATTCAAATCGGAAAATTCTAATTAAATACCTTTTGAATTTCCAAAACCCCCAAACGTCATGTGAATCTATAAAAACCGAAAAGATATGTGAACTTTTTCTGGGTTTTGCAAATTCAGGTGATTTTACAATTTTACCCTTAACTTTAAAGTTTTTTTTTTTCAAAAAAAGAACCCCCACTAGCGGCCGAGATCCATCACAGGTTGCCGTAAAAGCAATTCTCGAGAATTGCTCCAAAAAAAAGCAATTCTCAAGAATTTTGATTTTTTTTAACATTATTCGGCGGCTGACGGTCGGTTCTCGGTGGTTTGGGGGTTTTTAAACTTGAGAATTGGTTTTTAAACTCTACGTAAATAAGTAATATATATTTATTTAAGTACATATAAACTGAAGATACCAAGTGGCCCAATGTCAGCAATTTTCGAGAATTGTTTTGATTTTTTTTATTTTTTATTTTTATGTTTTTCGGCAGTCGACGATGGGTTCTTGACGGTTTGGGGGTTTTTAAACTTAAGAATTGGTTTTTAAACTCTACGTAAATAAGTAATATATATTTATTGATGTACATATAAACTGAAGAGACCAAGTGGCCCAATTTGGGCCACTTGCTTTCCAACAAGAGGGGGTGAGTTCGAATCCTATCTCTTACACTTTTCTTTAAAAAAAAAAAAAAAGGCCGCTAGAGTCGTCGGATTTTATGAATTTTAAGAAAGTGTAAAGGGTAGGATTCAAACTCACCCCCTCTTAGTGAAAAGCAAGTGGCCACTTGATCTCTTCAATCTATATGTGCATAAATAAATATATATTACTTATTTACATAGAGTTTAAAAAACCAATTCTCAAATTTAAAAAACCTAAAACCCCCAAACCGTTAGCTGCGAGGAAACGCCAAAAAAGAAAAAATCAAAATTTTCGAGAAATATACAATTCTCAAGAATTGTTTTTTTTTTGGGGGCAATTCTCGAGAATTGCTTTTCCGACGGCCGGCAACGGCTCCTGACCATCGAAGTCCAATGGCCGGCACTGTGGGCCTCTAGTGAGGGTTTTTTTTTAATGAAAAAAATATTTTAAAACTAAGAGTAAAATCACCCAAATTTGCAAAACACAAAAAAGTCGACATGTCCTTTGTGTCTTTTTACAAATTCATATGGCGTTTGGGGATTTTGGAAATTCAAAAAGTATTTAATTAGAATTTTCCCAATTCAAATTTCAAAATCCAATTTTCTCACCTCTCTCTCTCTCTCTCTCTCTTTTTCAACAGCTAGGTGGAAAATAAAAACCATGTAAGCATGGAATTAGGAATTAGGAGCACTTAAAATAAGTGTTTTTACTTTTTATGAGATCATACTTCTCCCATATTTATATTCCACAACACAATCACTTAAAATAAATTAGATCCAAACAAATAGGGGAAATGGGGAAGAAAAGGGAATTTGGTACCAATCTCCAAACCAATTCATTTTATCTCCTCAATCAAACATTTGCTCTTGGCTTTAGCTTTACTTGTCAATCCCTCTCCCCTATTGCTCCTTTCAAACTCCATGACTGAAGCCTTCTCTGCTCTAACAATGGCAGCCAAGGAAGACCAAGCTTCCTCATGCTGCTCATGGACCCAACACATGATGAAATATATCTTCCTTTGTGCCATTTTAAGATTACTTCTAATCTCATCCCTCCTCTGTTTTCTGGGTTTACTTGTTTTGAACTCCATTTCCCCTGACTGAATCAACCGGTTCATATCGGAGAGCGCACACAACAAAGCTGAACTTCCCAATGAAAGTAAACTTATCACATCATCAATAAGATTCAAACCAAATTGTAGCCCTCCCATGTGTCTAAAAGCTGGAGAGCACACCTGCTCCAAGCAATGAGAGAGAGCTTCTAGTACACTCTCTGGCTGCTCACCTTGACCCAAGACTGAGGAAACACTCAATGCAACCATTGCTGACCCTAAAGCATCTGACCTCCAGTCTCCATTATAGAGGCGAAGAGTGAAACAGTAGCTATACACAACATCAACCAAGTGAACAGCTAAAAGCGGCGATGGCTCTCTTGAACTGAGACTGCTAACCAGAGGAAGGGGGGTTTCAGGGCCAGGAGGGATGTCACTGCATTCATCACTTCCAGGGACATCTTCCTTCTCATCATCTGAAAGGGGTTGAACAAGTTGAGTTCCTTCCTTACTCAAAGAGATGCTTCTAGCAGAAAGCTTAAGCCACCATGGTTCCCAAGGTTTAAACATCTTGCTCAACTCTCCTGATGCAATGGCTCTTTGAAACCGCTTCTTTTCTTCCACGGATAAATCATCAAAATTGACTTCACCTCCTGTGCATAGGAAAGACAAGAGAAACCATAACTGCCTTAGCAAACCGTGGGATGCATCAGAAAAGATAATTTTGAAGAGTAAAAACTTTAGATGATCCTACAGGATATTAGAATTTCCAGAAAGACAAACCCTGCATAGTATAATGCCAAAGCAGTAAGGAGAGATACAAGAAACTTAAGAGCAAACAGAGACATCAACAATTAATAGAGAATATGATGGAACGTACCAGACAAAACCTTCTCTATAATCTCCTCCGACAGAGTTGGATCTACCAAAGCCAAGAAAACAATCAGATATTAGTAGCATCCTTTATTAGCACTTTGGATGACTCAAAAGAACTAATATAACAGCTAGAACTAATTGGTAAAATATATTTCCCTGTAATAAGCAGTTAATATTCCAACTTTACTGAGAAAAAATTGTCAAGAAAAGTGAATAGCATCGAGTTTCAAACAAGAGTGGGGAAAGAATTCTGAAAGGAATGAAAGAAAAGTTAAAATATGGATGGCTTACAATCCTCATCCATGCTATCAGATTCCTCTTCTGAATGAAATCTTTTCAGAATGTCTAGCATTTTATTTTTGGTTTCGTCATCAGGCTGTATTTGCCGAAGCTCCTGAACTACATTTTCTTCCATGAATGATTCAGTACAACGAACACTGTGAGACTGTCCGGATTAGAAAAATTAAGGATCACTAATCACAATAGTTATATCTTATAAGAAACAAGAAATTAAAAGTCACAGTATATATGGATGTATGTTTTTTGAGCGAGCGTGCATGTGTATGTGAAACAGAACAAGGGCACAATTAATTCTCATACTACAAGCACTCATTAAACGAATAACCAATTGCCAAAGCAAAAACCTTATGAGGTAAAGGACTCATTGACAGGCATCTGCCAAGCATAGTCTATAGAACCTTGTACATTTTCAGAGTGGAACCAACAGCATATTCTAAATTGTAACATGTGGCAAATGAAAAATGGAGAGGAGAAATACAATGATAAATCAAAACAAAGGAATTCATATTGGAAATAATCTTGATGGTGCTATACCTTATCAATCGTTCAAGTGAATAACCAAATATATAAACCAGCTTAAAAATAATTATTCCCCACACAGAAAAGTTTTAATAACCAGATATATAAACTAGCTTAAAAATTTGGGAGGATATTAAAATTCTTGACAAGTCACATCACTTGATGGGCCAAAATTGCTAAATGATGTAAGGGCCATTGAAAGATCTTTTGACACGTGATTTATCAGCATAAGATTGAACCAGCTCAAAATCAGCATTGGAGCAACTCTGCTTACTTTGTAGCATTGAAGGGAACAGTAACGTGAATTGCACCGAGGGCATGTGTACTGGGAAAACTGCTTCTGACATCTGTATTAAATAGAAAGAAAAAAAGGAAGGGTAGAGATATAATCAGTGCAAATATATAAAAGAAACCTTGGAAAAAAGGTTGCAAAGAGCCTTTAGTACATGACACACTCCATAGCTCACTTGTCAAGACACTTCATCTAACCTCATAGGAACCCAGTCAAAAGGCATGGTTAATATTGACTATCCCCACAAACACAGCATAATATTTCTTTTTCTAATTAAAAATGACATGTTTACTTTTAACATATTAGAAAAATAAACAAATAAATAAATCACTAACAAAATCAGAGCAAGAACTGTTAGCATAATTCTTGATCAAAATTATAATGAACTTACACATGACAGATTATCCGAGGGGGGTTGGGGGAGGAAGAAGTCGATGGTTTGTGAGCAATGATTGTTTCATCCTCCATAATCAAACCTCTAAGGTACAGACACTTGCTTTCCTTATTGGAATTCACCTAGCAAGAAACAAAATCAATCCCTAAATAGCCCGATCAAATTGGTGATTTTCAACTCGAACGCTGATGCAAAACTATGGAGGAACCGTAATTTTCTATTTGTATGGCCAGATTAGCAAGTGCGTAGAAATACAGGCAAACTGCAACCCTCCAAGCCCCTAACAAGGAGGGTATAACAAATTGTAGTTTTGCGCCCAGCTGCAATAAATAGACAAAATTAAGAACTACACAGAAACAACCATACAATTCATCAGGAATGTGTAAAACGACGCATACAGAATCATCAGTCAGATATGGTTTGCCCAAATTTTACTCAATCACGGGGGATTGCAGGCTGGGCAAATGCCACCACTTTGATAAAATAGTTCGTGAAATTAACAAACTACCAGAGCAAACAGCGGAAAGGGGAAGAAGATGATGAAGAGTAGAAAAGCCTTGCCAATCCTCACAGAATTGAATCATGCCAATAAGGAATCAAGCTCAGTTTTTAACCAACCCAGCGAGTTCAATTTTTTTTTTTTTTGGGGGGGGGGGGGGGGTGGAGGTCAGAATATAGAAAGGTTACCTCTGGGAAGCCTCTCAGTTGTTTGACTCAAATGAAAATGTCGAAGCCTGCTCTCGTGCTTTGTTTCTCATGTTCAATCCTTGTGCTTTGAATACCGGTCCTCTCTTCACCACTTCTCTCGAGAACTCTCTTCTGAAGTTGGTTCTCTTCTGAAGGTGGAGAAAGGTTCTGTTCTAGTCGTCGTCGGTGGAGGTGGAGGTGGAATGAACGGCGCGCCGTCGATATCTTTGAATGGGAATGAAAATCCCCAATCCATGTTTTTTGAACCATGTTATGATTTCTCTTCTGTCAACCATCAGATGAATCTGATGGTGTCTGTGCTCTGCTTGAACCTTCTGGAAGGAAAATAGACGAACAATCACTGTTTGAGTTGACGGTGTATGAGGTACGGCGGTTTAAAGTTGACTGTTGAGGCAGTAAGCACTTTACCTCGCTAAGGGCATGTTTGGCATTAAGGATTGGGAAAAAGGGGAGGAAAAAAAATTATGAATTGGATTTTAAAAAATTGGAGAAGTGAGATTTTAATAAGGATAATTTCTAAGATAAAAAAGGAAGAAAGATCAATTTACACCTTTTAACCCCATTTTTTCAATTCTTTTAAACCCAATTCATAACATTTTTCCTTCTCCTCATCCCTCATACAAAATAGCCATTAAGGTCCTGTTTGTTAGAAAAAATATTAGAGAAGGGAAAGGAAGATTTGAATCTTCCCTTGGTTTTGAGTGTTTGTTATGCAAAATTCATCTTCTAGTGAGGCATCATCTTCCTTCATCCATGGGAAGATTCCTTCCTTAATCTTCCCTCACAAATTGGATGGATGATTGTGAGTAAATTCCCATTAGATCCCTTTCTTCTTTCTCTTTTTTCATCGTCTCCTCCTTCACCTTCTTCCTCTCACCTTCGGCTCTCTTCATCCCTGGTGAAGACTTCCTCCTTCACCGTCGGAACCCATGAATGACCACCACTGGTTGGAACTCGCTTGGATCTGATTTTTTTTTTCTGGCTGTCATGGGGATGTGGGATGAAGAAGGAGGGATTTTTTTTCCTGATGTAAAGGGTATTTTGGGAATTTCAAATTTTTTATTTTTTAAAATTATCATCTTCCATTCCACTTTCTATATCTACCAAACAGTTTAACTTTTTAAAGTTCCCTCTTAATCTTCCTTTCTATTTCTTTTCCTCCTCTAAGTTCCTCTTCCTCTTTAAATCTTTTTTGTAACAAACAGGGCCCAAGAAAAAGAATACATATACTAGTTGGAAAATACGAAAACACTTTACTCCTTTATGGTATTCATAAAAGTGAGTAACATTAAGTTTTTAGGGTGCTTTTAAAAGAATAATTCTTCCGATTCTTTTTATAAGTAACTTTTTTCTTAATTAGGTAAAATAAAATGACAGTTAAAATTAGTTAAAAATAATAAATGTGTAAAAAATATAATGTATTTTCCAAATATGCCCTCTATTTGTGAAAAAGAGTAAAGTATAGGAAATGAATAAAAAAATTATGGGAGAGAATAAATAACAAATGACTAAATAAAAGATCATTAGTGGTAAGCATAGATAATTAATATAAAATTATGTATCTATCAAGATAGAAAAGGGAAAATGTAGTTTAAATTTTGAGACAAAAAAAAGTTGTTTATATTAATAATTGTCTTTAAGAGAGAGAAAGTTGCTTATAAAAATAATAGGAATGAGTGTTTGATTTAAAATATATCACTCTCGTCTTATTTATAATTTTTTTAATTAAATCACACATACTAATAAGATGTAGTTAGCTCAATAATTATGAGGTAAATTTTTAACTTTGTCTTCATTTATGAATGTGTATCTTTCAACTTTTTTTTTCTTTCTCTATTTTCATTTATATAGTTAATATGGATAAAATTATCACAATTTTATTTATAACCCAAACAAATTTTTTGGTTAGAAGGATTTATAAGTAAAACCAAAGTGGTAAATCATCTGTAAAATAATTAATGTTATTTTTAGTTTTATCTACAATCAGACACTTTTTGATATTTTTTCTTGTTTTTTAGAACCAAGTGAGGTTTTGCCCAAAACAAAATAGTAATAAGTTAATTGTCATTTTTTTGGTTTCCGTAAATATAACAGAGTGATTTACATCTCAATCTTCAAAGTTATTGTTGTGGAATCTGATATTTTTTCCTGCTCAGCGCTGGTTCTTACTTCTCCATCCTCCCACCCCGCGCTGTCAGTGTTCATCAATGGCTACCATCAATCTGTCTTCTACACAAACTTTCCCTTATCTTCGTTCATTCTCTTCGCTTCCACAGAATACCCCTGCTTTGTCATTCAATTCACAGGTCAAAACCAAACCTTCTTTATCTCTGCGCTCTATTTCTCTAAAACCCTGCAATACAGGTTCAGATAAGCCTCGGAAGCGGCTCGTAGCTTCAGCTGTCAAGAATCTCGGGGAGACGGATCCGATAGTCCTGCCGCCGGGACTTGATGACGCTGCCGCGGAAGTGCCGTCGGGTACCGGCGTATATGCCATTTACGACAAAAACGACGAGCTTCAGTTTATTGGTTTATCGCGTAACATTGCTGCAAGCGTTTCTGCTCACCGGAAATCAGTTCCAGAACTCGTTGGCTCCGTGAAGGTAAGGGTAACATGGTTTTTTCAATCGGTTGTTAAATATCTTATTAATAGGTGTTGCATGATTAAATTTTTCACGAGCCAAGATTACTTCAATCTTCCAAGTAGAGCTGTTTTTGAATATATCTTTGTATCATGTTCATGGCAAAGGAAATGAGTATCAGATTATGCAAAGGTTTGGAAATGAAGAAACCAAAAATGGAGAAAAGAGACAAGGAAGCATAACTAGTTGCTCTGCTCTTGTGTCTTGCTTTCTTACAATAATAGAAATAAAATGATAGCAGAGCATAACACATTTGTTTTTCCCCTTGTTTCACCCGTTTGTTTTTTCACCTTTCTGTGATACACAGTTAGCTTCACCCTTTCAATATCATTTTTTACCCTTTCCATTCATATGAAAGCTTAGGGCTTTATGACTCATGCTTATAAAGATTGATGCACATTGCACAATGATATTTTCATCACTAAATCTGGTATCTACGTCATGAATTATATAGATGGGCTGTGTGAAGTTTACCAAGTACTATACTTGAACAGATGAATTTTAGCTGAACAAACATGGCCTGGAGTTGAGAGTGATTTGGTATGTGGTTTAAGTGCAACCTTATGTGACCAAATTTTTTATGGCCAAGCTGATACTCCCTCTCTGGTCCTAATTATAAAACATAATTGACTTTTTTTGGAGAAATTAAAGAAGCTAATTAAATTACTTTAGAATATTTTTGTTTTTGTTTTTTTCTTTAAACTAATTAGTTTGACTAATAAATTAATATATAATATAAGAATACACAATAACATATGAAACATATGAAATGATTAAGTAGCTTATTTAGCTTCCTTAATCCTTGCAAAAAAAGTCAACTTTGTGTTATAATTAGGACCAGAGATATAGTATTAGTTTTGATACGACTTTATCCTGGCAGCAACTTAATAATGGTTATAAAGGAAATGGATATTTTATTCCTCCTGTCTAAATTTTATTTGATCCCTTCTTTACCTGTAGTTGCATGAGCTTGCACTTTTCTACCATGATTGCTTTCCACTCCAAATAATGCCCTGCAATTTAACCCCGTGACTTTGAAACTTCAAGCCAAAACAGTGAAAACACTGGACTCACAGTCCTGATTTCCCACTTCCTTCTTGTGGAGAATTGGAAACATCATGCAACTACTACACGATCCAAACAGAGTTTATGGCCCTTTACAGCTACTTGAACAAAACACTGCACCAGGCAAATCTGAAAAAACTTCTGTCCCATACAACTGTTAAGGCGATTGAAAATTGAGATAAAACTTCTCCACGATGCCTTTTATTTGCTTTCGTGATCACAAAGTTTATGTGTGTTTCATTATGAATAAAGGAATCTTTTGCAGAGCCAAATGGTTAGAACTAGGTCTTCTCTGTGAATTTGTGTCGGAGTCAATCTTGCTGGACATTTGTTTTTATGAATTAGTTAAGCAAAGATGGTAAAAAATACAATGCAATGGCACAGATTTACATAAACTATGATTAGAAGTGAGACAATCTTGAACAGATTTCATCCTTTTCTGGACTTGCCCTTGCTTCCAAAAAAATAAAAAAACTGAAATAGAATAAAAGCACAGATGCACACAATCAGTAATAGCAGTGAGATGATTGATGAAATATTTTTACCTCACTTCTTTACTTTAGGTCTCATTCTTCTGTAATAATGCCCTCCTGGAAATGAATTCATTATAAAATTGTCTGCTGTAGGTTGGGGTAGTAGATGAACCTGACAGAGAAACTCTAACCCAAGCATGGAAATCATGGATGGAAGAACATATAAAAGTCAATGGAAAAATTCCACCCGGTAATGAATCAGGAAATGCCACATGGATGAAGCAGCCACTTAAGAAGAAGGCGGATATTCAGCTAACTCCTGGTCGTCATGTCCAATTAACTATCCCCCTTGAGGAACTCATTGACAAATTGGTAAAGGAGAACAAGGTGGTTGCATTTATCAAGGGCTCTAGAAGTGCACCATTATGTGGATTCTCCCAAAGGGTGATTGGCATTCTTGAAAGTGAAGGAGTGGATTATGAGAGTGTTGATGTCCTGGATGAAGAGCATAACTATGGATTAAGAGAGACGCTTAAGAAGTATAGCAATTGGCCTACATTTCCACAGATATATTTCAATGGAGAATTGGTTGGAGGTTGTGATATATTGATCTCCATGTATGAGAAGGGTGAAGTGGCTAGTTCATTCAAAAAGTAATTGTAAAAGTTTCTTAGCATCGAGGCGTTCTTTTAAACTTGTGCAAACAAGGAGCATGGGAGGACACTGAGGCTATGCATTGGGGAGCTAAAAGGTAAATAAAGGCCTCTTGCTCAGTTGTACTAATATTTTATAAACTAGTATGTTTAGTAAAAGATAAATTACTCATGTATTCCTGGTTTCATAGTGAAAACTGTTTGCTCTCTTGCTCCTCTCTGGACTTCTCTCTGTATCTGCTTCTATCCACAACCTCTACTTAGGTGTAAATTGTACTATAAACTATGTCCTACGTTTATGACAGGAGGGGTACTTCTTTGAGCCTAGTTGATGAAAGATTGGTTGTAGGTCTTCTGGGTAGTAGTGGTTGAGAGGAGGGAAAAAAGGTGAAAAGTAATAAAGCATGTTAAAATGATAAGGGTTTTGATAATTTTATTCTGTGACATAGGGCTTTGGTTTTCTTATGTTACATGAGGAAAAAAAGTTTCTTATATACACATGAAATGGTGAGACTCACATATACATATATGAATTAATATATGTATATGTAGGTCCTATCATTTCATGTATGTGTAACATGAGAAAATGATTTTTCTACAACATGAGAAAATGTTTTCCCTGTGACATATTATGAAATTGGAGGAAAATGATGACAACTTGACTCATTTCCAGGAGCTTGTCTCCTTTTATTTTGTTATTTTGTTTTTGGACTACACAAGCAACAGCAAGTCTTGATCTTAGAACGTGGGGTCAACTACATAATTGGCTATTTGCTTTGTTTTTTTTTAAAACGGTATAAAACAATAAAATTTTTTATCTCACTTGGAGTCAGCCACATGATTTGCATTTTTTTTTTTAAACTGCACAAGCAAGATAACAACACATCTTGCTAGATGGGGTCGATTGTATAGATCGCCTATTTTTCACATTAGCCTAAGGCTGGATAAAGGAGGATAGTTGTATATTTGCCCAACACCTGACATAAAATTCTGGTGAATCTCTTATGGACTGTTTTTTTTTTTTAAAAAAAAAAATTAGACTAAACGATTGTAAAACAATTTGCCAATCAAATGTTTAGCAGCTACTAACAGAATTAGATTTAATGGAAAGGGTTAATCCCTCACAGTATGGTAAGCAAATATTTGAATTCCTGTTAATAAAAATATTTATATTTAGTGTTTGACAGTGTTTCTAATTGTTGAACATGATTGACTCCAATGAAACATGACTCCAAGGATATCTATGCTTAGGTAACAAAAAAAAAAAAAAAGAGTTTAGCAGCTCCATTCACCGCACCACCTACCGTTTTCATATTTTTAAGAATTTAAGAATATATGATATGTTGGTCCTTGAAAAAAAAGGCATATATGCTGATGATCCCACGGAAATTAACAATTTCATTATCATATTTCGTAAAGATGACTGATATGGTTTAATACAAAACTGATGATTGTAGCTACCTGAACTTGGTATTTATGAATAAGCATAAATAATATTTTTTTGGTCTTTAATATAATAGCCAATTAACTTTTTTTAAGAAAAAAACTTAAACATCAAATAAGTTACATTAAAGTGTTGATGTTTATTGTTTTTTATAAACTAGTTTGTTTGACTTGTAATGTAAACTGATCTATAATTATTATACACAATGTATACTAAGGTTAAGTAGATTATTAAACTTCCTTAATCTTTTTTTCAAAAAAATCATCTAATTTTTATATTAAAATCGGAGGTAGTATATTATTTCAAGTAATATAATATTGTTATGTTATGGCATCCTTGGATGTGATGATGATTTTATCGTCTGTATACAACAAGATGAGTCCACCAGCAACGGGCTTAGTGAGATAAACAAAAATAATAATCCCTCTACATTAATAGGTCAATATATAAAATTTATATTAACTTATTATATTTAATTTTAAACTCCATTCAGTACATTAAAATTAAAGGAATGCAGCTAATTTTTGTTTTTGACATGAGGATGATGGGAGTTATGCTCAAGAGGTTTTACTAAGATTATTTAAATGTATATTTCTAAACAGATTTTACAAAAGTTAAAAGTGTTGACAAACGAAACTTGCTTGGTTCAACAAGAGGATAGGTGAGGTTCGTTTAAGTTAAGTGCAAGGAAGTTAGGTTATGAGCTTTGTTTGATTTAAGAGGAGGAGATGAGAGATTTAGTTTCTTGTTTGAATCATAAGGGTAGGTGAGAGAGTTAGTTATAAGTTGACAAATATACTCCCTCTTCCGGTCCTAATTATAAGACATAGTTGATTTTTTTGAAAAAATTAAGGAAGTTAATTAAATTACTTTAGAGTATTTTTATTTTTATTTGTTTCTTTAAACTAATTAGTTTGACTAATAAACGGATATATAATTTAAGAATAAACAACATATGAAATGATTAAGTTACTTATTTAGCTTTCTTAATCCCTAAAAAAAAATCAACTTTATCTTATAAATAGTAGTACCATTTTCTCTTTATTTATATATTTTCCTTCTTTTTTTTTTACAATTTTTTATTAAAATTATTATTTCTTAATCTAGTAATAGAATTCTAACTCGCACATCATCAAAAACATAAGTGGAATATATTCAATAAACCTACTTGAATTGGGAACTAAAGCCATGACCAAATTCCAACAAATAGAAAATACTTTCATCAACTAAATTCCAGGATCTTTAAGCTTCCCAGGGTAGTAGTGTATTCGATTTCTTTTCTTCTCCATTCTCTAAATAAAGTAACCTTTCCCTCTAAACCAAAATCCTACAATTTGCACATGCAATAATGCAGCGTCTCAGCCTCAGATATGAACAAAGAAAAATGAAATCAGAGACACCAGAAAGAAAGAATGTAGTAGTAGTAGTTTGAGAGAGGCCTTGTTTGATAATCATCAAATAGATAACATAATTTACATGTCAGCTTCTATCATTAGCAAAAAATCCAAAGTGTAACAGATAATCCTTATTTGCCAGATGTTTTTACCCTTTTTGTGCAAACAACCTCTTCAAAGGGATCTATGCACAATCACCAACAAGAAATATATATCACCACAACATCAAAGGGATCTATGCACACTCACCAATAAGAAAAACCCGATTTCGTTGAAAATCTAGAAGAAAGAAGTAGATGATGTGAGTCGTGTCTGAAAATATTATCCTATAGAGTTATCACACAACTACTGATAAAGAAGAAATGGTATTTCCTAGGATTAAATAGATATTTCTTGATTAAATTAAGGCGATAGAATTGGCGGATATTTTCTAGTTCTCTCTTCAAATGGTGCCACAATTGGAATTAAGGTATTTATAGATAATGAATCAATGCTTTTAAAATCTATCTCTTGAATATTACACCTCTCAATTAGAGAGTTATAACCATCTGTAAAATTCATAAACTAATATAAATCTCTTAATTTATAAGAATATGACTTCTCAAAACATCTTTTCATTTAAATATATTATATAATATTGGAAAGATTCTTTTTTTACACAATCATACACAATATTTATATTCTGGTGTAGAACACAAGAGGGATTGGGCTTGGCCTGAAGTGAAATCCCAGGGGCCTACGTACCACAGATAGGGATCAAAGTCTACGTAGTTCGAAGATAAACAGTAGGCTTGTTGTAGTCAGTGGGAGTGGGGGTGTGTGCTCTGTGTGAATTGAAGAGCTAGGGTTAGAACGTGTGTACCTTGTGAGGGTTTGTACCCTATTTATAGACTTACTTGGGCCCTCCATCTTCTGTGCTTTATTATCTGATTGGTTATAATATATCTTTTAACTGATCAGATCCTAAACCGGTGGGCACCCATGATTTAGGCAATTATGTTGATAACCTTATCCCTTGATTCCAGGAGTTTGTTAAGATAAGCCACAGAGCCAATGCCTGTTGGGCTTTCAAGATGATTGGGCTGGGCCCATTTTTGACACATCCATAATAGTTGCCCCCCAGCCCGGTAGTTCAGGGCTCTGATCTGCCGGGATGAGTCAACAGGGTCCGGGTTTGTTTGTTGATCCAGGGTGTCTTATCCTGGAGCCTTGATTTCAGGTCGTGCTTCAATCACGCTATTCCAAATTTCCCCGTTTTATTGAGGTCGAACAATTCTTAGTTTGAGTTACTATGTCCGTTAGGGTTTTAACCCTAATTTCTGGATTGTTATCCCGGAAATACCGGGATGGGACTACTGCCCCTCCTTTGAAGCTGTATGGGAGGTTGGCATGGGTTCTGGTGGTCGGGAGTTGTTTCTGTGTTCGGCCACCTAAACACGCCATGGCCGGGTTTCCATGCGGCTTATCTGTCGATTCAACATTTTTGCTTATTTTTGAGACAATGAGTGTCATCATTGCCCCCTACCATTTGGCTCTCACAGGCCGGTTTCTGAGTGGAATAGCTGCTCCATTATCCTTGGTCCCTGTGCGCATTAAATACCACCATTAAATGCGCACGCTTTTTTATGGCCACATCATCAGTGTCGTATGGGCCCTTTGGGCCTTGGATGGTTGAACTTCCTAAGCGTTTAACCGTCTTCCCTCCATCAGTATATATAGCATTTATTTTCCCTCTTTCTACACTTTTTGAAAGTGTTAAGAGTTGTTCCTGCTGTGTGAGAGAGAGAACTTCCATACCTTCGCCCATTCTACGGACCTTCCATTGTCGTGGCTCGCGCATTTCTCCTTCCTTTAACTTATTTCAAAATAGGTACTTTCATAGTCCTTTTCTTGACCGTTTAATTGTTTTTCCTCTTCTCCTCTTCTATTTCTGGGGTAGAGTTCTTGGTGTGCCTGGGTTTTTTCTTTTTCCTGGGTTCGCATTTGTCGCCTTTATGTGGCCTAATTGCACTGTTCTTGGATTTCTTTGAATTCCGGCCATTTTGATTCTTCTTTTTTATCCTTAAGTTTTGGTTCCTTGTTTAGAACCAAATTCGTCCTTCTCCCTTTTACGATTTGTTGAAATGAGTCACAAAGGCTCTCCAACATCTTTCAAACCCAATAACCTTTCCCCTGAGGAGGAGGAATTTCTCCAGTGTGTGCCTCCAAGGACGACTTGGTGGCTGTATGGGAAGCCCCTAACCGAGGAGCAAAAACTAGAAAGTGCGCTCCGTGGTTATGGTAGTGTGGGTAGAGGTCATCCAGGTCGGTTTATCCGGGCCTGGGGCAGGAGTAACAGCTGTTCCCATTCTTTAGAGCCTTTTGGACGAGGTCGGGGAAATATCCCTATTAGAGCCTCTTTGTTAGAACTGCCCTTCGGAGGTCACAGGAGGAGAAGTCCTACTGCGCCTACCGCTTCCTTGGCTTTGCGAGTTGAGCCCCCCACTACTTTTTCTCAACCTATTGGCCCGTGCGATGAGTGTTCATGGCTAATTTTTGAATCCATGATAGTGGGTCGAACATGGGAAGCTAATGAAATAGCTTCGCGATGTCGGCATGTTCCACCGCAGGATGTCCAGTCGTACCTGTTCGTCCTAATTTGCTACCTTCAGGTATCATCTTCTTTCTTTCTAATTTATTTATGTTTCTACTTTTCTAGGTAGTATGTCGATTTCTCCCCGTCCTGTTGAGGATTCCGGATCTGTGGAGTCAGCATCAGCCCGTGTTCCTCATTATCTCATGGAAAAATATGACTGGGTTGCGGCCGGGGTGCTATCCAGGCTCTCTTCTATAACAGCTGACCAAATTGTCGAGCTCCCATTAGGGGACCGGAGTCATTGCTCCCTTTCTCCCCCCAATCTCGATGAACTGGTGTGCACCACCCGGGAAGGGAACGAACGTTCTTACTTCTTTTTCTACCGAGATTTCGTTAGGAAACTTGGTTTACATTTTCCATTGATCGAGTTTCAAGTAGATCTCCTGAACATTCTGCATCTGGCCCCCACCCAAATTCATTCGAATTCCTGGGGCTTTATTGTCGCTTTTGAGCGACTTTGCCAGTTTTTAAACCATACCCTACCACCAGGTTGTTTTTCTATTTTTTCAACATCCAAAGGGCTCGCCAACCCGGTGAGCCTGTGGAGAAAAAGAGCTGGGTTTCTTTTCGGGGGAAACTAGACAAGAAACTGTTTCATGTGGCCACCGACACCTGGAAAGGCTTCAAGACCTCATTTTTCAAAGTCACTGCTGAATCCGGTCATAAGCCGTGGTTTCTTCAGGATGTCGACTTCGCATCGGTGGAGTTGACGTTTCCTCTATACTGGTCTAAGGTTCATTATGACCAAGACCTGAAAATTTTTCTATCTTCTGATGATAATTTAGAGCCGGCCGAGATCGCGACTGTGATAGACCTGGTCGACCATGTGGCCAAAAAAGATGTCATCGATGCCTGGGTTTTTATCCGGCAGTCGGTGAAGGAGTTATATCCACCGAGTATGATTTTTCGTCGAATGTTTGCTACTTTAACCCATTTTTACGTCTTCTTGACCTTTCTGATGTTTCTTTATTTCTTTTTCTTGTGTAGATCCTGAAATGGGGAAAGTCTCCTACCAAGAGTTGGCCGAGAAGCTCTGTGCCAAGGCCAAGAAGAAGGAGGGGTCCTCTTCAAAGAAGAAAATGGCGGTGGCTCCTCCGTCGAGGACGGCGGCTGTGACCGAGAAAAGAGCTGCATCCCCCTTGGCCTCCACAGATCCCGTCCCCCGTAAGCGGTCGAAGTCGGCCAGCACCCCATCGACTTCGGCTGCTGAAGTTGAACCGGCCTCCGCTTCTATAGCTGGTGCTCTTACAGGCATCCCTCCTCTTCCTTTACCCCCTCGTTCATCCCGTCTTTATGCGCAAGGTGAAGTGTGGACTGATGGGGTTTCAGATGAGCTCAAGCATGTTGTGAAGCCCCCCAGCAAGTACTTTAACGCTGACGCCTTTGCTGATTCAGACCTTGATCATCTGCAAGCTCTGCAAGATCATTTAATGGAGACGGCCGGCGTGCTAGATGCTTATGCTGCCGTGAAGCATAAGTATGCCAAGGCTGCTGCCGAACTTGCCAAGGCTCGGTTTGAGAGGAAAGATGTTGTTACTCGGCAGGCGGAGGCTGAGGAAGCGCAGATGAGAGCGGTGGAGGACCTAAAAAGAGCCCTTGCTGATAAGGAATTGGCTTCCACCGAGCTCGCTCAAGTTCAGGCCCGGGAGGGCACGTTGAGCGCCTCTCTGCGTGCTCTGCAGGTCCAACATGCGGGTGTGGTGAGGGATTTGAACAGTGTTTACTCTGACCTCAATGCTTCAAAGGCCGAGCTAGCAGCATCGACTGCTGAGGTGAGAAGTTGGAAGTCATAGTGGTTGAGACGGCTGCAGTCGCTTTCAAAGACTGCCTGGCACAGGTCCGAGCTCTGAATCCAGATGTTACCATAAACCTGGATGCTGTGGATTTTAGAGCCTCGGAAGTGGAGGGGCAGTTTATTCCTGCGCCATTGTCTCCGACTGAAGAATCAGGGGCTCCTGCTGGGGGTGAACAAGATAAGGGAGCTAAAGAGGAGACCCCAGCAACCCAAGTACCAAATTCCACCGAGCCCGTCATTTTCCAGCCTTGAAGCTTTGTTACAACACTTAGGCTTATTTTTGTTTATTTTAAGTTTCTTTTGTGATCCGGGCTCTTGCCCCGATGTTTGTATAATGACAATCTGGTCCCGGTTTTTCCGTGGATTTTAGTGCAATATTGTGTCGAATCTTACCCATTCTTATTTTCATTCTTTAAACCAAATTCGCGTTTAATTCACTCATTAATGAATAAAGGGAAACGTAATTTGTGTTCGTGACTTGGTTCTTGTTGTATGACTTGGCCAAAGTCAAGATATATTGAGCAGAATCTGCTAAATATTCCACCAATGTTAATAAACGGGGCGCATTTATTAGTAGTCAGGCATTTTAAATAAACAGATGATTTCCAGTGAACCATCTTAGTACTTTAACTTTGTAAAGTAATAATCCGAGATGGTAGCCAATCGCCACATGTTCGGGTCTTAAAGAAGAACCTAAACATTTCAACTTGATCAAGATCTTTTATGACAATGACAACACCATCCCAGAGTGTTGTTCCGATGCATCGTGACATTCATAAGATTTGTTAACAAACCCTACAATAACCAGGCTCACGAAACCCTGGTTTTATTAAATTGCCTTTACTTGGCTATTCTTGTATTGAACTTCATAAACAATCATCGGGTCAGCCCATGAAGTGAGCCGCCTTCTTTATTGATTGAAATAGTTGCAATTACAAAGAAATTTAACATAATAAAGTAAATGGAAAATGATGCATGAAAGCAAAATAATCCTTAAAATGAAAAATGGTTCTCAGCCATTACTGACATCCGTTAAAACTAAAAGGTGGTTCCCAGCCTTAGCTGACATCCGCTGTATCCGAGTTCAAAATGGATCTCGGTAGTTAACTGTAGTAGATCCTCAGTTTGTCTGCATTCCAAGTTCGTTTAATGGCTGTACCATCTAATGCCTCGAGGGCATAGGTTCCTGGCCCCACTTTGTTTGAAATGCGGTAAGGACCTTCCCAATTTGCCGTAAGTTTTCCATCCTGAGCATTCTTGTTTCTGATATCCGCCCTGCGAAGTACCATATCACCTTTGCTAAATACTCGTGGCTTAACTTTGCGATTATACTTAGCTGCAACTAGCTGCTTTGTTGCAAGATCTCGGCAATGCGCTGTGATTCTGACTTCATCAATGAGGTCTAATTCCACAACTAATTGTTCACTGTTATTGTGTTCTCCTTCCTGCATGACCTTTGCTTTCCTCCATGATATTTGCCCAATTTCGACCCGGATCATGGCCTCACAGCCGTAAGTCAATCTAAAAGGTGTTTCCTGGGTTGAGGTTTGAACGCTAGTCCGGTATCCCCAGAGTACGGGATACAACTGTTCAACCCAATTGTTTTCTGCGTCTGTCATCCGTTTCTTAAGCCCATCAACGATGATTTTGTTCGTTGCCTCGGCTTGCCCATTAGACTGTGGGTGTTCTATCGAGGCGAAATGGTGTTTTATTTTAAGTTCGGACATCAGCCTTTGGAAGCCTTGGTCGATAAATTGAGTTACGTTGTCGGTGACGATTTCAGCTGGAATTCCAAATCTTGCAACAATGTTTCTTTCAAAAAAAATTTGTATGCGAGCTGCCGAGATAGTTGACAAGGGCTCGCCCTCGATCCACTTAGTGAAGTAGTCAATCGCTACAATCAACTACTTCACTTGTCATGGAGCTGGCTTGAATGGTCCTAAGAGGTCCATGCCCCATTTGAAGAATGGTAATAATGATATCTTGATCAAATTCTAAGTATTTCTTACCTATTTTCTACTCAATGATAACGTAACTTTGGCCAAGCTTCAACATTTCAGCACCCCAACATTCTAACTGAAAAAAACCTTCTCGAACAGCAAAAACATCAACGCAGCAGTGGATGATTGGGAATATATATGTTCAGCTCCACAGTAAATACATCAACGCAGCAGCAAATGACATTAAACTACAGGAAAATGGTGTGTTCTTTGCGCGTTCTCTGCCTTTCATTCTCCCCTGTTCCTCCTCATGTGTGTTACGTTTCTGGCGCGCAAACGATTGTGATTTTGGGAATAATCAGGTTTCTTTTTTATTTTCTTAATACAGGGGTAAAATTGTAATTTAGTGTTTGAAGTTAATACCCATTAGGGCCCTAGGACCTTTTCTAATCACAGAGTTTAGTTTGGGCCTTATTTAGGATTTTTTTTGTTTATTTAGGCCTCCATAGGCATTTCCCCTATATTATATTACCACGCAAGAAGCAAGATCTTGTCCTTTTTTGACTTAAAGACTTAAATTAAAATAGTTGCATAATGCCAGATAAAAAAAAGAAAAAAGAAATGGTTACGTCATGGCAGTTAGAGATAGTTCTCGTTATTATTAGCATTTTCTGGATTTCCCTCTAATTTTCTCTTTCTTATCATTCTCGACAAAATTCAATCGTTTGATTCATTTTCTGACATATCACCGTGTTTTTTTCTTCATTATTTATCTATATATATATATATATTTTTTTTTTTAATTTCGGGTCGACGAGTCGTTGTTGATTATCGTCGTCCTACTTCCTTTTCATTTCCTTGTCCTTCTACGTAAATCATTAACGAGCAAATATACAACAAGGTTTGAGGATTTCAATGCTGTCCCGTCAAATCATCGTCTGAGATCCTTCCCGTTTCGATTCCATAAAAGAATGGAGATTGAAGAAGAATCTTCGAGTTCGGGTGAAAGATTCAGGGTTCATGATCAGTTGGAATTGCTTGAATTCGAGGACAAATTTGTAATTAAGTCTCCTGAGTCTCTCGATCAAGGATTCTGGATCAGCCGCCATGACGGGACCATCAATCTGATTGATGGTAATATGCTTTTTTCTGTTTAATCAACTTTGTTGCTCCAGAAAAAAACGGGAAATGTTCTTCTAAGTTAGTTGATTTTATTTTTTTGACATGGATGGTGTTTTTTCTTTTTCTTCTGGAAATGTCAAATGTGTCATGAGTTATCCATATCGTTTAGCTTTGGAACATACTTCATTAGTGTGTCTCAAGAGTATTATGCTGTCTGCTTATGGTGGGTGTTGGTTGGTCTTTATTTGGGAACCAAAATGTGATCACTTTGTAATCTTGCTTCATTATATATTACATTTTGAGGTTTTTTATAGCTATGTGTTTTCAGTTCCATGTATGTATAATTGGGAACAATAGAAACCCATTTAAATTCATAATTTTATTTTTCATAATTGCCCTCACAACTTTTTTCTTTTCTTTTTCTGTAACATAAATCTGCAGATGATGCAAATTTTGAAGGTTCACCCAGGATTTCAACGATTTATGGTTTGGTGGGAACAATAAGATTACTTGTAGGTAGATGCTTATATGCTTTTTTCTTGGTTTATTTGGATTCATCCTTTTTCTACATTCTACTTTGACCTAACTAATTGCCAAAACAGGATGCAGCTAGCATATGCTGAGCTAGCTAAACACATGATATGAATTAGATCTTTTCTCTTTATTTCTCTTTTTATTCTTCTTCCCTAGAGGTAACCACCCCTTGTGGAACTATGGCTGTCTTGTACTTATCAGCACTCAATGATGTGCTTTCCTAGTATAGGAACTTATGTCCTTGTTATAACTTCTCGGAAAGAAGTTGGGAGCTTTCTTGGTTTTCCTGTATATCGCTTGATGTCTATGAGACTTCTGGCATGCAATGAAGCTTTGAGGTTTTCAACTGCTCAAGAAGTAAGGTTTCATTTCTTGTAGTCCGCAGCTACTCAGGCATCACTAAAATGGTACTTACAGTTGCAGTCTAATCCTTTGCTGTGCACTATCTTGCTGCAGAAAAAAGATGAGGCTTACTTCAGGACTCTTTTGAATATAGTAGAGTCAATGCCAGGATTGTACTATTCATATGATACAGATATTACATTAAAGTAAGAGTCACTGTCTTCACATAGTCTGATTGTTATTATTGTATTTTAATTAGATTGATGTTCCTAATATGTGATTTATTGTGTTCATCAGTTTGCAGCGGAGATGCAAGTTAGTAGAAGGTTGGATGAGTAAGCCAATTTGGAAGCAGGTTAGTCGGCACTTGGCATAAACCTCACTTTAACTTCTGGAATCATAGTTTTTGAATGCATGAATTATCGAAGCTGAAATGTGAAGCATTCTAGCTGTGACTTTTTGATCATACGCAATTGGACTTTGTGATGTTAGTTTAAGCACATGCTGTGATCAAGTGATTCTGATGAAAACTTGATAGTATGAGATACCAAGTCCCACATTAGGTAGAATGAAATGCTCAGCGGGGTGAGTGCATTGGTTCTCTAACCTCAACAACTAGCTTTTGGGGTAGGATTCCCCATCCTCCTTAGGTAGCCATCAGATTCCTTGACAACCTATGCTTATTGATGATGCTATCAAAGCTTTAGTTGTATCCAGATACACTTCTATGGGTACTCTGTCCAATCCTTAATATAAGATATATTTATCTAATTTGATTAGATTAAAAAAGTTAGTTTAGTTAGCTAGTTAATACGACATATCCTTCTCCTCCTTGATTATTGTTGAGGGAGCATCAATATAGGTAAATTAGGAAAAGATTGATAGATAAGAAAAATATATCTTATATTATGGACCAAAATCAACCCCCAATTAGGTCTTATATTTAGGACTTGAGGTTGGAGGGTATGGTTTGTATTTTATGTCCATGTATTTTGCTTTTGTATCAATGGAAGAGGTAGGGGATACTTGATGACGCTAAAACTGGTGAAGATATGATGAAAAGTTCCTTGTTTTAGAGATCTGTTTCTCTTCTTAGAGTCTTTCGATCACCCCTTTCAGTAAAATCCTCTTGAAAGCTTCTCTTTTCCATGTTTTTTTTTTCCAGGCTGACCCTCGATTTGTCTGGAACAGACATCTTTTGGAGGACCTTATTGAGTATAAGGTTAGACAGTTTGTTATTACTTCCTGTTTTTTGCTGTAAAAATCTTTGGTTTTTCTATAAGAGAAGGAATTGTTTCCCAAGTCTCAATGAATTTCTTCTGATCACTTTCTGTATGATCTAGAGGTTTGTTGTTTTAACATTTATCTTCTTGATGGCAGCTTGACAGATTTGTTATTCCCATTGTACAAGGAAATATCCTTAAGTTTAAGGTTCTTGTATGCCCCACCCCACCCCCTTATGCATGTGCATAGACTGTCTATATGGATGATGTAAATGCAAGAAAATAGGGACAATGAAATACCACATTTGGTCCTTAATATATAAGATCTCGTTTGTAGTGCAATTCACACTACGAACAAGATCTTATATTAAGAACTGGAGATAGTAATTTCACTTTTAGATGCCAAATTTATCTCCCTTAACTGAGGCTTAAGCTTCCAAACAGCAGAGCTGAAGTTAAAGGACTCACGTGCTACAATAGTGTTGGTTTCACGGAGGTGTAATCGGCGTCTAGGTACAATTCTTGTAGATGACTCCTTATAATAATTAGTATTGACATAATTAAAAGAATATGAGAATTTATTTCATTTTGAGAATGTGGTGACATAGGAACACGGATGTGGAGAAGAGGAGCTAACCTTGAAGGTGACACTGCCAATTTCATTGAAACTGAACAGCTGCTTGAGACTGGAGAATTTATGTTCTCATTATTACAGGTATTAGTCGGCAATGATGTATCAACATGCATTTATAAATTTGTTTGGGAAGAATAAAGTGATCATCATTTATGATGAATTTGGATGGATTAAAATTATTTTGAATGAGAAGTTTTGTGGTGGTATATGTCTAGTTTAATATATATGAGCATATTTCTGTCTCTTGCTCTTAGACACAGTAAATTTAATATACTTCTTTTAATTATAATTAAATTTACCTAAAAGGCTTAAAAGAACTCATTAAAATAATAGTATTTCATTACAGTTAGAGTGGTCTGATGTCTGTGACAAGCCAAAATACTTTAGATTAACACTTGCTATAACTCAAATGAAATCTGCTCTGTAGTTTTCTGAGTCTTGATCATCTTTCAGGTTTGTAGATTGGTGCTTGGTGATCTAATAATTTGCGCCTTAAAATGTGATAGTATCAATCCTCTATTTTACTTAAAACTCATATAGCTTGACTATTTTATCTTACATTCCCAAATATAGCTTGGCTATTTTATCTTTTACTCCGAAATATAGCTTGGCTATTTTATCTTACATTCCCAACTTTCTTAGTCTCAACGTGGACATCTCTTACTCATTTTTTTTAGGATTTGTTAGTCAGAAAGATTTACTATCATTGACTTAAAAGTTAATCATTTTTTCACTTCAATTTGCAGGCATATATAACTGTAGAGAACATTTTATTCCTAAATAGCAATTTTTTTCTTTTGGTTTTTACCTCTGCGCTTGATTGGTAATCCATATTATTCTTTTGCAGGTTCGAGGTTCAATTCCTCTGCTTTGGGAGCAGATTGTTGATCTGAGCTATAAACCGTGCCTTAGGATCATCAGTCATGAACAAACGGTGCCCTTCTATACAGAAGTATACTTGTACTTAAATGTTTTAGCCATGAGGACAAAGTTATGCATGCCCGGAAGAAAATAAATTTACTCTTTTTTTTTTGTTTCCCTTGCTCCAGCCAAATGTTGTACGACATCATTTCCATGATCTATTTCTGAGATATGGAGATACTATAGCACTTGATCTAACTGATAAAGTAGGGTTTGTATCCTCTTTTTTTTAAGTTCTAGTTACTTTGGGTTTGGGTGCAATTTTTTTTAGCAAATTCTTGTTTATGTTACTGATGTAGACGGGTGATGAAGGTCAACTAAGTGCAGCATATGCTGCTGAAATGCAAAATCAGCAAAATGTGAGGTAGCAGTTGAGACTTGTTTAATTTTTTTTTCCTCTTGATCACTTAAATTTCTCCAACTGTAGTGGCCAAATAAATTGTATAACTGTCTGCATGATGTGATCTGTGTCTTTATATTTTTATTTTCATTTGTTTAACTTATTTTTGTGGCTAATGGATTATGGCAGATATGTATCTTTTGATTTTCATCATCACTGTGGCAGTTCAAACTTCGATAATCTTGATGTCCTCTATGATCAAATCTCAGAGGATTTTGAAAGGCAAAGGTAATATGAAACTCATCAAGTACTGATTGCCACAATCTCGATGTAATTCCGACTTTTAACTTGCTATTTGAGCTGAGCAGATATTTCTTGATAGATGCAAAAGGGAAAGTCCTAGAGGAACAAAGAGGGATTATTAGAGCTAACTGTGTTGATTGCCTTGACCGAACAAATGTTACCCAGGTTTGCAGATAAATGATCAGTTGATTGCTAGGTCTAATTCTGTTCTTATTTTTTGTCCTCTTGGAAAGTTCCTTTGGTATTATGTAGTGTTTAAAATTTAATTCCAAGAATTTACCGTTCGCCTCATATGTGCAAAATGAGTCCTAGCCTTTCAACCCACTTCCGGCTTCCCCATATTTTACCTAAAATATTAGAATGTAAAGAAGTCCCATGTTGATTAATTAAGAATTAAGGGGAAATTTTGCCTTGGAAGTTGTCACTAAGGGGCGATTTTGTCCTAAAGTTTTTTGAGGGGCAATCTTGCCTCAGAAGTGTAAAAAAGGGAGCAATTTTTCTCTAACCGTTATCCCAGGTAATTTTGACCATTAGTTGACCAAATATACTGAACCGATCGGTAGTCGACATGTCATCTACGTAATTCTTATGAAGGTAAAGATTTTCCTCGAAAGTCCACATGCCATCTACTTCATTTTCTTTCAAAGTTAAATTTAGAACTTTCAGGGAAAATTTGCACCTTAACAAAAGTGACGTAAATGACATTTGGACTGTCAGCTTAGCATATTCGGTCAACTAATGGTCAAAATTAACTGGGGTAGCAACCAAGGTAAAATTGCTCTTTTTTTACCCTTATGGGCAAAATCATCTCTCAAAAAAACTTCTAGGTAACAACTTCTAAGCAAAATTGCCCCTCGGTAACAACTTTTGCGGCAAAATTGCCCCTTAACCCATTAATTAAAGAAAAGATTAAAGTTATATAATGTAAAAAGGGAATCCTATCAAATAGCTTCAGTTATTTTGATGGTAAGACAATCCTAATATAATCACATAGCTTTTGCTATTTTGATAGAAAGACAACCCTAACATATACCTATATCTAAAATCTTAAATCTTAATAGGGTATCAAGAGTCATTCAATATGAGACACATAAACCTAAGGCCTCCAAGACTCAAAGAAGTAAAAAGGTAGTCCCATCTAATAGTGTAAGCTTTTTTGTGCATGTTTCTAATGATGATTGAAGCTTTTAAAAGCAGCACTTCAATCGTGATTTATAGTATACGAGGTAAGTATGTGAGATGAATTTTATCTCGATTTGCGCAAATAAGCATTTTTTAGCTGCCCAATTGGGATTCCAAACAAGCACAAATTTGATGGAAAGACAACCCTAACATATATTTGTACCTGATATTCTAATAAAAAATTCTCTTCTTCCTGGACATTTAGAATGAGGAATCCACGCGTTTGATAGACAATTACACTTTTCACGTGTCTTAACTCTATTTTGCAGTGTTATCTGGGCCAGAAGTCACTAAATCAACAGTTGCAAAGGATCGGTATTTTTATGCCTTCTGATTGCATTTCTATGTTTGGAGAAGAATTTGTAAAATTCCGATCATGTAAGAAATTTCTGGACTGTTACTTCAATTTGTTTTTCCTGGTTGAATTGTTGCCCTTATTATTTGAACCAAAATTTTTTCTGTGTAGTGTGGGCAGAGCAAGGTGATGAGATTAGCCTCGAGTATGCTGGGACTCATGCCCTCAAAGGGGACTTAGTTAGGTATGGAAAGCAAACAATGGTTGGAATGATCAAAGATGGTATGAATGCACTTTCACGATATTACCAAAATAATTTTCATGATGGGATTCGGCAGGCAAGTTTATCGACATCTTCAATTATTTTCCTTAGTTAATTGAAGAACTACTCAACCCCACTAAGTTTCTGATCTTCTGCAGGACGCTCTGGATCTGATAAGTGGACGCTATACTGTCAGTAGAAACAATCCTTCACCCTTCCAGCTGAATGGCTTTGAGTCTATATCTGTAAGTAAAACCTTACCTTGTTTGTATGTTCATCAACCTATCATAAGCAAAATTAAGCCTGCCATTAAGGCTAGGTACTTATGCACATAAAGCACAGTAGAATTCATCTTATCTGGCTGTTTTCTACTTCCCTTATCTTGAAAATGACAGGTAATGAGAAACGATATTCTAGCGCATAATTCATGCAATAGATCTTGTCATTTCCTTGAGGCAACCTTGTATAGTAAGAATGTCTTAATAAAACAATGTGAGAGATGCCCACTTGGCCAAGGGACTAGTTCTATTTTTGCGTTGCTGATATTGGAAGTAAGCATAGCATGCCTAAATTCAACCTTCTGAGACAAGAATTTCTAAATGAACAAGACTTAACGAGATCTATAGAATGTGGACTTCTTTCTTTCTGTCTTTTCAACTATCATGTTGATTACTTGAAGAAAACTTCACATGTCATAAAATCAGAAAACCTAGTGGCGAACTCCTAAAACTAAACCCAAGTGTATGATTAGTTGGTTAGGTATTGACATGTTCTGTGGCCAATTAAAACATGCAGTATCTCCCAGTGGCATCAGCTTTATTAGTAGGAGGTTTGACGATAACAACCTTCACAGTTCATCAAGGTGAGCAGTTATTTGTTTTCTTCCCTCATCTGAGCAAAGGGTCGTAAATGAACCATTTACAATTTATTCTATGTTGCTTAGTATTTAAAGTATGTTATTGAGCCCTTTCCTGGTTATTATGGTGTTGTTGAACCAACATGTAATATTTTCATCCATTGATGCGGAGATGATTCAGTGAATGCTTAAAGAACCAACAGTTTCAACACTAAGATTTTGTTTCACTTGCTCTTGAATAGCTTCATTGTTTCTTTGATTAGAGACTAAGTACTCTTCCTTCATCTTGATTTTATATAATTTGACACTTCTTTTCACACACACAAACACAAATATGCTCTACTTTTCCTTTCTTCTACCAAGGATCCACTTCATAGGAATCCATTGGACCTATGCTTTGCCATTGTGCTCTCTGGCTGAAAGGGAGCACCTTTCCACCTCAATATTTTTTTTGTCCCCTAGTTTGTTTTTTTATTATACAATCTTCTGGGATCCAATACTATTATTTCAAATTCAAGCATTATCAGATTCAATTAGGGACAGTATTTCCAACATGATTGACTTGATTCAACTGTTGTTAGTATTTAGCTACCAATTTTGACACTTGTCTTTGGTACTACTGTTAAGACTCTAGACGGTGGTGTGAACAATGAGAAAATCCCATGAATCTTCTTTAGAAAATATGTAATTAAACTTAACACTATTTCTTGACCAAAATCATACGGCATTAAAGTCTTATGAATCCCCCCCCCCCCAAAACAAAAATTCTCTTCCTTCATCATAATTTATTCAGTATGATATTTCTCCTTGCTATTTACCCACGCATGATCCCAATAATTTTAGGGAGAATCATTATGAGGTCTCGAGGAAGAAATGTAATCACACAAAAAGTCTCAATAACAAGTGAGTTACATAGACCGGTTGTCATTTCCTATACCGGAACTTATCATTGCATGTTATTCACTTGTTCTTGGACTTTTTAATGATTATATTCCTGTTTTGAGACTTTGTAGTGATTGGCCAGAAAACAATTGAATGATGACTAAACTACAAACATTGCAAAGCTTAGATGATACATTCTAAACCACAAGGAAGTAATTGTAATGAACCCTTTTTGTTTATTTTATTATACTTTATAATGTTACCAAATAAACTAAAGATATTAATATATTTTTTGTAGCTGGCCGAAATATGCAGCATTATTGGTCTTCTATACTGTGTGCTGGAGTTACAGCAGGAGTTATGGCCCTTATGAAAGCCAATGGAAGACAGTTCTGTTCAAGGCCTCGTTTGTGTGGTCTCCTGTGAGGCTGTGATATATATTTATTTGTTTAAGGAAATCACCATCCAAATGTATTAAAACTCTGCTCTTGATCATCCCTAGAGCTTGTAAATAGGGTTCATGTGTTGTTCAGAAATGCTTAAATTAATTAAAATTTATTAGGTAGATGTTGTACTAATACAATTTTATAAATTAACTCAGTCATATAAAAATCTGTCACAGCTTAGTCATATTGATATCATACTTATGTGTTCCTTCATGAATAAATTGATTGGAGTTGCGGAATTGATATTGGCCGAGATCAATCATACTTTTTTTTTTTTTTCAATATATATTATCGATTAGGTTCGTGATTACCCTTTCTAACAAAAGTGTCCTTTCTAAAACTCAAACTTAGAGGAATCACTACCCCGCTAAACCAATTTTTTATTGGTATTAATGAAACTTTCTTTCTTTGGATATTTTCTATGAAAAATTGCCCATAAATACCTATTTAGAAATTTTATTGCTCATAGTATGTACTCAAATTTAAATACTTACGAGCAATAAAATTTTCAGACAAGTATTTAGATGCAATTTTCCATATTTTCTATCTGTGAGAGCAAATAGATAATTAAAACATGTAGTTTAATATATGCAGAATTCAGTATATCCTTATTAGTATTTCATTGTAATTTTTATTGAGGTATAAAAAATGCTTCATATTTACAGACATATTCTACTTTTCGTACTAAGCAAATATTAACAGAATTTAATTAAAAAAAATTAATCAAGAACTTTATCAATGGTGATGTCATAAAACATGATTTTTTAATTAAAAAAATCATATATGCATTATACTTATATTTAACATTGTTAAAACTTCATATAAAATTTGGTTCCTACACATGGTTAAGAAATGAGTCCATCGAATAAATTGTGGGAGTTTGAATTTTCAATTCTTGTATATGCATTTAATTTAATAGAGATGAGTCGATTCTTCGTAGTTCGTATTTCATAACTTAACACGAGAAAATAATCTCTATTGCTAGCAATTTTTTTTTTTGTTTTTGTTTACTGAGATTAAATTGTGTGATTTATTAGAGTTTTTTTTTTTGGGATGAATTAGATATTTAAGCTTATATATCTATTGTGCATTTTTTCTAATCAAATTATGAAATTAAAACATGTGGATTTTTGACCCATTAATTATCTTTGTAACTAACTCTTATTACTGGTACTCTTAATTTAATTTTAAATTTAAAACCCACTTAATTTGATGTAATTAAAAATAAGTATAATAAATATATAAATTTAGCTACATAAACTTTTCTTAAACATTTAAACCGGGATTAACTGAGTTGTTTTGTTAAGCTTTTATGAATTAGGTAAGAAGTGTAATATTACCAAGTACTGGTACCAACCTGTGCGATGAGTGATGACACAATCTAATCTATTGATATGGGACCAATTGACCCAGCAGCATTGAAATAGTCATCTTATAGGATTTCTTTAGTATCTTTTCCTCAGTATCCCTCAGTATCTCTCATCTGTACCGTTGATTTTAAGTAAAAGTACATATGAGATGGAAGAGGAGAGGAAAATGAACGGCTGGATGGAAGGATACTGAGGGAAAAGGAGGAAAGGATACTGAGAGAATCCAAGTCCACTTTACCTTACCCTTTTTATTTTTTTTCCCCACGAACATTTAAATAAAATAATTTAGGGAAAAATACTTTTTATGTTGTGAGAAAAATATTTTCTCATGTCACATACATATGAAATGGTGGGACTCATATATATGTATGAATTAATTCATACATATATGCGGTCCCACCATTTTATGTGTGTAAGAATTTTCTTTTTCTCATGTAACATGAGAAAATCAAATCCCAATAATTTATTTTGGTTTTTGTGGATATTCAACCAAGAATTGGCACAATTCTAGCATAAATTCTGTCCAAATCTACGAACTGGACAAAATTAAATTGAACCTCGTCAAAGTCGACTTGGTAAATAAATTAAAATATCGCCGCAATTTCTTTTAAACTTCATGACTAAGTGATAGTTAACACTTAACACACACACACACACACACACACACACACATATATATATTTAAAAAAAAAGTAAACCTAATAAACCTTTTATGACTTTTCTATCAAAAAAATTATTTTTCATATAACATTTATTTTGTAATTTATCTGAAAAGGAAGATTGTGTAATATTTATCAAATTTTCATGATAGACAAAAATTATATTGAAATAAGAGAGATATTGAATTTTTAAGAAAAAGTCATGTTGTCTATTGAAAAATTTAAGGAAAAATGTCAGAATTTTTTTTTAGAAATTATAAAATCCAAAATCAGGTATTTTTCATAAAATAAGTTATAAATTGTTTATCAAATGTAGTAATTATTTTATCAATTCTAGTAACAAACATAATTTGTCATTTTCTCAAAAATTAATATAGAAGTAAACAATGATTCAAAATCTATAGTATCTTTTTCTACAACATAATTGTTGTGATTATTTAGTATCGAAATTTTAAAAATATATAATTCAGCTCCTATTTTTTTAATTTATTAGTTCCTAAAAAAAAGGATATAAATAGGAAATAAACATATACTTTTCCATCATTAATAACGAGTTAGTAAATTTCAAAAATATATCATGATATTTTTTAAGAAAAAACTCTGCCTTCTCATTGAGGTGTGACCACATTTTAATTTGTCATATTTAAGAGTTATTTTAGTTATGTAAACTTCTTATTTAGTAATTTTAAAAATTTAAATATATAATGAAAATTGACTAAAATAATATTTCAAACATATAAAATAATATTTCAAACATATACATTGATTTAATAAAAATTTATAGTAAGAGATGAATTATTCAATATTATTTACGTTTATTTTTATTTAAAATATTCTTACAACATTAAAAAATTATATTAAAGTGCAAGTTTTTAAAAGGTATTGTATCTATTTCACTTAATTTTCAGTTCTTTAAGTTTACATTATTTATATTTTTGATCTCATAATTTTATAAAGTATATTTTTAGTCTTATAATCTAACACTATTAATGTTTCTAATTAAAAAAGCTGACGCAACAAACTCAAGTAATGATTGGATAATTAAATGCTATTAATCTTAAATTTAAAATATGCAAAATATAAAAAAATCCTAATGAAATATCAACATCAAAATTTTGATTGTGTTAAAAAAAATTATTTTAATAATTTAAATATCAAAACCTCGATTTTATTTACAACAATTTATTAATTTATTTTAATTTAATAACCTAAATATACTATATTAAAAAAATTAAAATTTAAATATGATTCACAACCATTAGTTGTATTTGCTACGTCAAGATTTTGTACTAGTAATATTAATAATATTAAAAATATGAGATTAAGAATATATTTTATAAAGTTAAAAGATAAAAATATTAATTATATACAACTTTAAAAATATATAAGTATATTTTACCTTTACTTTTATTATGTTTTATATGTTTGGTACGAGACAGCGAGATTGCCAACGAATCCGAACTGAACTCTAAAAAACAGACAATCGTTGCCAGCCGTAGACACGAAATTGACGATTCCCAACTCTTAGCAATTCCATTGACTGACTCTTTCTGTTTTCTTCCAAAAAGAAAAAGGGAAAAAAGGATCACATTCTGATGAAGAAAACAAGTATTGGAATGATCACTTCCACTTTGTAAACTCTGAAACCATCAAGAGAATTTCAAACCTCTGAGGCTCAGTCATCGTCATGTTTGCTAAGCGTCTCTTGCAGAAGGCTGTGCACCATTCTCATGTATATACTATAATCTCTTCCGACCATTTTGATTTCTTTTTCCCCTTCATAAACTCCAACTTTAACTCTTCCAAATCAGCTAGGGCTGGAGTTTGATGTGGACCATATTTTTGGTCATCCTTTGATTGGATATATGCCTTGCTGGGCTTACTTTCCCTTTTTTGATTGTTTTAAGCTGAAGATTGTGATTGACTGTGTGCACATGTTGATTTCTGGCTGTTCAGCATAACTTGCAAAATGGGAGTTTGAAATCAAGTGACTTGGATCCCGCAATTGTCATTCATTACGGAATTCCGTCCACGGCTTCGGTTCTGGCTTTTGACCCTGTTCAGCGACTTCTGGGTATCGGGACACTGTAAGTTTACTGGCTGTGTTTAAATTTTTTGCGAACCTGGAAAAATGCTAGATAAATTTCCTGACTTTTAGACATTGGAAGGATTTCTCTTATTAGTCAATGCATGGAAAATGAAGTGATTCATCGATATTATAGTGTTAGAAAGTTATGAAATGATTGTTAATCTGGGGCTTGGTGTTTGCATGTGGTGAAATTCCCTTCATGAGTGTTGAGTCTCCCAAAATTTCTGAATGTTTTTGTAGTTTTAGTATTTGTGGCGTTGTTGATAGACTATGCATTGTACATCTATGTAGTAAACATCACTTCGTGGGATAAGACATGTTGTTGTTCTTCTGTTTGTAGGGTTGGAGCTGGGGGTCTAGTTTTTTTGGCCCTCGCTCTTGGCTGATGTACAAGTATCTTTTGTCATTTAGATGGTTTTAGTCAAGAAATAGTCATGACATTCGATTTCTGGCCCAAAAGGAATAAGAAACGGCATTTGGTGAAGGCAACATCTATTTCTTGATAGTGTATTGATAAAAAGTCTTATTGAATATGATATTTGTTCACGAGTAAATGAGTGAAGGCATTTGCCAATTTTCTATGATGTACAGACATATATAATATGTTATTTTGCTCATGTATCCAATTGCAAAGTAACAATTTGAGGTCTTGGTGCAACATTGGGCATTTATTTTGCTTTGCTTAATTACAGGGATGGAAGACTTAAAGTAATTGGGGGTGACAATATTGAAGGACTTTTTATATCTTCTAAGCAAGTGCCTTATAAACACTTGGAGGTAGGTGTCTGGAATTACCCACAGTTGAATTCATGTGGTTGAATATTTAGTTTTACATGACCAGCCAAAACTTGATAAGATCTGGTAAATTCAGTTTTTGATGGTATCTTCTAACCCTTTGCTACATATGATGGGAAGGGAGTAGATTTTACTGGCTCATGATTGCTTAAATGGTTGCCTTTTGGAAAAGTTGGGATTTAATGTACTATAACAATAATACTATCATACATCAGTGGAATTCAATGTGTGTTTTTAAACTCCCTAGACCAAGTATGCTGTCTTCTCTTTTCATTGTTTTTTTCCTTCCAACAAAATCTGAAGGGTCTCCCTCCAATTGGTTGTTCTTAAGAAGACATAACATATTGCAGCCTTCATTCACTTTCATCTCCCTAGGTCTGCATTTGATTTACTCAGTGTTCTGCAAATTTAGTGTACTACAAATTTGGGAAGTTCAATAATCCTACAGGAATTGTTGGGTATCATTCTCATGGTTTTTCTTTACTGTTGAAATTTAGGTTCTTCTATATTTTGTGTTTACCTTAAAAAGAGATCTGCTACTACCCCCATAATTTTGCCAAAAAGGGGGCAAAGGTAATATGTTACAGAATAAAGTGTGGGTATTATAATCTACCCCAAAAAGAAAAAGTGTGGGTATTATGAAGGGAAATTTTGAATTAATGGATAATGATGTATTCTTTCACTGTTTTCTATCTTATCTTTTGATGATTTCTCCTACATTACCAGCTGACTGATGCTTGGATTTTATTTGGTATCTGCAGTTTCTACAAAACTTGGGCTTTTTAGTCAGCGTATCCAATGATAATGATATCCAGGTCAAGTCTATTTGCCCCAATTTCAGTTTCTCTTCATGTTAGTACAACCTTGTTAAAAAGGCTCTATTCAGCAATAAAAGATATTGGACATTGTAACACCTGCTGCTACTTCTGTTCTCTAATCTATCCCACCACATATTACTGTGCTTTTTCTGGAGCCTACTACACTTAGATGTATCTTTGATATATCTGAGTTGAGTGGATCGTTGCTTTATTAATGATGAACTCTGAAATAATAAGTATGCATGATGAATGTTATGAAAGAATTTAGCATATTTGGTTGTGCTTGATTATTGATGTGATGGTGAGGTGATTAACTTTGATTTCCTGCCTCATAATCGATACTATGGTTCTGAGTGTCTGCTAAATTATGCACAAAGATTACAGCTTGTCCTTAACCAGTGCAAGCTACATGACTCCTAAACAGTATTTTATGTTTAGTATTTTATTTAAATATGAGTTCAGGTGATTAACTTTGATTTCCTACTTCATAATTGATACATGACTCCTGCTGACTTATTCTAGAAGGAGGACACATCAGGAAATAATTTAAATTTTCTGTTTACTATTTTTTTTGAATATGAGTTGTTGCTGAATCAAATCAGAGCCTGTTGAGAAAAAAGAAGGAACCTCTAATGCTGTTAGATGGTTCCCAACGTTCATATAATATTTGTTATTTTCCAACTGTTGCATTCAGTTTCAGATATTTTGGGGGCATTTTTTCCAGACTTTAATTATTTCATTGCATTTTTGATTCTATATATTGGCTAGCTGTGATTTCCCTAAAGTTGTTGTCTATTGAGAACTCTCAAAGTGAGATGCTTGCTCTATTCTTTCTTGATAGATTTATCTTTCTTTTATTTTGCTAAGCGTGCACTCACCATTTTCTCTGAATAATGATTTGGCAAAATCACGTGTGAAGCATATCTAATTAGTTTTCTTCAATTGTGGCAGGTTTGGAGTCTTGAGAGCAGGAGCCTTGTTTGTTCTTTACAATGGGAGTCCAATATTACTGCTTTCTCTGTTATCAGTGGCTCACATTTTATGTATGTTGTTCATATGATAAAATAAACATGGCATAATTTCCCTCTTTACATGGCCCTTGATTTATGTCATCAGTACTGCATTACAATGTCCAGTTATGTTGGTGATGAGCATGGTTTGGTCTCTGTGCTGAAGTTTGAAGCTGACGAAGGAGAAATCTCAAGGTCACCATATGAGGTGTCTGCTAAATCTCTTAGGGGTAATGTTGTGCGACTAGTTCTGGTTTCAAGACTACATTCTGTAATGTTATCAGGAAAAATTGTGCTTTCCAAATTATGATATTCCATGTAGCTATCACCATAATAATGTTGTTTCCAAATGTCTTATTTTGGATGATCTTTATCTCTGTTATTCACCATGTGAATAAAATTATTTTTCTTCCGTTTGGGAGTTTTCTAATTGCCACTGTTTTCCTTGTGTCAGAATCTACTGGGTCATCATATCCCAATGACCAGCCTATTGTTGGAATTCTTTCCCAACCTTCGTCTAATGGGAACAGGCAAGATACAAGTAACTTTTACTAGCTACTATGCCTAACTTTTCTGCTTGTGAAAGTATAAAAATTGAAATTTTTGTCCGGTTGGCTAAATGGCAATTCATTTGTTTTTATCCCACCAATGCCATCCAAAGTTATATTTTGACTGGCTAATCAATTGTGACTCACTAGTTTTGGTTTCTGGCCAGACTTGTGACTCGCTAGTTTAGCATATTCTTATTTGATTTTATTTTTTGAGGTATACACGTTTTGAATTCTTTATTAGATTTTCAAAATAACTAGAAGAGCATCTAGATGAAATTGTAGAGCCTCCACCCAAAAAAAGCAACTGCATATTATTATCAGCCCATATTGTCTTCTCATAAAACAGCATTACATTATGTGATTAGCAGCATGTATTTCTGTCATATTGATAGCCAAATCTTGGGGCTTCTGGTAAAGAGGATATGAAAATATATCAATTTAGTGTTTGTGTTCATGGAATTGTGCCAGACAATAGGATAAAATATGACTTTTTTATTTATTTATTTTTTTCCCCAAGAGTGAAAAATATGATCATTGTATGGAAACTAAGTAACATAAAGGGATAGCACTTGAAATACTATTCTAAGAATTTATTTTTTCTTTTTCTAATATAAGATATCTAATGGTGATTTGAGACGCTGTTCATAAAACTAGATTTTCCCCCACATGATAAATAATTACTTGATACAAACTTTTAGACAGAAGAATATATTGATTGGAACAAACCTTTAGGAGAGAAATTCAAAATTCATTCAAATAGTTGAAAAAGTATTCAAAAGAGATAGAAAAGACAACTGAACAAAGAGAGGCATGGAATCCAATGTAAACCACACTGTTTATGTGGCTTGTGAATAATAAATTATAAATAGAAATTGCACTGTTTATAACTTATGAATAATGCAATATGTTAGAGTTGTATATTTTTGGTTGATGACATGACTTTGGGCTCTAGTGCTGACTCTGCTGAAACTTCTACCTTCCATTTTTTTATATAGAACACAATGGCATCGTGCGATCCATAAAGCCAACCTCATTTAGTGGGATAGTGCTTGTTGTTGTCGTCGTCTTCTTTTTTTAATATCCACCATTTTAATATTATAGATGCATTCATCTGATGAGAGGCATGAGATGTATACATCTTGTTCAATTCAATGAATTATGAATTATGATTTCTGTATTTTGTTTTTATTTTTTTGCAGATTGTTAATTGCATTTGGGGATGGGCTGCTTATTCTTTGGGGTATTTCAGAAGCTCGAATCTTGTTTCTTGGTGGTGGCAAGGATCTCCAACTGAAGGATGAAGGTAGTAACTCTTCTACTGATATGGACCCCAAACTTCCAGCTGATACTGCAGAACAACAAATGGGAGATAAAGAGATAAGTGCTCTCTGCTGGGCATCTTCCAGTGGGTCCATTCTTGCAGTGGGATACATAGATGGAGATATCCTTTTCTGGAACTTGTCATCTGCAGCCTCTCCCAAAGGCCAACAGACTTTATCGTCAAAAAATGTTGTTAAGTTACAACTGTCATCTGCGGAAAGACGACTCCCAGTGATTGTCTTAAATTGGTCTAACAGCCATAAGTCCCGTGGTGATGGTGCTGGACAGCTTTTTGTGTATGGTGGTGATGAAATTGGATCTGAAGAAGTTTTGACCGTGAGTTGTTTTTTTGGACTGTTTACCACTCTGTTTCAGATTAACTTGTATTGCTTCTCTCGATTACAGATAATAACTTACAATTCTTGCACTGCTTGCTTTTGCAGGGATTGCTTTGTTTATATTTTGGAATTTGGAGTTTGATTGTTTTGGTCTTTATCATATTATTAGTAGGATTGGTATTTTATTTCCTACTCTGAAATTGGATTTCTCGACTCAAGTTCAGGCTCCATGTCTTAGTGCCAATTTAGAAACTTTCCAAAACCTAGGTTTTGTGCAAGTCGAGGCAAAATTCCTCTCACATATTTACCTCGTAAATCCCAAAGCCTAGGTTTTGAAAGGTTTTCAAATAGGGACTTAGTTGAATTAAGGTTGTTTGGGTCTACAATAGATGCATATTGTCTTAGGAACCTGACTTTTTATAATTGATTATGGATGAGATTATCAAGTGCTTTTGAGATTGTTTGTTGGTGCGCTGAATCTGTTGTGGGGTTTGTTAGTCCCTTGTGATGGCCATTGAATGGGGGACGCTCCTATGGAAATTTCTTCCCACATTGTTTGTAGCAGTGCCTAGACTCTTATGCATCTCTTCACTGCAGGTTTTAACTCTTGAATGGTCATCTGGGATGGAGACAGTAAAATGCGTTGGCCGTGCAGATCTTACACTAAATGGCTCCTTTGCTGACATGATTTTACTGCCAAATCCTGGAGGAATGGGGCTTAAGAGTAAAGATGATCTTTTTGTTCTGACAAACCCTGGGCAACTGCATTTTTATGATAATGATAGTCTCTCTGCTTTAATATCTCAGCAGAAGATGGTTTCATCTGTATCTGCTCTGGAATTTCCAGTTGTGATACCTACAGTTGATCCTTCTATGACTGTTGCAAAGCAAATAAGGTTGCCCACTGGGTTGAATTCTTCAAAACTTCTGTCCAAGGTATTTTGGTTCTATGTGCTAGTAATCTGTTATTGTCAAACCTGGTAGCTGACCTCTGTAATTTTCTGTTCTTTCATTTTTATTCTCCTATTATGTTTCGCCTTAGGTATCTGCAATTATGAAAACTGGCTCAGCGCCTGATTCAGCTGCTCGTTCTAAATGGCCCATCACTGGGGGAGTTCCCAGCCATTTGTCTGGGGATAAAAATACTGGGGTTGAGAGAGTTTATTTTGCAGGCTATTCGGATGGATCTGTCTGGATGTGTGATGCCACGCATCCAGTCTTATCATATATATGTTACATAGAGGGAGAGGTAAGAACTGCACAATGTTTACCTTGGAAAAAGAGAAGTTTCACCAGCATTATCCTTTTGTTGCTACTCAAATCAAATAGGATCCAACTATGATTGTACTCACAAGTCTCCTTTCTGTAGGCGCAGGGTATAAAAGTGGCTGGCTCAAGTGCACCAGTGACAAAATTGGACTTCTGCTCTGTTTCCTTACAATTGGCTGTTGGCCATGAATGTGGTCTTGTCAGAAATCTCTCTTTTCTGAATACTCTATTTGTAGCTATGTGATATTTATTCTATACTTAATTCATTTGCTTTGATAATTTATGTAGGTTCAAGTTTACTACATCAAAAGCCTTTCTGAAGGGACAAAGTTCCATTTTGTCTCAGAAACAAAATGTGAAGGTGGTTTATAGATTTCTGTCATCATCTAGCACTTCTCTTCCTGAGTTTTCACAAAATTGTAAATTAGCTAGGCCACAAATATTAGCCTTTGCTTGACTTGAAATCATGTTGTTTTCATTCCCAAATGTGTGTGGGTGGGTTGAGGTGAAGGCCAAAAAGGATTAATAACATTACAAAAGAGCTGGATGGATGTTAGATGCTCTGTTAGCTTGAGATCATATGCAGACCCTATATTAGAGTTCCTTGCACTCATACAGACAGCGATGTTTTGCCTTGCTTTTCTTATAAATTATTGAATTAATTAAAAACCCTTCAGGATTACAATTAAATTGTTACTAGTGAGTTGTGCTCATTTAGGTTTTACAGAAAATTACTTTATGAAGGCCTTTCTTTAGCTTCTGGATTTATATTGTTAAATTTTATTCACAGCCCAAGACTTACCCCAAGGGAAAGGGCCTCAAGTTAGGGCTGCTTTTAGTCTTCTCAGTTCCCCAGTACAGGCATTATCATTTGCACACTCTGGAACCAAGCTTGCCGTTGGATTTTCTGATGGTCATGTGAGTATCACCTGACAACTTGTTGATTAATGTCTCCGTTTTTGGTGCTTAGTTTGTAGTAGTTATAACTGTCTGATTTCTCATTAAATCCTGGATCATTTGCCATGCCAGGTTGCTGTCTGTGACATGACTTCGTTGGCAGTTTTGTTCTTAGTTGATGGTGTTCCTTCCTCTAGCTCTCCAATTATTTCATTAGCTTGGAAAGATCAATCTTTCATTCATACTGCCATGACTAGTCCAAAGCAACCAAATACAACTATGGACAATTCTCCAGAAGAAATAATATTTGTCATATCCCAGGATGGAAAGGTTAATGTAATTGACAGTGGTACTGGTAAAATGATCTCTAATCGGCCATTACACTTAAAGGAATCAACAGCAATTTCAATGTATGTTATAGGCAAGTACAAGTTTCATCAACAACACTGTTTTATATTTTTGCTTTTGCTTCTGTTAGCATTGTATCCATGGAAAGTTTAAAAGATTTTTGTGCTCCAGAAGATAGCCCTTTGAGCCCTGAAGTGCCAAATGACAAGCAGCAGCTGGAGGAGTCCTTGAAGGATACTGCTAATACCAATGAGCCTGTGCCAGACAGTACCAGGGTGAATCCAGCTGAGGTTGAACTTTCTTCAACAGAAACCACATGCTCAGATTTTTTGATGGATCCATTAGTTTTGGTCTGCTGTGAGCATTCATTGCGTTTATTCTCTGCAAAATCGTTGATACAGGTCCTTACCCATTATCCACTCTCGCCTGTGATTAAGTTACGATTCTTTAAGAAAGCTACTTTGATATTTAATTACTTATGATATATTCTTGCAGGGAAATAAGAAACCAACTCATAAAGTGAAACTTTCTAAGCCTTGTTGTTGGACTACAATTTTAAAGAAAGATAACAAAATTTGTGGGCTGCTACTGTTGCTTCAGACTGGAACATTTGAAATCAGGTGGAATCACCATATATATTTATTTTTGTATAAGACAGGTTTTAGGAGGATTATTAAATTGATCGTGCCTATGCTTGTCTTTTGGACAGGTCCTTTCCAAACTTGGAATTGGTACAGGAAAGCTCCTTATTGTCCATTTTAAGATGGAATTATAAAGTGAATATGGAGAAAACCATGTGTTCTGATGATGATGGAAATATTGCACTGGTATAGTGGTGTTTTTAGAACTTACAGATTGTCTGGGATTCCTTTTTTTTTCAGTGTAAATTAATGATTTAATGATCTTTAAAAGATGATCCCTTTGCAGTGAGTTTCTGCGGAAGTAAAGCCTCTTAGTTTATTTCTTTAAAGTTTTTTATCCCTACAAGGTTGGATCACCTATCGAAGTTGCTGATGTAGCATAAACAATAACTCATATATAGTCATTAATTGGTGATATGAACTTGCCCAGATGTATTACAATCCCAAAACAATGTTGTTTTGGCTACTTATACAAAAGCCATCTAACCCTCTTGGTGCCTTTCTGGTTTGTGAAAGTAGCTGAAAAAGATGTCAATTTGGGATATAAGACACCTGGACAAGTTTATATAATCAATTAATGGCGATGTGGGCTCCCATCAATGGCAAACTTTGTGTGTGACCGTGGCTTTGCTTAATAGAGAGGTCAAAGATTGGGAGAAAAGGACTCAACATAATTTGCGTACTCCCACTTTTAACTATTTTAGATAATATAGTGGATTTCAGATTTTTCTGGTCAAATAAATACATATTTATGTAGGCATCTCATGTTGACAACTTGCAGGAAAACGGTTCGGAGTTGACCTTCATCTCATTATTAGATGGTGAAAATGAATTCAGGTATCTTGGTTATTCTGTGATAAAGAGATGAAAGTGTTAGACTTATGATTAAAAGTAGAGTGAGCAATTCTCTTGTTTTATAGGAGTCAAGAGAATCTTCCTTGTCTCCATGATAAAGTTCTTGCAGCAGCTGCAGATGCTGCATTCAAATTCTCTTCAAATGAGAAGAAAAAACAGGTTTGAGTTGCTCTGCCTTTCCCCTGTTTTCTAGAAATATTTGCCGTTAACATAATTCCTAAGGTACTTCTGTTTGGTTTCTTTTTTTTGGTAAAATTCCTGAGGAGCTGCTTTTACAATATTGAAGAAGCTTATTTATGTTGGCACAGGGCATAGCACCAGGAATTCTAGGTGGTATTGTCAAAGGATTTAAAGGAGGGAAAAACACCCAAACAGATTCTACTGCACTTCCAACCCACAATTTTATGCATTTGGAGAGCTTATTTTTGAAGCCCCCATCTTCAGATTCGCCGACTTCTGTCCCAGATAATGAAGTGGAGCTTAATATAGGTTTCCTGCCAAATTGCCTCTGAATTATTTTCATTAATCTTTTTAAAACACTTCAACACCTTTATTATGCCAAAAAAAGAAAGAAATTTCACATGATGTTCTGTTTTGGCAGATGACATTGAGATAGATGAACCCCTGTTGACTGAGGGCTCTACTTCATCAATCAATGGTAGAAGTACGCAGAAAGGTATATCAATTCTTTGTCTTACTTTTGTGAATTACATTAAGATTATTGACCGTGTTGTCTCTGTGCCTGCAGATAAATTAACAGATAGGGATAAGTTATTACAAGGAGGGACTAATGATGATATAAAGCCAAGAATGAGAACGCCAGAAGAAATTAGAGCTACTTATAGAAAAACTGGGGTAATGAATAACGATGACAAGCTACTAACCTCTCCTTTGTCATGATAAATCTTTTTCTGTTTTTGTCATATGGTTATTGGAATAAGTCTGATCCAAGCATTGTCATGTCTAATCGGGGGTAACTCTCCCAAAGATGTTTTTTGCATTCACAGACTCCAACTCATGATAAATCATTTTGAGCAAACTTAATTTTGATATATTTCATTTTTGGCTAGAAGAAAATATGTTTCATTCATTTAAAATTTCAGGATGTTGCTTCTGCTGCTTCCCAAGCAAGAAACAAGCTTATGGAGAGGCAGGAAAAATTGGAGGTATACAAATTTATCTGCATTTTTGAGCTTTGTGGCTTGTTGATGAGCACATTTTGCTTTCACTTAAAACATGTCAGACAGCAAAAGCCAGAAACTTATCTTGAAAAATCATGTCATATTAGATCTGATGAGTACCTAAGTGGGATGGAGAACCCTACCTCAAAAGCTAGTTGTTGAGGTGGGGGAACCAACTCACTTAAATACCCCATTGAGCCTCCCATACCACTCAATGTGGGACTTGGCATCCCATACTACCCATTCAGCATCATTTCTCAAACGAGTTATATTCTTATGTGCTTTCTTTCTCAAAACGGACATTTAAAACAAGAATGAATAGAATATGATTATTATTTTTCAGTGAGGTTTGTGTACATTCTTCAAATTTTCAGGGAAGTCAGGCACCCTTTAGATTTCTGAAATTTGTGGTCTTAAATTTGTATAATATTTGTTTCAAAAATGGAAGGAATTACGAACTAAGCTTTTGATGATGTATTGAATTCAGAGAATCAGCCAAAGAACTGCAGAACTGGAAAGTGGAGCTGAGAACTTTGCATCATTGGCAAATGAGCTTGTGAAGACGATGGAAAGGCGAAAGTGGTGGCAAATTTGAACTTTTGATCGTCTCCCCCAAAGCATTGCATATATATATACACATATATATACACATATATGTAGTGTATGTATATATAGTTATTGCTCTGTACATTGTTGTTGAGGTTATAAGCTATTCTTTGTATCATAAATGTTTCAGTTTTTTTACTGACGATAGCTAAAGATGAAGTGAAGTAGCACGAAATCTACCTACCTACCTATCTTTGTGTATATATATATATATATTGAAAGAGCGTAGTGACGGAAGAAAAGTTGAAAATCTCCCTTTAAGTTGAAAATCTCCGTTAAAGGTCTCTAGCTTTGAGCATTATTAATGTAGTATACTTTGCTTACACCAAACGGATGTGAACTTCTTGGTCGATGCTGTTGAAATAATCGTGTGCACTTGGTCCATTTAATTGTCACCCCCATATTAATTTGCTCCATTCACTAAAAATAATTTGTAACCCCCATATTTATTTACCTCTATTTTTTTATTCATTTGGATCATCATTCAAAAGTAGTGTAACCCCCTAAATACTTAGATTCATTCCTACATACTTAGATTCGTCCTTTGAACTTTCCCAGCTCAGTTTTTTACACCTTTTGTATGCCCTTGGTACACCTGCTGCCTTCCATGAATAATAATTCATTCAATGATATTTATTTAACATTATTAACAGTTTAGTGATACTTATTGCATGTTATAAGTTATTCCTTATAATGTTCACAACCACGCACCCTACCTTCTCATTTCCTTATTTGCAATTCTTTCAGAATTGCAAATTGGACATTCGCATCACGTCATGATCCCTCCAAACCAGTACAACATAACTACTATTTTTTTGGTTGTCCATCTGATATCCAGAGCTTCGCCCTGACTAATCTGGATCCGACTTATGTCGCACACTTGGCTATGGTAGAAGAGTCTTCCAACGGAGCTTTTTTGCATTCACAAGGCTCAAACTCGAGACCTTGCTTAAACGACATAAGTCGCTTACCACTTGTGTCAACCCCCGTTGGTCAACATGACTACTATTGATCACGCAAATTTTAGCGAAATTGATGACTGAAAAGACGATTAGGCTATTATTGTGTATGTTGTTAAAAAGTTTTGTCTCTTGTAAGAAGACCCCGCCACATGCTCCCTAGAAGGTTAGCATTATTTTGGTAGATGAGCATGTATACATGTAGTGCTTTGCCTATAATTCTTTCAATGTTTTTCCCCCTATTACTAATGGTGAATTTCAAAATACTTGCAAGGCACTAAGATCAAAGATTCGTACACTCTCCAATCCCTGAAGAAGCATTCAACTGTATTCCTCTAAAAAAACATTGCCAATTACCCCTCCAAAAATGGAGAACTAATCGGCAAGAATCAATATCAATTCAAGTTTTTTGTGATAATAGAAAATTAGATGTTGTTCATCTCTTCTGTCTTTGAGTTGTTTATGAATTACGTGTAAAACTGATGTTATTGTTATGAAATATTAATATAATTACTATTAGGGATTGGGGTTATCAATTATCATAATGGGCCCATTTAGTATGAGGCATCTTTCTTTTGTATAAATGCCCCTCTTGTGTATATAAATAAACAAGCTATTTAGATTATTTTACTCTACAATGATAGGTTTGCTTCAAGCTTGTGGGGATTTGGAAGCCTAGAAAACAAACTCAGGTACTTGCAAAAGATTGAACCTCACACTTGGAGGCATACCCTGGCATTGATGAGTTACCGGTCTACCTCCACCTAAATTTATATATATATATAAAAGTATTACTTATTCCATGTCATGTTTGTGCACTATTGTATTCCAAAAAGCAAGCATTTTTGGAGAAGTTAGTTACAAGTCAATTTTCTTTATTTTATCAAAATTGTGTTTTAAAATACCATGTTTTACATCTTCACTCATTTAAACCCATTTCAAAGCCATGATGCTTCTACCTGTCTAACATGTGCAATGAACAAATGATGCTAAAATCAACGTGGTGCTGTTTGGAAATTGCGCCACCAACACATTCAACAAAAATATTAATGGAATTAAACCACGATCGTGACACTTATAAGGTTTTGTAAAGATAAATCAAAATAAAGGTAACGAACTGCCGACAATACAAAAATGTCAGTTTTTTTCATTTTATTACATAAAACATAGGTTTTTGGCTCCTATTGCTAGCACATGGTCATATTACCAATGTTTCTGAAGCCACAAAAATTATGTCCAATTTGGATATACTTGAAGTGAACAGCCTACTAGACAAGTAATTAACATTTTAGTAAATAGATTGATAATCCTTGACTCTCTTCCTAATCAAGTTTAAAGTAACAGTCTCAGTCTTCTTTCTTTCTTTCTTTTTCCTTTCCATAATTAGCCTCCAAGCAAATCCTATTGCTGCTCAACAATTATCTCAGGCATCAAATGTCGATAAACAAAACTTCTTTAAAGAAGGCCTTTTGGTGTTTCTTAGGATTTCTCTGAGGGAATTGTGCAACATTAATAAGGTTATATATAATAAATCTGCAAACATTTTTAAAATTGCCTTGTATAGGATTAAAGGAATTATAAGATGGCATATCCTTATCCATACACGAACTAAATAATTGCACCTTCCTCGCCTTTTCCACCCGTGCTAGAGGAATGTGAGATTGTGACCAAAGTAACTATCCAAAAGCTCGAGCCTACAAATGAATGGACTTGCAGCAACTGTAATGCTGATGTTTTGACAACTCAACCAAAGTATGTTTAGATTATTGAAGTTATTATTTTCAAGGAGTTATTTAATGTTCCAAAATAGTCTCCATAAGTATGGGGAAATAACATTTCATGACAGATTAAAGGTGCATAACAAGGTGTCAAACTCAACTGGGGAATGCTCTTATTGTTTTTCAATTGCCATGCTTTAGCTTTGGTAGCGTCATCTAGCCACATGGGCAGAGAATAAAGGGTCTTTCATTTGATAAAATGGCAACATTTGGGAACTGAAATGACAAGTTCAAAACAAATACATACAAAAAATATATATATATATAAAAGGAAACAACCAGATGACTTCAAGTGAACAAAATGAAGATAAAAGATAGGTTGTTGGGTGGTACATTCTGATTCTATAGAAAAAAGATAAACGGGTCTTCACACAAGAAAAATCAGTCTTAAAGTTTAATGTTAACTCTGAAATGGAAACAAAAGCTTTGCCAGCTAAATAATTAAAGGGGTTTTAAATTAACAATAAGAAACGATTTGGACCATGACAACTCAAGAAATGAAATGCTTCTTCTCCCTCATGCTCCAAGTACTGGGAACTCTATTCGCAATTCTAAAAACCACAACAACGCACCACCTAACAAAAATTAGCATCCAACAGATATGGCAAAGGTTTGAAAATTTGCATCTCCTTACTCAAATGATCTTTTTATCTCTTAAAAAATAAACACCATGCAACGTGTGGGGAGAACATTACTGTTCACTTTATCTCTTTCTCTATCATCACGGTGAACAGTAACATAACTGTGGAATGTGACTTTTGCTCCCAAATAGTAACCACATGTATATTTTTACTTCAAAAAAAAAAAAAAACAAGTGGTGCTAGGCGCTCTTAGAGAAAAAGCTTATATGTATTTTTGCACCTTAACTTTTTTATAAATTATTGGGTAAAATTCCAAATCTCTTACTATATCGAAATTGTCATTTTAACATAAAAAAATTGTTTCTTTAAAATCACTCTCATAGTTATATATAAAATTAAAATAATCATATAATTGACGCCGGACCATAATGCTCTAGGCTTTAACTAGGACAAAGATAATGAGAAGTATCACGATATTTTGTGATATGGAATGACATATAAATATTTTTTTTTGATATCATATAAATATGATATCTTGGAGTACAGGTAAATGCATAAACACATATTTCCACGAATTATCCTTGATGAATCTAAAAAATATTTAAATCTAACTTGATAATATCTTTTTTGATAATAGTAAATATCATATAATTATATTAAAAAGGAATGTTGATTCAAAACTAAAATTTTGAAATATTTTTTTTTATTATTATACTTCAGTTTTAATATGCTTATCAAAAGAAACTTTCTTTAACTGCTTTTGATACATAGAATGTTTGGTTAAATATAATATGCATATCTGTTTTATCGAACACAAATTTTTCAAAGGCTATTCAGTTTATAATACATTGAGAAGGGAAAAACCCCATTAATCATGGCTGTATGAATATGAACAACTCAGGAATCAAATCAAAGTGACAGTATATAACTTAGCAATCAATAAAGCGCACTGAATATATATGTGTGTGTGACCAGATTGCGAATAAGCCATGAAGTGTTATGCTTTATGATGCAATGGCTATTGGCTAGTGCACCCAAAGTTCTGTAATGACAAATGTTAGAAGAAAAGAGTCTGTCAAGAACAAAGATACCATCAACTGATCAAAGAGCAATTATACAGCTTTTCCTATTTTTATTATTATTTCTTAACTAAGATAGGGAAATTAAATCACAGCTGATGATTTCTTTAAACTAGATTGTTTGGTGTCTTAGTTTTTGTGAAATTCTAATTCAGTAATTCTTTAAAATTTTAAAATATATTAATTTAACTGGATCCACTTTAACCATAGGTCGATTACAGTTTGATCAGTAAACTGTGAACCAGTATCTTGATTGATTCAACAGCCATTCTTTTAAACATTAAATACTGTCAGCATTCTCAAAATATAGGTATTGTTTTATGGTTTGGTTCAGTTCGATTCAAATCCACCAAAATTGAAGTAAACTAAAATTCAGTTAAATCAATTAGTTTTAGCATCATGAAAACCAAACCAGACTTCCTTTATGGTTGGTCTTTTTTTGTTTGTTTGTGTGCTTGCTTGTTTTTCTTTTTCCAGTATGGTTTGGTCTGATTTCTTTCTGTTCAATATGTATTATTTACTACTGTTCCCCCTTAAGTCGCTGACCTGATGCATTCCTAGTAAATTCAGAAACTGCAGCTAAGATTTAAGCCCTCTGCAGGGTTTAGGATAGAGGCTGCCACAAGTAAATTAAATGGAGATAGATTTGGGGAAACTTGCATATGACATTGACTTTCATTCGTTGGATCAGCTTGTTGCTGCCGGATTTATTAATGTTAGCCTTCATCTGTGAGTAGACTAACGTTTCAGTTTTTTCACTCTTAACTACTTCTTTTGTTCACTTTTTGTTTGTGTTCAATTATCCTTTGTTAATGTTTCTGAACTCCCCTGCAGTACCGTTATAATCCTGATAGTATGCCGGTAAGGTATTCCATTATATATCTTATTGTTTTTGTAGTTTTTGAATGTTTGACCTGCATACATAGTGATCTATGTTGTTTTCAAATTTCACCCATTTGGATCAATTGTGTTTTAGCAGCTATAGTGCTTGAAGTACAAAAGGTGTTTTTTAAGTACTTTTCTATAAGTCAACTCAAAACTCATCTCACGTGCTTACTTGAACCCCTTAAAAACACTTCCCAAAAGTTTAAACAAATAGACCCATTATATAATGGACTCTTGCTAGGTGTTGGAAGCTCATATATTCTTGTTTTTATCCTTGTTGGATATCTGCCCCATATGCTTTATGATTTTATCATGTTTCCAAATCTTGTCCCCATTTGCATGAATTTGCTATGGTATATATTTATATCGCATATTAGGGTCTTGCCAGATTGTTGGAATTTCAGGCGCACACTGAATCTTGTAGAGCCGTTCGGTTCATCAATGATGGACGTGGTAGTGAATTATGGACGTGGTAGTGCATGGTAGTTTTTCTTACTTTCCTTCTTTTCTATTATTACTATTATTATCATTTATTATTAATGGAGTTCTTTGATAGTGATATTTCCATGAGCATAATTGACCTTTGAATTGTTTATTGCATCTATTTTAGCACGGTTTGTGGGTTCTCCATATTGTTCAATCTTGGCAATAGATGTTGAAACTAGATCTGCCATCGCTTGTCTTGATAATGCCCATGGATGGGAGGATTTCTCTCCATAACTCATGCAATGATTCTGCTTTCTTGATGCTAAGCATGGTATCTAATTTCAAATTTTTTTGTTTTGTTGTCTTATAATGCGGAGTCAAAATTATATGTCTAAAATGTAATCTTCATGAGCATCAAATATAAGTCATGCAAGGTTTGAAATGTAATCTTCATGAGCATCATATGCCATGTTTGAAATTTAATCTTCATGAGCATAATCAAATTTTGCATCTTCATGCAATGTAATATTGTGGCACTGATTTGCAATTGAATTGATGAAGTAAATTATTCTTAGTTACTCGTTCTCGTCCTTAATATAAGATATATTTACCTAATTTGATTAAATTAAGGAAGTTAACTAAGTTAGTTAATATGATGTGTATTTTCTAAAATACATTTTGCTTAATTCCCTTGCTTCCTTGATTGTTTTTTAAGGGAGCATTAATAAGGTAAATTAGAAAAAAAATTGTCAAATATAAAAAATAAGTTTTATATTTAAAATCAAAGAGAGTATTAAAGAGGCCAATTAGTTCAACATTCTCTCCAATACTAATGATTTTGGCTTTATAACTGATATTCTTACATAATGACTTCGATATTTAGTGATTGATTTATTGATCTCTTACCAAACTTTATTGATGCTTTATTGAAAGTGGGTGGGTGACGTGATTATTTCAGTATTTGTAGGCTTTTTTTAGTATGGTCGGAATATTATCCAACAAGTCATCCAACCAATCACAGAGCACTCAGAATATCCCATTGAACATCTAAGTGATTTAGTCTTTTTTTTTTGTGAAATTTGAATCGTGCTGATCCTATTTGTGGAATTCGCATATTGTTTGGAGCCTCCATGGAAAAATTTGATATCACAATGTTGACCCATAATTATCTTTGGTTTTGTAGCTCTTTCTCATAATAGAAAGTATCTTGGTAGTATTGTATACAATCATATTTTAAAGGGTTAAGAAGTAAATCTGCCCCAAAAGTATATGCTTAGGAGCAATATAGCCCTAAAACTTTGTTTTAGGTTCAATATCTCCATGGAAGTCTCCAAACGTGTTCATGTTGCCCTTTTTCATTAAAAAAAATGATGTTGCTCATTAACTTTTCAACAGAAAGATACAACATTGCTCCGTTTTAGACTTCTAATGCAACATTAAGACCAAAACAACTTATAGAGCAACATTACTCTTAGAAGTATATTTTTTGGGCGTATTTACTACTTAACCCTATTTTAAAGGCACATTTTTTATATATTGCCTGAACCAAAGTAGAATGGAATTACTTGTCATACAAAAAACATGTGGAAATAATAATGAAACAAAATGGATGAAAAACTTAAAAAATATACTGATTAGAATAGAATTACTCGTCAAACCAAAAACATGTAGAAAGAACACTGAAAAGAAATGGATGGAAAACTTAGATAATATACTAATTGGATGCGTCCAAAAAATATTTGAGATGACCACTAGAAAATTGCAAAACTAATTATTATAAGTGGTAAAGATGAGTGCTAAAAATTAAGAAGATGATTATTAAAAATAGGAAAAAAGAGTGCAGCCTTCCAACGATGACATTTCCAACTTAGTCCAGCCTCACACCTCGTTATTTATGCCCTAAGAACCTCTCACACCCAACCAATTTATGCCTTGAGAACCCCTCGCACTCAGCCAACATAGGACTTGCCACAATCGTGAGAAGCTCCCCTACCTAACCAGGCGATATGGGCGTGAAGTAAGGAAGGCTCTGATACCACTTTTAAGCCTCCCAGCTTTTTGTAAACTAAGACAAGGAAGGGTCTGACACTACTTGTAACACTTATAACGATCCTAGTCTTTAGGGGATACCACTTGCCCTTATCGCCGAGTGGGTTCCATCCATGAGGGAAACCACAATGGATGTAAAGAAAGGAAGGCTTTGATACCGTTTGTAACAGTCTAGTCTTTTGTAATATGGAGCAAGAAAAGCTCTAATACCATTTGTAACAATCTCATCTTTTTTGTGATGTGGATCGAGGAAGGCTCATAACAAGCTCCTCACTCAATCAGGCAATACCCTATTACCGAGTGGGGCTACTACAACAATGTCGTCGAGTGGGGCTACTACTGCAAACTTAGAGAGAAAAAGGATCTGATACCCCTTAGAAAGTTCCAACCTAAAAGATGTCTTAAGTAGGTTCTATGATAGTGATATTTTCACTAATATAATTAGCCTTTGAATTGCTTATTACTTTTATTTTAACACTATTGACGGGCTCTCTAGATTGCTTAATCTTGGCAATGGTTGGAGCTGGATCTGGCATCACCCATCTTGATAATGCCCATGGGTGGGAGGATTCAATAACTCATGAAATGATTTATGCTTTCTTGATACTGAGCAAGGTACTTAATCAAGTGAGTTTATTTTGTATTAGGGCATTACTGCCTTTGATTGGGTCATAATTCTATCCTATGTTCATTTAGATGCTTTTTCCAATTACATTTATTATTTATTTTCAGTCTGGTCGGAATATTAACTAATAGAATCATCCAACCAATCGCAAAGCACTCAAAATATCCCATGAAACATCTAGGTGATTTAGTCAGTTTTTGTGAAATTTGAATCTGACTGCTTTTGTTGGTGAGATTCACATATTCAAGCATTGTTAAGTCTAATTGGGGGCAACTCTCCCAAAGATGTTTTTTGCATTCACAAAGACTCCAACTCATGATAAATCATTTTGAGCAAACTTAATTTTGATATATTTCATTTTTTACTAGAAGAAAATATGTTTCATTCGTTTAAAATTTCAGGATGCTGCTTCTGCTGCTTCCCAAGCAAGAAACAAGCTTATGGAGAGGCAGAAAAAATTGGAGGTATACAAATTTATCTGCGTTTTTGAGCTTTGTGGCTTGTTGATGAGCACATTTTGCTTTCACTTAAAACATGTCAGACAGAAAAAGCCAAAAACTTATCTTGATCAATCGTGTCATATTAGATCTCATGAGTACCTAAGTGGGATGGAGGACCCTACCTCAAAAGCTAGTTGTTGAGGTGGGGGAACCAACTTACTTAAATACCTCATTGAGCATCCCATACTACTTAATGTGGGACTTGACATCCCATACGACCAAGTCTCATTCAGCATCATTTCTCAAACGAGTTATATTCTAATGTGCTTTCTTTCTCAAAACGGATATTTAAAACAAGAATGAATAGAATATGATTATTATTTTTAGGTGAGGTTTGTGTAAATTCTTCAAATTTTCAGGGAAGTCAGGCACCCTTTAGATTTTTGAAATTTGTGGTCTTAAATTTGTATAATATTTGTTTCAAAAATGGGAGGAATTGCGAACTAAGATTTTGGTGGTGTATTGAATTTAGAGAATCAGCCAAAGAACTGTAGAACTGGAAAGTGGAGCTGAGAACTTTGCATCATTGGCAAATGAGCTTGTGAAAACAATGGAAAGGCGAAAGTGGTGGCAAATTTGAACTTTTGGTCGTCTCCCCAAAAGCATTGCATATATATACACATATATAGTGTATGTATACGTAGTTATTGCTCTGTACATTATTATTATGTTGTTGAGGTTACAAGCTATTCTTGATGCTAAGCATGGTATTTAATTCCAAAGTTTTATGTGTTGTTATAATACAAGGCTGTGATCAAAATGATATGTCTGAAAGGTAATCTTCATGAGCATCAAATACCATCTGTAAAATGTATTCTTCATGAGCATCGAATATAAGACATGCAATTTCTAAAATGTAATCTTCATGAATATGAAATGCTCTGATACTACTTGTAACAATTCCAATCTTTAGGTGATGTGGGTTCCATCCACGGGGTGTTACCACAGCAGACGTGGAACAAAAAAGACTCTGATACCATTTGTAACGATCTTAACATTTCCCCTATTTGTAACGGTCAAAACTTTTTGTAATATAGAGCGAGAAAGGCTCTGATACCACTTATAAAGGTTCCAGCCTTTTATGATTAAGCAAAAAAGGCTCGTAACAAGCTTCTTCACCCTATTAGGTGATGCCACTATTGTTAAGTGGGGGCCACTACAGCATGTGTGGAGGGAGAGAGTCTTTGATACCACTTATAACAGTCTCGGCCTTACCTACAAAATATGTCTCAAGTGGGTTCATGATATTTTTATCAACATAATTGACCTTTGAATTGCTTATTGCTTCTATTTTAGCATTATTAACAGATTCTCCAGATTACTCAATCTTGACAAGATATGTCAAAACTAGATTTGTCATCATCCATCTTGATAATGCACATAGGTGGGAGGATTTCTCACAATAACTTAGTTGTACCTTACAGTTTACTATTTATGCTTTAAGAACCTCTGGCACCCAACCAATTTATGTTCTAGGAACCCCTCGTACTCAGCCGATGTAGGACTCGCCACAATTGTGACAAGCTTATCTATCTAACCAGGCGATGCGGATGTAAAGCGATGAAGGCTCTGATACCATTTATAACAGTCCCAGCCTTTTGTGACGTGCGCAAAGGAAGTGTCTGATACTACTTGTAATGGGCTTAGTTTTTATCCACGAGGGGCCGTCATAGCAGATGTGAAGTGAGAAAGGCTCTAATATTATTTGTAACGATCCAAGCCCTTCCCCAACCTGTAACAGTCCCAACCTTTTGTGACATGGAGCGAGAAATGCTTTGATACGACTTTACAACATATCAGGCGATGCCCCTATTGCCAAGTAGGGACCACCACAATGTACATGGAGAGATGAATGCTTTGATACCGCTTGTAATGGTCCCAATCTTTCCCAAAAACATGTCTCAAGTGGGTTCTTTGATAGTAATATTTTCACTAGCATAATTGGCCTTTGAATTTCTTATTGCTTTTATTTTAACATTGTTGATGGGTTTTCTAAATTGCTCAATCTTAGTAACGGATGTTGGAACTGAATCTGCCATCATCTGTCTTTGATTTTGATAAAACACTTTAGGATTCAAAGTTTATCCTATTACTAATCGAAGGATGAGATAATATCCATGAGTGGGAGGATTTTTCTTAATAACCCATGAAATGATTTTTGTTTTTTTTATACTAAGCATTATATTTAATTCCAAAATTTTATGTGTTGTGGTCTTATAACATAGGGCTGTGGGTAATATGTATTTTCTAAAGCACCCTTATCATCTTGTTTAATTTCCTCTTTCTCTCACTCCCTCGATTAGATTTAGAGAGCATGAATAAGGTGAATTAGAAAAAAAATTGTTAAATATATAAAAAAATATCTATGGTTTTGATATTTACTGATTGGTTTATTGATCTCTTGCCAAACTCTATTGATGCTTTGTTGGAGGTAAGTGGATGACATGATTGTTTCAGCATTTTTTATTTTATTCCTTCGTTAATCAATAAAAATTTGTATACTTCAACTTTTAATCAAGTGAGTCTATTTTGTAGGGGGGAATTATCCCCTTTGGTTGAGTCACGATTCTATCTTAGGTTCATTTATATGTTTTTTCTAATTACACTTATTATTTTTTTAAGTCTGGTCCAGATATTACCCAACAGAGTCATGCAACCAATCGCAGAGTATTCAAAATATCCTATTGAACATCTAGGCGATTTAGTCATTTTTTGCGAAATTTGAATCTTGCTGCTTGTGTTTGTGGGATTCATATATTGTTTAGAGCCTCCATTGCAAAATTTGATCTCACTGCTTATCTTTGGTTTTGTAGCTTTTTCTCATGATAGGAAGTATCTTGGCAGTATTGCACACAACCATATTTTAAAGGTATATTTTTTTATATATCGCTTGAGTCGCGTTATGCCCAGGAACCCCTTACACTTAGCCGATATGGGACTCACCACGATCATTACAAGCTCCCCCACCTCACCATGCGAACGTGAAGTGAGGAAGGCTCTGATACCATTTCTAAAGATCCCAATCTTTTGTGACATAGAGCAAGGCATGGTCTGATACTACTTGTAACGGTCTCAATCTTGAGGCGATGCCACTTACGCCTTTCACCTAGTGGGTTCCATCCATGGGGGCCACCATAGTGAACATGAAGTGATGAGATTGTCAGAGGCTCATATATTATATGCTTTATGATTTTATTCTGCTTCCAAATTTTGTCCCCATTTGCATGCGTTTGCTACTGTGTATATTTATACCACATATTGGGGTCTTAACAGGTTGTTGAAGATTCAGGCCCACACTAAATCTTGCAGAGCAATTCGATTCATTAATGATGGACGTGGTACTCTTTGTTACATTCTTTCTTTTTGATTGTTACTGTTATTGTCATTTTTTTATTAATGGGTTCTTTGATAGTGATATTTTCACAAGCATAATTGGCCTTTGAATTATTTATTGCTTCTATTTTAGCACTGTTGACGGGTTCTCTAGATCGCTCAATCTTGGCAACGGATGTTGAAACTGGATCTACGATTGCCCGTCTTAATAATGCCCATAGGTATGAGGATTTCTCTTAAAAACTCATGAGATGATTTTGCTTTCTTGATGCTGATCATAGTATATAATTCCAAATTTTTATGTGCTATTGTCTGATAATGCAGGGCTGCGGTCAATAAATTGATAAATTTGACTGAGTCAACTGTTGCTACAGGAGATGATGAAGGATGTATTAAGGTAACTAATCATAGTGCTATTTTTTTAATAGTGTTATGTTCTTCACATAATACTCCTTGTTTCTTTTCGCAATATTGTTATGTTCTTCACATAATACTCCTTGTTTCTTTTCGCAATATTGTTATGTTCTTCCCATAATACCCCTTGTTTCTTTTTGCCAAAGCCTCCTCAGGCTGATGATGGTGGTGATATTTAATTTCTTGTTTTAAGGAGAAACCATATTTTTGCTCATTAGCTTTTTTCTCATTGCAGGTATGAGATACTAGACAACGGTCTTGTTGCAATTCATTTGATGCTCATGAAGATTACATTTCAGACATGAATTTTGCATCTGATGCAATGAAACTGTTGGGAACAAGGTATCATTAATTTCCCTTGCCATTCTACTTTTACTTTAAATTTTATGTTTCACTTAAGTAGATACACTTGCATGCGCTGTGTAAATATTTACTTCCTAATGCTTGCTGAATTTTTTTGTAATATGAAGTGGAGATGGGACTCTATCTGTTTGCAATCTTCGAAGAAATAAAGTAAGTTATACATCTATTGCTTCCTTCTTTTTCCCAGATTTTTTGTGATAGATGCCCTTTATTTTCTTCTACTGATACGTGCAAGCTCGATCTGAGTTCTCGGAAGAAGAGTTGATGTCTGTTGTTATAATGAAGGTGTTGTATTGTCAATCAATCTTTCTCTTTTCTTGGTTATGCATTGAGACAGGTAGCTAAATGTCTTTCACTGTGAACTTAGTTGGATAAATTAATTAAACTGTTGGAAAGTAGTTATGGAATGATGTTTTTCTTAAATAATAAGGTCCAGAAAAAAGTTGTGCAAAGTTTCCTTTGGAATTCATTACGCCTTACCCATCAGAAAGAGACTGTCCTTGGATCTCTTTCTTTGAAATAGGAGAAACAATACCGTTAGAAGGACATATTGGAGCTGCCCATAAAGATTGGTAGGACGCCTTGAAATATGTTCATATGATAGCCCGGAGGATAAAATATATTTCGAATATTCTGTAAATTGATGTGCTAAATATTCACATTGAAATTTTGGTGTCTCTTTTCTCCATGCATAATTCCCTATTTAAGAGTGACTGCTTTATTGCATATTCTTTGGAATTGCCATTTAACTGATATGGATTTCTTTTTTAAATACCAGAATGGTAGGAAAATTGTCTGTGGATCACAAGATGGAACATTGTTACTGTATTCATGGGGATATTTCAAGGATTGCAGGTACTTGATGTGGCACTGGTTTGCAATTGAATTGATGAAGTAAATTATTCTTACTTATCGTTCTTAATATAATACATATTTAATAGATTAAGGAAGTAAGTCAAGTTAGTTAATATGATATTATTTTCTAAAACAACATTGTCTGCTCAATTCCCTTCTTCCCTGCTTCCTTGATTATTTTTTAAGGAGCATCGATGAGGTAAATTAGGAAAATATTGTCAAATATAAAAAATAGGTCTAATATTTAGGACCAAAATCAACTCCTCAAATAGGTCCTATATTGATAACCAGAGGGAATATTGAGGAGGCCAATTTGTTTAATATTCTCTCTCCAATAATGCTGATTTTGGCTCTATAACTGATATTCTTGCTTAATGGCTTTGATATCCAGTGATCGGTTTATTGATCTCTCGCCAAACTCTATTGATGCTTTATTGAAGGTGAGTGGATGACATGATTGTTTCAGCATCAGTAGGCTTTTATTTTATCCCTTTGCCAATCAATAAAAAATTTGTATACTTCAATTTCAACTTGATGAGGACCGGATCATCACTGGATCAGAGAATGGGCTAATTAAGTGAGTTTGTTTTGTATAAGGCATTACCGCCTTTGATTAGGTCACAGATCTATCCTAGCTTTATTTATATGTTTTTTCTAATTACATTTATTATTTAATTTCAGTTTGGTCGGAATATTACCCAACAGAGTCATCCAACCAATTACAGAGCACTCAGAATATCCCATTGAACGTCTAGGTGATTTAGTCATTTTTGCGAAATTTGAGTCTTGTTGCTTCTGTATATGGGATTCACATCCATTGCCAAATTTGATCTCACTATGTTGAACCATACTTTTTGTAGCTTTTTTCCATGATAGAAAATACTTTGGCAGTATTGCACACAATCATATTTTAAAGGTACACTTTTACTACACTTTTTTATATATCACCTAAGCCAAAGTAGAATGGAATTTCTCACCATACCAAAAACATGTGAAATATCAATTGAAAAAGAGAAAAAAAGAATGAAAAACTTAGATAATATACTGATTGGATAAGTCCATAAAATACTTAAGATGATTGCTAGAAAATTGCAAACCTAATTATTATAAGTGTTAAAGATGAGTGCAAAAAATCTGGAAGATGATTACTACAAATAGGAAAAAAGAGTATAAATACTTCACAGTGCTGGATGAATTACTAAATACTTTAGGATTGTTGGCATCTGGACACACCTAAAGAAATATTTTAGGGTACTGAATGAATCTTAACTATATGTATTATCTTCTGAACTCCCTAGGACTTTTTTTTTTTCTTTTCCAGATATGGGACTTGAATAATCTACTACAAGGCTCAAGAAGTTCAGTAAGGAATAAAGCTGAGGAGATTGATGGCGACAGGGATGAGATGGATGTAGATGCTAATCCTTCCAAGAGCGACAAAGGTATGATCAATATACCCCTTTGGGTCTTGAATGTAGTACTGGGAGTTTATGTTAATCCTAAATATAAGTTCTATTTTATATTTTTATCTAACCCACCCTCACACAAAATGAAAATTAACTGTGTAGATATTCCCTCAACAATAATCAAGTAAGAGAGAGTGAGTGAATTAAGGAAAATGATTATTTTGTTTTAGGAAAAACATATCATATTAACCAACTCAACTAACATCTTTAATATATTTAAATTAGTTAATTAGGTCTTACATTAAGAATCAAAGGAGTATGTTATATATGGCCTACAAGCATATGCTTGTCGCAGCTGATGCCTCTAAATGAATGGATGGTTCTGTTCAGTATATGGTACTCCCTCCAATCTTAATTATAAGACATAGTTGGCTTTTTTTGGAGAGATTAAGGAAGCTCATTAAATTAATTTAGAGTATTTTTATTTTTATTTTTTCTTCAAACTAATTAGGTTGACTAATAAACTAATGTATAATCTAAGAATATATAACATGAAATGATTAAGTAACTTATTTAGCTTCCTTAATCCATCCAAAAACTTTTTTGGAGAGATTAAGGAAGTTAATTAAATTATTTTAGAGTACTTTTATTTTTTTTTTCTTCAAACTAATTAGTTTAACTAATAAACTAATATATAATCTAAGAATATATAACATATGAAATGATTAAGTAATTTATTTAGCTTCCTTAATCCCTAAAAAAAGGTTAACTATGTCTTATAATTAGGACTGGAGGTAGTATGTGATTATTTGGGGGTTATTTCTTGTATTTCATTTTATATGGTTTCCTTTGCAGGGACCAAGAGAGAGAATGCAAGTGATGGCCATGGCTCCAACAATTTTTTTGCGGATTTGTAGATTGCTGGAACAAAACATTGTTATTTTAACTGTGTTAATCCTCCTAGAAAACTGTCCAGTAGCAGCAGCTTGCACAAGTCAAAGGTTGTCACCTCCTAGAGAAGCTTTTCTGGTTGGTTGGATAATTTTGGTAGATAAATTGGTAAAGGTTGTTTTTTGTGGTCTTGATTCCAAATGGATTGGAAAAGTTTTTTTTTTTTTTTTTTGATTGGATGCCATCTTTTTCCGGGAATACATTATGATAGTGTTTATCTATGCCCAAGTTTGAATCTTTTACTCACACTTTATTGTCAATTAGGTAACTTTTTTCCTTTTTATGATGTGGCAAATGAATAGGTGGTTATTGTTTTCATAGATTTGAAATATTGAAAGGAAAAGTGTTATTGTAAGTGGCTTAAAGGCATACCCCGTACCTAGAAATGTCTGGGTTTTCAACTTTTTATTATTTTGAGAACTATAAAATACTCAACCTTCAATTATTTTTGGCTCTGGATTGTTACACAATACTCTTAAACATGTTATTACATTTAATTATCAAGAGTTTTGTATAAATAGTTATTTTAATATATCATGTTCAGATAAATGAGAATTATAGTTTACACTTTATGTAACATGTGACTAATTGAAATATTCCCTTGTTCAATTATAAGCATGTGGTGGACTAACATGCACAATCTTGTATACCATTAGATGAGATGGCAAAACATATTAATTTATTTATTTATTTTTTTTTTTGGAAACTCAATTAAAGAATGAACAAGCAGGAAATATTTTTTTAGATTTCATGCAATGCATACAAATATTTTCTTAGATTTCACACAATGTATGATGCCTAAATCAAATTATTATTAATGTATTACCACCAAGCATTTGGTTCAAATAGTAAGAGGTTGCACTAGTTTAATTAAAGGTCTCAAGTTTGAGATCTGGGAACACAATAATGCCAAATACTTGGTGGTAGAGCTTTGCGGCCTTTATGGTCCTACTCGGCTCGATCCATATTAATCTAAACCCCCATAAATCCTCTGAGTTAAGAAGAGGTAGGTCAAAGATATAAGATACACCACACAAAAAAAAAAAAAAAAAATTGGTAATATATTTCAGGTGATGTTTTGGAAAGATTGTAAATTCAATTCTTATTGTCAATGTAAGAATTTTATTGGTAGATAATCTATATATAAATATATCTATAAGAACTACTTGAGTTTAAAGACATGTTTTGACCACAATGAACTATCGAAAATCAACTCACCTAAACTTTATTCTATAAGAAAAAATGGTTAGTTTAAAAATTGCAAATTCAAAATTTCCACATCCTTGAAGTGGCTATATCTAAATGGAAAACTCTATTTTATCCTAAAATACTTATCTATGGTAGCTAAATTGATTACGGACAAACTAGATCTATCTCAATGAGATTAACTATATGTTGGAGATGGAAGAGAAGTTAAATTTTGGGAGGACTTTTGGGTAGGGGAGCATGGACCCCTCAAACACGTTTCTTTCTCCCCTATCTCCAGCCAAGAGTGTTCTAGAACAATTTCGGAATACGTAAATGATGATGGTTCCTATCGTTGGAATTTATTTCAGAGTCTCCTTCCTCCTGACATCCTCAAGGCCATTTCAGTTAGTCCTATTCCAAATTCACATTCAGCCCTGCCTTGTTCCTGGACCCTAACAAAGAATGGAAATTTCATGACGAGATCATCTTCTAGAGCTTTGGTTTCTCTTAATTGGAATGATTGTTTGCCCATCTAGTCTAAGATATGGAAGCTTCCCATGGCGCAAAGAGTTCGAACCTTTATCTGGCTTTTGATGAAGGGGAAGCTACTAACAAATGATGAATGATTCAGAAGAGGCATGGCAACTAGCAAGATCTACTCTTTGTGTCAAAACAACAACGAAAGTCATAACGAAAGTCTGGACCATCTTTTTAAAAACTGTTCTATCTATGGCCTCAAAAGTGTGGAGGAAAATTCTTCCTTCTGATATGTGTATTGAATTCTTCAGATTAGACATCAGAAGCTGGTTGTCCCTAATCATACAATCTACATCCCTAGATAATTCTTGGAAGATTGGGGTTTGTGTTACCTGTTGGAAGCTCTGGGAGGTCAGGAACAAACGAATTTTTGCGGTTGATTCTTTTACTCTACAAGGGATCGGATTTTAGCCTCTGTTCAATCTATTGTAGTGCATTCCCAACTTAGCTTTGCTAGATTCAAGATTATTTTGTAACCTGTTACGCTCACAAATGTAATTTTTGACCATATATTAATGGAATCCTTTTACTCGAAAATGAGATTAACTATAACATTTTTTTTCTTTTTTATAAAGTTTGATTAGTCAAACAATCTATGAATAACTTTTTTTCGTTAAAATAATGAAAATATTCTTTTAATACTTTAAGTTTACATGGAGTATACTTTTGATTGAGTATACTTTTGATTCCATAATTTTAGAAGTATTTTTTTGATCTTATAATTCTAACACCGTTAATGTTGTTAACAAAAAACATTAACCTAACAAATTCAAGTGACGAATGTGTAATTAAATGTTAGTAGTTTTAAATTTAAAATACGTGTAAATTGAAAAATATTTAAAAATATAATTAAGCAGTCAATATTAAATCCTTGATTGTATTAAAATATTATAGTTTAATAATATAAATATATTAATTTATTATAAAATTAGTTTTAATAATCTAAATATATTATTTTAAAAAATAAAAAAATAAATATGTTTTCTTAGCTGCACAGTCATCACTTAAATTTATTATGTCAACATTTTTCATTAGCAGCATTAAAATATTAGAAATATAAGACTAAAAGTATATTTTATAAACTAAAAAAACTAAAACTATACCCTATATATATGAAACTTAAAAGACTAAAAATATACTTTAACCAAAATAAAATACTCCTCTGGTCTTTAATATAAAATATAGTTGACTTTTTTGAAGAGATCTAGGAAGCTAAATAAATTAGTTTAAAGTATTGATATTTATCTTTTTTTATACTAAATTAATTTATATGACTTATGAACTGACATATAATCAAATGATACATGATATATGTTAGGATTCATTAACTTATTTAGCTTTTTTAATCTCTAAAAAAAAATCATTTATATTTTATATTAAGAATCAAAGCTCCAATACCAATCACCAACAACTGAGTGATCAGAAATCAATATAATTATTATCTCTCAAAACATGTGTGCTATTTTAGCAAGTACATTAGAGAAATCCTCTAATAATATGATAAACAAGCCATAATTATCATAATATACGACAATATTGTATTTAATTTTTCTCTTTACATGTTTTGTTTAAAAATTTGCTAATCTTAGAAGTACATTCCTCATTCATATTCACAATTCATTATTTGCTTCACTCGTTGCATTATTGGTCTCGGACTATTCCTATCATGTTAATCTTCAAATATACAACTTAGTTGGCTAACTTAAGGTGATTGAAATTTTTTTTTTTTTGGTAAAAAAAAGTTTTGGAATGGTTCAATATTAGTTCCCCACCAAGGTGGGGACAAGCCCCCAAGCTCTTTGAGCACTTAATGGGGACTTACGAGATCGCCTACCGAAGGAGTCCCAGCAACGACAATGGGGATCGAACACACATCCTTTTGGGATTTGAAAGGTCTCTTACCATCTATGCCAACTTCCTTCGGTTGATTGAAAAAAAGTTAGTTATGTTATTTATTTAAAATAAATATACGTTGTTTCTTTAAAATATCTGCTTTTATTATGATTACCTTTAAATAGAAATTCTTTAATGTATACCATTAGGGATATTTTATAAAAAAAATAATTAATTTTGATATATAAAATTAATTAGAGTTTTATATCTAGAACAAAATCAGTTCCGTAGCTAGATTTTTTATTAAGAAGGGAGGTAGGGTGTGTATATCCACGTGCTTATCTCTAGGTGAGACACATGGTTAGCTCCTATTGGCTGATGGGATTACCTGTAGCCAAATCATATGGTATCTTTCAATCTTCAATATTTAATAAATTTAATGTTAATTAACATATTTAAAAATTCCAAATTTCTTATATCAGAAATGTTATTTCAAAATAAACAATTTCTTCAAAATCACTCTAATAGTATATGTGGTATAGAAAATTAAAATAATACCTAAGCATTTATCTAGAAAAAGCAAAGATTAAGGGAAGGACCGCAAAAGTCTTATCATTTTACGTCATGAGATAAGAAATAAATATTATCTCTTGTTATAATCACTTAAATATAGTATTTAATTTCGAGTGAAAATTTATGTAAGTGTGGAAAAATGTATTTTGAAGGGTTACTGCTAATTAATTAAATAACATGTGAATCTAACCTCATAATATTGAGTGCGACATGACTGAATAGAAGAATGTTGATCCAAAACTAACGATTTTGAAATATATTTATTATACTTCCATTTTAATATGTCATGCTTATTAAAAGAGACTTTCTGTAACTCCATGGAATCTTTCATTAACAAGTTAACATTTCTGTCTTCAAAAGAATGGTTACACTACCAAAATATAGTTACCACTTCGATCCTATTTATAAATCTCTTTGAACTAAATTACACATATCAAAGAGAGATAGTTAGTTCAATGATTATAAGGTAAATTTTTAACTTTGCCTTCATTTATGAATGAGTATCTTTCAACTATTTCTTCTCTCTCTATTTTTATTTGTATAATTAATATGGACAAAATTGTCACAATCCTATTTATTACTTGAAAGAGAACTTATAAATAGAACCAAATTTTTTGATAAAAAATGACTTATAAAAAGGATCAGAGTGGTATTAATTTATGGAGCTAATGTTTCTGCTTTTGCTGCAGAAAACTTTTTTCTGTCACACTCACATAAAAATATGTGGATCCCACTAATATTTTCTCTCTCCTCTGTTTACAATGGAACTCATTCACTTTATGTGAGTGTGAGAGAAAAAAAAATTCTACAGTAAGAACAGAAATATTAAACCCTTAATTTATACTGACAATCATAAAATTTTTTGTGAGTAAAAATAACATTATAAAAGAGGACAAAAGTGAAAATCACATTAATAATACCAAATGTCTATTACTATGATTTTTTAATAAAAGGTTAATGTGTTGAAATAGTTATTCACTTATACCAAAAATGTAAAATCAACTATAAACTTTTTTAATACAAAAGTAACTAAAGTATGACTTCTTAAACAGTGAGTAATTTATAAGTTTTTCTATTCCTTGTGTCAGTTAGAGTCCAATTGGAATTTTATTATAAGATGACTAGGGGTGACGTGAATTTTTCCAACCCTACCATACACACACACACAGATATGATCTTTCATTGCCTCTCAGTTTTCCTCTCATATCTCCTCCCTCGAAATCTTCTCAAGTTAGTTATGGAATTGCTTCAAAGCATTAATGTTACTTTTAATGCTAGTTATGTGGGGGATTCCAGCTTTCGAGTTGATGAGATACAATAAAAGTGTAAAAGTATTCATAAATTTTTTTTTTTGAAAAAAAGGTGACCACAACGTTAATAATGTTAAACGTATGTTACTGTCAGATTTTTCATGAAACGTGAAGGTACTAAAATAGTTATTAGTTTATATCAAAAGTACAAAATTAACTATAAACTTTTTTGGGTGATTAAAAGATGAATTCTTAAACAATAATTCATAAGTTTTTCTACTTTTGTATTATAAGTGTTTTTATCAATTTGGGGGTTAAAATGGCAAAAAGGCAAAGAAAAACTAATGAATTTATATTTATGTGGTCATTTTTTTCCTTCCAATAATGACATACCAAAAGAAACTTGTCACCTCAATTATTAAAGCTAGAATCCCCATATGAATCAGTAGCCTTAAAAGTAATTGTCACTACAAATGTATTGAAGCAATTCCATAACCATGGTGAGAAGAATTTTAGTTACTTTAATTTTTCATAAAGAAACTTTTACATAAAGCAATTCAATAAAGAAACTTGTTAATTTTTCACTTTTGGCATAAACTAATAACTATTTTAACACCTTAACATTCCATTAAAAAGTTCATGGTAACGAACGTTTGAGACTATTGACATCTCTTTTACCTTCTTTTATAATGTTTATGAATACTTTTACTCCTAAAAAAATTTATAGTTATTTTTACGATTTTAATTTAAGTGAATGATTATATTAGCACCTTACCCTTTTAAAGAAAATCTATTATAGATACCTATAAAATTACTCTTATGTAGTTGATTATTTTTAGTTTTATACCCTATGTAGCCGCTAAGGCCTTATTTGGTTCAGCGAGAGGAAGAAGTTAATTAAAGAGGTGTTTAGTTTTAAATTCATAACTAATTTTAGCACAAATTATATGTTTGATTGTTTAAATTTAAATTAAGTTTCAGTTTAATCCCTTAAATATATAAATTGTTATCAGTCATTTACTTTTAGCACCTTTAATCTCATTAACTAAATATTTTTGTATATCTTAGTTTTACTTTCATGTAAACTTAAGAGACTTTATCCTTAATTTTAACACACACACAAATTTTGGTATATTTTTCATGAAAATCATGGTTTTGGCTCTTATAATAAATTATCTGATAAAATCAAACAGGTCCTTAGTGAAGATTTTTAAAATTTTAAAAACTGAATGAGAGTATTTTGATAAAATATTAATTTTTCAACCAGAAGATTTTAAATTAAAAAGCAGTGCGAAGTCCCACAAGTATGGTTGATAAAAATTAATTTTTTAACTTAATAAAAAAAATATTACTAATAATTAAATGTTATCTTTAATCCTAAATATCAGACAAAGTTGACCTTTTTATAAATATTAAGATAATAAATTATTATATTTAACTAATAAACTACTATATAATCTAAGTATATATAACATATATAATCTAAGCATATATAACATTTGATATAAACATATAATTTTTTTAAATTTTTTTAATTTCTAAAAAAGGTAATTTAAGATAAGAAAGCGTTTGAATATGATGTAAGGTATGAAAATGTGGGGAAAAAAATCAAAATAAATACAAAGTGATTAAAATACCCAGTCAAGGCACGAGAGTCACATTGTACGTCTGCGTCAAAGTATTACCGTTGCCGCCCTATCAATTATACGGCCTCTCTACATCACTTTTTCCATTGGCCTTCTTACGTCATATCTTATTTTCTTATTCTTAATTTTTAATCGTATCATTTGAATAATTTCATCTCTCATACTATATATTATTAAAACTTAAAATTACACTAATTCCGTGGTGAGACTGAGACCCGAACAACCAACTTACCTAGAGCTGAGTTAATTAAAAAAAAAAAAAAAGATTAAGGGCACTGGCGGAACCCGGAAAAAATTTTAGCCAGGGCCAAAAAACAAACATATTTAACTATTCCCTTTGGTTCTTATTATAAGGTAGCAACTAACAAATATATTTGGTCCTTTTTATAAGGCATTTGCTTGTTTCCAAAAAATATTAAATATTTTTTTCATGTATACCTATAATTAAAAAGGGTAGTCGGTGAGAGTAATAATTAATATGATATTAGAGTTTAGTGTAATTAGTATGAATAATGTTGAAAATTACTTAAATTTTAGGATAGATTTAATGACTTTAATTGTTTGTATTAGCTTATGAGAATTGTTAGTTAGTGTCTTATAATAAAGACTAGATAAAATATTTACTAAATAGTATCACATAACATTGAAAATAAAAATAAATAATAATCAACAATTATAAATCAAAATAAAATATAAGATGATACTAACATTTTCAGTGCGTATCTCAAATAAAAATTTTACTTTCATCTTATAGCTCAATGAGTAATGAACCAAATATTATCTTTATAGAGAAGATAAAAAATTAGTTGGGGCCAAATTATTGGTCAAATAAAATATCATATAATAAATACATATACATATTAACAAATTTTAGAAATTCAACTCAGGCCAGCTGGGGCCAAGGCCGCCAGATCCACCAGTGATTAAGGGGGTGTTTGCAGTGGCAGAGCCACTTGATGGCCAGTTGGGGCCTTAGCTCCAGCTGACCTTCTCTTATCTTATTTATTTATATATATGTATCATATAACATTTTATTTTGACCAATAATTTGGCTCCGGCTAAGTATTTTATTCTATATATTTTACTCTTTCTAATGAGAGTAATATTGTGTTAATTAGTAAAAATTTCAGGATAATGATTTTGACATAGTTTTGAGTTTTTACAATAGATGACTATATATATGTAGAGAATGATTAATGGCTAATTTTAATCAGTTTGGATTTATTATTTGGTTGTCTTATGAATTTATAATGAAATTCTCTTTTAAGAAATAGTTTATAAGTTTATATATTTGCTTAGCTGAAATTTAATTGATATTTGGTTCATTACTCATTGAGCTGTAAGAGAAAAGTAAAATTCTTGTTTGAAATACTTACTGAAAATATTATAATCTTATATATTATTTTAATTTATAATTGTTGGATATTATTTATTTGTAGTTTTAATGTTATGCGATATTATTTAATAAATAGTTTAACATATTTATTTTTTGGCTCGGGCTAAAAGAATTTTCTGGCTCCGCCATTTGATGTTTGGAAACTATTAAAAATCTAACTTTTACATACGTCAAGATAAAACTTTTTTCATATACTTACCCCACAAATTCTAAAATTTATTTAGGTTTTGAAAGGTTTTCAAACATTACCTAAGTAATAAATTTGTTTTAGAAATTTTTAGAGTAGCGTTGTTTTAGAAATTTTTATTATATCAAGTGAATAAAATAATAAAATAAGCAAGAGCATCCTATTGCATGGTGTGGTCAGCAAAACAGGCAAGACGCAGAACCAAGTGCTATAGCCAAACAAACATATGACCAAATGCCTCAATCTCTCGCTTCTGAACCCACAACCTTCCATTTAATTCTCTCTCTACACCTCCCATTACACACACACACACACACACATATATATATAATAACGGGCTTCGTTGCTTCACCTTAGCCGCGAGGGAGAAGAAAGAGACCCTGATTCTCTAAACCCTGATAGCCACTTGCGCGCGGTGTCAGAAAAGACGCTGCCTTTAATGTAATTTTGAAGTTCCCAGAAATATTTTTCGAGGGATAAGCTTTGTTATCTCGAATTTCTCCATTCAATTCTCTTTTACTTTGCTTTCCTATATTTGTGTGCTGCATATTTTGTTTCACATCGCTTTTCCAATTTAATTTTTATCGTTTTTCTCTTTCCAATTTTCATTTTCTTTTTCTCCCCGTGAACCTTCCCTCTTTTTTCTCCCAACCCATCTTCTTCCTCGAGTCCAGGAACCCAACCTTCTTGGTCTCCAAAGCTCCATCTGGTTCTTCCATGGCAGGTTGGGTTCTATCAGAATGTGGCATAAAGCCTCTTCCTTTTAAATGTCCTATACCTAGAATCGGAACTTCTCCGTACAATTCTCCATCAAAGTTTCGAATCATTAACGCAAACAAATCCAAGGGTAATATAGATCTGAAATTTTCCGCTTCCCGTTCTTCTGGTCCGAGAAGTTGGGAGCTGAAGGTAAGCGCTCCTGCAAGCGTTTTCCCAGTGGAAGAAGTGATAGTTAATGAGGGGAATGAGTTCGATCCTGGTGCTCCACCACCGTTCAAGTTATCTGATATCAGAGAAGCCATTCCTAAGCATTGTTGGGTGAAGGATCCATGGAGGTCAATGAGCTATGTGGTGAGGGACGTTGTTGTCGTTTCCGGATTGGCGGCGGCGGCGGCTTATTTGAACAACTGGTTCGTTTGGCCTCTGTATTGGGCTGCTCAGGGAACTATGTTCTGGGCTCTGTTTGTTCTTGGCCATGATTGGTATCAATCTCATCCTTTATTCTTTCTGACTTCATATGGATTCTGAAATTGATGGTTGATTAATTTTTGTTATTGTTGTTCTTATCTGCTTGGATGTTTTAGTGGCCATGGAAGCTTTTCAAACAATCATAAGCTGAACAGTGTCGTTGGGCATCTATTGCATTCTTCCATTCTAGTACCTTATCACGGATGGTATGCATTTGAAGGAATAATAGCCTTTAATGTCCTCTTTTTTTTTTTCTTTTCCTACTTTACCATCTGATTCTGAAACTGATGTTGTTTTGCTGATAATACACGCACACAGGAGAATCAGTCATAGGACCCATCATCAAAACCATGGCCATGTAGAAAATGATGAATCTTGGCACCCGGTGAGTCAATATTTCTACTTGTAGTTCTTATTTGAACTTGTTATCATCAGTTACAGTATCTAACTAAAGGTCATATGTCAATTTTGCAGTTGCCTGAGAAGATTTACAAGAACTTGGATATTGTCACTCGGATTTTGAGATTTACAGCGCCATTTCCAATGCTTGCATACCCTATCTACCTTGTGAGTTTCCTCTGCCTAAAAGCTTTTGGTTCTGGTTTGTCCCTTTTGATGTGTAGGCTTACTGCAACTTTTTCTCAAAGAAGAATGAAATTGGAACTCTTGTTGCCATTATCAAAGGAATTGACCTGGGTTTTCATCTTTGAATTTAGTGGAGTAGGAGCCCTGGGAAGACTGGTTCTCACTTTCACCCAGACAGCGATTTGTTCGTCCCAAGTGAAAGAAAAGATGTTATTACTTCTACAGTTTGTTGGACAGCAATGGCTGCTTTGCTAGTATCATTAGGCTCTGTAATGGGTCCAATTCAATTGCTTAAGCTTTATGGCATTCCATATTGGGTAATTCATTTCTATCTCTTTATTGCTAACCATAATTCATTTTTCCTTACTAGGTTTATTCCATCTTTCTCTTCTTGAACATAACAAATGTCCTAATTTGATTATGCTTGGAATTTTGAAGATCTTCGTCATGTGGTTGGATTTGGTTACTTACTTGCATCACCATGGCCATGAAGACAAATTACCCTGGTATCGAGGAAAGGTGCCAAACATAAACATCTCTATCCCTTCGTCTTCTTCCTGGTTTTGTCACTTTTCTGGGAAAATTCTGTTCTATTTGTTCTTTCCATCTTATTTGATTCAGCCAAAAGGAAGTTCTTTACAATTATTGATCTGTTAAAAACAGGAATGGAGTTACCTGAGAGGTGGACTCACAACACTGGACCGTGACTATGGATGGATTAATAACATTCACCATGACATAGGAACTCATGTCATTCATCATCTCTTTCCTCAAATCCCTCATTATCACTTAATTGAAGCAGTGAGTACATGCACTTGTGTTTGCTTTAGTGTTCCAGAGTCATGAACTGATCAATTTTGAATTTGGTGCTGTGTGCTTTTCTCTTAATTAAATTTCTTCACCTTGCTTTGTTAGCTGCTAACGGTGATAACAAAGACAAATTTAAAGAATTTGAGAGAACTGCATAGATACCAAATTAAGAATTGAAGGAAAGTGTAGATACTTGCAAAATAGTTTTCTCAGTTATATTCACTGCTTAGGTTTTTTTGGCGGTTTTTTATTATTATTATTTTCTTTTTTGTTATCTGTAGACTGAGGCAGCGAAGCCGGTGCTTGGAAAATACTACAGAGACCCAAAGAAATCCAGTCCTCTACCGTTCCAACTTATAGGAGATTTGATAAGGAGTTTGAAGAAGGACCATTATGTCAGTGATCTTGGGGATGTGGTGTACTACCAAACAGACCCTAAGCTCAGTGGCTCTCCTTCTAAATCAAATTGAAACCCCAAAAAACCTATCTCTGATTGATTCAATAGAGGCCATCCAACTCTCTGTCACGAGTTACAACTCTGAAGATTGTCTTGGGCTGTGCTTGAACTTCTGCTCTCATGGAGTCTCTGCAACCCCTGATTTGGAGTTCTTCATGACATGAGGTGAATTCCGGTGGCTCTCACCATTTTGATTGTAAATGCTGATATTGAACGTGTGAACTCTTTCGGAAGGTGCAGGAGTTCATACATTTGATTATTTATCCCCAAAAAAATAATAGTATGGTTTAGGAATATGTTGTAATTTATCAATTTTGTGGGATGAAAGTGTCAATATTTTTTCAGCTGGAACTAAATTGTCATTTCCCCACTGATCAATTTAATTTTATAATTTTTTTATCACATTAGAACTCTTTCAATATCCTGGATGGAATGAGTTAAATTTGGCATCAATTCATGTATAGGTGATAACGTAAGATGTTTGGTAAAGCAGTTAGAAAATGAGATAATCTCGCTGCTTAGTTTAAGTAGATGACGCAATAAATCTTAATTAAATTAAATTGTACTTTTTTATAACAAAATTAATATTGTACTTAATCAAACATCAACATAGCATAATTTAAGAAGGGAAAATCCCCTCAAGGGTCAAGTTACCAAAATGTTGTTAAAAAAGACATAAAGAAAAGTCACATATTAAAAAGGCCTTAAAGCCTTTAATGGTATTATTTCAGAGAACGTAATTGTTAATGAGTATTAAAGTGATTGTTAACAGATACTGATATAGTTGTTAACGAATACTAATTTAATTGTTAAGATATAATTGTTAACGTGTACTGATTTAGTTATTAATAGTGTACTGATATAGTTGTTAACATTGATTAAAATAATATTAAAAAATGTCATAAGACTTTTTTTTTACATGTAACTTTTCTTTAAATTTTTTTTAATAATATTTTGATTACTTAAATCTGGAAGGATTTTCCCATTTAAAAATAAAATCTTGATCTAATTTATTTGATGGGATGGAGATTCCTCAAATATACCTTTAGTCTGTCTGACATGTAAATTAGTTTTTTTAATAAACTGACATTTTTTAAAAAAAAAAAAAAAGTCATTTTATTTGTGTCCACTCATCATCATTAATAATCTGTTATTGACCCGCAAACACAGATTTAGTTTAAAATATTATAGTATCTGAGAGGAATTGATGTGACCTTAATAAGAGGGTTACTATTTCCATTATGCACACGATTTGATGTTGATATCCCTTTCCAGCAGGGAATCAATGGCTGTGAAATGAAAAGTATTTAGATTTCTGCCTTTTTGGATGGGCCCCACTTTGGTATACATTGTTATCAAATTCATGGGTTATGGCCAATGAGTCAATGATATGTTTCATGCGTTAATTCATTTTCCACGTTTCCATGTCCATGGAAATAATCATGAGGCCTGCATTTAGTCCTGCAATGGATATATAATATATTTAGGGTTTGGTTGGGAACGCATCTTTTAAATAAATCGAGATAAAATTCTTCTCATAAATTTACTTTATATAGTGTAAATCACTTTAAAAAAACAGTTTCTACCGTTAATCTAAACAAGCATATAAGAATAGAAATCGGTCCTCACTAGATATCTCTTATATATGTCCCACTTTTTAAGGATGCACCATAAATATCACTAGATATCTCTTATATATGTCCCACTTTTTAAGGATGCACCATAAATATAAAGACTTCTTAATACACACACTTTTTATTAAGGAAGGGGGGGGGATTGCTTCATTAAAAATAGGGTTAAAGTGTAAAAATGCACATGTGCTTCACCTTGAAGAGCGTCTAACACCAAATATTTTTTTAGGTGCAAAAGTGCACATGTGGTTACAACTTAGGTGCAAAAATAGCATTTGACCATTAAATTTGACTTTGACCGTTAAGTTTAACTTTTTTTGCTGACCGGGCAATGATGTGTCATTTTTGCACATGTGGTGGGTGCTCTTTCTGCCAAACTACATGTGTATTTTTACACTTTTTGTCAAACCACATGTGTATTTTTACACCTTTGAAATGCCACATCATCACCCAGTCAACAAAAAAAAAAGTCAAATTTAACGGTCAACTGACATTTTTGCACCTAATTTGTAACCACATGTATACTTTTACAAAAAAACACTTAGTGTTAAGCGCTCCTTAGAATAAAGCACATGTGCATTTTTACACCTTAACCCTTAAAAATATCTTCAAAATAGTTTTCACATCTCTTGAACAAATACACTTAACTAATCAAAATTTTCTTTTCTTTAATTGTTCATGATTAACACTCCTACAATTTATGATATTTTTAATATGATTTAAAAGCGTGCACATGCACAAGCATACCAAAGTTGAGTTTGAGTTTATGACCTTATCTAAACATGACGGGCGGTGATGTTATGACAGCTTAATTATCATTAAATGTTTGTAAAAAGCATATGAGATAGGTAAAATTATATGTTATAAAGAGTAAAATTTACTCAGAATATATAAAGATATAAAAGTTGTGAAATTGAGCCAAAAAATTAGTGAAGAAGATGGGATAAAATCAAGTGGGGGATGTCAAAGTCAGTGTCCTTAAAGTGGGGTGGTGGGGTGCTAGTGGCCAAATAGCATTAAGCAGAGTTGAAGGAGAAGCATGTGTCTCTTAGTGTGTATACGGCAAATGAAGTAGACAGCACCATGTGGTTGTGAGTGTTGAACAGTGTTTCGACACATTGCTACGTTGCTTCCTCCACCACCACCACAAGCCAAAACTAAGTTTGTTGTTCCAAGTCTTAAGCCATTCGTTTCATGCCACCTCATCCTCTTCCATTACCCTCATTATCTTTTAAAAATGGGTAAAGCGCAAACATATAGAGTTTTTACTGAAAGTAACGTTATCAAGGTTTTTTTTAGATTGGGATAAGTATCAATTTTGTCACAGAAATTTTTCCCAAAGAGCATTGATAAAACAGAAGTTTTTTTTTATCTCATTTTTGTCATGAAAGTATGAAACATATAGCAAAAATACCTTACCGTCACGGAATTGCCACGCCAAACGTTAATGGCATGACAACTCTAGTTGGTGGGACTACAACTCTAGTTTATAACTTGAGTTTTTATGTTGCTCTTTCTATTTGCTATGTTATTCACTTTTCCCTTTACTGGAGAATCTATAGGCTTTTGGCGAGGATTCTCTTATGGCTCTCGAATAACAACTCCCTTTGATCAAAGTCGAGAAGGAGGAGGCCCAATATCCTTCACAACCTTAGGCTAATATCATTGAGGAGGAATCTTTTCTCAACGAGGACGATTTGATGGAGGGATTGCAGACACTGATGGGGAAGATTTGGAGGTTTTTGGATCGAGGAAGCTAAAAAGGAAGAGGATTCAGAGCGTTTTGCAGGATTTTTCTCAACGAGGTCGCTTTGATGGAGGGATTGAGACACCGATGGGGAAGATTTGGAGGTTTTTGGATCGAGGAAGCTAAAAAGAAAGAGGATTCAGAGCGTTTTGCAGGATTTTTTGTCCTCATTGTCACGAGATTTGGTTATCGACAGAGAAGAGACTCAAGTTGAGGGTTTACAAGTCGAGAAGGTAGAGGAGAGACAGAAGCTCTGATATATATATATAGTAGGAAGATCAACTTAAGTTATTTAATAGAGAACTCAAGTTGTCTAGAATAGACCACAAATAAGAAGAGCAACATAAGAACTCAAGTTCTAAACTAAAGTTGTAGTCTCACCAATTTGAGTTGTCAGGCCATTAATGTTCGACATGGCAATTTTGTGTTCAACATGGCAATTTTGTGACGGTAGAGCATTTTTGCTATATTTTTCATACTTCCATGACAAAAATGAGACCAAAAAAAAAAAAACTTTCGTATTACTAGTACTCTTTAGAGGAAACTTCCATAGCAAAATTGGTACTTATCCCTTTTAGATTTAATGTTAACTTGAAAGTTTTAAAACGTAATAATGTTTAAATTATAGTTAAACATTAATTTTTTAAGAAAAATGGGTAATACCATCCATTTTAACACTTCTAGAGCAACATTAAACTTCAAAAATTTCAAGATAACATTATTCTTCAACGAAAACTTTTAAAACAAATTTACACTTTAACTTTTAAAAATTATGGTTTTCATTTATTCTCATCCTTCACCAGAATATATATTTGGGAAATTTGGTTAAAAGACTTCCTATCTTAAAAATTGTATCAATGAGAAGAATCAAGGGCAACTCTTCTCCTTTTTTTTTTTTTAATTTGAACAGAGATTTTTTATTTAGTCTAAAGTTTAAAAGGTTCTCAATTCTCCTAATAAATGCACTTCTCGAATTTAAATTTTTGTTATCTTCCTTACAAGATGATGTTACTAACCACCTTAACTAACATCTTATTAGTTGAGCAACTTTTCTTTAAATATGTGCAATTTTATCTTTAATAATGTACAGATGTTTTTAAAACGAAAGTAATTTTACGCAAAGCTAACGATATGTCACACAAGTTCAAGAAAAGTTGCACTCACTCAAATTTAAGTCCTTTTAGCAAATCAAATTCCAAACAGATACTTTCATATATTTTCAATTTACATTCTTATTTTAAATTTTGGTTTTCTTTCCATGCATGTCAAAGACAAACTCAACCTTATAAAATTGTGTTCATATTTTTTAACTTGCTCATAATTGATAAGCCCTCAACCATGTTTAGTCTCTCTCTCTCTCTCTCTCGTCATCTTTTATTATACTATTTTAATTTTTTTTAATATTCAGGATGAATAAGATTGAAATACTATACTAATTGAGTATGATGCCAAATTTACCTTTCTGGTTTTGACATTTAGAGAGGACAAAAGATGTAAAGAAAAATAAAGGTAAAAGTACCTTTCCCAGCCCAAATTTTAAAATGCATATTTAAAGAGAATGGGAATTTAAAGAAACGTGCCAATATTAAAAACTTTCTTTCCTCTTCTTCATAATATATATATATATATATATATATATATATATATATATATCGTTTTCTACTTGCCTATGGAAATGGATAAGGGATGAGAAAAAAATATGAGTTTAAGGTAAAACAAATGAAGTATATTTAGTAAATTTGTTTTTACCAATCACAATTTGTGTAATAGCTAATTATATTGGTTGACAGAAAAAAAAAAAAAGGTAATTATATTCATTAATTTTACTTTTCAAGAATAAATCTTTCCTCTAATTTTAATCCTTCAATCTTTCCTTTGAATAAGTTAAAATTGAATATGTCACAAATTTCAAATTTTGCCATTGGGTCTTATTGGATCTTATATTCCCATTGGGCCATTGGACTTTCTCATTTTGATAAATTTTTCCAAGCCTCGAATACATATTTTCATGTCCTGAATAAAATTTCTTCCAAATACTTCTTTTCCTTATTTACTTTTAGTCAAATTCTACTTTTATTTTCACCTTTTTTTTATTTTCATTAATTCCCTCACAATCCTTCTCCTAATATTAAATAAGTATTTAATCTTTCTCCTTTTTTTTCTATATATGGCGCCATTTATAACGGGCTTTAACTTCTTTCCTTTTCTTTTATCATTTTCTCCTATCCTTTTTCTCTAAAAATATGGAGTTTTTGGGTAAACAAAGCAATGGTAGAACTTTTTTTAAAAAAAAAAATAGGGAGCACTGAAATTGCTTTTCAATAACATTTAGTATCTTAAATTCAGTGCCTGTGAAATTCAAATTCTTCCTATGACAAATTTTTCAATGAGAGATTACTCAAAAACCTCAGTTAGAGTTAAAAGTTTGAGTGTCAAAAAGAAGATAGCATTCTTCTTAATAATTTTTTATGATGGTAAAATAATAGGAAATAAATTCAAATTATTATTATTTTTTGTAATTTGTTGTGGTCAAATTTACAGGTTTGGCTACAAGGGCGGAGCCAGGATTTAGAGTTAATATGTGCACAATTAGTGTAGGGGTTTGGGGGCAGCGCCCCCGAATTTTTTTTTTAAGAAAAATTTTAAATACATTAAAATTGTATCATTGACATTTTCTGAAAGGAAAAAGGTTTGACAAGATTAAAGAACATGTTGGAACTTGGAACCTATAAGAAATCAAAGAATAAAGAATTATAATAACTAGAAGTAGGGCAAGCAAACCAAAATGCTGACTTCATCTTCAATTCATCATAAACGAAAATCACAAGGTGGGGTATTATCTTTAGATATTCATTTACATCAGCCTTCATCTGTTTAGCCTTGAGTGCTGCATCAACCTCCAAAAAGATTCGAGAGGATATAGTTATTTCTTGAAGCAAATCAATCTGCAAAAGAAAGCAGAAAAGGAAGCTGTGTCATGCCAATATTCAATACAAATAAGACTTATTATCATGTTTTCACCATAAAGCAAAGGAATAAGAGAAGGATAGTTACAAACCGGTACTCCAACTTTAGCATGCCTCAAAAAAGGCTATTCACTAGAGAGCACGACACTTTCAATAGGTTCAACACCAAACACCTATATAAAGGGGAAATGGGAAAAAAAAGATAAAAGAGAAAATGGAGGTTTGAACTGGCAACCTTAAGCTAAAGATATAAAGTCTTAATCAATTATACTATCTATACATAGTGTTACTAAATTCTTTCAATTTATATATATATATATATATTTTATGGGTTTATTTTGTTCAGATTTTTATGGGTTCACTTGCCCCTATTAAAACATAGGTAGCTCCGCCTCTGCTTGGCTAAGATATAATATGTAGAAGGAGATAGGAAATGCAAGGTTGAACACATGGCCATGGATAAAAAGCCTAAAGCCTTAATTAAATGCTGGCTACCTTGAAAGAACACATGGAGAGGCATTAGAGTTCAAGTGCCTGAAATTGTCCTACGTGAGTCTTTATTTAGCCAACTTGTGGAATCAACTCATGGAGACCAATTTAGACATAATAACATCTTCAGTCCACAGGGACAGTCAAAGAAAGAGGACTATGTTCGTCTACTTATTGACCGTTGATTAATAGTTAGGGACATGTGTCGTGTGGAGGAGATAGATTAGAGGCCCATTATAGGGTTCTAGATACAGTTGGGAGAATGTTCAAAGTACTACTATCTCATTATTACTGGTCGTCCCGGTTTGATCCTAGACATTTTGATCCCGACAATTGTTTGTCTCGACCAGGGCCAGGACGGAAACTAGAATCACCGTTAAAAATTTACCACAATGCTCTAACAATCTCACCCTGCATGCATCGTCTACTTACAAGCAGACTAGTTACCTCTCATTCTTAAGCTCAACTGGTAAAAGGGTCAGACTTTCTCATTAAAAGGAGAGGGTTTGATCCTGGTGTTGATCAAGGCGTTGGGGAAAGCATCCTAACTCTTAGGTGCCTAGGTAAACGCCTAAGGGTAATAGATGGCTCGCCCTGTCCAACATTGATATCACCTAGGAGGAAGAGAGATTTCGCCCTGCCTTTAGATTGTGGATGAACCCAACCTCTTTCCTAAAATTTATTTATAAAAAAAAAAAAAGTAGACTACTCTAGTTTTTGTTTTTGTTATAATGCTCTAGTTACTCTTCTTGCTTTTAACATAAGACATTTGATATCTATTCTAAAGATAAAACAAAATTTTTACATTTATCAATATTTTTTTTTAACTTACCCCTATTGATGCTCCTTCAACAATAATCAGAGAGGAGATGAGATGATAGAATTAAGGAATGTGATTAGGGTGTTTTAAAAAATACATGTCATATTAATTAATTTAACAAACTTCCTCAATCTAATAAAAAAAAAAAATGTGTTATATTAAGGATTGAAGGGGTATTTAGTATTACCTCATGTTCTAGTAAAAGATATAGTTACAAGTTATATCTTATAGTAAGGATTAGAGGTAGCATATGATTTGTAGTTTCTTTTTTATTTTTTATTAAAAAAAATTAGTTGAGCTGATTTCTAGAGGCTCAACAAAAATCCTCATATTGGTGTATTTTGAACCACAAACTTATGATTATGAGTCAATTCATTCATGAATTGAAACAACCCTAGGCACTTAAGTAATTTTTTTATATGAAAATTTTAAAAAATGGGTTAGGCTCACTCGCAATCTAAAAGTAGGGCGAAATCTCTCTTCCATCTAGATGATAATAATATTGGACAGATTGAATCATCTATTACCTTCAGGCATTTATCTAAATATCCAAAAACTAGAATACCTCCTCAACACTTTGATCAACTCCAATTTAGTAGTTTCAAGCTGTAGCAGTGTAACTTAGGGTTAGGTTTCTCTCATTATCTTTTTCTCATCATTTTTCATAATCTCTAAATCATGTCATCTAATCAATATAATACTACTTTAATTTTTCTCTCTCATTCTCAATCAATGACCCAGATAAACTAATGAGAGAATATGAGAAAAAAAGCCAATGAGAAGATCTCCTCCTTCCGTGTAACTTGCCTTCATATTTCAAAAACAAATGACTGGTATAGGTAATGGATTTGAGAAGAGAGTGTTGTGGGGAGAGGGGGAGAGAGTGAATAATGGGCCAAGGCCCAAATGCAAGAAAGTCAAGAAAGTCGGTGGGAGAAGAAGAAAGAGGCCGTGGGGGGACACAACATGCCATTAAAGATGGAAAGCCGAAGTCAGCAACGTCGGCGTCTCTCTGTTCCAAAATGGCAAGACAGGTTGGTTTCACAGTTCACACGCACCACATTCTCATTTCCTCATCTTTATTTAGCAGTAATTAACTTTTTTCATTATTAATAATAATTGTCATTTTGTGCATTTAAGTATGGTGATTAGTGTTAATTATGTAAAAATATGAGAGTCAAGTTTACTGTGAACATGCGAAAGTTTCAACAAGTCCGTACACACTATTGGCTGTCCAATAATACCTTTCTGTTCATAGTCTGAACCCAACCACCATCATCTTTCCCCACCTTTTTACATTGTCCTTTGTTCGCATTAGCTCCCTTTTTTTCCCTGACAATTTTGTTTGCATTAGCTCATCACAATACTCATTTTGGTATTTTTTATAAGGATTCAAAATGTAAATCATCTTAATTTTTTTTATTAGAGTCCGATAAACATAACCTGGAGTTGATCAAGGCGCTGGGGGAAGCATCCTAGCTCCTGGATGCCTAAGTAAATGCCTAAAGGTAATAGATGGCTCGCCCTGCTCAACATTGATATCACCTAGGAGGAAGGGAGATTTCGCCCTGCCCTTAAATTGTGGGTAAATCCAACCCCTTTCCTAAAATTTATGTATAAAAAAAAAGAGTCCAATAAGAATTATCTAAGCATTTAACAATTTTTTTTCCATTTTCCCCCTCAATAATTATATTTATTGCATTAATTAAAATGTTGATAATACTTATATTTACTCTATTTCTCTCTCTCTCTCTCTCTTATTTTTCCCTCATTAATAAGGACATAACTGGAGAATAAAATTTATGTAAGATATATGTATTATTTTTAAGTAATTTTAACCATATTCTTAAACCGCATAATTTAGTTATCGAACTTATATAAATAGGATCAAGAGAGAGCACTTTCATATAAATCTTTCCTCACATTCTTACGTAGTATTCCCTCTGGTCCATATTATAAAGCACTAACTAACAATTCTCACAAACCAATAAAAATAGTTTAAGTCAATAAAATTCTCCTACAATTTAAAGAATTTCTAATAGTACCCTTACTAATTACGCTAGACTCTAATATTATATTATTATTACTCTCACCCACTACTTTTATTAACTATAAACATACATGGGGAAAAAAAAATTAATGCTTCTAAGAAACAAGTAAGTGCCTTATAAAAAAATTAAATATACTTACCAATTTGTGTCTTTTAATAAAAATCAGATGAAGTACATTATAAAATTACTTCCAAAAAAACAGATCCACATGCCGTAACAATAAGTGAGTGGCATGCCGCAATAAGTTTTGATAACAAAAAATGGTAACATGTTGATCTTACTCACTTGTTATTCAAATTTTGAGGTGATAACAAAAAGTTTTTTTTAAATATTATGCATTCATTATATAGTTCATCCAATCCTAATTATAGGATAAATTTACCTAACTTTGAAGAGATTAAGGATAGTAGTTAAATTAGTTAATTATATTTATTTTCCCAAAATACCCTTATTTAATGAGTAGCATTAGTGGCGCTGCTGCCTGATGACATTTCAAACCTTCCTTGCGCGGAATTGTTTTTGAACCACAAACATGTAGGCTGATTTGTTTTTTTCAGAGTTTCGGAGAAATCTGATAAGAAAAACCACATCATTTAAATTTTTAATCCCTTGCTTATATCCATGTTGGCTTGTTTTTTAAGAATTAAAACAACGGTGTTGAACATTTTAAAAAAATATATGTTACAAATATCCTTTTCATAAATGTAATATTATATATATATATATATATATATATATGTATGTATATAATAGATTATATATAATCGCTTAAAATAAAAAACAGTAGAATTGTGGTGTATTTAGCATTAATGAGTAACAAAATTACTCACTTAATGAAATATATAGGTGCATTTTTAAATTATTATTGAAAAAAATCCATAAGGGTAATTTGGGAAGATATTAACAAAAATTGAATTTTTATCCTATAATTATGACCAAGATAAACTCCTAAATATTATCTTATAATAATGACTAGGGGGAGTATTCTCTTATTTTCTTTTGGGCTCCACTTATTGAATTTAGTATTCAATTCAATTCTGAATACATAATGCTTTGAAATTTGGGGGGAAAGTAAGATACTCCGGTATTAAATTCAAATGTATTTGTTTGACCCCCCAAAAAATCAAAACGTGTCAAGATTTTATTGATTTGTATAAACATAAACTAGCCGTACCTCTTTCTTATCTTTCTGTTTTTTGTTTACAATTTTATCCATTTCATTTAAAACTTAAATCCAAAATAGGAGCCTTTGGCTTTGATCCAACCCTTTCTTATAAAAAGGCCAAAAGAAAATAAACTCTCATAGAAATACAGCAATGAACACTTTATTCTGAGTTATGCAATTACCAACCCTCTCCCTCCAATTTTTTTTTTTTTAAAAAAATCTAGATTTAATATCCCATCATTCCCATTAATATAATTCTAAACCCAAAAGCAACTCAACACTCAAGCAATTTTTAATACTCCCTATATCTCTATTATAAAACATTTTTAATGAATGAGAGACAATTAAATCATTAAATTTTTTCAAAAACAAATCAAACGTTAAATAGGGACAATTTTAGATAAACGTAATTAATATTTGGTGACTTTATAAAGATCCCTTACTTTTTGAGGTACCTTTTCTAGTCCTTTTTATAAAAAACATTTTCTCTCACGGGAATAATCCTTAATATAAGCAATAAATCCTAATTATCTGAAATTTAAACTCATCTTTTTATTTGTATCATCATTAAATATATGTCATTTATTATCCCTATAATAAATTTATACACATTATCCCTTCTGTATACTCTTTCTAACCAAGCTAAGGGTATTATTGAAAGGAAATGCACATATCTTATATTTTATCTAATCCTTATTATGAGAAATTAATTAACAATTTTCATAAATTAATAAAAACAATTAAAGTTAATAAAATTGTCTTACAATTTAAGTAATTTTCAATATTATCCATACTAATTATACTAAACTCTGATATTATATTATTACTGCTCTCTCCTACTATCCTTATTAATTATGAGCATATAAGAAAAAAAAATTAATACTCATAAAAAACAAACATGTGCTTTATAAAAATAACTAAATACATTCACTAGTTTGTGTCTTATAATAAAAATCAGAGGAAGTATATTTATTGATTTTAATTAACATTGTAAATCTCATGATTTTAGTAGTTGATCACTTGATCCATATAAAAATAATCGGAGGGGTGTGCCAAAGCAATTTTTTATTGAATAAGGGTTCTCAGATGTAATTTACCCGGAGAGAAATGATCCTTCTCTTTCAAGGGGTTTAAGTCTTCGCTTTCATTCTCAAGTCTCAACTTAATTCCTCCTCTGTGCTTTCACCAAGTACCAGTTCCATTCTTCTTGCTTCCTCGGAAAGCTTTATCTTAAGGCCACGTTTGGAAGATTGGAAATATGGCTGAACAAGACGAAGTAGCAAAATCAGGATGCTTCTCTCGCTTCTTTCGCCTCCTTCTTTGTGCTCATTCCACCAATGCTCCTCCTATCCACCCCTCCGACCACCTCCCTCCGCCCCAAACACGGCCTTCCCTTCCAAACAAGCCTAATCCGGGTCCCACTACCCCTACTCTAGTCGCCAGACTCATGGGCTTAGACTCTCTGCCAAACACCTCCCGGATCTCAAACCGGGTCGTACCCGATTCGGTTCCACGAAGCAAGTCCGTTAACTTCATCGATTACTTGCTCCAGCTTGATCCCACCCACCAGGAGCGGCAAGAAGCCAGCCATCGCCGCTTCAGAACTTCGTCGTTTCGTGAGGTCCCTGTTTTGTCCTCGTCGTTTCAGCCGGAGAAGAATAACGGCGACGTCGTCGTCTTCTTGTGGGACGATGTTGACGCGGCGGCGCGTGAATCGAGGCCCGGTGACGTTGTTGGACAGAGCTTGAAGAAACAGGAGGAAGTGGGTAGTTTGAAAGAATTGAAGAAACAGAAGAAGGAGAAGAAGAAGAAGATTTCGAAGCTGAAGAATGAGCCTAGAACAAGAGTCTCTGTTTCGACAAGTACGAGGAATTATGGGGGTGGTAGTTTGATGAGTCCGAGAATGAGGAGGGACGAGTTTGTTGAACCCAGATTAAAAAAGAAGGTCAGAAGCAACAAGTCGTCGTTGAAGAAGATGAAGAATGAGATTTGCTCTGAAAATCTGAGTCCTGTTTCAGTTTTAGACGTAGGTGAAGACCAAGGCTTTCCATCGAAGAACAAAACTAACTTCACAGGTTTGATCTCTGAATTCAGAATCCGAATTATTGTTAATTAATTTCATATGTTATAGGTTAAATAATTTATTATGAGTTTTAAAAAGTTTTGGAGGTCCATACCAGTCCCCCACCAAGGTCAGGTACGGCCCCGAGCTCTATGAACACTTACTATTATCATTTTTAATTAACATTAAAGAATATGATATATTTTTATCTTATTTTTTATAAGATATTTTAGATTTATGAGTATTCATCAAGTGTTAAAAATGAAAACCTATAATAAAAGGATTAAATATCATTTTTATTATGGCAGTTTGCTTTGGAGGCACTAGTCTTTTTTTGTTTCATTTTTGTTTTGAAAGATTAAAAACATAGCAATCTTACTTATTTATTGATTTTGACTGTTAAATTGTTATTCTTCTTTGTGAGCTTTTAGGGTCAAAATTACTCCTAAAAAAACTTTTAGAACAAATTTGTTCTTAAAAAAACTTCCAAAACATATTTACTCCATTTTGTTAACTCTTGAGATAAAAATAAGACTAAAAAAACTTCTGAATGACCAATAGTTCTTAGGATAAACTTTTATGATAAAAATAGTATTTAACCTTACTAAAAACACAATTCTTATCAAATTTGTACATGCTATCCTTTCGAATAAAAAATTAGAGTTAAAATTGCCCCCAAATAAATAGAATTAAAATGATTTTCAATAGTGAAGTTATTTTCACATTTTTGTAAAATTTGACATTCATTTCATTTTCACATTTTTCTATATACTGAAAGAAGTCAATAGAATTGCGTCCAAACATTTGTTATTTATATAAATTAAAAGTTCGCAATGTTTTTTTTAGTAATACATCATTGTAACCTACTCAAAAGATTAAATTAACAGAACATATCCCTCGTCAAGATCCATTATGCGACATCTTTGCAAGACAATAATTAAGTAGTTATTAACTTATTCCTAGGTTTATGTTTAAATTAGACTTGTCAGTCCAACAAAAAATTAGCTGCATTAATGTGGCAACTTCTGTCATCACTTGCTCTATTAATTTTTTTAAAAAAAAATCATGCTTAATTTTGACAAAATTCGTTTTTATAGGATAACTATTTTGCATAAGAAAAGGAAAATTTTTATAATTAAATAGTAATAATAGTGTAATTTAACAGTTGTAGTGTAATGTAGTGAAAAACAACATAATTGGGATGTTCGTGGCTAATTTGGAGGCTTATAAAACTTTTTGCAGGTGAAACAAAGGGAATGGTCTCAAAGTCAAAGAGAGAATCTTCAGCTGATGAAAGAGGAAGCAAAAGCAATATTCATCATAAAAGCGAAATAGAGGAATGCTCAGAATTAATGGCCAACCTTCGCAGATTAGCAGAAAACGATGTGCAACAAATGTTTGATAGTGTTGGGCGTAAGGGCGTGTTTGGAAGTGATCATTGTTTTGAGGAAATTCCTTTGGTTCTTGAGCATAAAATCTTTGACCTCTTGATGCGTGAGGTCGTTCATGAACTCTTAACACTCTGATCTAAGCAGAATTTTGGGTCTTCGTCATGTCCTTAATTAATTATGTGTATATTATAAATAGGTCCCTTAAATATATTTCCCCTTCCACTTATATGTACATGTTCTTTTTTACAAGGACGTTCGATCTAATATATAGAACCCTCAATTAATTTCTGTAGTCAACCAATGATTCAATTTTTGCTCTGATATGTGCTCACAACTAGCATATCTCTACTCATTCCAGTCTAAAATACATTCCCTCCGGTCTTTTTTTTTTTTTTTTTTTTTTATAAAGAATCATTAATATAAAAAATAAATTTTATTTGTTTGAAATTTTAAACTAATCTTTCTATATTTTTACGCTTGTTAAATATATATCACTTGTTCACTTATTATCTCTTTGTAGTAAATGTCCACTAATTATCTATGATGTATTTCTTCTGATCTTTATTACAAATTATCAATTGCCTCTAATTGATCCATTTATTGGGTTTTTACTATTATGCCCTCATTTTTAAAAGTACTTCATTTTTTGAAAAACTCCTTAAATTTGGTGAATTTTCATATGCTACATTCTAAACATTTAAAACTCTTTTCATTGACTATTGTGTTTTTGACTTATTCAGCATGTTTCTCTCTCCTGCTCCATTAACTTTTCATTTCTTGATGTTGGAGACTCATGAAAACAATAAACTTTTTATGACTTTTGTGAGTTGGGTAAATATTGTCACCCACTGGCTGTTGCTTAAGACATTGGGAAAAGATGGACAACTTTATATGTGTAAGGGGAGAGAAAAGAGTAGTGAGAGTATATGCAACACATGGTAAATATGTAAAATAACATTTTTAATTATTTACAAATCCACATTATTAAAATAGGTGTAAATATGAAAATATTTATCAATTGAACATTAATTTAATAACTTAACTTTCCTTCTTTAATATAAGAGAAATAACAATTATGCCTTATATATAATAAGGATCAAATTAAAGGAAATTCACTCTTTCCAAATAATGGTAAAAATGGAAAGAAATGCACACAATTACACATTTATTACTTTTTCTTTTGAACACTCACATTTATTACTTTACTTATTCTCTTTGGTCCTTTTTATAAGTAATTTTCTCTTTCTTGGGGTTCATTTTCAATATAAGAAACTTTTTCTTATGTCACAAAATTTAAATTACTTCATCATTTTCTACCCTTATTAAATACATATCTTTATCTTAATCATCCCTTATTTATCACTAATTCGCTTTCAATCAATCATTTATTATTCATTTTCTCTCCTATACTATTTTCATAATTAGGGGCATATTTGAAAGAAAAAAAATATGACATTTTTTTCCTATGTATTCTTTGTAACCACTTTTAACTGCCATTTCATTTTGCACCTAAAAAAAAAAAAAAATCTTCTGAAATGGATTGAAGGGAGGAGTATTTTGAATTGCATGATTTTAATAGTTATTTTTTTATAAAAAGAGACCGCAAGAAATAATACGTTATCAACTAATTCACATGAATCGATATATATTAGTTAAGTCATTTAATGTGTCTTTAGTTAACAAAATTTACGTATTTTATCCTTATTAAAGGATATGATTTTTAAATATGTGATTATTATCACTCATCTCTATTTTTAATTTCTCCTAAGAGAGCAAAAGTGAAAAGCAATCATTAATTACCTTATCAATATCTCATAGTATTTTAGACCAAAATTTCCTTTTAAAAGACTTTTTTATTTTATTTTGGACATAGGAGTAATTAAGGATGAATTGGACAAATTGCAGTCAACTTCGAGTCGTGTTTCATACATAGGGTCAAAGATTAGTTTCAAGTCCCCACACATTCTTAGTGTTTGGGGCTCACGAAGATCGATTGAGGGAGAGGTTGTCAAAAACAGAAAACGAAAGGTGATCGATGATGAGTAGTAAATATGAATGCTTCTAGTTTTAATTTCAGAGAATTGCCACAAAGGGACTACACGAAATTAAGTCGGCGCAAGGAAGGTGATGTTCACACTCTCGAAAAAGACACCCTATCAGTTTTATACTATATATAAATAGCCATGTCCCTCGCTCTCATCATCTGTGACACTGATCTAATTAACAATGTACATACGACTCTAGTTTTGTGTGCTGGCTTATTGATATACATGTGTTCACACTAATTTCAAATGATAATCTTAAACACTCATCCTTATCATGATGAATTCTGATCGTTTTTTTCATTCGTAGATCCGAGGAAAAATGTGACCAGACACAAGAGGAGGAGTTTGAGATTTACTTCTCTTTTCATGTACTCCTTCCTCTGATTCACATTACGAATCTTTTAAAATTATTGCACATGTATTAAAAAATGAAACAAATACGTTAAAGTATAGATTATACTATTCAAAGTGATGTGTTTTATAAGTTCAATATAAGTTCTCATGTTCTACGTGTTAGCCTTTCTAGGATTGGGCAGCCCTCCCTTTCTACATGTTCTCATGATATTAGTGTTTTATTTTTATTTTTTAATTGAGAGGCTGATATTCACAAAAACACCCACGAAGAATTCTAATCGATAAAAAGTTAAGCGTTATGGGGTGAGGTTGTCAAGGACATTGGCTATCAAACAAGTGTGTATTGTATCAAACAAGGCTATCATGTACAACAACTTCATTAAGTGTTTTGTTTTGGCCCCCAGACTCTTATCAAAGGATTACATATTGTCCGGCCTAATCCCCTTAACGTGCCTTTGACAACCTTCTTTGTTCATATCCAAACAATCTCAAATAATTTTCTACACTTTTCTCTTCAATAGGTGTATCTCTCCTACTCTTCCTTTGATATCACCATTTTAAATTTTATCTTTTCTTAGTTGACCACCACTACTATAAATGTAAATATAATGAAACTAATTAACGCCTCTTTTTAGAAAACAAAAGTTAAGAAGGAAGCGATGATATTTTTAAAATTTTAATTTAATTTTCAACAATTGTTCAGTTGTTAAAAGTCACTTCAATTAAATTTAACAATACTAGCTAATTAACGTTAGGGTACACTCATCCTATGCTGCATATGCTCTCATTCTCACTCCTAACTCAAGGTACACTCTTCTACTCTCGCTCTTCCTCACTTCTTGCAGGTTCCTCCTTGTCTTCTTCTAGTTCACACCACCCTCAGCTCCTCCTCTACCACCAGAATGTTCTTACATCCAAAAGCTCAATGTGGCGGCACTATGATTTCGATTTCCAAGATCTGGGTTTTCATACAACATCTAGGATTGCTAGACCATAAGCTAACACTAGAGGCATGCACACTCGCAGCACAGAACGAAAGGCTTCCATTGAGAACTGTGATCCAAGTGCTATTCTTCGAGCAGCTTCAGCTCTAGCACATGGTGGTAGGGTCATTCATGTCAACGGAGGCAACAATCGATGACGATGGGAGGCCATCCGGGGTGAGTTTTCACTCCTTGATTTTGTTTTTTATGAAGGTGACGAAGAGCTTCTTTATCTTCTCCTTACATCTGCAACTACTAAACAAAATGGCAACGACGGTGAGATATGAGATCTAGATCTTAAAAAAAGACTCTGTCATTGCTTGCGTTCTTGATATGTGATACAACAACTGTTATTTAAAAAATGGTCGTTCGTATTTTAAAACTTTCAATGACACCCACATATACTACCTCTTACAAATACCACTCTGATCCTATTTATAAGTCTTTTTTGACAAAAAAAATTGGTCCTATTTATAAGTCCCCTTTCAAGTAATAAATGAGATTGTGACAATTTTGCCCACATTAATTGTACCAATGAAAATAGAGAGAGAAGAAAAAGTTGAAAGATACACATTCATAAATGAGGGCAAAATTGAAAATTTACTTCATAATCATTAAGCTAACTACCTTTTCTTGATATGTGTGATTTAGTTAAAATAGGCTTATAAATAAGACCAAAGTGGTAGTCGTCTAAGAGCCCTAAAAAGGGACATTAAAAGTATCTTTTTTGTAGTGCATATATGTATCTCAACATCCTCGAGCATCTTTACTATAGGTGACGAGCAATTTTTGGGACTATGGTTTCCATATAACTCAAAAACTTTAAAACATTAATATTCTCGATCACTTTGTTTTCATTAATTTCTAACACTCCTTCCATTTTTTAATGCAAGAAAACTTATTTAACTAATTTGATTAAATTAAAAAAGGTAGTTTAACTAGTTAATATGATATATTTTTTCTCAAATATCCTAATTATCTTTTTTAATTTTCTCCATCTCTTTATTAATTAATTATTGTTGAAAGAACATTTATAGGGGTAAATTATAAAAAAAATTAACAAATATTTCTTACATCAATCAGGATCAAGATCAACTCCCTAATGAAGGTCGGAGGAGTAACAAAGTTCGGAGTCACCAAATTCACTTATCAACACTGGCAAGCAAATCCACACACAAAAATCAAAATATCAATTATTGCTATTATCAATCATCAACAGTGTTGGTTCGCTTGTTATCCTGGTCGGCATGAATTTCTCCTTCTGTCTTCTTCATGTCAAAATGCTTCGGGTCGGACCATGGTAGACGGGCAAAAACTGGTCAATGATATATGAAATGGGATCTGATCGGGTCATTTAACTTTGAACATTAACTATAAGGCCTAACGTAATTGGTATTTAGCTGGGTTCTTTAATTGAGCATCCAATTAGGGGTTTGATCTTTGACAATGTGTATAGAAAGGATATTGTGACCGGCACTAAAACTCCTTCGAAAAGGTTACAATGCAAGGGGATTAATTACCGCTACCGTCGATAGATACCCTGAACCTAAAAAAACTTAATTGATCATTAGTGTGGTCCAAAATTTGCTCACCCAAATTATGATTGTTTTATCCCTTTTTATATTCCATTGATATATGTCGTAGATTCAAAAATCAATAGATAGAGACTAAAATCTTAAACAATTTAAGCCGGGAGCTAAAATAATATACACATTTAAGAAAATGTACACAGTCAGAAGTTAAACATGAGCAAGTCAAAATTAAATACAAAGTTTAATTTATAGAATTTAAAAGAAGATTGAATTTATTACTATAATATAAAGTTGGGGTTAATATTATCTTTGATCTCTCAATTTTGCCTTCATTTTGATTTTGGTCCCTTAAATTTTAAACCATTAGTTTTAGTTCTTATTGGACAAAATGATACAAGTTGCTATTGAGTTAAGGGAAACAATATTCTAAATGAAATAAAACTTGAGCGACTTTAAAATAATATTATTCCTAACTTATGTATATCTAAAATTTAAAGGTATATAATTTAAAAAGAGAATCCTGTTTGATAGAAAGACAACATTAATTTAAAGTCATACCTAAATTTCTAATCGACTATTCTGATTTTGGGGTTTGTGGTTGTTGCTACTAATATAAATGTTTCTTTAAAACTTGAACTCAAGACTTAAAAAGATTTAGTGGAGCCTTATGCTATTAGACCAATTATGTGTCAGTGTCAGTGATCTCCCTCCTTTCACCCAGATATGATTATGATCATTTATTAATTTAAAATATAAAATAGATACAAGGATTCATACATGATAACTTATAATAATACTTATGATCATCCACTAACCGGGTTAACTAATTCTCACAACATTAACAAGACATAAAGTTATATATTCTTATAATATACTGTGTTAGTTTTGACTACACACACATATCATTTTCTTCACGGGTACAAAAAATGTTTTTAAGACTGGACAGAAGCGCATCGTAAGACCAAACTCGCAACCGGTCTTGTTCTAGTCGGTATTAAAAATATATCTTTAAAACCGAACTTAAACCGATTTTAAATAAACACTTATAAAACTGGACATATAAAAACATCAGGTCTTAAAAGTGATACTAAATATAATTGATTAAATTAAGAAAATTAATTAAATTAGTTAACATGACATGCATTTTCTAAAACATCCTAGTCATCTTCCTTAATTCCCTTTTTCCTCTACTCTTTGATTGTTGTAGTTTGAGCATCAATAGCGATAAATTAAAAAAAAGTTCACAAATATAAAAACTGTTTTATATCAAAGACATGAGAGAGTATAAATTAATTTACATATTAGGAATAAATTAATACTATCATATTGGTTATATTAAATATTCTTATCATACTTCTTTAAATCCTTGAATATTATTGTTATAAATAATAATTATGAATTAATTAAGAGTTATAAGGTAGTTGTAGGTTGTTGCTCAACTTTGTCACTTCCCCCTACTGGACGCTATCCTTCTTAACTTAATTTCATCTTTAATAAAGGGAAACATAATGGCCCACATAATTGTCTTCACTCAAAACTATTATTTATTGACATCATTTTAGCCCAATCGTGTATTCATTTTATGAGGCAAAGAAAATAAAGGAAAATTGTCAACTATTATTTGTTTGACCCCATATAATATCAAATCATATACTTAATAATACAATAAATCAATAATGATGCTCAAAATAATAATGCCTTCTCTCAACTTGCTCACTTCTGGCCATTTTTTTAAAAGAGAAATAATTACAAAAATAAAAAGGGAAAAAACTTGCTTGCTATATATGTTTTGCACCATATATAGTCGTCCCGTGTGATAATTAAATTTAGTATTAATGTATGCTTACCGACAAAGTATTTCGTCGTTTAATTTAAAGAAAAAATTATTATGAAATAATCATCTCATCAGTAAATTCCTTTTTTTAATCTTGATCATATTATTGTTGACAAATTTAAGTCCTTATCATTAAAAATATATAATTCAGAACCATAACCCATAAATATAATGTTCCTATAAAGGTTAGAGTTCATTGTAATGTGAACAAAAGAAGTAAAATATTAGGGCCCATTTGGTTCGATCACATTGCAACATGCAGTGTAATGTGATGCAATGTTAATTACAAAGCTAGTGTTTAGTTTGATTTTTAAATAAGGTTGTAATGAGTTAGTTTTTTAATAATTATTTAAAATTAAAATATCACACAAAGTCTATTTTACTTTTAATATAATCTTTATAGAAAAAATAGTTAAGAGTCATTACATTGCTTCATCATAATTGTCACACTACCTCGCTAAGGATCATATGATGGAAATGGTTGTGGTGGTAGAAGTGAGGTGACAACAATAGTGGAGGAGGAGGTAGTGGTAGTGGCAGTGGTGGGAGTGATAGTAGAGGAGGTGATCGTGGCGATGGTTGGTGGTGATAGTGACAACGATGGAGGAAGAGGTAGTGGCGGTTGTGGCAGGGCTCATGGTGGTAGAGACAACAACAATGGAAGTGGAGATTGTGAAAGAGGAGGTAGTGCTTGCGATGGCAGGTGGTGACAATGAAAACAATAGAAGAGGCGGTAGTGGCAATGGTGGCAGCGGTCTAGATGGTGGGAGGGGGGAGGTAGCAACAACGAAGGAGGAGGTAGTGGTGGTAATGGTAGGTGGTGACAACGACAACGGTGGTAAGGGAGGAGGTGGTGGTAGCAATGGTAGGTGGTGACAGTAATAATAGTGATGGAAGAGGTGGTGGTGGTGGGCTGATGGTTGCAGTTACCATGGTGGCGACAACAATAATGAAGGTTGTGACAATGGCGATGGAGGAGGAGATAGTAGTGGTGTTGATTAAGGCGTGGTGTGGTGGGTGAAATAAGACAATTGAAATAAAATTAAATGAGACTGAATGGTAAATTAAACTTTTTCAATCATGTAATGGGAATCATGTAATGAGATGATAATAATGAGTATTCATATAAGGGGAAGTATGAATAAGGATTACTAATTTTTTTGGTAATCATCATTACCATAATAAAACCTATTACTATATTAAACAGCAACCAATCACTTTTCTCTTAAAAATATAATCATGATTATCATTACTAGTATGTTATTGGTTGACCCAAATGTTGTCTTGGTGGTTTACACATTTTTTTATGAAATGACTCCACAACTAATTGATACACATAACCAGACATTTCAATGAATCCATGTCAAATCTGAATCCAAGTATCAGATTATTTATGAAACACTGATTATTCTTCCTTATTTGAATGATTAATTTACTTCTCTGTTTTTCTTTTTTTAACTTTTCTGCATGTAATTATAATCTTTCTTAGAGATCCACTTAAATTTAGAGGACGCAAGTTCAAGGGTAGATGTAAATTGGTTTAGGTTTTCTCATAGTCCTTTGTCTCATTTTCTTTTCAAAATCACATTTTAACCCTCAAATTAAAAAAAATAATAGACGGTTCAGATTTTATAAATATATTATTTTAAACATAAATAAATAAATTTAAACTGTAAAAATCTAATCTACACAATTCATCATTGCAACACAAACATAATTTTAAAAAAATAAATTATAAAATAATATAATAATTGCTTTAGAAAATAGTTAATCAACCATTCATTTTTTATTTGAAGGTGGAAATGAAATTCTAAGAAAAAAGAGAAAAAAATTCAAAGAGTGCCCTTTTCCAATATGAACTTGTACGTTATTCTTTAAGCCTGATTAATCTCATTGGATCTTAAAAAGAATAGCAAAATTTTAAATATGTTTTGCGTGTAACTTTCTACTCGGAATATTTAATAGGTTAAATTTTATTGTTTTGTGTCAATTACATATAAACATTAGCTTAAATTTAAGGATAAAGTATACTTTTAGTCTTTTAAGTTTTATATAAGACATACTTTTGGTCCCTTAACTTTATAAAGTATACATTTGGTTCTAAAACGCTAACACCGTTAATATTGCTAACGGAAAATGCTGATGTGGCAAACTCAAGTGATGACTAATATCATTTAATTAAACAAATTTTATATATTCTTCAATTTACCCATATTTTAAATTTAAATTTAATAGTATTTAATTACACAATCATTACTTAAGTTTACACCGTCATCATTTGAGTTTGCATTTTCCGTTAGTAAAATTAATGATGTTAAAATTATAGAACTAAAAGTATATTTTATAAAGTTAAGGGACAAAAAATATATCTCATATAAACTTAAAGGAGTAAAAGTATACTTTAGCCTAAATTTAAACCATCAATCTCTTATTTTTTTTTTTTAGGGATTTCTTCCCGTTTTTTATCAGTTATATTTTTGTATGAAAATTGTCTTATCATATCAACAGAAGATTTGGTATCTTGCATGACATTATACGTAAGTTAATAATTTTATAAAACTTGAACTTTAATCTAGTTTCTGATTAAAAAAAAAACTTTAATCTAGTTGTATATGACCTTAAAACATTTCAAAATTTAAATTTAACTTTTTAAAATTTTAATTTTTGATATTATATCTCATGTCATATTTAAAATTTAATGGTAAGGGGGAAGGACAAAAATAAATATAAAAATATTGGTGGTTAAATTTAAACTTTAAGATTTCATAAAATTATCGACTGACTTTTAAAATTTATAAAACTCTTTTATATTTTAGCCTATTTAATACTAACAAATCAAATTTAAATATCATCGGTCTAATTTAGAGTGGCTTTTTCAATGTAATTTTTTTACTTTATCAATGTTCAAATAATTACAAGTTCACTGAAAGAGAATTGAGGCTTTTAATACTGTATCTTAAACAAGCTAGATTAAAGGATATATGATTTTGGGAATTAAAAATATGGTTTGATATACTGATTTGTCGACCCCACTGGGCACTAGTCTGTTTTACCTTTTTTTTCTTAATTTTTAAGGTTGAATCCAATCTTTGAAACACTAGTAAAAAGCCATATCTAAGAATCATATATATATATATATATATATATATATATATATATATATATATATTATTTTTTCTATAATTTGCGATAAAATGTAAAAGCAGAAGAAGCACTTTCGGTAAAGTGATCATTGAAGCAAATGCTCCATCAACCTCAAAACGGTGCTTCTGAATGGAATTGACATTATGATGATGGCGGTGAGCATTATCTTCTTATGAGTTAGGTAATTAGTATTAATTATTAAATTAAAACTTAATTAATTCTGCTCTTTTCGATCAATTATCCATATACATTATCTACACCTTCTACAAGAAGCAACTCTTTGTCGGTCCCATTCCCTCCATGATCAAATCAAAGAGTTGCATAATCAAATTCATAATTGTGATTTGATAGTGCGAGATAGTAAAATAATAAATAATGAGAACACATTTCAAACTTCATCTGACATTTCTGAATAAATTGCCCAGGTGTCCCGGGGCAAGGAGATCACTTTTTATATTTAGAATTATGGTGTAAATACACCAGATTTTTTTTTTTCAGAAGTAAAAATATACATATGTTTTTTTAGGAGTAAAAATATACATGTGGTTACTATTTTAGTGTAAAAATTATATCTTACTGTTAAGTCACTGTTCACTGTGATGAGAGAGAAAAATATGAGATGAATAGTAACTTAACGGCGGTGAACAGTGACTTAACGGTGAGATGTGACTTTTGCATCAAAATGGTAACCACATGTGTATTTTTGCTCCTCAAAAAAAACATATGTGTATTTTTGTTTCTGAGAAAAAAACTTATGTGTATTTTTTTCACTTTAACCCTAATATTTAACAAGAAACACACTAAAATAACTGACAACTCGTTTATTATAAAATTATCCATTTACAATTTTAAAATTCAAGTGATATTTTTTAAAAAAATTAAATGTTAATGTCATCCATATTTTAACAAATAACTACCACTTTTATTCTATTTATAAGTTCTTATTGATCAAAAAATTTGATTATATTTATAAATCTTCTTTTAAATAATAAATGAAATTGTGACAATTTTATCCCTATTAATTATATCAATGAAATGCGGAGAAAAGAAAGAGTTGAAATATATACATTCATAAATGAGGAAAAAGTTTAAAATATATTTACCCTATAATCATTGAGTTAATTACCTCTTCTTAGTACACATGTGTGATTTAGTTATAAAGAACTTATAAATAGCATCAAAGTAATATATAAAAAGTAAATTGTTAAGAATTTTAACTTAGGTCTTTCAACGAAAGATGAAATTTATTTTAAATGGATTCAACTTTTTCTTCAGCTGCGTTTAACAGTTCTTTATTTATATAAAAATCTCTTTCAGTTTTATATATACTTTGAAGATGAGTTGTGGGGTGGGGCTGTTAAATAAATTTTAGTTATGTTTGGACAATACATTAGTTTTACAACGGAATATTTTCTAGCAAGTTTTCCATATATAAATTACACTATCGCGCGCACACAATTTAATATTAAGGTTAATTCATATATATATATATATATATTAAATTGATATATATTATTTTAACTAAATTTATAGTAAAAAATATAAAATATACATTTAAATCCAATGAGATTGCCTTTTGTTTTTGTTTTTGTTTTTTTAAGAATTACAATGAGAGTGCTGACTGCCTGAAGTCACGTACTTACATTACATGAAGATGAAAGCCATTTATTCAAGTGATCTATTGTTTTGGGCTTGTGGCCAAGAAAATCATATATTGACCTTGTTATATATTTTCATTGAGAAAATGTTTATTATTTCAAAATTGGATCTTGTGAGAAAAATCACGGGAAAAATATCACGTGAAATTAATTAATTAATTAATTATGTGTGTGTGTGTGTGTGTCGCAAAAACCTGCCATGTGGGTGATTCCTTCAATATAATAATGATGCAAGTTGGCTTGTATACCATATATCTTCAGTATCAGATCTTTGAATTAACCATTGATTCTACCATAAAATTATAACCCCATGTGGTTCTATACAAATGGAATTGAAATTGAATTAAAAAATATATATGGAAAAGCGCATTTTTGCTATGATGTTAAAATAAATTATAAGAAAGAATAAGAGTTAGTATTTATCAATAATAATGAGGCAAAAGTGTTCCTTTAGTGTTTTATGCTTTCATACAAGGTTTTATTTTAATCATTAATTTTATAAAGGGTCAATTCAAACCTTTAATCTTAACACAATTACAAGACAGATTATGATATTAATTAAAATTTTGAATGTTGACATATACAAAATATGATCAATTAAACACTAACATATTAAGTATCAATATAGAGTTGGTCTAACAATGTGAAACTCTGCTAAACTTTTTCTGGGTTATGAGTTCATCTCTCAGAAGAGACATCCATGTTGAGAGGGCGCAGCCACAATTACTGAATTAGATATTGAATGAAAATAGGAAAAAAGAAAAACATATTAAGTTGGTAATAATTTTTCTCATATAAAACTAGATGATCAAAGGTGCGCTTTTGTTTAAAAATAAAATAAATGTTGCCTACCAATTTTTTATCTTTGTTTTCTGTCCCAAAAAAAAAAAACTTAATCAAGTATGATTTATCAATAACCAACTCCAAACAATTTTTTTTTTGGGGGGGGGGATTAGAGCTTGTATGTGTCTGTGTTTTTTTTTTTTTTCTGGGTGGGAAAATTGAAGCTTATCTCTAAATTTGCTTGGGCCAATAAAATTGCCACATTTGACTGATTTGAGCAATGCAGAATAGAAATCAAGCAATATCAGAAAACAAATAGATTACCTATTTGAAGAATAAAGGAGAGTTCTAGAATTAACTAACTATTAATTAATCCTGCAAAAAAATACAAGTTAAATATAATTAATTAAGTAGCTAAATTTCAGGTCTTGAGATGATCTTGTTAAGAAGAGAAGTGATTAAAGCGTCTCTTCTCTCAGCCCTAGCTTCTTCTCTAACTCTTCTCTCTTCTTCTCTCTCCCTCCATCTTTGCTCCATCATCATCCTCTCATTCTCCAGAGCTTCCATGGCTTCCCTCCATTCCATCTCTCTCATCCTTCTCTCTTTCTCTCTCTCTCTAAAAGCTTCCATCCACTGTGTCTCTATCTCTATCTGTTGTTTCATGAACTCTTCCAGTATCTCCTTCAGCTTCTTGCTGCTGCTGTAACTTTTGCTTGATCTCTTCATCTTCTTCCTCGTCCTCATCTCTCCCTGATGATTATCCGTGCTTATCTCTTCGTTGTTGTTGTTTCCGTCCTCGTCTTCATCTTCCGACGACACGTTTCCGGCCGTGGCTGCCGTGGCCATGTTCTTCTTCGCTCCTCCTTCGGCCTCCGTCCACACCATTCTCTGCATCCTCGCTGTGAAAATCGCTTCGAGCTCCTTGTAAAATGGGAATTGTTGCCTTACACTTTCTGGCTCTGCTGTTTCACATCCCTTCCATTTCATGACAAAAGAAACAATCCAACACGTAAGAGACAAAGAACAAATCTAGCAAGCAACACTATGCACTACAAAAAAAAAGTTATTTGGTAGTACTAGTTTTCTTTAAATAGATCAATAAGCTTTTTCTGTTATTAGTGGTTTTTGGATTGGATAGAAGTAGTTCTGATGAGCTATAATATATATACTACGCTAAGGTCAGTCTGAAATCTTCATGATAGTTATCATGAAATGTCCGTAAAATTTGAGCAAATATATGTAAATCTCAAAGTCACTCAAGTTTCAGCATCTTTATCGCTACATCAAGACTTGTCCTCTAGTAATGAATTCAAATCTTAGAAACAGTCTTTTTATTTTATTCTTTTTATTTTATTGTGAGGTAAAGTAGTATACGTTTATTTTACCTCTAACTCATCTGATAGGAGCCTTATCCACTGGGGGCACCCTTATAATTATATTTCTTATACCCTTTTTTTAACTTTGTGCCATTAAACTATGCGACAACTTTTTAATAAAGGTTAAAGTAGTGACTATATTAACCAAGAAATGTTTTAATGGCAGATATAGTGGGTCATGTCTAACTCTAGAATCACAAGAATGTGTGAGAGAGATTTTGGTTTCAAAACATCGATCCATGAATTCTAGCTCCATGGAAAGTCCTTAATGTGTAATGATTAGTTACTACAAACTATACTAAAACTCAAATAGCGTGTGATAACTTGCAATTTGAAATACTACCTCCATTCCTTAATATAAGATTTAGAAATTTACATTGCAAATAAAATCTTACATTATGGATAATTTACACTACAAACGAAATTTTATATGAAGTACTAGGTGTAGTATTAGATAGCTTTAATACAGAGAATTCTAGCGTGGATACACACACATGTATATATATACCATCTAGCTAGGTTATGAACGATTACATTTCAATCTATATGAGGTATATATATGTGTGTGCGTGCGCTTGCAGAGAATTTAATTGGAATTTAAAACGTTACATCACATATATTTAGTGTCTATATATTAGTGTTAACCCAGCACCAAACAAGTTAGTTAGAAGAAATTAAAAGCCATGAAAGATATATAAAAGCTATACATATATATACGAGCTAGAACTTTTCACAAACACATCTCCTTCAAGAAGCACCAAGCATGTTTGTGTGTGTGTGTGTAAACACACAAGACAAGGTCAAGCCGACACCACACAAACATATCGGATAAAGTATGATTCTGTTTTGTAAAGTGCTATCATGGAAATCTGCAGCTTTCTAAAAGAGAAAAAAAAAAACAGGGATTTCATTGGGATTTGATCTTTAGAGAGACAGATATGAATATAAAGTAGGGACAAGGAGGAGGATCGGAGGAATACCTTGTACCTGGTGAAGAGGTTTTTCCACTTGCACTTGCACTGTTCAGGGCTACGAAAGTAACCCTTATCGGCCATGGCGTTAGATATAAGTTGCCATAGCTGCTTGTTCCTCTTTGTCTCCATGAAATTCTTATCTAGTTCTGCTCTAATCCCCAGAAACTCCTTTGTCTCTTGCACGCTCCACTGTGGCAACCTGTCCACGGCTGCGGCGGCGGAGACACCACCGACACCGCTGCTACTCACATCCACGTTCATGGTAATACCACCAAGAGGCTGAGGTTGAGGCTGAGGAAGATTATGATGATGCTGTGGAGGAAGAAGATGGTGATGAAGATGAATCTGATCCATTGGATATTGATTGATTCGAGAGGGGAAAGTACAGAAGGAGTGATTGATGATTCAAATATGGTAAGCGAAAGAATATTTTCAATTTGTGAGGGTTTCAGAGAGAGAGAGAGAGATGAATAAGGAAGGAAATTGAAGGGTGGCGTGAGAGATCTAGAGAGAGAGAAGTGTGAACCGGCGGGTTTGGATTGTGTAAAGAAGAAAACAACACAAGGACGACATGATATTATTATTATTTAGTATATTATTATTATTATTATTCCATTTCATTTCCACTGATTTCCAAACAAAAAAAATCTGTTTTTTTTTTCCATTTTATGACAATTAATATCAAAAGACTTGGTTATATCATTTTTGGTTTATTATATAGAGTATAATTAATTCTTAGAACAATTGACCTAGCTAGGTTTCATTGTCCACAAAAGCTGACTGATCAGATTCAATATTCATCGTTATTTAATTAGATAGAATATTATAATTATATATGTACTCTATAGTAATACTAATTAAGATTCTTTGCTATATCAAAGAATTATAAATATATGATATTTCTTAAACTAAATGTTATATATTAACCATGCATAGCATTCACTGACGTAGACGTTGGCGTGAGTTGTATAAATATATATAATTATGGGACCTATGAACGCGATAAAATAATTTACTAATAAAATAAATATTTTTTAAAAAATACATAGTCCAAGGCAATAAATATTTAAAAAATAAATATTCGATTCGATTCGATATGATGACTCGTATTAGTTTCACACAGAAATTAAATGAAGGTGAGAATTTTAGTTTTGTGTATAGATTGTAGGTAATAACTGTATTTTATGAGTAAGATCAATGGTGAAAAGGAAATATAATAATAATAATAATAATAATAATAATAATAAATATAAGGGGAAATGGCGGGGAAGGGCAACATCCCATCCTACCTGTCGACGCGGAAACTTTATTGGGTGATGGGTTTGGCTCTTAACATTTTGGAGGCATTCCCATTGCGTGTACGTGACGTCACGCTGATGACAACATTTATTATTGGATCATAATCTCACACCCTTCTCTTTTCTTAATATTATTATTATAATTTTTCCCTAAGCATATCATCCCAATCAAATAATTGCTTCTCCCACCAATTAAATAATGTTTCTCCATTCCATTCCATATGCTGCTCTCAAGCACCTAGAGCCTCCTCAAACCAATTAATTAACTGGTTTTGATCATAATCAAATAATGTGTAACTAGTTTTATCTTAAAAAGTTATACAAATCTATTTTCAGTTTATGAACTCAGACATAATTATAATCCCAATTGTTCTGGAGCCTCAAACAGAGAGATTTAGTGGTAAAATATACTCCTTTTTATTACTCTGATTTTATTTATAAGTTTATTTTAATTAAATCACCATATTACAGAGGGGTAGTTAACTTAATGATTATGGGATAAATTTTTAACTTTGCCCTAATGTATGAATGAGCATCTTTCATCTCTTTTTTTTTTTTCATTGGTACAATTAATATAAGTAAAATTGTCACGATCTCATTTATTACCTTAAAAAATGACTTATAAATAAGACCAATTTTTTTGTTAAAATAGATTTATAAATAAGATCATAGTAGTATATACTATCCCTCATAAATATAAAATCTAGTTGACTTTTTTTTTTGGATAAATTAAAGAAGGTAAATAAGTCACTTAATTACATTATATTTTGTGTATGATTAAATTAAATTAAGTTAGATAAATAATCTTGGAGAAAAATAATAAATATAAAATTTTAAAATATTTTAATTAATTTCTTTAACCTTTCTAAAAAATTAATTAGGTTTTATTTTTGAAACCAAGGTAGTGTCATTTTAAATATCACCCTTATGAAAGATATTAAATTTCACCGTCATATTAATTTGCTTTTTCTCCTACTACCCTTTTTTCCTAAATACAGATATTCTCATATTCTATCACTTCATATATTATCGGATACTAGCACCCAGCTTTAGCAAAAAAAAAGATTAAAAAAAAAAAATACTAGCATCCAGCAGGTAGGGAGTGGGCCCACAGACGCGGTAATCTGCCATGTCCCACGGGGTGGACTCCTACCATATCTTTCCACGTGGCAAAAGGGGGTCCACAGGAATAAAGCACAACCGCCAAGTCGGCGGTGACGGTACTGAGTCTAAGAGTGCATCCTCTTCGATCCAATCAGAACGAATCTTGGAGATAGAAACATGAGATCTATTTGCTTATTTTCGAAGGATATTTAAACGTTAATTGCAAAATTTTCAATGGAAAAAAAAATAGCTCATTTCATTCAATATCTTTATGGGGTAAAGAAAAATAAGCGAAAAAAGAGATGCATTTATTATCTTTATTAACAATCAATAATAATGGAAGGACTTTGTTTTCTATTATCCTTATAGACTCATCTGGATCATTGATTAAGAATGAGAGAGAAAAATATTGTATTACTCTGATCCTATTTATTAGTCCATTTTAGCTAAATCTCACATACTAAGGAGAGGTAGTTAACTCAATGATTATGAGGGTAGATTTTCAACTTTACCCTCATTTATAATTGGTTATGTTTCAACTATTTCTTCTCTCTCTATCTTCATGGGTATAATTAATATGGGTAAAATTGTCACAATCTCATTTATTACATAAAAGTGAATTTATAAATAGGACCAGATTTTTTTGATAAAAGTGGACTTATAAATAGCACGAGAGTGATATCCTTTAACATTGATTGTACAGATATGATTTAGAAATTATGAGGATAATGAGAAAAGAATTATGAGAGAAACTTGACCTATAGAAATGTGGCCGGGTACAATAGGTTTGTTTGGGGTGCAGCTTTTTAGCTTTTTATACGGTAATTTTTTTAAAAAAGTAACTTTATATTGAAAGCTGATTTTAAGTTTGTTTGGGTTGAATTTAAATTCACTTAACTTAAAGCTCAAAAAGTCCATTAAAGAAAAAGCTTAACTTCTAAACTTTTTCCAAAAGGCTCTCAACTTTCACCCCATCACTTCGGAAGCACATAAGATGCTTTTTTTTTATGTGCTTCTTATATGTTTGTCTCTCTAATTAGAAAGATGAGACATTTTTTTAGTTTTTTTTATATATTTTATATATTTAGATTTAAATTATATGTTGATTTTTGAAATATTTTGTGAACTCAGTATCTCAAAATAATTAGTTTCTAGAATATTGGTGTTACAAGACAAATATTTCTGAATGTAGTTTTGGAAACTAATTAGTTTGAGATACTGAATGCAAAAATCATTTCAGAAAGCAGCATATAATTTAAATATAAATAAATAAAATTTTAAAAAAATTTTAAAAAAATGTCTCATCTCTCTAATTAGAGAAACAAGCATGTAAGAAGCACATAAGGGAGAAGCACCTAATGTGAACCCCCACCACTTCTACCACCATCAATCTAAACACAAATCATTATCTATAACATGATTTTTTTCCTACCGAATTTTTTTTAAAGTTAAATAATTTTTAAGTCATCGTTCTTACTACCAACCCAAACAGATCTAATGTAGGCGACCGCACCAAAACATATCGGTCAACGTGAAGCTCCAGGGGAATTCTAAAACCGCTGAAGAAATTTTCCTTTGTCTTGACCATCTGTAGCCCATTATATTAATTATCTTAATGGGGTTAGGATTTGAATATATTTGGGTTAACATAGAATTTATTTTTCTAAAGACATTAACTGTACACGATGTGATGTGAAATGAATTTTCCCTTAGTTTACGATAAATATGTTTTTAACTCAAATAAGCCATTTAACTTTATTTTATTGATTGAATTTGTTACTCGTGTTTTTTCAAACCATTAATTATTACTTTCTAAAAAAATTTATAACTTGGACCGGAATTTACATGTAGTGTGTGAAAATGTTGGTGTAAATAACCTAAAACGGCCAAAATTATATAATATAATCTTTAGTTTCACAACTTTACTTTCATTTTAATTTTACCACTTTAAGTTTCAAACCATATGTTTCTTAAGACACATAAAATAATAAAAATTTTAATTGAAGTATAATGACCAATTTTTTAAATTAAATAAAATGAAATTTGAAGAATGCAATGGTTTGAGACTTTGATTTGATAAGAAAATGTATATTGAAGTCTGTACGATGGAGTTATACTACATTAATTACGACGATTATATGTTACTTTTCAGAATAACTATGTAACATGTGAGCGTATTGTTTATCGTTTAATGTTTATAAAAAACAGAAAAAACGACAATTCAAACTTCAAAGGGCATGAACTAAAAGACAGCGACTGGCATTTCATTATCAGACTGATAATATAATTGATTACCTCACTGCCCAATTATGAGGTTACGTAACTTACATTTGACGTATTTTTATTATACAAATACAAATACAAATATATATATATATATATATATATATATATATATATATATATATATATATAAGTGAACGAACGCGGTGTATGTGATTACCGATTAATTAGCAAATATTTGAATATTAAGAAAAGAGTTCAGAAGTTTTTCTTACGCAAGTCAAGGGTGGATGTATAGAGACTCTAATTACAGTGTTGTGTCATTACACCAATCTTTATCTGATTATATATTGGAAATAATAAAATTAATCAAGTTGGATATTTGATGCGCGAAAGAATAAAATTTAACTGAAGAATCAATGCGATGCACTCTTAAGAAATAAATTAATCCTTTTGTGGCTGCCACCGCTAGAGAATTATGTTCGATCGGCTAAATACAGAGGGCTCGGTCAATAGTCAACCACAGGCGCACATGAAAGACTCGAATATAAAAGAGTTAAGGTGTAAAAAATTCACATGAGTTTTTTCTCCAAGAGCGCTTAACATCACATGTTTTCTTTTTAAACAAAAATACACACGTGACTATCATTTTAGAGCAAAAGTCACATCCCACCGTTAAGTAACTGTTTATCGATCATGATAAAAGAGAAAGATATGCAATGAACAGTAACATAACGACGATGAACGGTGACTTAAAGGTGAGAAATAACTTTTGCTCTAAAATGATAACCACATGTGTATTTTTGCTCAAAAAAAAAAATACGTGGTGTTAGATGCTTTCAGGGAAAAAACTCATGTGTATTTTTTTACCATAACCTAATATAGAAATTCTAGTGACTTTTGGGCTGATATAGGAAATAACATTTTTTTAATGGACGGAGATATTCATCCCGATAAAAGTGACTAATCCCTCCACATCATGGATTTTTTGAAGAGGTTTTAGTGCGTGCTTGCTACAGTCCCTTTCTGTATACACTGTTAGTAGTTGAACCTATTACTAGATGATTAAAAAACCCAGATAAATGTCAACTGTGTTATGTCTCATGATTGTGAGAATCTAATTTATGTCAATCATACAAGACAGGTTTAATTAGGTTGCTGCCTTTACCAATTCGTTGACAATTCTTCAATCAATTGCATAGACGATGTAGTGAATTATCGATCCATTTGAGATTCAAGATCAACGAAGTTAGGAATACAATATATTCGTATTGAGATTTTAAAATTTGATTTTTTTTTTTTAAATACAGAAATTTTAGGAAATGGGTTGTGTTTACCTACAAACCAAGGGTAGGACATTATGACTTTGCTCCCCATGACATATAGGATTAAGAGTACATATGCCTCCACCTTGACCTGTGTTTCCATAAGTTTACATCACCTAGGATACCTCCCCAACGCTTTGACCAATTTTAGGATTGAACCTTCTCCCTTTTGATGAAAATGTCTGACTCCTTCACCAATTGAGTTCAAGGATCTGGGGTTAAAATTGGATATGTTGATGGTTAATATCTTGCCTCTTTTGTATGGTATTGTACATGGCTTTGTTGATTAATTTTTTAAAAAAAAAATATGAGAAAAAATTATTAGGTGTAGAGGCATATAATTGGGTCTTTATTTGTCTCTGATGAAAAAGTTGAAGCTTTGACAAAGGAATCTTGAAAGAGAGAGATCAACGTTTGAAGTCATATTATGAGGGGAGCGATTATAAGGTCAAAGGCCATCATTGTGTAATATGACTTGACTTAATTATTAGCTTTGCCTTTATTTATACTAGGTTCTCCAATCACATTAATTTAAAATCTAGCCCTTAATTAATCATAGCCTTAATTATTTTCTCCCACGATGGGATTAAAAAAAAAACAAGTATGGCACATAATTAAGTATTGCATAACTAATAAATTGAGATACAAACCAATGAATGACGACAAGTTGACAACATCTTAGATCACACTAGGAAAATGGGAAAATTAAACAAGACCAAGTTTTAGGGGGGGTTTGAGAACACTACTAAAAAATTACGTTTTGTATTTTATTAGACAATTTTTTTTTCCACATTTTTATCTTGTATAGTGCTTAAATGAATAAAATAAGCACACCCCCTTAATCCAACATATTCACAAAGTGCTAATAATTACTTTGTATATGAATTAGAAACAATAATACTTCTTCCAATCTTTAGTATAAGATCTCAATTATAGTGTACTTTTAAATTTCACAAAACGAGGTCTTATATAAAGTACTGGATATTACTAATGGCAAATGAATTGAACTCAAATAGTAAGAGATATTGAGTAAAATTTATAACTATTGAATCAAGTAATCAAATGAAAAAATATAAAAAAAATGACATTATGGTTTTTAGGAGAGCTAAATAAGGAGATGATTATTTCTCAATAACTTCTAAAAATATTACTAGTACATTACAGTTAAAAAGCTAGATTTATTTTTTTTACTCATCTTAAATACGATTTTTTACAAAATACTATACATAACCCATTTACTATATATCTGAGGGTTCAATTATGAAATCTACCATCATGGTAAAACAAAAAAAAATCTACAATGAAAATAAAATGAATGGGAAATGGCAGTAAAGCCTAGCTGAGCCTCTATTTGTGACTGTTTTGGGCCAAGAATGAGTGATTATATATTTTGGGCCTCAAATGGCCCACTATAAAACACATTTCCAAAGCCCTCATTTTATGGACTGTCTCAGTCAAAGTTTGCACGCTTTCAATAATAATAATAATAGTAAGCGCTTATAGAGCCCGGGGCCGTGCCCTGGCCTTGGTAGGGGACTAGTGTCGAACCTTTCCAAAACTTTTTTATAGCAAAAAAAAAAAAAAAGACTTCGTTATGGATTAAATAATTTGTTCGGGGTCCATCTAATTCAAAAATTGCATGAAAAAGCTGGGCTTGAGTTTCTTTATTTTTTTGAAGAAAATAAAATTCATTAGAAAAAAAAAAATTAATGAAGATGTGTTATCATGAGGGATATTTAGAAGAATGTTTCACGCATTCAAAGCTAAATATTAGGAGCAAACTTTTTTTTTTTGGGTAAAAAAAAAGTTTTGGAAGGGTTTGACACCAGTCCCCTACCAAGGTCAAGGTATGACCCTGGGCTCTATGAGCATTTACTGGGGACTTACAAGATCGCCTACCAAAGGAGTCCCAGCGACGGCAGAGAGGATCGAATCCACGACTCAAGGGCCTAGTCCTGGATCCCCTACCATCTGTCCCAATTCTCATTGGCTATTAGGAGCAAACTTTAATGCAGCTGTTCCTTCTTTTCCGTCTGAGCTCCTGGTAACGGATGTGGGCTTGGTGTAGTTCTGGGGTTTGTTTATGATCCAAAAAAAAGATTTCATATTAGTTGTAATGTTCATGGCCAAGAAGTAGCAAGGCTTACATACATACATAGATACAGACATAATATATATATATATATATATATATATATATATATATATATATATTGCATTATTAATTTATGTTTTCCCTCATTTTTATGAAAAATAAATGCTTAATAATAATTTTATTCGATTTATTCATACGCATATGGGGGGTATAATCTATTAATTTTAGTGGTTTTTATTTTAACTTAGCCATTTCTTACCTTTATTAAGAATTTCTATTATTAATTTCAATTTTTGTGCATTTGATTAAAAGGGGTTTTGAGTTCGAATTCATATGAATGTTGAAAATACTTTTGAAAAATTTAACTCTAATTAAAGCCAACAATATTGCATATCAAAAAAAAAAAGCCAACAATATTTAAATCTAACCGAACTTAGATAGTTATGTGTGTGTGTCTAAAGAAATGTGTACAGCCAAAAAGTCATATAGTGTAGGAGTGCTAAATATTTTTTTTCTTTCACTTAAATTTTAAAATCCGGCTTGCTTCTCACTACTTGTCTTTTAGACCCAAAGCCCGCATAGAAAGTGGATTCAAACCACTAGCACAAGGATTTTTTAGTCCTATGCTTTAACTAGCTAAACCGCCCGAACTAGTTTCCTAAAATATGTTTTCTTCTTCAAATAGCACCCTAACTTACCACTTTACTAGTAAGGGAAAAGCCCTTTATGAGTAATACCAAGAATAAAAGGTTTGAAAACACTTGACCCAACAAGCAATAGATTGAGCACACCTCTAGCAACAAAGTGGTGCTATTCTGTCCTTCACGGGAGTTCACCAAGAGAATCTTTCTCTCACGTACTTTCGGCCACCTGATCCACCTCCATGCCGGAGGAAATGGGATTTGAACTCATGACACAAACTACTTCTTGTATGCCAATTTAGCAAACCAATGTCTTAAGCCACTCAACCATACCTCCAAGTTGTTGATTGAAACTTGATGTGCGATTCATTGCTTGAAGAGTTATTTGATCCGATCAATTGTGTTCAGTGGCGGATTTTGGGTTAAAAACTTGGAGGGGCCTCATTGACTAATTTAAAAAAAAAAATTATTTGAGGGGGCAAAATATAAAAATTTTGGGATAAATATATATATTTTTGGACCAAATGTATAAAAAAAATCTTATTTACATTAAAAAAAATTTCATAGTTTTTTTTTTGCGGGGGCCACAACCCCCCTTGTTCCTATAAAGATCTGCCACTGATTGTGTAAGCCATAGTGCGCTAGTGTGCGTACTATTCATCTATCTATGAGCAAGATTCAATAAAAATCTTTCAATTTTAACCTTATGTTTGGATAAAGAGAAGATTAGAAGAGAAAACTTGAAAAAATAGTTTTTTTTTTTGAAAAAACCATTTTTAAAAGTTTTCCTTCACATTATCCCTTTCCTTATTCCCCTCAATTTGGTCTGGATTCAAAAATAGTGTTAAAAGCAAAAAATGAAGAATTCTAAAGCTTGGTTGGTCATAAACTTTGAAGGCCTTTTCTTTCCTCATTTTACATGGCAGATTTGGCAGAGAAGAAGGAAAAAGCCTGACTCAATTCACATGCCATAAATATGGGAACCTATATTTTTTCGCCTCTGTCTCTGATTCATCAAATTTGATCAACGATCCACTATCAATATATACTTTGGTCGGTCATATTTATAAGATGCTCGAAGGAAGGATTTTGTGTTGCTTTTTATAAGGCACTATATTAATTTATTATTATATTTTTTATTTTACCCTTATTTATTTAATGTTGATATAAAAAAGTAGATTTTTTTTTTTTTAAAGGAAGATCACTATTTGATATGAGTAAAGTAGACAATAAGAAATCTGAAGATTTTTCTTAAAATGAAGTACGCCAAAAGTAAATCATAAATTGAAAACCTCAAGATTTTTATGTAGATTACATCAAGTTTTTCAATAATATATAACTATGTGTCTTATTTTTTGTAATATGAGTTTATAGTCAAATGATAATAAAATAAAAATAGAATATATAGTCGGATATTATTGAAAAATTTGATGAAATTGATATTTGGAATTTAACATAAGTATTTTTTTTAGAGAAAATACCAATTATTAGGGCATAATGAAGTTTGACAAAAAAAAAAAGGGCATAACGAAGAAGAATGCGATAAAAACAATTTATTGTTTGAATTTTCAAAGAATCCTATAAATAATGTGACTTGCTTTCTAATTAACCAGAGATGCTTGTGAGCTTATATCAAATTTAAGTTCATGAGATTCATAATCAATGCAAAATATAAAATATAATATTGGATATTAATTGATATATTAATACACATAGACTAGTATATTATTTCAGTTGAACAATATTAATACATACACAAATTTAATACGTGTAGATATATTCATGTACTCCTACGTTTTTTTTCTTGACCAATACATGTATTCCTACATAACACTGGTTTTTTTTTTTAAAAAAAAACTCTCACCTAGCAGAATTTTTTCATGTGCTATAGTATTTTATAAGGAGCATTTAATAATAAGAATTGTTCTTCGTGATTCTAGTTTCTTAGTTTGTTAAACAGGGAAAACTTTAGTCAGCCATCTTAGAGCTTATTTGGCATAGCATTTAAATGACTTAAAAGCTCAGTGGCTTCATCTCGAGTTTAATGGAGGAAAATTTGTTGTTTGAGATGATGTTGGGTTGTGATGAGTTTCTGACTAAAAAATGACTTCTCAAGAGAAACTAGTATTTGTGGCTTTTAGGAAAAAGTCACTTCTGCCACTGCTATTTTTAACATAAATCATATCTATAATCTGACTTTTAAAACAAAGTCCATAAGAAAAAGTTTATTAGGAAAAAAAGTTACTTCTGTTACTGCTATCCTAAATGGACCCTTAGTAGTAAAATAATTTTAGTCAACCCCCAAAATTTTATGAAACTTCACTGTGCCTTATAGTTAAAATGAAATTAATTGTTGTAAGTGAACATACAATGTTGCCCTTCTTTTATTTTCCTTAGAAGAGCATTTACAAGACATATCATGACATTTACATGACAAATAAAGAGATTTATAAGACAAATAAAGGAATTCAAAAGAATCTTAAAAATTAAAAATATTTTGACTACTTACAATGCACATATTGAATTTAATAAGATAAATAAATGTATTTACAAGAAAAATAAATATATTTACAAGATAAATAAAGAGTTTCCAAAAAACCTAGAGAGTTAAAATTATTTTGACAATTTACAATAAAAACATGAAAATTAGCGAGACAAATATAAACATTTACAAGTAAATAACATGATTCAAAAGAACACAGGTAGTTAAAAATACTTTGACAATTTACAGGATAAATATAAAAATTCACAAGACAAAAAAAATAAATAAGATAATTTATAAAGCAAATAAAATAAAAGCATTATTATTTTTATACTCACAATAACCATGGGCTGAAGTAAAAATTTTAGAAAATATTAGGGGTTGACTAAAATTAATTTACTACCAACTCCAACTGAAATTCTCTCCATTTAAATATTGTTGCATTAAAAAAATTAAATTAAATAAAAAAAAATATACATTGAAAAAAGGCGGCTTCTTCACTGAGGTCGCACGCCATTTCTCGTCCGTCCCGTTCCGAGCAGCGCAGTCGACTTGCGCCTCACAGGCCGTAAAGTAAGAAGACGATTTAAAATATTTATATATATTAAAAAAATTTAAAACTAGTTCAGACAATTCAACAAAAACTGAAAAAGTGAAATAGTAATACTTCTGTTATATAAAACAGAGATGGTTTTTTAGAAAAATATTTAAAAAATTAAATAAACTACCTAATTAGTATATCATAATACAACAAAATAGTTAAACAAATAAATTAAACTATTTTAATTAATTTGTTTTAATACCTTCATCCAGAGAGTAATAATTACCAAAAGACGAGCTCTTTTTTTTTTTTTTTTTTGATATGACAAAAGACGAGCTCTTTGCTAAAAAAGCATCCCAGCCGTTACCGTACACCCTCACTGATTTCCCTGTCACCCCTCTCCTACCTTTCTCTCTCTATCTCTCTTTAGCTTGCATATCACAGTGCTCACAAGGACCTATTACCCTCTCTTACTTAGGGTTAGGGTTTCTGTATCATAAATCCTAGATGCTGTGTGTAATTTCTTACTGTTTTGGAAGATCAGAGTAACGAGATCGAGCTCTTGGTGGCAGTGGTCGTGTCGGGATGGGGAATTGTTGCAGATCTCCGGCTGCTGTTGCCAGGGAGGATGTCAAATCCAACTTCTCCGGCCACGATCACGGCAAGAGGGACTCCAACGCTGCCAAAAAGAATCGGGTTACGGTTCTTACGGACGTGCCCAAGGAGAACATAGAGGAGAAGTACCTGGTGGATCGGGAGCTTGGTCGAGGGGAGTTTGGTGTGACTTACCTGTGTATTGAGCGGGAAACTAGGGAACTACTGGCTTGTAAGAGTATTTCCAAGCGCAAACTGAGGACTGCGGTGGACATTGATGATGTTAGGCGTGAGGTGGCCATTATGAAGCACTTGCCCAAGAGTTCCAGCATTGTAAGCTTGAAGGAAGCTTGTGAGGACGACAATGCCGTGCATTTGGTCATGGAATTGTGCGAGGGTGGTGAGCTGTTCGATCGCATTGTGGCACGTGGCCATTATACTGAACGAGCTGCTGCTGCGGTCACAAGGACGATTGTGGAAGTTGTCCAACTCTGTCACAAACATGGGGTTATTCATAGGGACTTGAAGCCGGAGAATTTTTTGTTTGCAAGTAAGAAAGAGAATTCACCTTTGAAGGCTATCGATTTCGGCCTGTCTATATTCTTCAAGCCAGGTAATAATTTTATTGCGGGAATGTGGTTGCTTAACGTGCCTTATGGAAACTTATAAGTTATATCTCAGGTTTGGGAGGCTAGGATAATAAAATTTTTACATATCATGATGCTATCAGTTGTTGTTGTGACTTAATTTTTAATTTAGCTAAATAAGACACGCTTGTTTGCCATTGTCTTGGACGAGGGGTTGGATGGTTGGTGGAGAGGATTAATTAATATTAATGAGCTGCGCTGACAGTTCCTGGAAGTGCGCCCTGCCATTGTTTTATTACTGATATTGTTATGTAAATTTTGTTCTTATAGACAACCCTGTTAGTAGATTACTACTCTTTGGGATGCATATGATCCCCAGCTAGGTTGTCAATGCAGTGAATTTCTTTATCATCCATTATCCCCCATATACATGCAGAAAAGTAGAGTTACAATATGTCCCTTATACGAAGGAAAAAAAGTATACTGAAGTGGATGATACCTTTCAAAAGTAGACTGTTGGACACCTGAACCGAAATAGACAATCTACTCTTCATAAGCTATCTGCCCAAGATCATGAGCTTCCATGTATTACATATCATTGGTTGCCCAAGTCAATGGAATCAGTAGTAGGGGAATCATGCTATTTCTGTCTGTCCAAGTCATGACCCTCTAATGTGTGAATATTTTATAATTGATAACGTTAATAAGTAGTTATAGAATAATTGGCTTTTATAATGTTGGATGTAGTTACAGAATGTTGGAATTGCAAGTATGAAATAATCTAGAAAAACCTAGTTGGTGTCCGTAGGATGTGCAGGACTTCCGAAGTTTGGCTAAAGTCTTTTGAACCCTTCTAATTCAAGCCCTTAGAGGACAGACTCAATGGCCATATGGATGAAGCTTGGCTCTGGGCAGGGTAATTTGATATACTCTCAAGTTATAATCAGCCAACAAGAATCAAATTCTCCATTTTCAAAGCACTGCCTAAACTTTTGAGCTCCTTATTTTATATTTCGAAAAATAAAAAACTCTTCTAATGGAGTCCTTGCATAGGTCCTTTGTAAAATCAAAATTAGAAACATAAAGTCAACTTTAGATCTGGATTAATACTGATGGTGGAAGATCAGCAAACCCTTAGCTTGTTGGTTACATACTGTGGGCAAGTATGATCATTGGTGCTGGGGTAGTGGGTTACTGTGTATAATTTAAAACAGCGATATGAACTGTCAAGAATTCTGAAAGCCTGGTCGCAAAGTATTTCATACCATGTCAATGAAAAGCTTCTACTAGAATTCAAACTTTTGGGAGAAGGGCTATGAATATGTGTCTCATAACTCTGACAAGATCTATATTGCAATAATGTGATAAAGACTTGTTCCCCATGGTAAACGCATGAAAATGCTCAGACAATGTAAACTGCTGGCTTGTTTCTTCATGGGGATAACTTGGAAGTAGTCAATATGAAAGCTGATGCTGTTTTAGTTTCATTTTTTGATTTGAATGTTCATTTATATAACTATAATTGTGGTTGGAAGTTTTAAGATGCTGTAATCACAATTCTATTTTCTTAACAAATTATTGGTTCTGGTTCTGGTCTGGCTTATTGATTGTCTTGTTACGCCGAACCTATAGTATTAGATCACTTACTTATATTTTCAGTTGCCCTTGGTTGAAGAATCCACACATGATTTCTATGATGTTATTGTATGGGGGTTATTTGAATTTTCAGGCGAGAGATTCTCAGAAATTGTTGGGAGTCCATATTATATGGCTCCAGAGGTGCTCAAGCGGAGCTATGGACCAGAAATAGATATCTGGAGTGCGGGAGTAATTCTATATATCCTGCTCAGTGGTGTTCCCCCATTTTGGGCAGGTAATTGCATTCCCTCTGGCAGTGCTATCTGCATTGTCATACATGAATCACCAATTCTGGAATAGGGACATTTATCAATGCTCATTCCTGTTCCCCATATATGTCAAAGTTCTAATATGGAATGAGACGGGTTGACATGGGTTAAATCTTGTATATTTTAGGTGAGAAGCTTTTTATGCTTCTGTTTGGTCCATATATTTATATATATGGTGTGTGTGTGTGTGTATCTCATGTTTGGTTCGCATGCAGTTGTTTCTACTTCTAAACTTTGGTCCCATATTGCAACTCACAGGAAAACATGTTATTTTACCATGAGGTTAATTATAATGCAGAATCCGAGCAAGGGGTTGCGCAGGCAATTCTTCGAGGTCTAATAGATTTCAAACGGGAACCTTGGCCTAGTATTTCGGAGAGTGCCAAAAGTCTTGTTAGGCAAATGTTAGAACCAGATCCCAAGCTTCGACTAACTGCCAAGCAGGTGCTTGGTATGTTCCATTTATTTTATGCTGAATTTCTTAAACGGAGGGATGCCATTTTTTTATTTTTCCTGTTTTGCATACTACATTGTCGTTAGAGGTGTTAGCTTCTACATCCTTATAATGTTTGCTATATGTTGGGATCTTCAATTCAATTTACTCTCCCCTTGTTCGTTGTGCAATGTTTCCAATTCTGTAATGCCCGTCAATCAACATAGGTCATTGGAATTGATGTTCATATAGTAATTAAATAGGAATGCATTTGCAACGCAAGTCATTCAGTTTGAAGTTGCACCCATGTCTGTTCGCTTTCTAAGTTGGATGATGTTTAGATTAGTTAATCCAACGTGAAGTGCTTTCTCATTCATACATGTTACTCATTATGTGCTATTTTTCTGTGTTCGCAGAGCATCCTTGGCTTCTAAATGCTAAGAAGGCTCCTAACGTTCCCCTTGGTGATGTAGTCAAGTCTAGGCTTAAGCAGTTTTCAATGATGAACAGATTCAAAAGAAAAGCTCTGAGGGTTGGTTGCTTCTGTTAATAGTTACTCTGTGATTTTATTGTATATTCCCTGTAAGAGATGGAGGTAAATTCATACATTTGAAAATAGGTCATTGCTGATTTCTTATCCACTGAAGAAGTTGAAGACATCAAAGAAATGTTCAAGAAGATGGACAGTGACAATGATGGCATCGTTTCGGTTGAAGAACTAAAAGCTGGATTTCAAAATTTTGGATCTCAACTTGCTGAGTCTGAAGTTCAGAGTCTGATTGAAACTGTATGGTTAACTTTCTCATTTTACCATACTCTCTTGCCTGAATTACAATATCACAAGTCCATCTTATTTTCCTAAGAACTATGATATTTGATAGTGCACCATTCATCCAGTAAAAAACAGGTTTAAATGATTTTCCATACAGTATTCTCCACAGCTGAAATTTTAGATTTAACATTTTTCAAATTGAACACTTCTATATTGCCAACAGGTAAATACTAACGGGAAGGGAACACTTGACTACGGAGAATTTGTTGCTGTTTTCCTGCATTTAAAACGGATGGCTAATGATGAGCATCTTCGCAAAGCCTTCTCCTATTTTGACAAAGATGGGAATGGCTATATTGAACCGGATGAGCTGCGGGAGGCATTGACAGAAGATGGTGCAGATGATTGTACAGATGTAGCAAATGATATATTCCTGGAAGTAGACACAGACAAGGTACATAATTCATATAGTTCTCATTTCCCACCTTCATTTGATATGGATATGAATCTTACTCTCTGATATGATTACACAATCACAGGATGGCCGTATCAGCTATGATGAATTTGTGGCTATGATGAAAACTGGAACAGATTGGAGGAAAGCCTCTAGGCATTATTCACGAGGGAGATTCAACAGCTTGAGCTTAAAGTTGATGAAAGATGGTTCTGTAAACTTAGGGACTGAGTAGTGGTCTAGTGTCTGTGTGCCCCCCTTTTTAAATCTTCCATTACAAAGTAGTGTAATATTCCTCTTTCATTCTGGATGACCTCTTTGTGATTATTATTTGAGTCCCTTGTTAGATGTTTGCCTATTGACCAGGTGCTGTGCAAGTCAGGGAAGGAGCTGCATGCACCTACATACAAGCCCTTGTTGCTTCCATAAAACAAGCTGCCTTGGAGTCATTGGTGTGTGACGTGTATGATTCCTGTCCTTTAACCTCTCTCACCCTCTGTTCTGGTTAACAATGTTGAATCGAACTGCTTACTGCTGCCAGAATATCTTTACCAAAGTAATGCGAATGCCTTGATTTTGTATTCTAGACTCTTGTGTAACATTTGTTCTTTCCTTCCTGAGATCTCGTAGTTGCAATATTTTAGGTGCTTGTTATCTAGTTTCTTAAATTCTGAGATGGATTCTTATAATTCACAAAATGAGAGGAGTCTGATAAAAAAAATATCATGCTTTATTTGGTCATCCATACGATGGTTGCTGGCCCCAAAAAAATCCATACCCCGTGTTTGTGCTGGGTTTGTTACATGGCCTGCTGTTTTGGGGGAAAAAGGGATGAAATATGTGCACACACTTGTGTCGGAGTTTGACATTGGCTACATTTGACTCGTACTTTGTTAGGCCAGGAGAAAACCGTTCATGCTTTGTTGAAGCTTTTTAATATTTACTCCTTCGGCTTCTTAATATAAGACTCCTTTACTTAATTTAATTACATTAAGAAAGTTAATTAATTAAAATGAAATGTATTTTTTAAAATACTTTAGTCATATTTCTTATGTCCCTTCTTTCTTGTCCTCCTTGATTGATTATTGTTGATAGATTATCAATACAAGAAAATAAGGAAAATATTAATAAATATGAATAATGTATCTTATTTTTTTTTTGTCAATGTCCACTTCCCAAATATATTTTATATCAAGTATTGGAGGGGATTTTTTTTTTTTTTTTTTGGGGTACATAAGAGGCTAGAGCTAAAGCTAGAGGTAGGGTTGGGAAATTGGGCTGAGCTTGTTGGGTCTGCCTATTTAAGACATGACTTTTTAAGGGCCAGACTTATGAAATGGAGCATCTAACTAAAGTTAGGTCTAGAAGGATCAGCCTTATGGGGCTTATGGCTTAAAATGTCTGACCTATTAGGCCCATTATTTTATTTTAACTTTCCCAGTTGGAGACATTTTGATAGATTCATACAATACATGGAATGGTAAAATTAATACCTAAAGGTGGTTCCTTGACTTCATGGAATGTTAAATGATAGTCATGATTAACAAGGACGAGTATTTTTTTTTTTCCTTTTTTCATTATAAAAAAGAGGGCATTTTGATCCCAGGTGAATGTTCACGTAATTTCAATCTGAAACATAAAATTTTAGATTGAGTGTTAAATCACTGCACAATCAGCTGAGCTACGATGGATCTCACTGCATCCTTCAAGGAATATCACAATAAACCAGTTCTTAGAATGATAGTTATCATACTCATGTTGTTTAATGTTAAACTTCTTATACTTTGTATGAATTATTGGTGGATGATAGTTTATTTTTTATTATGAATTAGTGATCATGTTGTTTAAGCTTTGGTGTTTTTTTTTTTTGAACAGTTAAGCTTTAATGTTTACAACACTTATTTGATAAATTATAACTTTAATTATTATAATTTACTAATTATTATTTTTTTTTGAAAAAAATGTAGAAAAAATAGTAAAAATTTTAAAAAATAACTTCTGGTACTGCCTACATGTCTTTGAGCTAGATTTTGAAAAACAAATGTTTTTCTTACCCCAAACCTAAAAGGATCAAGCCCTTCAAGGTCCCACCCCATAGAACCGGACGGGGTCAGCTTCCCAGCTCTAGCTAGAGCTAACAAGAAGATTAACTTAGGAGGGAGTGTATGTATTGTACATGCCATTGCATAAGATTGGGTTACAACTTACAACGCTCCAATTACAAGCCTCTTGGAATCGGGAGGTTGAAACTAGGCCCATAAAAGTGTACTAATACCTAATATCTTGAGTATTGATTATTCAGGTTTGTGATTTGTGGGCCATTTTCTTGTGTATTTTGTTGTCCAGCATTAAGGATATCAAAAATTTATCTCAACGTGTATGGAAAAAAATATATCTTAATTAAATAAATCATATGGGGGTGATAATTTATTTATTTTGTAAAGTAAAAGGAATCAGTTATCAATTTATCATATCCTAAACAAATAGTTTGAGATTTGATTCCCGATTCTTATGCATGCATAGAATCAATTTAGTTGGAAGGAAATGGGGTTTTTTTTTTTAATTATTGTGGATGAAATATATTCTTGACTTCTCACCTGAGAAAAGATAGAAAGACAAGATTGAGAGGTAACGAATTAAATAAAGACGTGTTGTGCACTTATTTGTGAGGCTGCCGCTATCAAAGAATTCTTTTGGTGGTATCCACATGTTGGGAGGAGATATTATCATCATCATCATCATCATTATTATTATGGTTAATTTTGACTCAAATTCATGCTAATCCTGATGAGCACTAATAGGCCTCTTATGTACATCTAACACTTGTAACTGTGAAAAAAGCTGATGATAATCATGAACCCAACATCTCCATTTGACGACTAATCAGCTTCAATCAAGGTTCCTTTGTTCTCAGCACCCATTAATCTTTAATCCACTTCTTCATTACATTGTATCTGCCATTTTGACTTCCCAACACATCACGTGGACGTGGTTCAACAATTTTAGAGGCTCTGAATTAGCCTGTTAATTATCTGTTGATGAGAATGATTCTCTCAAGAGTAATGGAAGAGAAGATGAAGAAGAATATTGTGCATAATATTTTAAAAAACCCGTTTAGTATGAGGAGAGGAGAGGGAAATTTTTGTGAAAAATTTAGTTTTGTTTTTTTTAGAGAAGTGGGGTTAAAATTTTTTTATTAATTTTTTTACTCTTTTATTTTATATCTTATAATTGTTAAAAAATTTTAACCCCACTTCATAAATTTTCTTAAATTCAACTTACAAAAAATTTCCCTCCCTTCCAAATCCTTCATACCAAACAGCCCCTAAGGGGTGGGCAACACTTTTTCATGGATTTAATTTGCCATCACTTAAATATTTATAGGCTCAGAATTAATGAGCTCATTATATAAATAAAAACACTAATTTAAACTAATTTTCTCATGTAGTATAACTAATAACAAAAGTTACTACCAATTTTATTTAAAGACTTAGGTATTTAAACGGGTGCAACTCTCTTTTTAGCTGTATGTTCTGCTCATAGTTGAAGATAGGCTACATATAGTGGAAAAAAAGTTGCACTTAGATTACACTTGCTGAAGATAGATTGTGTACAACTCCTTTTCATGTATCTTTGGGCAATAAATTTTGAAATGAGGGATTTGTCGGCAATGTTTTCTACATATTTCATCATTTTATACTTGGGTTAATAACAGAGATTATTAGATGTTTTACAAGTAGGCATGGTATACCAAAAGTAATATATTAAAGGAAAAAATCTCAAAAAAATACTACTTGAATTTCAAAATCCCAAATAAGTGATTTAATTTTTTAATAAAATGATTCGTCAATTACTTTATTATTTTTGTTAATCTCAATTTTGTTGTTATCCATATGATTTGGAAGTTTAAATGGTATTTTTCTATAATTTTCCCTATATTAATTGATATTGATAGAGAATAGAAAGACTAGCATGACAGACTAAATATATGGCCATGAATACAAATTTGAAGGAAAAAAATTGTGGTGCTAACTAGCTTGCCTGTTATGCTCATAGCTTTAGTGGGTGAGTTCCAAACATATTGCACTCTTCTTGTTGGATGTATTAATTTGTTCTTAGCTAATATTCCTAGTAATCAGTTTTTAGGATAGATCAAGTGATCGATAAGACATAAAAACATTTTATATTCTCTATGCACTTACACGTGCATGCATTTATATGGTGAATCCAGCTAAAACATGCATTTTTAATATAATGCTGGTGTCATGTTTACGTGGCGACCACATTGGATGGTAAATAGAATATATATATATATATAATGAATGAAATATGTTCAAAAGTAAATTTGCTACGACTCTAAAGTCTTGAGGAACATGCGATACTATTTTATGGGGAATAATATTTTTTTCCATATTATAAGCACGTGGTTCACATGTAATCTGACAAGCATATATTGGAGAGAAACAAATCATGATGATTTGACTTGTCTTTTGTTTGTGTCAAAAATATGAATCTCGATGTCACTAGCTAGCAAAAGAATTTGGTTCACAAGCAAATTAAATGAATAAAATAAAGTAAAAGAATATGTCAAATGTGATTGAATTCAATGAAGGCACTATGTTGCTTCGTGTCATTATGTCCTCCACCATCTTCTGCTTTCTTCATTGGTCCTTTCTTCAGCTCTCAAAGGGAATCTAGGATTTTTTTTAGTGTGATTCATTATATTTTAGGATGTGAATATAAGTCAAAAAGAAAATATCACTTGAAGCTTGTTGGAGAATTTGATCAACATCATCACTGGATAATTTATTGTAAGGCTTTGGAATTTCATTTTATATCGTGAAATTAGTACATATTACTTATTAAGAATCGATCTATATTATTTTACACCCAATGAGATTATTGATTGAGATTTTGTTGTTAATAGTCTATAAGATTTTTTTCATTGGTAGGAAGGCAATGATTCTCTCCTCTTTCTTTCTCATCCCCTTCCCTCCTCTTATTTTTCAAACTATAAGATCAACATTTAAATAGTTTTGATTTAGTTTTGTACAAAATATTTTTCATTTTTATTGCATATTAAATTATTTATATCAAAGTTTAACCATATGAATTCAATTAATTATTTTTATTTTTATAATTTAACATTTTGATAATAATTTTATAACAGATCAAATTTAAACCATTCAAAAATGCTGCAATAGTTATAAAAAGGAAGAGGAGGGGAAGGGAAGAGGAGGGGCAATTTCTCCTTCGTTGATCGAGAGCAATAATATCTTACGATTCATATAGCTAACCAACATAATAGGATATATTGATTATTATTTACAACAGAAAGAGGGAATTCAGATAAATAAAATACTCAGTACGTGCTTGGTTTTGTTTTAAAAATATCAACTACAACTATGACTTTAATGAAAGAACACATGTAGTTACGTTTTGTTATCTTCTCTTAAGTTTTATATATTTCATGAATAGCTGACTTTATGTATGTATAGCATAACTTCATATCACAAATCAATCTTGATATAAATGAGCCGTGATAGTCTTTTACTTTAATACAACCTCACAATCCTTTTAAACACTAATTAATCATAATTTTTTTTTTTTTGAGAAGAATGCTATCATAATGCATGTTTATGGTCTTTACCCAGTAATTTGCTATGCCGATCAGTGTCATCAAAAATTGGACGATTAACTAATAAGTTGTTAGTTAAAATGGTAAGCAACATCACCCAATAAAACATATAATACAAGTTTGAATCTCGAAAAACGTATTTGTTGGGAGTAACAAAAACTATCTTCACTCTAAATCTCAAAAGAGGAGACTCTTGATCAAATAAAAAATGGATGATTATGTTTTAAGTTTTGGAAAATGATAGTTGGCTAGCAAGGTAAAAATTTCTGTTATGAGATGGGTTGCAAATATCTTTTGTAAATAGAATGGTTTATTATTATATTTATAAATATGTAGGTATAGATTACAAAAATTAGTGCAATATTTAATTTCCCATGCTGTGCACATAATTTGATGCAAGATTCATAGTTATTTTGAATCTTTTAGTTTGTTATGAATTCAATCTATATTATATTGATTGCATGCATAACAACATAAGTTATATATAGAATAATATGTGTGATTGACATATAATTCATTTTCAAAAGAATATTTTATTTTAATTTTCAATCATTAGACTTTTTATGTCAGTGTTACAATGATTATATTATTTTATTTTATTGTTTGGATTACTTTAGTTAAAAAATATTTATAATTGTGATTTTGTTATGCTATTATAACTATAATAATTTCTCATCACGGATATATACGTTCTGTATTCAATAGCATAAATTCTCAAGAAGTCATAGAATATTATATGGTTTATAATTTTTTAAACAAAAAATATCTCTATTAATTAAGTAAAAAAGAAATTCACTAACTAATAAAAAATCCCTAACAAAATATTTGAATCACATGCTTTATCATTATTAGATAAGCGAAGGAATGATGGGAACTCAGATATAAAATAATATACTTTATCATTCGATTGATCGACATTTGTTTTTGGCTATTTGTACTAATCTAACTAAATTTTTAATGCATAAAAAACATGATTTTTCATTAATATTCCTTAGACAAAATTTTAAGCACTCATTTTATAGATGGATAAAATTATATATGTTAAGCAATTTTTTTCCCCATATGGGGTCTAATTCAACTCAACTAGTTAGATTAGAAATAGTACTAAATATATATTATGCGACTTCAGATGTGCCCTTGATGGGATGAACTATTTAATTAGGGTTTCAAACCTAATTAAATATATAATTTTACTTATTATCCAATATCCAATTTTTACTAAGAGATTATTGATTGAGGGGCAAGAAAGAAATATATCAATTTCCTAATATATGGAATAGGAAAAATATGCTAAAATATGAGAGATTTCACCTTCCTAACTTTATAAATAGGGGTGTCTTCCTTAGTTAATCTTCACTTAACTATTGATCTTTCCGATCAATATTTCCTTTCTCTTTCTCATTTTTGTGTGTGTGTGGAGTATGGTGCATCTGTTGTACCGCTTCTCTCACTCCCTTCCTACTTTTTTTTGATACAAATAAAGTTTAGGTGGAGGTAAACGTTAATACTCAATCAGGACTAGGATATGTTTTAGTTTTAAAGAGTGTTTACAGTGATATTTATAAATTACCCATCAACAAGACTTTCACATCAACCAGTGAGTATCGAATCTCCTCCCTTTTAGGTTGAAAGCTGACGTCTTAGTCAATTATGTCACTTCTTATTAGCGTACTCTCCTACTTTATTTCTCTGATCCACACATATAGGCATGTGGCACAAGTTTTACATTTGATTTCTCTTTTGAAAAAAATAATTCGAATGGAATTGACTTTTCTAACAAAGTGGAAATTAAAATCAAATTTCAGGTCCATTTATATATGTTGAGTTGTCCATTCAATATAATTCATATAATTTGATTTCCACTTGGGTTTCATAGTCCCCTTATAACTTGTACGTTGCTGTCTTGTTTAAAAGATCGAAATGTTGCCACAATTATATCTTATTTTATAGCCACACAGAGTTTTCCATAAGTACATGTACATCGGTGACTCCACAAACCCATGAGCCAAAATAAAAGGTAGATCGCTAGAGGTTGTGTATATATATATATATATATATATATATATATATATATATATATGAGAAAACATTTTCTCATATTGTAGAAAAACCATTTTTTCATGTTACACACACATAAAATGGTGGGACTCACATATACATATATGAATTAATATATATGTGTGTGTGTGTGAGTCCCACTATTTCATGTGTGTGTAGGAAACTTGTTTTTTTCATGTAACATGAGAAAACCAAAGCCATATATATATATATATATATATATATATATATATATATATATATATATATGCATGTTTTTTTGTGAACAACACTGTTTCTGAGAAAAGATGCTTTTATTTATGAGTTTTGGTCCCTTTTATTCCCACTTTCATCTCCAATTTCTTCAAATACTTTCTATGAAATTATTTATTTGAAAAGGATTTTCGTTTGAGCTATAGTTTAAGAATATGAGTGATGATATGATCAAGAAAGAAGGTCAAGTATCAAGAGTACACACACAACATAAACATATGAACATATGTGGCACGTTGAAGAATTAAGATTTGAAAGGAAACAATCAAAAGGAAAAAGTAAAATGAGTAGATGATGATGTTACAAAAAAAAAAAAAACAGTTAATTAGCAATAAAATTAATTAGTAACAGTCTATTAGATGACGATTAATCCACTATTTTTTTTTTAAAGCAATGCTGATAATTAGAGGATGCCAGAAAAGGAAAAAGTATTATTGTACTGTGGTTAATGATGGCTTCGTATTTTGGTGTTGTGAGTGTTTTGTATTTGTTTTGGGGACTCACTTTGTACTTATTTTGGGTTTCATTTTCCCTCCTTTTTGTGTCCTTTCGATTTTTTACTTTTTGCATGATCAGAAGAAATTAATGCCACACTAATGTCTCAAGAGATAGTTCAGGGTTTTGTTTTTGTCCTAAATTAAAAATTTTAATCTACTTTAATTTATCCTCTAAATTCATAAATCTTTTGCTAAAATATAGGTTTATTTTTCTAAATTTACATAATGTTTTAGATTAATCCCCTAAAGTTTAATTTATATTTTTTTTCAACTCCTTAATATTAGTGTTGTCTGTCTAATTAACAGAAAATGTTAATTCAGCAGATTTAAGTTGTAATTATGCAATTAAATGTTGACAGCTTAATTTTTGGTTAATTTAAAATTTGTGAAATATTTAAAATACAATCATTATATAAAGATGCATGCCACCTGGTCTAAACTCTCGACTTTCGAAATTAATAACTTATTTTTCAAAATATTACATTAAAGGATTAAGTTTTAATCATGCTCAGTTACAATCCAAGTTGTAAGTGTCTTAAGCATGCTTTGTTAGCATTTAAGAACTAAAACACTCCACTTCATAAATTTAAGGAACTAATTAACTGAAATTTGATGTCAATTTAGAGCTTAATTTTTTTAAGCTATACTTATTAATTAAATACTTCTTCTTATCTTTATTATAAAGTACTAACTAGAAGAAATTTTAGTTCCAAGTATAAAGCACCGACCCCCTCTTTGCAAATAAAACAATGGTATGAGTGACAAATCTCAAGATCCATGCATAAGTGCAAATATAAGAATGGGAGTGAAAGAAAATGAAATAGAAATTTTAGGATGCAAATTGCGTCCCAGTTTCAGTCTGGTTTGGTCTTGGTCTTGGTAGTTCTAAGCCTAGGACAAGATTAGGAAATCTGGACATTTAAAAAATTAAAAAAAAACATTATATTAGTTAAATTCTCCATATTTTATATTTAAAGTGATCATTTAAGAAGTAAAAATGTCATAATAATTACACAAATTAATTTAAAATTGAAGAATAATATTTTATCATCATCTTCTTTTTCTTCCTTATTATCTTTATACATAATATAGTTAGGATTAGTATCACGATATATACGATTTAACTCAAACTAAAGATACAATTTTATCAAATGAAAACTTAATTTATGGGTTAAAAAAATACAAAAAGCAAAATGATAACTTAATTTATAAGGTAAAAAAGGGATGAGACCAGAATCTCAAGGGTGATCTCGGCTCCCGTCCTAGTCTTAATTCCAATATGTTATGGTTCAGGTTGTCCCAGTCGAGATGGGAAATTTCTGGGATCAAGATTGTGTGGGATTGAACTAGAATAGTTGAGATTGGCATTCTCCGCTAATAGAAATATAGAATTCTATCACAGTTTACCCAACTACTTGGCCTATATAGAATTTCCAACATCAATCTTAATATTTTCTATTAACTCTTTTATAAGATTAAAAAAAAGGGCTTTTATTTTAATACTATTCCTGTTTTAAATATAAAATATATTTAGGAAAGAGATTTTAGTTCTAAATATAAAACATAGTTTCTATATTTGTTAATATTTTTCTAATTTAATTCTATTGATACTTCCTTAACAATATTAAAGGAGGAGAGTGAATGTTAGAATTAATAAAGAAGATGACTAGGATGTTTTAGAAAATACATATCATATTAATTAACTTAACTAATTTGTTTAATATAATTAAATTCGATTAATATGTCTTATATTTGGGATGAGAGGAGCATCTCATTACAAAAAGTGACTCCTCCTGAGTTTAAGCCCTAATTACAGTCTCCTTACTTAATTATAAGGTGTAATCCAATTGCTCTCAAGAGTCAAGAAACCCCGTCATAACTCATAATTGAGTGTTTAGTCTCTTATAGAGAATGAAAGTTTTCTGAGTAAACTCTCTAGCTATGAGTTAATAAGATAAATAATTTATTCATCAAACAACCAAACCCAGAGTTCCAGGTGTGTGTGTATATATAAGATAGGGGAAATATTTACAGTACTAAGTACTAAGGAAGAGAAAAAATCACAAATATATCCCTTAAAATTATCAAATTGCATTAAAATTTTATAAGACTTGGTATAGATTAATTTAAATTAGAAAAAGACTAATTTATCCTTGTTAATATAATCAACCAAATTAAATGACAAGTCAGGTACAATCAATGACAAATCAAAGAGCCATCAATGACAAGTCATTAATCCTAAACCTTAAATCATAAACTTTGATTTATTTTTGATTGCTTAATGACTTGTTATTGGTCGGGTAAGAATCATGCATAAATCTCAGGTTTTTTACTGAAAAATTATTGGACTAAGAGTACAATTTATTAAATAATACTGTTTAATAAAACATTCGAAAAAAACATATGGGAGGGTCCATAAACTGCCAATAACGGACATGTTGACTGTTGAGAATGTACATAGTACAATCTAAATAAGTAATAATAATGAGGGAGGCCCAGTGTCCCCATCATATATTATTATTTTTAATAATATGTCCCCATTATATATATTATTATTATGAGATGTGGATGCGTTTGCACCAAATTACCAATGGACCGACCAAACAATTCCCCAATGTTTCCCACGTGAACACAAATCTCTTCCTCTACTTTGTTGTGTGTGTGTGTATTCTATTTTTTGTCCTTTTTCCTCGATAATATCTTATTATTTTTTGTCGGCAGACCTATTAAACGCCCCAATATTTGTTGTACGCTCCATATAAACTACTTCTTATTAGCAATGTAGAGGGGAGGAAGAAGGGGATGATGGGTTACTTAGGATTTGGCTTACCTCCGCTGGGTGATTTTGTCCGCTGCGTTCGCTGCCTTATACTGCGTCGTTTTGGTGCAAAAATCCTCAAGCTCTTACCTTTTTTTTAGAAAAAAAAAACAAATATTTTAGGATACTGACCCGTCTTAAAAAGATGCTTTTGGATACTGACCGGTGCTAGAAAGATACTTCATGATCATGAAAAAATATTTTAAGATCTTAAATAACTATCTTAAAGTATATTTTTAGTATCAGTCAGTACCTTTAAATATTTTTTTAAGATCCTAAAATGTCATGAAATATTTTTTTTTAATATCAGTCAGTATTCTAAAGTATCATTTTAGTATAAATAAATACCCTAAAATATTTTTCAAAGATCCTTAAATAATTTCTTAAGATAGTATTTTTTTTCAATAACAGTTAGTATCTTAAAATATCTTTTTAGACGGTTAGTATCCTAAAATATTTTTTTAGTTCTAGTTTGTGTCTAAAATATTTTTTCACGATCATGAAGTATCTTTCCAGCACCAGTCAGTATCCTGAAGCATCTTTTTAGTACTGGTCAGTATCCTAAAATATATATATATATTTTTAAAAAAGGCAAGAGCTTGAGGGTTTCTGCGCCAAAACGACACAGTATAAGGCAGCGGACAGAACCACGCAGCGGAGGTAAGCCAAATCCGGTTGCTTAAGGTAGGTTGGGGTAGGTTTTTTTTTTTTTTTTCCAACAAAAATTTAGGGTGACAATTAGGATTTAACTAAAATAATGTGTTATTAATCTATAAGTATTTCTTTTTTAAAAAAATTTAAGTTTGCTTTATAAGCATTAGAAGTTTAGAACACTCATATCTTAACTTTTCTTTGTTAGCATTTTTTATTAGTAGTATTAACAGTGTTATATTTTTGAAGATAAAAATGCACTTTATAAAAGCAAGGGATATAAATGAAACTTCATACAAACTTAAAGAATCAAAAGCATACTTTAGCACATATTTAATTATGTTGACTTAATGAAAGCATAACAAAATTTAACAAATGTAAGGGGTAATCGGTATTTATACTTTTTTTTTTTCAAAAAAGGACTCATTTATTATTTTATAAAGTGGATCAAAGAAACAATAATTATATTATGTGTGTTTTTTTTTTTAAATGGGGAGACTCACCACTTGGTATCTGATGTTTTTTTCCTTCTAAACTTTGACCTTTCAATTGGGTCAAGTATAATATCCTAAATTTTGAGCTTAGAAACTTGAGGATAAGCCTATATTATGAAGACAACTAAGTCAATTCGGGAAGAGTTGGATTTTTTCAAAAACCTTAAATTTTGAGACACATGTTATTGCAAGAATTAGGCACATGAAATTAATATTTAATTGATCCATAAGGCTTCTAATTTCTTACCAACAAAGGAAGAATAAATGTAGGAACTAAATGGTTAATGGTCAATTAATGAAATGCAATAAATGAGATTCTCAAGTGATCATGATATCTTGGCTAGGTGGCAAGAGGGGGATATTTTATAACTATAGAGCATGTGCTTGAGACAAACGAGTAGCCTCCAAGGAATTCAAGAAGCCATGGAATTGTGCTAAGTGTGCATCTAGAATCTAGATAAAGCAAGAGAATTGAGCACAAGTTGATACAATTCAAGAAGCTCAAAGTGCATGAGAATTTTCGAAAACTTGGGAAGAAAGGAAAAGACCAAATGGATTAAGTATCAAAGTAAATATTCTTTCTTGACCCAAGTCAATGACACATGGCAAGCTAGAGAACTAAATTGATCTTGCAAGAAAACCATGTGGACATACAAGTGTCTTCAAGATACGGAAAGAAATTAAAAATCTCTTCCTAGGGTCTTATGTCTTGGCCAAAATAAGAGTAGGAGGGAGAATCTATGATGTCATAAGGAATTATGCCGTGTTAGAAAAGTCAAGAGGTGTATTGAACAAGCATTTCCAACTATGCATCAAATCTGGCCACATGTCCAAGATAAGAGGAGAGATTAATCCATTCCCTTCCAAGAACTCTATAATTTGACCAAGTGGCCAAGCAAATGAGATAGGATGACATCATATTAAGCAAATGAGGAAAGCAAAAGAAAGAAGAGAGAAAGAAGGGCAATTTGATTTGGATCTTTTGGTATGGCACGCCTAAACTTGATTCAAGCCAATATAAAGACCATTGAACCTCCTTTTCTCATGCCTAAAGTTGACCAACCCAAAGGAAAGAGCCAACAAAAGTGTTAGCCAAAAAGGAAGAAGATAAAAGGAAAGGAAATCAAGGTAAATGTAAAATACCAAAGTCCACTTCTCTTCTACTCTCTTCTGTTTGCTTCTTTTAACTATCTTAAATTCTAAAAGACTCTCTTGCATGGTTTATGCAAGGTGACCGAAGCTTGGAGAATCAAATGAGGAAGGAAAAATAACAAGAATCACAAGAATAACTAAATAAGAAGAGATTTTAGTCTCTTGGTACTTGTTCTTGTTGTTGATAGTGATAAAATCAATTTCCTCTTGATTTCAAAGTACTAATACTTAAAAAGTGTTGTTGTCCATGTGGTTAAAATGGATTAAAACATGTTAAGGACTTAGGTAATAAATGATAAGGTAATATAAAGCTAAATCAGTTCTTCCAGTAAAATTGGAAAAGTCACTTTTGAATTCTTTAAACCTCACTTTCACTTTCAGATAGATGCAAAACAAGGGGAAGCACTGAGATTTTAACCATTTTGACACTTCCGATGGGCTTAAAATGAAATTTGTGTAGAATAAAAAGTTAAGAAGTAATTTTGGAAGCTTAAGAATTAAAATATGAAAAACTTTAAAACTACCAGTGATAAGTTCTTGTGAGGCAGTGGACTTGTGTTGTGATTTTAAATAAGCATATGGCATCTAAAGGTTATGAAATTTTCCAGAAATTGAAGTAGATATAACAAGATTTAATTTTATAGGTCATTTGCCTATTTTAGATTTATGTATATGGATATATGATTTTTTGAAATTGATTTATGATTCTAAAATTTAAATCTGGGCAGTGGTACTGTTTTATTTATTTTGTAACAGTAAGCATATGCTTGGATATAAAAAAATATTTTTCCTTAAAAATAGACTTATCAAAGATTGCATAGCCTTTAGAATCACTTTACTTGAATATTTGTATAAAGAATTATAAATTTTCAAAGTTCGTTCAAAGTTTTGATAGTTTTGGTTAAAGGTGCAAAACTGTAAGAAATAAAAGTTAATGATGATATAAATGGGTGTTTGACTCTTTTAGCAGGCATAAATATAATAGTTAATTCTAGTACCCTAAAAATAAGGTTAGATCACGGTGCTTAGTTTAAGGGCTTTTATTTATTTGTACGTACCTCATCTTTATATAAAAAGGTGGAATCAAATTCCCTCTATATTTCTGCTTAACATTTCTTTTGATATACGATTTAGGACGTGGATTCAATCTAAAAGTTGAGGAAAAATTAAATAATGTTTCATTCAAAGATTTTTTACTTAGCATGAATATGAGACCCAATATACCCCTTTTTTTTTGGAACCGCTTGTTATTATAAGCCCCTTTACACAAGTCTAACAAAATTACTCTAATTAAAATCTACTTTTGAAAGCTTTGCAATCCAAACACGCACATAATTTCCTCAAAGCTTTCTTACAATTTACGTTTGTCATTATTATAATTAAGTTTCAATTGTCCATGAATGGCACAGACAAATATCACATTGCTCCTTCCATTTTTATCAAAAAGTGTCACAAAAACATGTTTTTTAAGGAAATTACTAAGAATTTTCAGTTTGTGTAAAATCAATCTAATATATTGATCTAAAATCACCCTAGTACGTATTCTTTAATTACTTTTTTCATCCTTTTTTGGCTATTCTTATATATATTTGTTGTCCTCATAAAAACAAAGATTAAGGAGAAAGCAAAACCTATAATAAGAATGATTTTTCTTTTTCTGGTTTTATCTTCCATTTAATGTCGCACTATGTTTGACAAGAAAAGTCTCACTATCACCAAAAACAAAGTCACACTATTCTAATTTTTATTACCTCCATTTAATGTCCTCCATCTAAAAGTATTATTGGAAATAAATAATAATTATTACCTTAAAATTTGGTATAGAACACATATTTAGGGACTAAATGGAAATTCAAATCACAACAAGTAGTAAATAAGAATTGAGTATGGTCCATACAGTTCTAAATATAAAGGTTATATAACTAATTTAAAAAATCAATAAAATTAGTTATATTTGTAGGGTTCTTATCTCTCCTAATAAAAGTGCTTCCCGGAATACAAACTTCTGTTCTCCTCTTTATAAGGAAGAGGTCTCTATTCTCTTATTATATCAATCAACAACTTGTTAGTAAAACAACACTGATTTTGAAACATAATTAATATGTTTCTTGTGATGCTTGTTGGTGAGGAGTCTATTGACTTATTTTTAATGAAGAAATAAGAGCTTATTGTATTTAATACAACATCCAGCTGTAAATATCAGTTTTAAATTTTTGAAGCCGTCTAGTCTTTTTTTTTTTTATAACCTATGGTTTAGATTTGTCAAGCCATTTATTACGTTTTTTTTTAAAAAAAAAATTACTCCTAATTGTATCCCATACATTAAATTTAATTATTTTTTACTTATTGTCTTTATCCGACTATCACTCATTTTCTTTATAAACAAAGGCGTATTTTTTTTAAGAAATATATGCCCTATATATTTATTATTTTCACCTAATTTTAAATAATTTTTTAATATTTGAAGCTTAATTTTTTAATAGGAGGGAGTATGTACTTTGAAACAAAGAAGAGAATGTTGACAAAAAAACAAAAAAAAACAAAGGAGAGAATGTGTATGAGAGTGGCAACCAAAAATAATAAATGGTTGATAGCGCAGATAAATTATAGTATTAACATTTAGTATATAAATTGACATTTGATAATAAAGGTTTATGCTTTATATTACTGCTCATTTCCATTATAATTTAATTTGTTATAAATTTTATATTTATAGGTTGTGTCACAGGTTTAGAGATTACTACGCGCATAGGATAAGGGTAAGTGGAGCCCACCATCTCATTGTTTTATTATGAAGTATTGAATCTCTCCATTCCTCATTGGGTCCGAAATCTAATTTACTAAAATAAATACACACACATATATAAGCTTAAAAATTACATAAAATAAAATAAAAATTCAAAAATAAAAATAATAAAACCTTATACGTGCTACTGCCTTATTGCTTTTCAGCCCATCTATTCTCACTCCGAATAACTATGCAAAATTTGTTATTAAGAAAGTAATAAAAATAATACTGTAATAGTAACTAGCTAAGGGCAATTTGTAGGTCCTGTGTCCTTTTCTTTTGGGGCCCTTTTCTTATACTAATAACTTTAACTCATCGATCAGTACCTATCTCTCCTAAGCATTGTGGTTTCCACCCCTAAAACTTTTCCTTTTTCATTGCTCCTTTGTGAAAGCATCAAACACACGAAAATCGTTCTCCCTTAAATTCTCTTCCCCCAAAAACCCAAACTTTAGTGTACCTTTTGATACCACATTTGCATTTTCCCTTTTATATTGGATATACAAGTTGAAATAGCTTTTGTGTTAAAAGAAGAGAAATTGGTAGTTTGTAGTAAACACACATTTGAAATGTTTACATGCTATTAATTTTTATCATATATATGTTTATCTTGGTATGACTATGAGAATGGGGGAATTTCAAGTATTGTCTGCAAGTCAAATTAGAGTATTGCGGTAGCTTTTCTAAATTAATTTTCTGCATTCACATATTAAACTCAAGACTTTATGTTTAAGAGGTCAAAGTCCTTTCCACAAGAACTAAAGTCTTGTTATTTTTCATCATAATAAACATATGGCACAAAAGTCACGAAAGAAATAGTACTTATATAGTTTCTTCATTTTGGTTCAAAATATAAGGCACTTTTAACTTTATGAACCAAGGAAGAGTGATTAATTTGTTAAATTTGTCTTAACTTTAAAAAAATTCCCAACTTCACCCCTATTCAAATCTATTTCACATTTCTCCTTTTTCTTGATGTCCAATGTGTACCACCAATAAATAGGGATCTAATTAAAAATGATAATTAATAATTCTCTAGATGACTTATATTATGATTATCCTTTTTTGTGTGTATATCCAGTAGGCAAGCCCTTATATCATAGGAAACCCAACGAGCCTATACTAATTCAGATTTAGGTATTGCAAAGGCCCATAATGGGGGCGTGCAGCTAGCTCTCCCAAGCTAATAGTTCTACACAACCCAAGAATTGAACCCTGGACGTTGCTTAAGGGACTTATCGCCTCATCCTACTAGAGCAATTGGACGTTAGTAAATTACTAAATTATCCCAAAATTTGAACATGGGGGTGTACTAAAAAAATATAATTTAATAATTATAAACAAAATAAGTCAAGCTGAGTAGTAGTTGTAGTGTAACTGTTGTGTTGAAAAAGAAAAGAAGAACATTAATGCCCACGAGCAACTCAATTAGCTCACGGCGCCGAAACGAAAAATTCCTCCTCCTCCTCTCATATACCCTACTCTCTGTACTTGTACAGTGTATGTGCTCCATGTGTATATATATATGTATCCCTTTCTCTCACCCAATCCCACACAAAACTCACAAACACAAACACACAAGCTAGCTAGCTAAGCAGACTTGTTCTTGGCGGCCTGAGAAAACCATGGAGTGCCAGCAGTGGCCAGAGCCGGTGATTCGAGTGCAAGCTTTAGCCCAAAGTGGCCTAGACAAGATACCAGAACGCTTTGTGAAGCCGGAATCTGTGAGACCTGTGGTTAATCAGAAGAAATCAGTTACTGATGATGATGACATTAATATCCCGTTGATTGATCTGAAGGGTTTGGCGGAGGAGGAGGCGGCCCGGCAGGTGGGGGAGGCGTGCCGGGAATGGGGATTCTTTCAGGTGGTGAACCACGGCGTGAGGGAGGAGCTGATGAAGAAGGCGAGGGAGGTTTGGAGAGAGTTCTTCATGCAGCCATTGGAGGAGAAAGAGAAGCATGCGAATTCGCCGACTACTTATGAAGGATATGGAAGCCGTTTGGGTGTTAAGAAAGGAGCCATACTTGATTGGAGTGACTACTTCTTTCTTCATTACATGCCTCTCTCTCTTCGTAACCATTCCAAGTGGCCTTCTCTCCCAACTTCCTTGAGGTATATTTCTTCTTCTTCTTTTGCTTGATATTATCATCCTTGTCCCATTCAGAAGTTCTAATACGAGTGTCTCATCTTCTTCTTCTTCTATTTCTTTTTTAGTTGAATTTAAGAAATTATTAGGTTGGACTCCATAACATTCTTGTTGTTACTCACTTTTAAGAGCCTTCTCTATTGATTCTTCCAAGACTAATGATGATAATATATTGCAAGTTGGTCACATAAACAGTGGGATAAGTTATATTAATGCTTGTGGACTTTTGTTTTGTTTTGTTTTTTTAGTTAAATAAGATGATATAGGTACAAAGATCTTCTTTTGTTTCATAAGAAAGCAAAATAATATGTTGTTGGAGGGTTGAAAAGTTGGGAAATTCAAAGGTAGCGGAACCTAACTGTGAGGTGGTGTGCTTAATTTGTTGGTCAACATTAAAGATAGAGGAAGTGATTAATGGTGTCAAATCTATTAGGATTTTGTAAGTAAAAACGATTATAAAAGTTGAATGATATATTTAAGTATAAATTAGTAACAATATATTGATATGAGATGAGACCAGTGTATATGTGTTCGTACACGTGTGGTTCATATGCAATATAAAGAATGAAAAGTAAAAGGGAAACTGTGAGAGTAAAAAGTGGTTTGTCGAGTGACAATATATATATATATATATATATATATATATATATATATATATAAAAGATGAAAGTTTTTGAAAAATTGGAATGTTATGTGCGTCACTTGCTTGATGGGGTCCAAGTGTGAGGTCCTAAATATATGCAAAAACTTCTCCTCCACCTTGTGTTTTTGAGTGGTGTGGGCACCACAATATGTTGTGTTTACCTTTATATCCCAACTCTTTTTTCCCCCAAATTCCATTGTTAAGGATCCTTGTTTTTCATCCTAATGAGAGTAAAAATAAATAACAATCAATGTAAGAGAAATTTTGAAGAAAATCATAAAAATTGATATGTAATTTTTATTATTTTGGAATGTTGTAGGAAAGTGATAAGTGAATATGGAGAGGAAGTGGTGAAGCTGGGAGGAAGAATTTTGAAGCTATTGTCAATGAATTTAGGGTTACAACAGGATTTTCTACTGAAATCATTTGGTGGAGAAGAAGGACTTGGGGCATGCCTTAGGGTTAATTACTATCCAAGTTGCCCTCAACCAGACCTCACACTTGGCCTCTCACCTCACTCAGACCCCGGTGGCATGACCATTCTTCTACCGGACGACCACGTTTCCGGTCTTCAGGTCCGCCGAGCCGACGATTGGATCACCGTTAAGCCTGCTCCTAATGCCTTCATCATCAACATGGGTGACCAAATCCAGGTCCTCTCTTCTCTTCTTCTCTTTCTAACTTCTTTTACCAATAGCATTGATTTTGTACTATTGGGTCCCATTTTCTTTGAGAAGTAGGGTTTCATGTTACACACCAAAGAGTTGTATATTTATTTTTTTCTGGTACAAATCTCCTAAAGTGTGGGAATTCCTATTAGAGTTTTCTAAATAATTAAAAAGAAGATGGACACAGAATAACATGCCTCACTTCCAACATGTCGGTCGGTCTTAAAAAAACATGACTCGTGAGTATGTATGAGTTTTTATGTAGTGCAAATCTTTGAAGGAATTTACATTAGTGTTTTCTAATTAAAGGGTTAAGACAAGATAAACACATAATAGTAGGCCTCATTCCCGACATGTCGATCGGTCTTAGAAAAAATTGACTACTCGTGATTATATATGTTTATCTGATCTATCTTCTCACTTGAGTGATACTACCTTTGAACCTTAATATAAGATTAGGTATAGTATCAAATTGATATATATTAAGGATCAAAGGTGTGAGTATATAAATTTGACGTTCATGGTGTGATTATTATGTGTGCAGGTGCTGAGCAATGCAATATTCAAGAGCATAGAGCACAGAGTGATAGTGAACTCAAACAAAGATAGGGTTTCATTGGCATTCTTCTACAATCCAAAGAGTGATTTGCTGATTCAACCTGCCAAAGAGCTTGTTACTGAGGACAGACCAAGTCGCTACCCTCCTATGACTTTTGATGAGTACAGACTTTACATTAGGACCAAGGGACCCTGTGGCAAATCTCAAGTTGAGTCTTTGAATTCTTCTTCTTCCAATAAATCTTCATCATGATAATCACTAGCCAAAGATGTAGCAGCTCAAGATCCAGATCATATGCCAATGATGTATTAATTAAGTTCAACTATCTTAAAAATCATAATTATTTCAAGGATTAGTTGAAGTTAATTATTATCCAGTTTTTAAGGATTTCTTCATTCTACTCAAGTAGTTTTTTTTTTTTTTTTACTTGATAATAACTTTTACAAAATTATGATTTTTCAAATTTTGTAACCTAATTCTTCTTAAAGTCTGTCTCTTGGATGATGTGACCTTTTTTAAAAAAACGTTAAAAAACAATTTCAATGTGTGATTAATTAATCATTATTATATTAAAGTATATTGCTATATATGTTCTAAAATACGTACCCTAATAATATTCCTCGATCCCACTATATATTATCTTCTCTCTGCTGGGACAGGCGTGTGCAATTATTGGAGGTTGAAAGCGAAAGAAAAGAATAAATATATAATAAAATTGAGAATCACATGTCAAATTTCAGTTTGTGGGTGTTTCTTATCTCAAAGCCTTGAGTCGTTGGTTTGGCCAATTGAAGAAATAATCAATTAATACAATAATGAAATGCGATAAGGTTGTTGTATTATTTGTACCTTCCTTGTGTCTTCCCCAAGTGGCCATTGATGATAAGTTGATGATTTTAATTCGCATTTTGCCTTCATCAGCAAAAAAATAATTAAGGGAAAATAAAATGGTTGTGAGTTTCCATAAATGCATGCATCATTATTGACACTGTACTTGAAGTTTTATATATATATATATATATATATATATATATATATATATATAATTTATAAGGCATGTCTCATATTTTATATAGATCTGAGTTAAAAATTGTTTAAATACCTAGAGTTTTTTTTAATACATAACAGTTTAGTTGAGTTGGGCATGGTGATTCACCAAGGTCAAAGCATGTTTCTAGGTTCTAAAAGCACTTGCAATGATATTTATAAATTTCTTACCAACAAATTCTTCACATTGGTAGCGTGATTTGAACTCAACCTATATGAATTGTCAATGAATTGCTTATAATCTAGATCAACCTTTGCTGCGGTTTAAATGCGTTGAAGTTTGCGTGAATGGTATATTAGTACTCCCTCTAGCTCTTAATAAATATCCTAATTGAAAATTTGATCTTAGTTCTTAATGTAAGACTTATTCTCCATATTTGTCAACTTTTTTTTTTTAATTTACCCTATTAATATTGCCTCAATAATCAAGAGAAAGATAAAGGGATTAAGGAAGATTATTAAAGTATTTTAGAAAAAAGATCATATCATATTAACTAACTTTACTAATTTCTTTAATTTAATCAGTTAAATAAATATGTCATACATTAAGGACTATAAATAGTAGTTCAGTTTGATATTGATAAAATTCTTTTAATTTCATTCTCTGATGGTGAAAAAAATCCCATTTTCTTAGACATTGGATTCCATTCTGTATGTCGAAGGGATCGTGTAAGGCATGCACAAGTCTTACCAATATTGAGTCAATTTGGTGAAAATTGTTATGAATATACTTATTATGTGGATGTCCATTGACTCCTGGTCTCCAAATATTACAAGATGACATGAGACCCACGCATAGTACCATGTATAGTACCACGCATAGTGATTTACTATTTGGTGGGACCCGCAGCCAATTATAACATTCACGGGAATGCAAATCCGTGAATGAATAGTTTTGCACTTTGGGGAAAATACTACACCAAATGACCTAGAGGTGGAAATTACACTAAAGTCTCATTTTCCTTCTATAAATAGTGGTCTTCTGTAACTATTCAAGATATAGTTGAAATGAGAATTTCTCTCTCTACTTTTTTTCTCTATAATCTCTTCTCTTATTCTTATCAGTTTTATAACACGTTATCAGCACGAAGACTCTACCAAGGTAAGATTTTATCACCATCTTCTTTACTATATGTTTATTTTATCTATCTGGGATAATTTTAACCATTATATAGAATTAAAGTTCTACTTTTACCGATTATTTTGAACATCGGGTTCCATGGTTAAGATTTGAAATTATTTACTATTTACTATTCACAGTAAATAGTAATTTTTACTATTCATGTTAATTTTACCTTTTTCAGTAATTTTACATTTTTATTCATTTTGACTCCTATATGGAAGTCTAGATTTAATTTTTCAGTAATTTTATTTTATTCACTATTTACAGTGAATAGTAATTTTTACTATTCACGGTAAATTTACATTTTACTATTTATAGTAATTTATTTATGTTTATATATTTTTCCCACTCCCTATTCATTTATTTCATAGTGGCGACATTAAGCTCCATTTGTAATTTAATTCTAATTCTTTACTTACTGCTTTATTTATTTTTCATGGAAGCGACACTAATATTAATGGACTCCATTTATTTATCTTTTATAGTGGCAACACTAATATTAGTGGGCTCCAGTTATTTGTTTTATTTTACATTTATTTTTCTTTCATGGCGGCACACTAGTATCTATTAGTGGGCTCTATTTATTTATTTTATTTAGCGTTTATTGTTCATGGTGGTGACACTTTGTGGGCCCCATTTATTTTATTTTAATTCTTTACTGCTTTATTTATTTTTCATGGTGGTAACACTAGTATAGTGGACTCCATTTATTTATAATTTATTTACTGTTTTATATCCCCCTCCCTTTTATTATTTATGGCAATCACACTATTAGTGGGTTCCAACTATTTATTTTATTTATTTATGCTTATATTTATCCTGACGATAAATTGTTAAAAGGCTATGGAGATATAATGCATAAATTGGCCTGAGACCATGAGGAGGCATAAATTGGCTAGAAGTCAAGTGATTAATTAGCCTGAAGCTAATGAAATAAGTTGGCCTGAAGCCAAGAGACAAGTTATGATACAAGGCTTGATCCATAAATTTTGTATGCCATCAATTATATAAAGGCCTCAAAATTGTATATTTGGCATCTAATACTCCCTTAAATTATGAGACAAGGGATTATATGATCATGGTTGATTGTAAATAAATATACCCAATTTGCTCTTGCAGTAGCAAAATTGTGATAAAGTCAAGAAATATTGTGGATTAATTACCACGATCAAATAGATCAGTGAGTTATGGATCATGAATTTTATCCAACTTCATTCCCTGAAGTGAATGAAGCAAATATATTATTATGGTTGTTTTGTGTTTTCTATGATTATAATAATTGTTGTGAATATAAGAGAATAATATTCATAAACAAAATGATTAAATAAAAAGCAATATTATTTCAACAAAGTTTAATAGCGAGTGGCTCAACTCCATTACAAACCTTAATCATCTCATTTTGAAGATATTTAATGTCTTCTTCTTTTGCTTCTCTTGAGATGGGATCCAGATAAGGCAAAACTCTTCGTAATATCGAGATTTGCATCATAAGTTTTTTAAGCTTTTTGTGTGGCCACTCAGTTAACCCTCCTTTTTTATAGATCTTTTGTATGGTGTGAGTAGACATATTTAATTGTTTACTTGCATCATCTAGGGTTAAGTGAAAATAATCACTTAAATCATGGTGCGTTGTTTTCTTTATTCTTTCTCGTTGCTCCATTGTTAATCTATATAATTCACCCTGATTAAGGGATGATATATCATATGGAATATTAACCGCGGGCTGTTTTCCTTTATCTAATGGATTTTCAATGTTGGTTTGAAATGAACTCCGCGGTAGTTCATTTGGGTTTTTAGCGCATTCCGAACTAACACAAAGAACCTCATGATAGTCCAATACAGGATCACGCATCAAGTTATATCCTGATGCTTGTAAATCTATACAATACTGTGTCAGAAAATGTTTGATTTCTCCAAAATTTTTATTACTAAAATCAAACATTGGAAGCCTGTCAGCATTGTAAGATTTATCCTGTACATTTTCAAATAAAACAGCATGGAAAATCATACCTATCTTCCTTCCGTGAACTTCAAGTTTATGATATTGAAGTCCGTTGGTATGTATAATTTCCCGTAAAACATGACAGCAACTACATTCCAATAAGCTAGTAGTTGCTAATTGGCTTGTAGTTGTTGGCTGGATGATTGTTGCTGGCTGGCTGGTTGTTGATGGCTGGCTGGTGGTTGTTTGCTGGCTTGTGAGTGCTGACTCATTGATTGTTGTGACTATTGATTGAACTTGACTGGTAGACTCCATCAGTTCGGCCATAGTTCTACACCTTTTAACAAGCCTTCTTGATGAACCTGCTTCAGTTGTACCTTCAATTCTTGTAGATTGAGGAAGAACACTTGTTCTTGGGGGAGAAGTAGGTACATTTGAAGCAGAAAGAGGAATAGTAGAAGGAAGAATAAACATCTCAAAAGGATTAGGAGATAACAAAGAAGTAAATGACATGTTGGGCTGATTATCATACAACAAAGCATCAAATAATGCTGTTTCAGATGTATCAGAAACTGGGATAAAATTGCTAGGTCCTGCCATGGCAATAGAATTTAGAGAAATATGTGAGTATCTGGTAATTGATATTATCAAATGCTTGTGTGTTTGTGAGGCATGTTCGTTTGCCTTCTTCTATTTATAGCCGAATTAAATCCTATTGAATCTCTGCAGATTTGCGCAGTCCTGTTAAATCTCTGCAGATCTGCTCCCTATAAAGCACGAGCTTAGAACCTTTTTTACTTTAAATGCATACGACAATTCGAGTTGTTGCACCTGTGATTCCACAGTGATGCATCTATGATTATACAGTATTGCGCTCATGAATCTGCAGTGATCCATTTGATGATTTTGTATTTAATATATATTTGTTTGTCGATTCTGGAAAATGAAAATTTTGTTACCAGAAGTAACAAAATTATGCATTGATAATGCATTAAGAAATCTGTGGAATTTTAATGAAATAGATATCATATATGCTATTATTATGGAATATTGTATGGAAATTCCATGAATTAATTTTTAAGGTCTCACACTTGAGGGGGAGAATGATATATATCAAGTGTGAATATTTATGTGATAATTCTTTGTGAATGTTTTTGTGTTGATTCCCCCAAAATGAATATTAGATTTGATGATAAATCATATGGAAAGTTGGCATGACTTGTTTGATCATCCGAGTCATATATTATGTGTTGCTTGTTCTCAGATAGAAATAATTATTGGAAATGGATCTTTGGAAATATATCAAATTGAAAGATTAGATGTGAGATTATAAGTCTACAAAATTTGCAGTGATGTTTGCAACTAAAAATTTGCAATATATTATGTGCGCAATTTTCTAGATTGAATGATTCAAAAATCATATATGAGTATATCAATGATTATGAGAACATTGTTTATATATATTTGCAGTAATTATATAAGCCAACAAAATTCTCCCTGTAAAATTGGCTTTTGGTCAGGAGCCAGATAAATTTCATCTTAATAGTTTTGAATGTGCAATGATCCATTATAATGCACACAAATGGATATATACTGCATGATTTGATTAGGGGGAGAAAAATAAGCAGATTGGGTAAAAGAGATAAAGTGGAATGAATTATCATTGACTCATGTTGATCCTCGTACAAATAAATGTGTACTAAGAGTTTAAAATGATAATTCAGTTGCAGAGTTTAGTTAATCGAATGCCATAAGCATTCACTGACCTAAAGAAAGTGACAAAGTTACATGTCCCAACTGCAAATGCTCCTATATGAATTGTTATAAAGCACACTAGAAGTGTTGCAGGTCCATCGATTTTAAAGATAAAAATCCTTGAATGAGAAAAGGAGCTATAAGAATATAGATGATAAAATCAAGGATAATTAAGAAAAGCTCTAGAAGAGCCATCTCCTGAAGAGATGTTATCTCCAGAAGAGATGTTATTTCTAAAATTGAATATTATGGTTTTAGAAGAGACCCAGGAACCTAATATATGTGAATATAAAGAGATCTCAATAAATGAAATCCGATGGGACCGAAAATGATATCGACGTTGATGATATTTATGTTTAAATGATAGCATGTGTTGTAATAAATGATAATGAGGATCATGAGCCACAATATATTAGTGTGTGCCAGAAGCATATGTCCTTGAAGGACGTAAGGCGCCAGAAACATATGTTTCTGAAGGACTAAATATGCCAAAAGCATAAGTCTCTGAATGACTAAATATGCCAGAAGCATAAGTCTCTGAAGGACTAAATATGCCAAAAGCAAAAAATTTTCGAGAATAATGATAAGTTCATATATTGCCAGAAGCAATTAGAGTGTGCATTTTCATGAACATTTATTAAAATTTTATATGCACATGTATATTTATGAAATGATTATTGTGATTTTACTTGAAAGAGTTAGATTTTTCAGGTATTCAATGATTTATCAAATTGAGCGTTTCTATAATTGTTCTATAAGTGAACAACAAAATACTTTATGACAGAAAGAGAGTTATGCTCAGAAGACATTAAAAATTATTTAATTATCAGGGGAGCAAAATTGATGTAATCAAGAGGGGGAGACGATACACGCTGCACTCTTTTTCCCTTATCTAGGTTTTGTCCCATTGGGTTTTCCTAGAAAGGTTTTTAATGAGGCAACACTGGATAGTGTATCAATGGATGATGTACTCTTTTCTTTGGCTAGGTTTTTATCCCACTGGGTTTTTCCTAGTTAAAGTTTTTAACGAGGCACATTCATAAATGGACATCCATGGGGGAGTGTTATGAATATACTTATTATGTGGATGTCCATTGACTCCCGGTCTCCAAATATTACAAGATGACATGGGACCCACGCATAGTACCACGCATAGTGATTTACTATTTGGTGGGACCCGCAGCCAATTATAACATTCACGGGAATGCAAATCCGTGAATGAATAGTTTTGCACTTTAGGGAAAACTACACCAAATGACCCAGAGGTGGAAATTACACTAAAGTCTCATTTTCCTTCTATAAATAGAGGTCTTATGTAACTATTCAAGATATAATTGAAATGAGAATTTCTTTCTCTACTTTCTTTCTCTATAATCTCTTCTCTTATTCTTATCAGTTTTATAACAAAAATCAATTTATTGGATATACTATGCCTATTTCTAAGATTAGCTAGCCACAAAATATTTTTGAAACTATTTACTAATTATATATTTTATTCATAATTAATTTTGTAGCTTTAGCTAAGAACACACATGTGAACACCGGCAGATCTAGCTTCTGGCCAACTGGTCCGAGTTGACCTTCTAAAATTTTTTAACATATATATATATTTATTATATGATATAATATTTAGCCAATAATTTTTCCCCAGTTAATTTTTTATCTTCTCTATAAGGATAATGTTTGGTTCATTACTCATTGGGCTATGAGATGAAAGTAAAATTCTTGTTTGAGATAACTACAAAAAATGTTAGTATCATTTTATATCTTGTTTTGATTTATAATTGTCGGTTATTATTTATTTTTATTTTCAATATTACATGATATTATTTAGTAAATACTCCCTCTAATCCTTATTATAAGACATCAACTAACAATTCTCACAAGCTAATAAAATAGTTAAAGTCATTAAAAAATCTGTCCTAAAACTTAAATAATTTTCAATACTATCTATACTAATTACACTAAACTCTAATACATATTATTTATTACTCTCACTTACTATCCTTTTTAATTATAGGTATACATAGAAAAAAAAAATTAATACTTTTTGGAAACAAGTAAATTCTTTATGAAAAGGACTAAATACACTTGTTAGTTACTATTTCATAATAAGAATCAAAGGGAGTAATGAATATGTTTGTTTTTTTTTTTGCCCGGGCTAAAAAATTTTTCTGGTTCCGCCACGGCATGCGAATGGCATAAATTGAACCTGTAGTTGGAGCCATCTCTGAGTGGTTGCTTTGGTTGATTCAGTGGTTGTTGAGTATAAATAAAAAAAGTATTTATGTTACACATTTTTAATGCCTGAAAAAAATATAGTAATCAATAAATTTTAAATTAATCTTGTTGGTTTTACTTCTTATATTAAGTGGAAAAAAAATGTTGTAGACTTAAATTTCCAGTGTTAAGGTATAAATTCACCAATGAAATATTTCTACATGAGCATCTGACATTATAAGTTTTCTTAGAAGCAAAAGTACACATGATGGTTACAAAATTGTGTCAAAATGTCAAGGTCATTAACCAATATTGACCGTACAATAAACATAACAGTCAAGAGAATAATGCAAAAATGTCATGGCCGCTAAATTAACTCATGTTGATTGTTTAACAAACAATCCTCACATGCATATTTTGCTTGGCGTTTTCACTCCTAGTAGCCATGTCTGCCACTGCAGGGTTCTTATGGACAAATGGTGCTAGAGATGTCCCTCCCTCAACTGCCTCATCCACCATCCTTTTCGGTGTTAGGTGTGCATTGGAGAATACTTCATAGATAGATATGCACTATAACCCTCAATTTTTTAATAAAAATAATAATAAACATGTGTAAAATGAAAGGAAATATGAGTGATTATGATGTGTGTGAGGCCTAAGGAGCAAGGAGGTGTGGGTGCTCCACCTGCATCTGTGTTGTAATTATAATGCAACCACTTTCTTCTTATCATTGTCAAAAGCATGGCTAATTGGTGGACCTTCTTCTATCAACTTGACCTTTTTCTTTCTCTCTTTCTTTTTTTTTTAGCCTTTAATGTGTAAGACAAACTCAATAATTAAATCTATATATACACATAGAAAGGGGTGGAAGTTGGCTAGGTCTCTATTAGAAGTCTACGACCTAGCTTGCTTTGAATCCAATCTAGTTTTTTTAAAAATTAGGTAAGGATCAAGTTTAGGTTTATTGTCAAGTCTATTTTGGTAAATCGGCGAAGCCTATTTTCATGAGGCTTAGATAACAAGCCTACAGGCCTGGCTTATTTAGTTTTTTTTTTATATATAAATTATTATTATGCATGATTATATATACTTTAATCTAAATTAATTTGGTAAATTATTTATAAAATTAATAACTTAGTGTTTATCCTAAGTTTCATATTTCATCATTTACCTATGAGTTTAATATTTTCATTTATCAATTGATCACATCTATTTCTTTTCTTTTTGATCAGGCAAGATGGCAATTTTAGCTCACTAGCTCTCCCTCTATTTGTATTATTTGATCCAACATAATAATTACAGTAAATTTATTTTAGTGATGCCCAAATGAAAATTATTCCAATGGAAGGAGTTTATCTCATTTTACACAAGAAAAACAAAAAGTAAAATATATTTTTACATGTCACTTATCATGCTTGATTGATTTTAAAAAATATATCTCCTTAGTCAAGAGATTATTGATTTTTTTTATTCCTACTTACTCAAATAATTGTTGGTACTAGGTTTTTTTTTTTAAAAAAAAATTCTTTTACTAACTCTTTTGTTTAATATGAGAATGAATAATCCTTAAACTTTTAAAACATAATGTAACTTTTTAAATAGGTCTGATGAATTATATATGAATTTAGATACACAGGCTTTAAGCCTATCTAAAGGTCTATATTTTAAGAAAGGCTTTAAATAGGCTTCAGGTCTTACCAGTTTTTTAAAGGTTCTGTTTACGTCTTAAAAAGTCTACATACAAACTCAAGTCCAAACTTATATTTTGAATTTCCAACATAGGTCCAGACATATTCAGCTAATTAAAGCCTAGTCTAATATAACCTATTTCCATCCCCACACACACAAGCACATAGAAATCCTAAAAACTCAGGGTAGTTGCATCACAAGACTCTAAATTACTTCTTGCCCTTACTAGCTAGATGATTCAAATCAGAAATTCACAGAATTTACGATTTTGAATATATGCAAACTTTTGAGCAAAATAAATAAATAATACACACACACAAACAAACTGAGATCAAACAACAGTCAGAAAAAATAAAAAATAAAAAATCCTCCAGTCCTTATTTAAATAGTTGATTTTGGTCATAAATATAAAGCATATTTTTTTCATTTGTTGGAGTTTTCCTTTTATTGATCCTTACTTAACCTTAATTAAAGAAAATAGAGAATGAAAGAATTAAGGAAGATAACTATGATATTTTAAAAAAATAATATTAACTAACTTAACTAACTTTCTTAATATAATCAAATTAAGTAAATATGTCTTATATCGAAGATCGGAGGAAATATCTCAAAGAATCTTTCTAACTAATTGTGGTAGAAGTATTTTGATGTAGTTAAGCATAATTGGGCTTTTTGGGTACTTAGGTAGGAGGGACGTGGCATTGGTCCGCTACCCTCCTAATCCTAAATTAAAACAGCACCGTTTTGGTATGAAACAATGAGTAATTAAGTTTCTTTTTTAAAAAAAATATTTTAGGGTACTGAATGATACTGAAAAAATATTTTAGGATGCTGATTAGTATTAACAAAATATTTTATGATCTTAAAAAATTATTTTAGAATTTTAAAAAATATTTCAGAGTACTCACTAGTACTAAAAAGATGTTTGAGAATACTGACTTATAATGAAAAAATAACTCATGATTTTGAAAGATTATTCTTGGTTCTCAAAAAAATATTTTAGTTACTGATTGATATAAAAAATATGCTTAATGAATTTTTTTTCAAGATCCTAAAATAATTTTCTAACATCATAAGATATTTTTTCAGTATTGTTCAGTATCCTGAAGTATCATTTTATTACCAGTCAATACCCTAAAGTATTTTTTCGAGATCCTAAAATAATTTTTCTAGATCATGAAATATTTTTTTAATATTAGTCAATATGATGAGGTATCTTTTTAATATCATTCAGTGCCCTAAAATAATCTTTAAAAAAAAAATAGAAGAGAACTTGCTCATTGTTTTGCAACAAAACAACGGCATTTTAAGTATAAAAGAACAGCGGAAGGGAATACGAAGCAGACCAAAACCATGTCTAGATAGGAGTGGTAGTAGTAGAGATAGCTTTTGAAGTATATATGTAATAAAGTTGAAGAAGAGGGTGCCATATATATGTTGGTTTGTGTGAGATATTTTGTGAAAGTGAAATAACAAGCACGTTTATGTAATGGAGCAATAATGCCAATATGGTTATGAAAGATAAAGATAGAATTGCATTTCAGGGTTCCATCACGTCACCCACCATTTGCACTACTAGTGCATTACACTTTATATATATATATATATATATATATATATATATATATATATTCTCCAAGTTTCACATCCATTTCTCTCATTTTCTAAAAAAAAAAAAGGAAAGAAAGAAAAATAATTAAGCATTAAGTGGGTAATTTTTAAAAATATTGAATGATTTTATTTATTAGGGTTAAGGTGCAAAAATACACATATGTTTTTCCTCCAAAAGTGCCCAGCACCATATGTTTTTTTTTGTGCAAAAATACACACGCCATTAGGTTTTAGGAGCAAAAATATCACTTCCGTTTATTGACCGTTAACTGACCATTAGTTGACCGTTAACCGACCGTTAGTTGACCATTAACCATGGTGAAATTACTCTTTTACCCTTAACCCTATTTATTAATACAGATATCGCCAATGATTTTTTCCACCTTCACCCTATTTATTAATACAGATATCGCCAATGATTTTTCGTTCGTACGTCCTAGGACTTTTCTCTTTCTCGTTATTTTTTTTAATGAAAAATAGATTTTATTAATAATTTAAAAAAACATCTAAAAAGTTACAACCTACTATCATTCACCAGGTATCACATCACATCTGGAACGAAGTTGGTGGGTGATCAGTTCTCTGGGTTTTTTCCTTATCAGAAACATTATTTTTTTTCCCCCCTTTTGAAATCAGCAACATTATAATATTCTATTTTATTGCGGGCACAGGGCATAGTTTATGTCGGCCAAGGAAATGAATCTTTGAAAAAAGAATTTTTGGTAATTATTATTTTTTTTTCTAAATTTCAAAGAACAAATTACTCAAGTATTTATCACCAAGTTCACCACTTATTCATCACCTGCCTTTAATTTCAACGATCCACATTTTCTATATTTTTATAACACAACTTCAGTTCATTCTAGTGAATCAGCGTTTATATTTGAGCACGCTTTTAATTGTATATCAATATCTTTTTTTTCGTTTGACTGAAACTGTATATCAATCAACTAACATAATTAATTCATATAAAAAAATATAATCATAGATCCTATTCTGTACAAACTAGTAATTGCACAATTCATTTATGAAACCTGAATTAATTCTATATAATCTGATAATTTTTGTATCCTCGATTGGAATTTCTTTTATTTGTCTTAATTCTAACTTATAACCATTGGATTCATCTCAATTTTATATAATCTCGTTTTCTTTCCTATTTTGTTTATATTGAAAAGTGGTTAATATAATGTTTAGTCCTTATAGTTTGCTCTCATTTTATTTTTGGTCTTTATAGTTTCAAACCATACGTTTTGATCCTTCAAATATTATTTCGTTTACAATGTTTGGTTGCTATATTTTCAAAAGGACTTGGCTTGAGGTTAATAGTGTTTAACAATCGAAATTTTTCTTTGATAAATTCTCTAAATGATGTATATGTAATTGATGAAAAGAAATGGTGAATTTTAACTAAAAGATCAATTTTATCCAAAATACTTGATTTCGCTGAAACCAAAAAATTTGAGGCATATGTTGGCACTAATGGGGCACATGAAATTAATACTTCTTTTTTCCATTTTAGAGCATTAAATTTGACTAAAAAGGAATGAAAAGAAGTTGCATGAATCTTGCTGGAAATTATGAGAAAATTGAAGGAAGATTAAAAATTGTAACTTTTACGAAATTGTGCCATAAGTTTCATAATTATTTAAAATTTATAGACACTTGAGTATGGATTATGAGCCAATAAAATGGATCAATATTTTCCTAATAATGTCCCAAGAATTTTGATCAATTGGATTGCAAAAGAAAATGTTGAAATTCAATTGAATTATAACTAATGCCATTTTAACAATTACGTGGAAGTTGAAGGGAAAATTAGTCTTTTTACCCCTAAACCGGCATTGACCTTATTAGATCAGCCAAAACATTCCTTGATGCACCATTTCCATCATGATTTAGCACCTAAAACATTGAGAGAAGTAGAACACACAAGGAAGAAGAAGATGAAGCAAAACCTCATGATACCGAGGTAATCTCTCGTACTACAAACTTTTGCTCACAAAACCCTCTTGTTCAGTGTGTCTTGAGGTTTGGATGAAACTTGAAGAAGACAAACGAGGAAGATATTTTTTGAGAAATATCGAGTAACAATCAAAGTAAGCGATTCTAAGCCTACTGGTGTTTGTTGGTGGTTTATCTACTTTTCTAGAAAATTTTGGTGACTGAAACCTAAGGGAGAAATGCTGTCTTATTTTCCAAAATGGATTAACATGAGTGTATGGTCTAAATAACAAGATAAAACATGGTTAGGAACTAAAATTAAGATGTTTGTGAAGTGTGAATTGCAAAACTTTGTTGGCACAAAGAGCCGTAGGTTCAGCTAGATGCAAGGTAGACCAAGGGAGTCCAGATTTGGTCATTTTGATTGTTCCATTGTGTTTAAAACGAAAAATTATGCCGAATTGAGGTTTGGTGTAACATCCCAATTTTCAAAAGCGGAATAAATTTTTCATCATTTAAAATCATTTCAAATCATCACAGTAGAGCATTTGAGTGGAAGAGTAACTGATACTTATATTTCAAAATGCCATAAGTCTGTCTGGATACAATAGCGGTATAGTAACCGCGTGACTCAAAAGTGAAGTAAATAACAAAAGGAAGGCTTCCGCCAGAACATCAAAATGAAATCTTTAGCCGGGTCTCTAAGCGTGTTGTTTTCCCCTCTCCTCTGTCCTTGGTTCTCCTGACCCTGATGCTATGTTAAGAGCTGAGGTCCCATGCATACAGACCCCAAGTAACGGTTAACCTCATGCTTACATACACAAAATGTGGATGACATATACCACAACATCAACAACATATACAAACAATCCATCATAATCAATGCATATGTATCGCTCCCAAAATGCAACCATATGGCTCCCAGCATATAGACATATCGCTCCCAGCATTCAGACATATCGCTCCCAGCATATGAACATATCGCCCCCAGCATTACAGATACCCTCTAACTTTTATATGCATTTCACAGTATAAACACTCTATACATACAACACACATATCACATATATGCATAACATAAACATCAGAGTTAGTGTTATAGTACGCGAACGTACCTTCGTTGATGATTTTCGGTACGTTTCGACAGAAAGCGATCACAGATATCCTATAAGGGTAATATCATCTCTATTAATTCAAAAATATTATTTCAAGAGATATTTTGGCTATATAAGACCATTTTACCCCTGGTGGATTTATTATTTACAATTCTGCCCTTACATTTATTCAAAAACGCAGTGCAGTATTTTCTGGGCAGATTTTTCGGTAACTTTGAAAAATCATAACTAATTCTAGAAAAATCATTTTGAGGTGCTGTAAAATTCCTCATGACCCTTGGCAAGTCTATTTTCAAGGAAAAATATTCCCAGAACCTAGAACATCATGAATCATTCCCAGTTTTAAATTTTCTCAACATTACCCAGATTTTATTCCAACAAAAATGGCTTAACTTCAAAAATTCATATCTCCTTGACCAGAGATCAAAATGTTACATATTTTATATATTTGGAAAGCCCTACATGTATAATTTATTTCTGGAAAATTTCATGATTTTATAACTTCATTTGCTTCATAAAATCATAGCATCTTTTTCGCTGCCTGATAAGGACTTAAGAACCGAAAATTCTGCAACTCTTACGAATTTAATCTAAGGACTCCCAAACATTATTTCCTATCATGTTTTTACCTCTTCAGGCATTTTTCAATGCAATGAGGCCTAAAAACAAGTATAGGAATTCATTCTCTAATTTTCTAGATTAAACTAACATTTATACTAAGAACTTATAAAAACTAAAGACTAAAAATTTAAATGCTAGAACTTACCTCTTGAAGACTCTTGAACTCCTTCCTCCTTCTTGCTTCACTCTCCTCTTAAACTCTCCAATCTTTGGTATGAGTTTGGTGTGAAGAATGAAGAGAGGAGAGCTCTCTATTTATAGGCAATCCTTGGTTAACTTCCTAGCAACTTTCATTCTATTTTAACCCTTAGATTAAACTTAACTAGGAAGTTTAAATCTAGCCCTTACACCTCCTACAAAAATGCCACCTCCCCCCTTTTCTAGATTCATCTTTTCTCTTTCCTCCACTACACACACACACACACACAACACTTGGTCACACACACACTCACAACATACACATGTGCTCTTGTGATATCATCTTGATGACATAATCAAGGCTTAGGTGTCATTGTTGACTTTTCAACACTAATTAGCAATTCTTAATTATCATGTTAATCAAGTGTTTACATGCTCCTTAATTATATTTTGTCATTAGCTAACTCAATTATATGAAGATTTAGACTTAATTTCTTGAGATATTATTTCATTCTCTTTGGCTTAATTATTTTTAAATATAATTAGTCCTCTTTTAATTTGTCTCTAATCATCTTGAAGAATTATGCAACTAATCTCAATTAGTGCAAGCTTATTTTGTTAAGGATAATTGTAATTCACTTAATATACCTCTTAAACACTCTTTATGCCAACCTTGACCCTTCATTGGTCATTAATATCAAATTAGGAGTTTCATATAATTAACTTTGGATATCCCCTTTTATTCATGTTTAAACAATCAACAATTAATTACTTATTTAATCACCTACTAATTATTGACAATTTTCTTAATTAGGATTAATTATTTTCTCACAACTATTTTACTGAAATTGATAATTTATGCATTATGCAAAATATTAAAAACCATGGGGCAATTTATGTTCCCCAAAATGATATTTAATTTTGCCTCATTATTTTTCAAGGAAAATAATCTCATAAATTACCTAAATTAGAGACAACATACTTTCTAATTTTTAATAAATATTTAGTTGCCTCTTAGGATTTTATCATAATTTTCTCAGGGTATTTTATGACCCACAAATATTTCAGGGACCTATTTGTAAATTATCTAATGTTTTAGAGCCCTTTTCGCACATTGCTTAATCTTTGGAGAAATTGTCCTAATAATAAGGTAAATTTAATACAAGGTGTTTGAGACCTCATATTCACCTATTTTCAATAGATATTATTTACTAAATTATGATACTTATCCTAAGTAGAATTTTTTTAGGGTATTACATTTGGTAGGAATTTTGGAAGCTCCAGAATTAAATTATAATGAAACCCTGAAATCTGCCATAAAAATTCTATCTAGACAGTAAGATTGTGACACATTTTTGGGGTAGTAAATGATTTCCAATTGCAATGAATTTTTTTAGGATTAAACTACATATAATGAAATTTAATTTGATAGGTCATTTGTTGAATTTGGACTTATGTACACTAAGTTATAAATTTTTGAAAATGACCCATGATTCTGAAATGCAAACTAGATAACAGCCACTATTTGATTAAATTGGGAATGATATGCACGTGGTTGGATGCTACAACCATTTTTCTTGTAAACTATACCTAATAATGAGTCTATAGGCTTTTGAATCACCTCATTTTGACATTTTTCCTAAGAGATATGATTTTTCAAAGTTACGGCACAAGTTGTAGAAAATAGGGTTCAATGTGTGAAAATGAAGGAAACAAGGGAATCTTGGATGGACCTGGCTTGCATCCTTTTCCATTAACATCAGCTGATGTCCTTTGCGATGACACGGTGACATTTTGGCACATAACAAGCTGATGCTTTTTTTTTTTTTGAAAAATTGTTTCAGAATACTAACAGGTACAAAAAAAGATGCTTTAAGATACTAAAAAAAATACTTTATGATCTTAAAAAATTATTTTAGAATCTTGAAAAAATATCCTACAATATATTTTTAGTACCAGTCAGTATCTTAAAATATTTTTTCAAGATCATAAAATATTTTTTCAATATCATGAAGTATTTTTTTCAATACCAGTGAATATTTTGAAGAATCCTTTTAGTACTCGTCAGTACCATAAAATAATTTTTTAAGATCGTAAAATAATTTTTAAAGATCATGATGTATTTTTTCAGTATTAGTCAGTATCCTAAAATATCTTTTAAGTATAAGTCAGTATTCTGAAATATTTTTTCAAGATCTAAAAATAATTTTTTAAGATCATGAAGTATTTCTTCAATACCATCCAGTATCTTAAAGCATCTTTTTTTGTACCTGTTAGTATTCTGAAACAATTTTTCAAAAAAAAAATAGCATCAGCTTGTTATGCGCCAAAACGTCATCTTGTCATCGCAAAGGACAGCAGCGAATGTTAATGGAAAAGGATGCAAGCTAGGTCCATCTTGGACATAAGCTAAGTCTAATAATTCTATGTTTAATTATACTGTATTAGATTAAATTTGAAATGTCAAGAGTTAGAATTAGTAATAATTTTCCATAATGTATTCTTATAGGAATTCGAAATTGCCTAGAACAAGTGAAGTTTTTGAAATCTATTCGAATAAATCAATCAGGTAGTAACTCTCATCTCACATACTCTGTATAGTTGTATATATGTCTGTTTGAATCATATATATGATTTTTTCATCCCATGTAAGACCAGCACCACTCATGGCTTAGTTGAATAAAAGGCTGGCCATAGAGATACTTTCCTGGTGGATAGAACTAGATGTAGGACCTATTAGACCAGTAGTCTTTAGGTGGCTAATCTAGTTGCATTCAGATGACTTAGGGTACTTTCGATTAAGAACTTGATGTACATGAGGACTTTCGGTAGTTCCCAGTTGATTGTTATAGTTGGATGTCCTGGTTAAGAACCCAACGTACATGAGGATTTCCCGTACTTGCCAATGTGTTATATCTAGCGCTATGGTTATATCATGTATATGTTGATATGGTTATTTGTGATATGCATTATGTGTTATGAATGCTTTGTGTTGTGTGAACTATTTATCTTTATTAACCTTCATATACTGTATATACTTTGTTTGTAAGATTAACTGTTATTTTGGGGTTCAAATTGAATCCCAAATGTTTCCAAGGGTTCAAGATCCGGACATGGTCATAGAAGTGAATAAAGTTCCAAGGGAATGGCAGCAAGTGCAAAATACTGAGGCTACTATTTGGGATATGGGATGGAGTTATAGAATTTTAGTTTTATTTAGCTATTTTTCTTTTGACACTGTATATTTTGGCACTAATTTAATGGATCACTACATTTGAGAACTCTGTATGTATTCCTGTACTTTACCAAGAATGTTTTTAATTATCGATGTATTATTTTATACCTATGTTACTCACTGAATTCTATGTAAGTACAAAGGGTATGACAAACAGTGTGGCACTAACACCATTAAGATGGCTTATATGATATGCTGAAGGGATAGGATGGGTTTTTGTATTCTTACTTTTATTATATAACATTTTAAAAAATATTTTATAATTTATTTTAACAAGACATATCAGATTCCTATTCATCCCGCCCAGTCAACATACCGCATGATGGGGTTAGTGCCACATACTACAAATTAACAATGTTAATCTCAAGCCTTAGTCCTTTTGAAAATACAAGGACTAATGTTGTAATTAAAATAAAACTTAAAAAACTAAAACATATGGTTTAAAACTGTAAGAACAAAATCAAAATTAGAGTAAACTATAAGGACCAAACATTATACCCCTATTAAAAAATATATATAAAAAAATATATCAATCTAGCTAACCATTTGATTGATCTAACAATTATATATTAATATTAAAACAAATTGAGAGAATTTAAATTTGAGATTATCCAGATTCTATACCTTAAATAATATAAATTTTATATTAAATCACATTATCATATTTATGGATTATGAATAATGCTAATAATATAAACCCATACGTTATGTTGAGATAAGGTTGAATGATTAGTGAGTATGGATGGTTTAGCCAAATTTATATGCAGTGGATAGCTTGGAATTAATGGTAGCATAGTTTAAGAGATAATGTTTTTCTTTTTTTATTTGATGAATTACCTTAATATATGTAATGTCTGTCAATTCTAATAACAATGAAATATATACTAAATTTACAATTCTTATACCCTATGGAGAAAAAAATATGATGTCCAACGTATAAAGCTTGCACTAAATGAGGTCTAAGGAAAGTCAGTTGTACCAATCTTTCCTTATAATGAAAGAGGCTACTTCCAGAATTTAAATCCTTGACCTTTTAATCACAAGACAACAGTGAAATTTACCAAGCTTTAAAACTCACCCTCTTTATACCCTACGGATAACTCACAATATATGGTTGATGAGCTATACACTGATGACAGATGGCTCTTTCTTCAAAAAAAAAAAAAAAAGAATGAGAAAAGGGAAAATGCATTCCACATTTTTTTTAAAAAAAAAAAAGAAGATAATTTGTATAAAAAGACTCTGAACCTCAGTTACCAGTATGGACAATGAAGCTAGAGTCAAGAAAAGTTTTAAATGTACATTCAAATCCTAATAAATCCTTACCTTTGTCCTTGGGTTCAACTGGTGTATGAGTCGGTCTTCCTCAACTTTAGAGAGAGAGTTCGATCCCTGCATTAGTCAAGGCGCTAAGGGAGGCATCCTAGAGGTCTAGGAAGCAATGGTAACATTGGTAGAGGTGGAGACATGTATACTTTTTGGCCAGTATCTCCTATGGACTGCCCTTAGATTATGGGTGAGTCCGACCCTTTCTTAAAAATTTTTTACCAAAAAATAAAAAATCTAATGAATCCTTTTGAAAATAAGTGAGGAAAAAAAAAAGGAACTTACATCCTAATAGATATAATAGATACAGTGAGATGATGGGACTGAAAGTTATATTCGTCTATATATGGTATTCGGACCAGAGAAATGATTTCCAATCAAATAGTATTGAGAGAGAGAGAGATGAGAATGGAGATTAAAAAAAAAATGAAAATACCATTTTAGCATTGTGATGGAAGGAAAGGGTTGTTGATTAAATCATAAAGCAGGGGCATCTCTTACTTTTCAGCTTTGGTTGGAAGGTCTCCTAATCCCTCCAACTCTTAATATAAAACATAATTTATTTTTTTAGAGAAATTAAGGAAACTATATAAATGACTTAATCATAATATATATTGCATATCATTAAACTATATATTATTTTATAAGTCAGTTTGAAAAAAAAATATTATAAATATAAATATTTTGAATTAATTTATTTACTTTTTTTTAATATTTTTTTAAAAAATCAACTATGTCTTATATTTAATTAAAAAAAAGTAATATAATATTATCCCTTTCCATCATTTCAAGTCTGGAATTGTGATAAATGTCTATAGACTTCCTAAACCTTCTCTTACCCAATACACCAAAGTTCAAATTGTGGAAATATTAGCATCCCCTCACCTTTCCTTTATTTTACCGTGTACCAAACGAAAGCTAAATTTCAATGTGATTTATATGTCCCAAGTCATTTTCTTCCACTCTAGCAAAAAATAAAGAAAGAAAGAAAGAAAGAAACACAAATTAATTTTCAAGGACTACTGCGGAGTACTGCCTAGATTAGATTTTGACGTTTATATATTTTTAAAAATATTATACATAAAATAAAATTATCCATATTTAATTTCAACGGTTTATGCCATACATACATACATACATATATATATATATATATATATACAGGATTAAGGTTAATTTTTACTATGGAAGTTGTTAAAAGGTTTCAATTTTGCCCCAAAATTTTTTTCCAGAGTAATGTCAACCATGAAGTTGCAAGTTGATATGTCATTTACGTCATTTTTATTAATATGCAAATTTGCCCCATAAGATTTTACTTAAGAGCAATGTTGCCTCATAAAATTTTTAGGTTTAATGTTAATCTAGAAGTTTTTACTCAACAGCATTGTTGCCTTTAGATCCAATATTGCTTTGGAAGTTTCCAAATTATAGCGATGTCGTCTTGACCGTTATAAAGGTTAAGTTTGACTATTAAATAACCAAGTATGCTAGGCTGATAGTGCGAATGACATTGAAGAAGTCATAGATAGAGGAACTCACGTTTGCTAGAGAGCAATTAAGAAAAAGATCACTCGATTAAAGACAAACTGAGCAAGATTGTAGACAACAAGGCCACCAATAACCCTCCGTCCCTATACCAAAGTGATGTCGAGATAAATATGCGCTTCTTTTAATTTTCTCTCATCACACAAGATACTTTTACATGTTTGATTTTCTCAATCATTCAGATAAGGTGTTTTTTTTTCTTTAAAAAAATCCTTATTTATAAATATAACTTGAAAACTAGAGTAAATGACATGTGCACTTCTAAGATAAGTATGTTTGGTCAATCAATGGATAAACTTAACTTATATAACAATAGAGGTGAAATTGTTACATTTTGAAAACTTTCAAGACAATACAACTCTTGAGTGTAAACTTATGAGACAATTTTGTTTACAAACCAAAAACAAAAATGAAGTGGATGTCATATAGATTGTCAGCTAACTATATTTGATAAACTAATAGTCAAATTTAACTTGGGTAAGGGCTGCCTAATACGATTTAGAATCGAGAGTAGATTTCCTCAGTACCTTTTTCTCCTCATCTCTCAGTATTCTTCCATCCAGTCATTCATCTCAACTAAAAGTTAATCTGAGATGGAAGAAGAGAGAAGAATGAACGGCTGGATGGAAAGATACTAAAGGAAGAGGAGGGAAGGATATTGAGAGAAGCCAGGTCCATTTAGAAACTTCCAAAACAATATCACTCAAAAAAAAAAAAAATCAAAGCGAAATTGAGATTTTTTTTAAAACAAATTTCAAGATAAAAATGGACCTAAACCCTGTGTATATTCACACACATGTATTCTAGGATTTTCTAGGATTGTATGCCACGTTAATGCCTGTGCGAGCATATGGATTTTCTAGGATTGCTGAAGTGCATGGTAAATGAGTTTAATTATGGTTTGCGTTTAATTGACCAAAAAAAAATTATAGACATTATTTGTATCCAGTCGTTTTGGGCCACATTATACCCCGTATTTCAGATATTATAATCATTATGACTATTTATTTTGGCATTGGGGTCAATTTTATCAGCATTCTCCCACCTTGGGTAAAGTTTTTTTTTTTTCTATAAAAAAAGTTTAGGTGGGTTCAACACCGGTTCCCCACCAAGGCTGGGGCACGGCCCCAGGGCTTTTTGAGCACTTACAGGAGATTTACAAGATCGCCTACCAAAGGAGTTCTCACAACGGCAGAGGGAATCAAACTCTCATCTTTTTGTTTAAGCCCGTTCCTTACCATTTGTGCCAACTCTCATTGACACTTTGGGTAAAGTCATCTAGTCGTTTTGGGCTAAATGACAATTTTCTAATGCAGTGTCCCCGATTTTAGGAATGGAGCGGCCCAATTTGTGGGCCCAAATTTATTTCACAGCGCTTGAAATGATTTTGATTATCATGCTTCATGATTTTAATAAAGAAAATCATACTTGGAAATATAAAATTTCATATCTGAGTGAACACCATAATAATAAGCTAAACTGTTTTTTCTCGAATATTGATATAAAATCATGAAAAAGAAGGCAGGGAAAAAAAAAAATCACAATTGAAAGTGTTGGATTACGTATGCCTGAGGGGAATTGTGGGGTATTTGCAATTGTATTTTGCTTTTGTTTGATATTACAATTAAATGCCCATTTTCCCTCTTTTGAAAGTGAACTTAGTGGACATAAGATGTTTCACCAACTTCTTGTTGATAGTTTTTCCCTCGTCCAACACTGCAGTACAAAGATTTCTCAGACCGTTTCCTACTTTTTCACGGCTTGCTGATGAATCCTTAATTCTGTGGTTGTGGTTCGACCTTTATGTTATCAAGGGCAGGTTAATTTTATCGTTGGTTAAAGTGGTTGTAGTAGTTAACTCTAATGCTTCTGTGTTATCCTGTTTACCTTCATATATAAGTTGTTTGATGTGTGCTTTGTCGTATGTTCAGGTAAAAAAAAAATTGACCAGTAAGTTGTGGCATGAAATTGATTAATTTTATACCTTTTCCCTTGATGGCTTGTAAATTGCTTGTTTGATATTTAGTAGGATAGTATTAAAAAAACTAAAATAAATCAAGCATAAAAATTAAGATTTGGCCCGCAACACATCTCATTAAGTCAATTTTCAAACAAAGCAAGAGGGTAAGTTTTCTTACCATTTTTTTTTTGGGTTACAGAAAAGTGTAGATGGGGTAAAATACTAGTAACCCATCAAGACCAAGACATGCCTCTATACTCAAATAACGCTTTATAAAAGATACTTATAGATTATCCATTAATGAAGCCCTCACATCGACTAACGGATATCAAACCTCCTTCCTGCCTTTTGAGTTGAAGGCCGACGCCTTAACCAACTATGTATGTCACTCCCGTAGGAACCATTTATAATGCACCTCAAGGTTCAAAAGCTTCACATTTCAATAGTAAATTCATAATCTAACCATCACAAGAATCAATAGGAATTTAAAGATTAGGAAGTTTAACTTGTCCATAGAATCTTCCTATCTTGCCCAAGGAAATAGCCCTAGCATTAACTGATTAAGAAACATAATAAATATCATGTGTGATGAGAAGAAAGTGAGGGAAATTAAGTAACCATACAGTCTGTACATTCAAGCAAATTTCAACTGATTAACAAATTAGAATATAACATATTCTAATCTATATTATATATATCATACACTAAATATGATATGGGTGAAATTAAACATAATCCTCAGACATAATCCTTTAGACATAGGTACCATAAGCAGGGCCTGGTTTGAGTAAGAGGCCAATATGTGAGCTGTTATTTTATGGGGCTATAGCATATCTAGGGCTTGCCCCGCTTCATGCAAGATGGACATTTGTATTGCTTTATGCTCTCAGCCTTGGCAGGGGTGATCTTCACACATTTCCCATGAAACCACCTCTCGCAGACATCACAGCCAATCCAAAATTCATCAGCGTTGTAGTTTCCACCACAGCTCCCACAAAGGGTTTCACTATGCTCATCTTCATCCTCCTCATAACCCTCATCTGCAAACTTGGGATTGCCTTTAACGTGCCCATCAATTGATCTCTACAGTTAAATTTATTGTGCATCAAATAAGGAATACACATAGCTGCATGACATTGAGTTGTTTCAAGAAAGCTTGTAAACCTTGACTATCCCACAGTAATTTTATTCTCGTGGCATAAACAATAACATAAAGCCAACATGGCTGAGAATAAAGCTTTGAGGGTAACAAAAATTACAACAGATAGATGCAAACTGTTTCAGAATGATGCAAGCATAATCCAACCCATGACCTACAAAGTGAAGCCAACATGCAGATGAAAGTGAATGGCGTTTTATTTTCAATTTTTTCTTAAAAAAATATTTGTTTTCAACAGTAGAACAAAGAAAAGGTACAGATGACTTTTTAAACGTGCAACAAACAATACATTAAGAAGTTACTTGTGGTTTTCTTTCCCAAACACTATCTAAATGATTTTTCAAAAAAAAAATAACAATGAAGTGCCATTGATATATCTGATTCCATAGTTTTAAGTTCAAAGCACTTCACAAGAAATGGCATACTGAGGCAACCCATCCCACAGAAACAAAGATGCAGTCATCAACTAATAAGAAACTACTGACCTTGGAGCTTCCCCTGGACTTGCTTCCACTGTCCACAGTTGGCTTGTCCTTTACAGCCTTTCTCTCAGTCACAACTTCAAAGACAGTGGGAAGATCATTGATCAAGCTAAATAAACGCTTCCTGCCATAAAGAATCAAATTCATCATCAATAAAAAGAGCCATGTGATTAGTAGCTACTCATATGAGGGGCAACAGTTAAAACAAAAAAAGAAATCAGAGATATAGCATCTCCTAATACCCCTTCCTATTCTGGAAGTTTCTAATTTTCTACATAAAGGACAAGTAATCCAATTTGTTCCCCTCATAATCTGCATATCAAACATTTCAAATAATTTCAGCCTGCGAAAAATTGCAAACAATTACTTTAATTAAAAAACTAAGGATCATATATTAAAACAAACCCACCAAGCCATACTCATATCAACAAAAGGAAAATGTCAACGTCAATGTCATAGTGTTTCTTAAAATCAGACAGCACACTCCAAACTCTACTTAACATTGCCTGTTTTATTTCTTTTCATTCAGGTTGTTGTTTCCAGAGCTTTTATCGCTGCACTTTATTTGGTTCAGGGTATTAAAGCTTGAATGCACAAACCAATCTCACTTCAGATTAAACCATAAAGCAAATAAGGTGAGACCTGCTTCATTAATAAACATTAATTGCTTATTTATTGTGACATTAATGCGACTTGATCAACAACTCATATCATTAACCATTGTTTTTAGCCTCAATATTTCATATTCTTAAGCATGTCCCTAACAGATATAGAGCATAATCAACTGGAATTATCACCACATGCACGAACCTTCACAAGATCTAGATGGTACCTTTCATTACGGTTGAGACGGGCCCCAAGATAAAATGCCACAGAAAGCAGCCATGAATCACTGTGAACAGCGACAAGAGAAAGCCAGTCCCTGCGCATCATGCCATCCCTAGCAAAATTGATTCCAAGAGCTGGCTCAGGAAGCTCCGGGGGAACTTCCTCTGCTGGCAGAGTTACTTCCCAGGTTTCATTTGGATGTCCATAAAGGCACAAATTCTCCTTTTCTTAAACAGACATAGAGGGAACTTTAAACTCAATGGGACGAACATAAAGGATTGAAATGATTAGAAACATTTGGAATCGAGAATATAAAGGAAATTAAAGTAACAGTAAACTTCAACAAGTTGAGTTTATATTTATTCAGACATCCATTTAACAGAACTTTAATTCAAACAGTAACAGAACATTCAAAATTCTGGGTTAAATCCAGCAAGGTAATCACACTAAGAAACTTGTCTCATTTCCAGAGTCCTGCATAGTTTAGAGTTTTCACAAGAACTAACTGCACAAGAGCCATGCAAAGCTTTGACTTTTGTTTTCCCGATTTCTAAGGGAAAAAAGAAAGTCAACATGAGCTACTGTAACGAGCACTCACAATTCACACACAAACATGACCCAGAATCATGTAATTCAGCTACCAACAAAAAACACAGTGACAAAAAAAAAGCCTAATTTTACGTAAATGTCAAATGAAAACTGGATCGAAGACTTCTCTTTACCTGGATCACAGAATCTATAAAATTCATCCACATCTGAAAAGGAAAAATCCAGAAAAATTGTTAAAAAATAAAATAAAATAAAAAATGTCAGATGCAACGGGTAAATTAAGAAAAAGTCACATTCAGGAAATGAATTAGAAACAAATAAAGTAATTAACTAATTGATCCGAGCAGAACCTTGAGTCAGAGCACGAACAACACCGACTCTTCGAGCACTATAATCCTTGAAGATCTCCTCCACGGTGCGCGGACTAGAAGCCATTTCCATAAAAAACAACTGAGATCTGAGCGAAAGGGTACGAATTCGAAACACTAGGAAGATGAAGTGAAGAGAAAAGAAGAAGAGGGCCTGAGAAGAAGGGATCGACGAGATCGAAGGTGACAGAGATGCATGCGATCTGTGAGAAACGGTACAAAGAAACAAGAGGAAAAAAAAAATTAAAGATTACAGAGAAGCGAAAAGAAAGGAGAAAGTGCGTGTGTAAATGACGCTATTGGTTTCTCTGATCGTTTTTACAGTTTTACCCCCCATTCATTTTTACTCCATAAATATTTATCCTTTTTTAATTTAAAAATTATTTTTATTTCTTTATTACCATAATACATATCAATAAAAATACTGATAATATTTTATTAAAATTCACACAAACACACATAAAAATACTGATAATATTTTATTAAAATTCACACAAACACACACACAATTTATTATTTATATATTTCCTTCCATTTTGAAATTTCTTCTAAAGGATCCAATTTCTATCTTCAGTAAAGAATATAAGTGACAATTAATCTTGTTCCTAGTGAGGTATGATATATTCTTATTTTTCTTCTTGTTTTTTTTTTTGGCATCGCAATTTTTTTTAGCCTAAGTTAAATCCTAATGGTTTAAATTTCAGTTATTGAAAATTTATTGCCTTACAATTTCAAATGAAGGATGAGTAAAGAATTTAGTTGGGTGCTTGAATCACGTAAATTGACCAAGTCAAAAAGTTTCTCTTTTTGATTTTAGGCGAAAACCAAGTCAACGTTTGACCAACGTACCTTTATTTTTTTTTTTTGTAAGCAGAGGTTTCGTACGTCAACGATGGCTGGATCGGTGGATCCGTTCCTCAAATGGAAATTTGGCGTATTCGTGAAATTTAAAATGAATCATTATGACTTATAAATAAAAAAAAAATTATATACATTTTTATAAATATACTAATGTTTATGTTTCACTAATTGTTAACCCTTTTTATTAAAATATTACATAAATAAATTATTATAAACAAAAATTATGACATTTTATTTTTAAGCAATAGTGTTGAGAGAATAGCAATTGTTTTCTTTTCTTTTTCTTCCCCTTTAACATTTTTTCAATTAGGGGACAATGAGTTACAAGTAAGATCACACTCGCCACATTCTGCTTATAAACAATTTTTTTATGTCACTAGATTGCTTTTAAACAATTTTTTAAGTCACTAGATTGATTGACTTTCCACTATAACTTAATTTCAAAATCATGACTCTTCAATTATTCAAAAATTTCACATGAAAGAAATTTAAGAAAACAATCAAGTTCTTCCAAGGAAGAAAAAGATAATCCTCTTTTGACCATATTGTTTCATTTTTGTCTCCCACTTATTCTCTTTAGTTTTCTACTCACATGTGCTGTATTGTGCAAATGAACGGCAGAGTGGCAGACAATTTGTGATTGCAGATATCTATTCAAATAGAAATTAAGAAAACAAAAAAAGAAATTGTATGTTTGAAGATTTGACTTCCATACACAATCATATTGTTTGTCTCCAAAAACATTTTTGTAGAAGGTCCAATTTATATTGTAACTTCAAGTAGTAAGTCAATTGCTAAGAGGAGCTATTGTCAAAAAAAGCTCACTCAAATTTTTTAGGACAAAGCTCAAATAAATGCTGAAATTGAACAAATTTCAGCAATACTCCAAACCATTGATAATACCAAAATTAAAAACAAAACTCACTTAAATTAAAGATGGCTGAAAACGAATGAAACAAAGGGGGGAAATTAGGAGGATAGCAAGAAATGTCCTAATCTGGAAGTACAAAGGAATTCAATTCTGGCCAACACTTTCATAGAAACCAAGTGGCTAAACAAAATTCACAAAACTCAAAGAAGACCAGAAACTAGATGATATATGAGAAGAAATAAGCAGCAAAACAAATAACAAACTCCTAATAAACTGCTCGAAGAGATATTCAGTTCAGCAAATCAGGAATTTGCATTTATAATTGAAAAGCAGCAAAGAAGCACAATTGCAATCTTACACGATTTGGTTAAAATGGTGGCAGGGAGAGCTACCTCCAGTGTTTATGGAGATGTCAATAATCTCTTAATGCCGCTTTTCTGCTCTGATGTAAGCCTGGAGGGGAATTTGATGTTAAACTTGATTCTCAAATTCCCCTTCTTGGATGGTTCTTTGGGAATGGGCATCCCCTCTCCTTTAACAACTTCTTCATATGTGGGACTAATGATGGAGCTGACTGGTATGGTAAGATTCCGCCCATCCAAGGTTGTCAGCTGAGCTGTGTAACCTGTCAGTGCTTCTACCAGAGGTACCTTCTGGGTGACAACAAGATCATTGCCATCCCGCTTGAAGACACTATGAGGCTTCTCATCAATGATAAATACGAGGTCTGCAGGTATAACTCCTCTTTGTTCATTTCCCTTCTCAGGAAATGTTATCTTGGTACCTTTCTTCCAACCTGGCTTGATCTCAATTGTAAGAATTTCCTCCACTGTGGTGGGCCTCCTGCATAAGAAGAAAAGATATGGTAGATTAAGTAGTAGAGACACAATTTGAGATGCTCTGATTCACTGGGTCTCTAATTTACTATTCTAATCTTCAAACGACACAGCAAATTTCATATTTTGACATCTAGAAACCAATGAAACACCAGACTTAAACCTAAACCTTTGTCTTAATGTATATCGGACACTCATCAAATATGACCCTTCAAATTGTATTCAGCGGAGCTAAAGAAATTATTTCAATAGATAGTGTATGTATTAGTGAGTAAACTATTTAGCCAATGTATTAGTGGGTAATCTATTTAGCCAATAACCTATTAGTTAGGTAGCTAACTGGTAAATAAAGTGAATACTAAAATGCACCATAAAGTTGTACCTAGTTGACCAAGCTTTACATGATTTAGGATCTACGTGAGATAAAAATCCTCGTTTTTCCATTGAGTGAGCATACAGTTGAAGTAAATGGCAGTAAAATGCACTAAAAATATGCATTCCCCATTCAACTGCAAGCATCTCATCCAATTTTAAGACTGCCAGTATTGATAGCAATAGCAATTGCAATATCAATACTAAGAGTAGAAAGTGCCAGTAACTTTAATTTAACCACCTCAGCTGCTATATTTGTGAAAAGTTTAGTCTATTCTTATTGCCTGAGATCTCAATAGGTAACAGGGTTGAGCCCTTTCAAAACTAAAAATACAAGTGCACTTCAAAAGAATTTTAGCAAAATTACAAACGTATAATTAAAAATTTTCCCAAAACAAAGCCTGGAAGGAAAACAATGGTATCTCTCAAAAGAGAAAATAAACCAAACCACATTCCTTAATCTGTCACATAACAGTTTTTGTGTTACAGAAACTAGTTTTCAAAGAGGGAACAGAAAACGTATACAAGATCAGGAATGCTTAAAACCATTGAATCATTTAGATATGCATGCCACTCATTAAGACCTTATAATTATTATGTAGATATGCAGAATTTCACAAGGGAAAAAATTCCTTTCATAATTTTGATGCCGATAAAGTATAAACAAATCATTCATCCTTAATCCAGCTTTGCAACTTTTGCAATGTCCACATCTAGCATCCCCCTTCATCTTTATCCCAGTTGTGCAAGTTAGTAACCTCAACTCACTCATAATGAAATTACAGAAGACACATCAATTTGGCTCAATACTTCATTTCTAGTCTATACAACAACAGATCCATCAAAGACAGAGAATCCAATCCCAGCAATTCAGTTTTTTTCCCACATCAAATAGAGTTCTAGATTAACATAGATAAATTTTATTCAATAACTTTCTTTCTCACTCGGCAGACACTAGGTCCATAGAAGACAGACAATGCAGCATTAACGACAAGAAGTTTTATCCCACAATGCAGTATTGACACTCCAGTTTTTTCACCAGCGGGAGTAACCCAGAACAGAACCTAAAGTAAATATACAAAAATTAGGTTGAAGGATATGATGACAAACTAGCCCCTTCACAAATAAACTTTAGATTCAACCTGGGTGCAATGCTATCCATACAACACAAATTAATCAAATTCATAAGGAACAGTTAGAAGTCAGCATCTGTACTGAGAACTTCCTTCATCTAGATTCCTATTAGCCGTCAAAACATTTTATTCTGGATCACATTCCACTGTAAGTTAGAATTGCCACCAGAAGACCAAGAGGAAGATTTGAGACGTTCACCAATCACAGGACCAAGATAAAAACATCACAAAGATGTTATTCAGGACTGAGGTAACTTTTTTTCTCCCTGGACTTTTGCACTCATCCAACTCAAATGGCATTGTATTATGCTAATAAATGTGGAGAGGAGAGGTCTGTCAACCTATGTCTGGATTCAAAAGACCAACCCAGAGCCTCTAAAGGCACTTAAAGTCCAACATCTCAACCCAACACAGAATCCACTTTACCATTGGAAAGTCGATTGCTCTGAGCATGCAAGACTACAATTTTACTTGAATTTCAATTTCAAATGAATGAATGAACCTTCTTGTTCAAGCTCCAAATAAACCAATGAGACAAATAAACACAAAAGATTCACTTGCACAATGCATCAAACTGTACTTGGTTTTTGGGTTCCAATCAACAAACAACAAAGTTAAGTACAAATCTCGGGGTGCAGTATATATCCCTCTTTGTTTTAAAAATTATAATAATAATAATAATGAGCAAGGAGACTGTTAAGTTAAAGCAGACAGCTCACCCACTAGAATCGGCAACATCCCTCGAAATCTTCATTTTCTTTGTCGTTCCTTTGTACAAATCCTCCAAACTGCATGGCAGGTTTCGTTCGATGGGTGCACCTTTCCTTGGTATATTTCCAGAGCCCTCTCCAGCACCACTCCTAAATGAAGTGAAAATATTTTCGCCGAACATACCACGGGGAAACCCAGAAGCACCAGCACGGCCACCCATATCACCCATTCCACCAAAGGGACTGGAAAACCCAAAGAACTCTGAAAATATATCGTCTGCGCTCCTGGGGTTAAACCTGAACATAGTTGGACCGCCATCAGAACTACCTGAAAATCCGGAAACTGGGGGTGGAACCTGTCCCTTCAATCCCTCCTCACCGTATTGGTCATATACTGCTCGCTTTTGCGGATCACTCAGAACCTATTTAAAATTCAAAACCCAAGAATTCATAAAGACTCAACGGTTTCAATTTCCTGACAAAAAAGGGGAACGTTGAGGGATCAAATTTGATATACATGAATAGTTATCGAAATTTCCTATTTCAACCGAACTACCAATACATTGAGATTGAATTGAGAAAGAAGAATCAAATGATAGAAACATACATCGTAAGCCTCAGAGATTTGCTTGAATTTAGCTTCAGCCTCTTTCTTGTTGTTAGGGTTTTTATCAGGGTGCCACTTCATGGCAAGCTTTCGATACGCTTTCTTGAGATCATCATCTTTGGCATTGCGGTCCACCTGAAGAATCTTGTAATAGTCGACGCCCATGCCTTCTTTCCCTCTCACTCTCACTCTCTGTATCGCTGCGTGTCGTGGCCGGAGCTTGTGCCTAGTCACCGGTCCGAGGAATAGAAGGGAAGGACCTCATCGACAGGAAGGTATCAAAAATTGGGCTCAACTGATGCATAAAACTCCCTCATTGCTCGGCCCATCTTTAAGAATTATATAAATGCCTTTTTCTTCATACATACATTCTTTTTTTCACACATACATGTGATGTTTGACCTACATTAGTTGGAAACAAATTAAGTGACAGAAAGAGAGTTATTCTGTCTTAACCACGTCTTTGGTCTTTGGTTCGAAGCATAGGAATGAAGAAACTGGTACTAAAAGCTCTTCCCCCACAACTGTTAGCCCGGCCTAGAATAAATTCGAATTAGTTGGAACCGAAGATTTCGGTAAACCGGGACTTAAAAAAAAAACGTTTTGTTTGATTATTATGGCCAACATAAATGTGTTTTTATTATTCTTTGTCGTTGTTATTAGGCTTTGTTTTTTTTTTTTGTTGCCGTATGTACTTTGCAATGTTATTATTCTTTAATCTTTAATTAATATGTCACACTTCATAAAATTATATCACAATAGTTGGATTTGTAACCAAAGCTGCTCTAAGTTGTATTTTGAGGGGAATTAATTTTTTTCAATCAAAAGCTAAAGTTTAATTGGAACCAAAGTTTACCGGTCAAAGATTGCTTGCAAAAGCATATGTGATTTAAACTCACAATTGCTTGAGTCATAAATTAACTCATTATCAATGGGACAAGCTTTTGACTGACTAATTGACTATAGGAATTTTAAACAAGTTAAATGCAACTTTAATAAAAAGGATTGGTGAAAGTTATGAATCAATTATTAAAATTTAAAATTAAAATTAATTGAAAATCAAGTTTTTTTTTGTGATATTTGGTGAAAGTTATGTTTTGTATTGATATTTATTTTATCTTCATGTTTACCTTCTTCCTTATTCATCCCATATGATAAATCTCTTATGGTAAACACATTATCCCTATCTTGGCCTCTAAGCGCTACCATATGGTCCCTCCGCACATATTATTCTTTCGATTGTGTTGTTTTGATTAGAATTTGGTACCATTTCACCTTATCATTTTTTAGATGTCAACAGTTAGCACACATTTCTTGTCAATGAATTTTGATTTTTATTCAATTAAACAAATTTACTTTAATCTTAAAATATACTAACTTAGCATTGGCCAACATAGGCGTTGGTCTTAGTAGAAGAATCTCTAGTCGCTTAAGCATAAGGTCTTAAGTTTGAGTTTGTGTTAATGCATCAAACGCATTATAAAGAGTTACCTCCAATTAAACCCGACAATGTTTAAATATGGCTCAGTAAGATAGCCATATTAAAAAGAAAAATAAACATTGAATTAAAGACAACAAAATTTTAAAATCATGTATAAATGGAAGACATTTCAATCGGATTAATTTTAATCGAGATTTCAATTACTAAATTTATAATTATGATACTTTTTTGTATCCAAAAAAAAAAAAGATAACAGGTAATAATTCCTTCTTTTGGACCTAAATGTCATTCTCCCCATATTTTTCATGGGCCAGATTTTATATTTGCTCCCAAAAAACATGTCATCATTCCATCATGTTTCCTCAACAAATGGTCATTACTATATCAAAAAACAAACAAACAAATGGTCATTACCATTAACTACCATGAGGCTGATAAATAAAACAGATGATCAATGATGTATATAGGCCACACACTAATTGATCTGTGTGACTCTACTCTGCACATTCATTTAGCCTCTCATTCATAATTCTTAGACATCAAAAATCTTCCTTACTTTCTTGATGTTCCTACCACAAACAGGGCAAGTCCCATCTGCTTCTGCTATCCTGTAAACATAGATTGGTCATTTCATTTACGACCCACAATATTCTCCACCAGCTATTTATGCGTACGTTAGTTTACCATACCCAAATGACTTATATTTATGACTAATTTTAAGCAAGACAATGAGAGGAGACAATTAAATCATCATCATCATTCATAGGTCACAAATCAAAAGCTGAGATTAATATTAAAGTAATCCTAAATGTGTCATAAAACGCTTATTTTAACTTATGTAGCAATATCAACTATTGATTAATCTCTTCATCTCACTTCTTACTTAAAATCCCACCTCACACTTGAGTGGTACATATAGAAAAATCAAACTATCTAATGTTATATCCGGAACATATATTGAATGCGCATGAATAGAAGATAGTTTACTCAAGAACATTGTTCATTCATAGATTATAATCAATGTGTTTGTTTTTATGTTAAAAACTTATTTTATGCAAATTTTGCAGAACGCGCAGTTTTGCCTCTTCAAAAATTAAAACAAACACTATATTTAAGAGAAAAAATTTAATCAAAATTTCTATGCATGTTTAAAGCCACTTTTCTAAGGAAAAGGAAACCTGAGAAATTATGTTTATCGTTAGCTCAAGTGGTTGTTGGATGGTGGGGATTTAAAGCAAGGACATCCCAATAAATCAGGGAGGGAAAGCCCTTCACTGGTCGGTCTCCCCCCCCCCCCCCCCCCCCCCAAAAAAAAAAACTACTTTTAGCAAACTTGCTTTAGAGACGACTTGATGGTTTTAGCTAGGAAGGTGCTTTCTATGCATCTTTGGTGTCACAATCTGCAATCTCTAAGGCACGGTAATTTTAACTCTTTTCCTTTTCTTCACCTTAGTTGCGTTTCCAAGAAAAATATGAACATTATATGATGTAACTCAAGTGAGGAAGTGGAAATTAGTTACCTGTTTCCACATTCAAAACAGGCAACACAGTGTCCACATGGAAGGAAGAAGCAGTCCCTCGGAGCATCAAAGCAAATAGCACAAAGACGCCGCGTATTATTACTGGTTTCACCTTCACCTAAAGACTTTCCGTCAATGGAACCCACCGTAAGAAAGTTCAGATCCTCCTCTTCACGTGACATGGAATCATAAGATGAACCCCAACTTGAAAGATCGTCATCTTTGTGAGAAATCAAGGGGGCTCTCTGAGTTGCTGTCAGCCCAAGTTGAACTCCTGCTCTGGCGTGCTGGAAATTCTCTATTAAGGTGAAGCACAAATACATCAGCAAAGTCATTCCGCCTGCGGTGAAAAAGAAAGAATTAGTAACAGAAAACGGTTACGTCTTCAAGTAGCAAATAGGAGACTGAATATTTGAATGAAGAGTATACCAATGCCAAGAATATATGAAATCCATCTTGGTCCAAAGGACAATCTGACACGCCACTCATCCCTTGAAGTACTCTAAACCAAGGAAAAGAAAACATGAAACAGCCTGATACAGAGTGATAAGATGAAGTTATGAGTTTTTAATTATCTTACAATTTAATTCTTTGGGGTAATTTAGGGGCTGCCACGAGTAGATAGGGATATCAATAAGATACTTGGGCCTAGCGATACCTTATCCCACAGTAGTAGCTTTGGATCTCTAGAATTAGTATGTAGCTTTCATAAAGATTTCTTGTTTGAATTATCCGTTTATCTATAATCAATCTGAAGAAGTCACCTCTCATGATATTAACAAAACTGAATTTTCTAATCAACTTGACTAGACAACTTGAACTAATCAACCCTTGGAAATATCCTGAAGACATAAACTTCCAAAACATGAATAGTAGCTTCCGAAACATGCTTAATACATTAGAATGTCTATGTGTTTATTCTATTTGCAGTGAGGATATATTAATAGTAATCATACCTCTTTTGAATCAGAAGTTAAAATAGCTGCATTCCCATCAGGAAAGAAGATATTAACACGACAGGAATTATTCGTCAAAGCACATTTATAGTAAGCTTTGGTTGTATTGTACAAGGAGGCTCTTACTTTGATGCTCAATTTGACCTATCCAATGAAAAGAATGATTCAAGTAAACAGTGACAACCAGAAATGAGGACAAAAGTATCTACATAGTCGGTCAAAATCACAATCAATAAAACTTCTTCCAATTATTTTAAGTAGAGAATGTGAGTTTTGGCAAGTCCCACATCGGTGGGTTTTGGGTTTGAAGGGGGGAGGTTTTAGTATAAATAGAGTGCCTCCCCCTCCCTTATTCCTCACCCCACAATTGTCTCTCAAGGCATTTGTATATCTTCCTCTTTTGTAGTATTTCACTTGTAAATTATTTGGAGTGAATTTAGGATCTGATATTTCTCTTATATTTGTCCGATTTATTATTTATTAGTTGCATTTAAATATAGTAGTTGGTGCTTATTATATTATTAAATTACGTCTAGAAACTTTGTTTTCTAGTTGGGTAATTTTCTAATATAATCGGTTACACTCTATATTGCGCTTCCTCAACAATTGGTATCAGAGCCGAGGTTCTGTCTGAGTATGCTCTGTGGTTGCAGCTTAGTCTGAGCTTCCACATCAGAAAAGAATTACTTTTGAGCTTTTGTTTTGGCAACTATTAAATAATTTTTTGGAGCAGAAATGGCGGACAAAAGGAGTGATGTGTCCACAGCAGATGTTAGCGGTTCGTCGTTCTCATCATCGTATTTGACCAGAATAGTGTCAAATGCGAAGTTTGCAGTTGAAATTTTTGACGGATCTGGGCATTTTGGCATGTGGCAAGGCGAGGTTCTGGATGTCCTTTTTCAACAAGGACTAGACTTTGCCCTTGAGGAGAAAAAACCAGATAAAATGGAGGAAGAAGAATGGAGGGTCGTGAATCGTGTTGCTTGTGGTACTATTAGATCGTACCTTTCAAGAGACCAGAAGTATCCATACACAAAGGAAACTTCTGCATGTAGACTGTGGAAGGCACTGGAGGACAAGTTCTTGAAGAAAAACTGTCAGAATAAACTCTACATGAAGAAAAGGCTGTTTCGCTTCACTTACGTTCCTGGTACCACAATGAATGAGCATATCACTAGCTTCAACAAGTTGGTGACGGATTTGCAGAATTTGGACGTGACTTTTGAAGATGAAGATCTGGCCCTGATGTTGTTGGGATCACTTCCCGATGAGTACGAGCACCTGGAAACTACGCTACTTCACGGTAAGCAGAAAGTTTCTCTGGAAGAAGTTTGTTCTTCTTTGTACAGCCATGAACAAAGAAGGAAAGAGAAACAAAAAGGTGGAGAGGCAGAGGCTCTAGTGGTTAGAGGACGTACTGAGGAGAAGAAGAGATCAAAGAAAGGGAGATCCAAGTCAAGGTCTAGACCCAGCAAAGATGAGTGTGCCTTTTGTCGAGAAAAGGGACACTGGAAGAAGGACTGTCCGAAGCTGAAGAACAAAGCCAAACCTGGAGATGTGAAGGCCGATATGGACTCAAATGTAGCTGATTGTGATGATGAGAATTCAGATTTCTCACTGGCTACAACAACGTCATCAAAACCATCAGATGAATGGTTATTGGACTCAGCCTGCAGCCATCATATGTGTCCTAACAGAGACTGGTTCACTGATTTTGAAGAAGCAGAGTGTGGAATTGTTCACACAGCAGATAACTCTTCTCTTACCGCATATGGTATTGGTTCAATCAAATTAAGGAACCATGATGGATTGATCAGAACATTAACAGATGTTCGGTACGTACCAGACTTGAAAAAAAATCTCATTTCTGTGGGGACTCTAGACTCAAAAGGGTTCAAGATCACTGCAGAAAATGGAGTAATGAAGATATTCTCTGGTGCACTGGTGGTGATGAAGGGTATTCGGAAGAACAATAACACGTACCACTATCATGGGAGTACAGTTATTGGGACGGCAGCAGTAACATCCAGTAGTGAGAAGGATGCAGAAGCAACCAGGTTGTGGCATATGCGCTTGGGACATGCTGGAGGAAAATCCTTGAACACTTTAACAAGTCAAGGATTATTGAAAGGATTGAAACATTGCGTCATGGACTTTTGTGAGCATTGCGTAAAGGGGAAACACACAAGGGTTAAGTTCGGTACAGCTATTCACAATACTGAAGGTATTTTGGATTATGTACACTCTGATGTTTGGGGTCCTTCCAAAACAGCTTCATTGGGAGGTAAGCATTATTTTGTAACCTTTGTTGATGACTTTTCTCGAAGAGTTTGGGTGTATACGATGAAGACCAAAGATGAAGTTTTGGGAATTTTTCTCAAATGGAAGACGATGATAGAAGCACAAATAGGCAGGAAGATCAAATGTCTTCGCACAGACAATGGTGGAGAGTACAAGAATGATCCTTTCCAGAAGGTTTGTGAAGATAATGGCATCGTCAGACACTTCACCGTAAGAAATACACCACAGCAGAATGGGGTGGCAGAACGCATGAATCGGACTTTGCTGGAGAAGGTTCGGTGTATGTTGTCCAATGCTGGCTTGGGCAAAGAATTTTGGGCTGAGGCAGTGACGTATGCGAGCCATCTCATTAATCGTCTACCATCTGCTGCTATTGATGGTAAAACACCATTGGAACAATGGTATGGTAAGCCTGCTAATGATTATGATTCTTTACATGTGTTTGGCTCAACTGCATACTATCATGTGAAAGAATCAAAATTGGATCCTAGAGCAAAGAAAGCTATTTTCTTGGGGATCACTTCTGGAGTCAAAGGATATCGTTTATGGTGTCCAGAGACGGAGAAGGTTGTGTTTAGCAGGGATGTTACTTTTGATGAGACTACTATTATGAAGCCGGTAACATCTGGAGATACCACACAGACCGATGGTGCTTCGAAGCAGGTGGAGTTTGAAGGAGAGTTGATTTTCCCAGTTCAGAGAAAGGATAGGGAAATGAGAGAAGACTTTCCTGTAGAAGATGAGCCAGTTGAAAGGGAGGTTTCAACCCAGGAACCTCAACAACAACAAGAATCAATCGCAACCGGCAGGCCACGACGAATAGTAAGAAAACCTACTCGCTTTATGGATATGGTGGCTTGTGCAACTTCAATTGCAACTGATGGCATTCCTTCAACTTATAAATGGGCTGTCCGGAGCTTAGAAAAGGAAGAGTGGATGAATGCTATGAATGAAGAAATGCAGTCCCTTCATCAGAATGGAACGTGGAGATTGGCCAAACTCCCAAAGGGTAAGAAGGCAATTGGTTGCAAATGGGTGTATGCGAAGAAAGAAGGATTTCCTAACCAAGGTGATGTGCGTTACAAAGCAAGACTGGTAGCTAAAGGCTATGCTCAGAAGGAAGGAATTGATTACAATGAGGTATTTTCTCCAGTTGTAAAACATTCCTCCATTAGAATTCTGTTGGCTTTGGTAGCACAGTTGGATTTGGAACTAGTTCAGATGGATGTTAAAACTGCATTTCTAAATGGAGACTTGGAGGAGGAAATCTATATGACTCAGCCTGAAGGATTCAAAGTTGCTGGAAAGGAGAATATGGTATGTAAACTTGAAAAATCGTTATACGGATTGAAGCAGTCTTCGAGGCAATGGTATAAACGGTTTGACAAGTTTATGTTGCGGCACAAGTACAGGAGAAGCAAATACGATCATTGTGTGTATTTGCGGAAGCTTGAAGATGGATCTTTTATCTATCTCCTTTTGTATGTTGATGATATGTTGATTGCTTCAAGAAATCAAGCAGAGATTGAGAAGCTTAAGGATCAACTGAAGAAGGAGTTCGAGATGAAGGATTTAGGTGAGGCAAGGAAGATACTTGGCATGGAGATAACAAGAGATAGACAATCGAAGAAGCTCTTCTTATCTCAAAAGGAGTATTTGAAGAAGGTGCTACATCGTTTCGGTATGAATGAAGAAACCAGGACGGTTAGCATCCCACTTGCCCCACATTTTAAGCTTAATGCTGACATGTCGCCGAAGGATGAAGATGAACGAGCATATATGTCAAGGGTGCCATATGCGAATGCTGTTGGTAGCTTGATGTATGCTATGGTTTGTACGAGACCAGACATTTCACAGGCAGTTGGAGTGGTGAGTAGGTATATGCATGATCCCGGAATGGAGCATTGGCAAGCTGTGAAATGGATTCTACGGTATATTTGTAATACTGTAGATGTTGGATTGGTCTTTCAGCAGGGTGTTGATCAATGTCTAGTTGGGTACTGTGACTCAGATTTTGCAGGTGATTTGGACAAAAGAAGGTCAACTACTGGTTTTGTATTCACTCTCGCAGGTGCACCAGTTAGTTGGAAGTCAACTTTACAGTCAACGGTAGCTTTGTCTACAACAGAGGCAGAGTATATGGCGATTACAGAAGCTGTAAAGGAGGCGATTTGGCTTCAGGGGTTGCTTGGAGAGCTTGGTGTTGGTCAGGAAAGCATCACAGTATTTTGTGATAGCCAGAGTGCTATTCAGTTAGCAAAGAACCAAGTCTACCATGCAAGAACGAAGCATATTGACGTCCGATATCATTTTGTAAGAGAAATTTTGGAAGAAGGTGGAGTCACAATACAGAAGATACGAACAGATGACAATCCTGCTGATATGTTGACAAAGGTGGTGACTTCTATTAAATTTCAACATTGTTTGGATTTGATCAACATTGTTGAACATGGTGTTTTGAATAGAAGTTACAATTAGAATTTGTAAATAGGAGAAATTGAGACTGTGAGATCTTGCCAAGGTGGAGATTTGTGAGTTTTGGCAAGTCCCACATCGGTGGGTTTTGGGTTTGAAGGGGGGAGGTTTTAGTATAAATAGAGTGCCTCCCCCTCCCTTATTCCTCACCCCACAATTGTCTCTCAAGGCATTTGTATATCTTCCTCTTTTGTAGTATTTCACTTGTAAATTATTTGGAGTGAATTTAGGATCTGATATTTCTCTTATATTTGTCCGATTTATTATTTATTAGTTGCATTTAAATATAGTAGTTGGTGCTTATTATATTATTAAATTACGTCTAGAAACTTTGTTTTCTAGTTGGGTAATTTTCTAATATAATCGGTTACACTCTATATTGCGCTTCCTCAACAGAGAAGTTCTTAGATATTCTTATGGTGAGTCATATCGTTTATACTCTCCTCAATTTGAAAAAAGAAACTAAATTAAACAAAATGAGGCCCACCTATTACTAATAAAATAATATCAACTTGTATATACTTATATTTAGGTCTCACATTCCCTTACCTGATTCTCTATTACCACGCAAATGTTATATTGGTCCACATTCAATAAATTATTGTTTGCTTGACTACATAAATGAAATGTTGTGAGATTTTTGACATGATTTGGCTATATCTTACTAGTTGGTGTGTCCATGAATGACGTGGTAATTTTGAGTATATTTGAGAATTTTTAATTTGAAAGGATATTATAATTATACCATGATTTGAAATATCTAAGAGAGAAAAATAGCACTTTTATAGACTCATTATCAATAAAGCTAATCATTTAAATCATTCATCAGATTCTATCACGTCAAGTCAAGTCAACATGAAGAGAAAATCAGAGCTTTGCAGAAATACCTCAACTTCCTCATCCAAATTTCTCACTATCACGTAATAGCTTGATGAAAGAAATATGTCTTGCGTAAACATGCCAGTTCCTGTAATGAAACAGTAATTGGTATAAATATAGGTCATACATAAATAAAGATACAAATTCCTGTCACTGTTATACCATGGACTACGTTCCACGAGAGAGTGCTATTAGGATATGTTAGGTCTTCAAGCCACTGGGAAACGCCATTTTCCCCTGCAAGAAAGGGCATTGGAATAGCATGCTCTTTGGATTTGTGCTTTCAATCATTTGGTACAAATGAACTAATATTAACAGGTGAGTATGCAATTGATGTGAACAGGGTGATATCATAATACATATATGAATTTCTCTTGAGAAGTGAAGCCTGGTTGAACTAGAAAGATTTAAGCTAACAAAGTTCAAAAGGAAAGTCTATCTGCAAATGCTCATTTGGTTTGTTTTAAGCAATGCTCATTCAGATGTAATTGCTGTTTATCCATTTATGATAGAAGTGTTATTGATGCAAATTGGTCCTCCTGAAAGGTACAAATTTTTTAGCAATTCTCCGGTTAGTTATGTTAAGAAAGCAGTTCTGTTATTAATGAACATTGTCATGATAAAGCAAAGAAAAACCACCCAACTATCTCTCATCAAAAGCATACCTTCAATGATCAATAGATAAATAGAGGATCTCTCGGAGCTCAGGTGATATGAAATATTCACTTGAGATCCTCTATTCAGGTAATATTTCCATTCCTGGAGGAAATAAATTAAGAGACTATTAGCTCAACCACAAATATATGAGACATCAGTAATAAACTCCAGCATTTAAACACTTACTTCACTGTTTTCTGACAACTAAAATCAGAACCTTAGTATCATGCCGTGAGAATGAGATGGTGAGAGAGACAACAAACGAGATTAGAAGAGAATGAAAACATACTTGCCTTGCTTGTATAAGATGAAAGGGATGCACTATAACTTTCTTCCCAGTTGGTAACAACATCAAGAGATGGAGGCTCGTAAGTACCATAGAGCATAAGTCCTGGCTCTGATCCAACCAAATTTTCTACCTAACGCAAACAAATCCAAATTACTTGCCCAGATACTACTACAAATGAAATAAGGTAATTTGATTTTGAAAGCTAAGGTTTGGCACAAAATCAATCTGCTTCTATTTTTAAATGTGGCATTCAATCCCACAGTGGTACGTCCAATCACCCCTCAACCCTCTAGCGGTTTCTTACATCCAGAATTTATCGAAAGTAGTCATCGTGAATATTAAAACAATGAACAACATAATCGTTAAATATATGTTTCCCTTGTATCTAGAATATCTTCAGTGTATTCTAATGCTATTGCAGGGATGAAGCAAAGACTTTCAATTCCAAAATGATCAATTATCCTCAAGCTTTGACCCAACCTATTATTAAGGGTGGTGAAATAGTCAGGGGGCAAACCACTGGGGAAGAACTATCGAATTTCCATAGAATAAAGAGCAAGGAAAGGACATATTGATGAGTAGTATCTATTGACTGACCTTGATAGATTGGACAAATAAAGGGCTGGGCTGGAGAAGAATAGACGAATTGGGGCTAAGAAATAGGGTTATAGGCCCATATACTCCCAGTACCATAGTCATGGAAACTGTGACAATGAAATGAAAATTCAGCATCAACCTAACAAGCGCACAAAATTATAGAATCTGCAAGCGTAATCGAAACCAAATGCGAAATTTTTTGGAATGCTCAGTACCGAATAACCAGAAGGTCAAGAGTACCACAACACAAGACCAGGCATCATCCCTGGCAAGCCAAGGCACATGGGCGAAATCCCAATTGATTGCACCAAAGTTGAGGAGCATAAGCCGGGGTTGTCCGTCGTCGGACTCAGGTGACTGAAATGGAGGGTGGCCGATTCCGAGTTCCTCTTGGTGGACCTGTGAAGTGCTCGGAGACGACGGAGCAATAGCGGAAGAAGAAGGAATCGCAGTGGCAGAATGCTGTGGGTCTTGCATTCTGGAAATGTAAAACGAAGAATAGTGAGGAGGAGGAAGAGGTGGTGGTGGTGGGGTGAGCGGTGGCGGGAAAGAAGGTCCATAGGGATGAGAGTGAGAATAGTGTTGAACTGTGAGTCGTCGTGTTGGTGAGAATGGTAGTTGGGAAGAGAGAGGGACCGTTATTTGTAGGGACGATGACGAGAAACACTACCCAGGGGTCAGCGGGGTCTGAAGAATCAACCGTCAGGATTCAATTTCATATTTTTTTCTTTATTTTGTTGAGATTCCACCAAATCTTAAATCTATTCCTCCACTCCTATAAGCTACTTCCAGCATCAACCAACAGAAATCTAAAATTTACTTAATTCTCCCATAAAATTTTAATAATTGTTTAATTTTATCTATATTTAATATATATTATACTCTACGAAAAAAATAATAATATATACAATAACAAATAAAAGGCAAAATTATAATTATACATTTATATGAAAAAAATTGTTATCATATACATAAAACCAAAATATTTCTTCTCTTTATGCCCTAAAAATAAGATGATAAGAGTACAATAAAACTCATCAACTAACTTGTGTTTTCCTTTATACAGGTCAGACCACTTACCATCTCAACTAATAGTTTGTTCATTCGTTTTATACACACACACTAAAATTAAAAGCAAAACCTACATACAAGAAAATTAGGAAACAACACAATAGGCTAAAACCTCCTTAGTAACTCAGTAACTCTGAATTAAGAATTTGTAGTCCAATGACATCCTTCAAAACCCTTTTTATAGGAGAATCCACCGTGACATTGACACTCTACTTATCTAGTTATCTGTTACATTTTCACTTGTCAAGAATGTTACACCATGCTTTTGATTTTAGATATCACTCCCAACTCTTCATGAGTTATCGGAACCTCACTAAGAAACAATTGAACAACTTCAACAGAATCACTTCTCAGTATAATGTTTCTAACACCCTTATCTCAGGCTTTTTAAAGCTACATCAGGCATTCCCACAATTATGAGGCAATCACCATCTTCCAACTTTAATAGAAAACCTTCTATCAATGAGGCATTTCTCTCTTCCACAACACCACTGCATTAAGCTTTGCCAAAACAGTGTTGTTGCAAGTTAATGTTCACCTGGAGCTCGTTGGTTCTCTATAATATTATTAATTGGGTTAAGGAGCACCCAACATAATGAACTATTGGTTCAGGGTCATCCACCACAATGAACAAATATGTGGACCTTAAATACAAATGAATTTTGGAAAACATTAAATTGGCACAAAAACGTTAAACACAATGAACATCCGTTATATGGATTTAATTGACTCTAGTAAGGTTTAAATGACTCCAGTCATATTGCTCTGTGCTAACACAATGACTGGAGTCATCCTAAAATGACTGAAGTCATCTAAGTTCACAAAACAACTAAGAGTGTTCCTGTGTCATAATGACTGAAGTAACTCTATTTTCAAAAACATTTAAAATCGCCTCTGTGACAACCTTACTGAAGTCATCTTTGTATGACTAGAGTAACTCTATTTTCAATTTCATTTGAAATCGCTTCTATGACAACATTACTGGAGTCATCTTTATATGACTGGAGTCATGTGTCTTCACAAATCAGAGGTTATCGGGTTTGGATTGAAAATAACTTGAAGTGAAGAATTATTGGAGTCATTAAGTGGCTACTGGAGTCATCATGGACTTACTGGAGTCATGTAATTCCATCAGACAGAGGTTGCATATTGTTTAACGTTTTTATGCCAATTTAATATTTTTCAAAGTTCATTTATATTTAAGGTCCACATATTAGTTCATTGTAGTGGGTGATCTTAAATCAATAGTTTATTATGTTGGATGCTCCTTAACCCTTATTAATTTAAGGAATTCAAGTCTTGAGAGTTTTAACTCGAGCTTTTAATATTTTTAACACAAGTGCTAAATTTTTTTAACTTAATTTTTTGAGATTATTTAACCTGTATGTGAATAGAGGCATTTTGGTCAATGATCATAAAAGAAGAGTCTCTTTTGTCAATTAATTTTTTTTAATATTAAATGTCAATGAAAGATTAAGATATTTGATTGAACTTTTAAAATTTCATATCTTAAAAAGTTTTTGTACTTTCCATTTGGTCAGAAAGTGTCACCTTTTTTTTTTATATATATATAACAGAAAGTGTCACTTCCCCTTCAATCACATTTTATTTACGAAATGGGCCTCTTGCTTTTCTAACGGTGTTATTGGGCCCATTGATATGCCTTCTTTTTTGGGGGATAAGACCCATTAATATGCCTTAAAAAACATTCATGGTGGGCTCGTTCTTAAAATTTCGATTTTTATTGGAGGGAAGGTGGGGTTACGATGTACTTGGTCAAATTGTTTCTAAGATTTATTTTCCAACACACACACACACACACACACACACACACACACACTTCAATGTTTAAATAGTTACTTTTCAGTTATTTAAAATAAAATATATTGAGTTTAATTTTGAAAAATTTTTAAAATTAAAATTCCATAGGCAACATTTATATTGAACATATATTAATAAGCATCAATCTCTTGAGGTATCATAAATTAAAATGGTCATTCTCAACAAATACTTTTAAATAAAATTAAAGAATATATATTTCAACAAAGGTTTTTTTTTTCTTTCTAATATTGTAAGGATTCATACACTTAAACCTCTGTCTAAACTAGCCTTAAGTGGCTAATAAAATAAATTTTAAATAATCAAAAAATTATCAAAACATTTTGATTATGATTTAATTTGGGATTAGTTAATTTTTAAAATGAGAAAATATTGTATAATTTAACTGAATGAATATTCAAATATAAATGAAATTTAGATAAAGGAAAAAGTGTGAGAAAATTGAATATGAAACATGAAAGTAAAGTAGTTAGGATAAGCTCCCACCGGCCACCGAGATGGCATTATATTGCTTGGCTTATGCCTTAAAAAAGCTTGACCTAATGTTAAAATTAACAAATAATTAAGCAGAGATAATGACAATTAAGGGACACTGACATGAGGAAGTTTAGGTTTTTGGCATATTCCACGATGCTGACAACCTTGTGCTCCCCAAAGCCACCAAATCCACAAACACTGTATATATATATAGTCAACACTCAACAATATATATTACTCCCTCATGTGTTTTTTATAAGGATTTTTTTTTTTTAATTGCGCATAACGAATGAGGATTGAAATTAGTTATAAATAATAAATATGTAAAAAATGTCATATTTTTTCTCAAGTAGCCACTATGTATTATAGGGTTAAGGTGCAAAAATACACATAAGTTTTTTCCTCAGGAGCAAAAATACACATATGTTTTTTTTATGAGTAAAAATACACATATGGTTACCATTTTGGTACAAAAGTCACATCCCACGGTTAAGTCATTATTCACCGCTGTTAAGTTACTGTTCACGTCATCTCTTTCTCTCTCATTACGGTGAACAGTGACTAAACGGTGGGATGTGACTTTTGCACCAAAATGGTAACCACATGTGTATTTTTGCTCCTAAAAAAAATATATGTGTATTTTTGCTCATGGGGAAAAAGCTCATGTGTATTTTTGCACCTTAACTCTTTATTATATATATATAAAAAAAAGAGTATAAGAGAGACAGTGAGTATGAAATATGAGAGAGAATGAGTAATAAAAGATTAAATGAAAGAAAAATAATGATGGGTATGGATAATTACTATAAAAATATGTAGTTAATAAGAATAGAAAAGGAAAAAATAATTTAAAACTTGAGACATAAGAATAAAGTTGCTTATACTAAGAATAAGCCTGAAAGAGAAAGTTGCTTATAAAAAAGCACAGAAGAAGTAGTGTCTCAAATCCTATATATAAGATTTAGTTTAAAAGTGAATTTTGGTTATAAATATAATAGTTCTTTTTTTTTCATTTTATCTCTTATATTTATCATTTTTCTCTGAACTAATTTGTCTAACTAATATATAATCTAATGATACACGTAAATGTTTCAAAAAAAAAAAATCAAGTAACATATGTTATAATTAAATAATTTATTTAGTTTCCTTAATCTTTTAAATTAGTCAACTAACTCTTTTATTAGGAACCGATAACACAGTATTATACTAGGATTTGGTCACATGTGTTTGTAAAATAGTCATGTGGTGGTCCCAGCACTTCATCCAACCTTTACTGTTACGGCAATCACCTGACCATGCTTCGACTTTAAGCCATCTGTCTGTAAAATATATGCCAACGGACAGTGAACGGTGAAAAAGACACTTGATTCTAATTTCATGCTAATGTGAGTATCTATGCTCTATATTCTGAAATTGTAGTTTCAGAAGTTATTTTTCACAAGTTAAAGATAAAATTTCGGTTATATGTTTAGCTTGTGAATCATAAAATCTAAACACTTTGTTACCTACAAGTACCAATATATATATATATATATTTTTAATCCTCACTTCTCCAAAATATGAGTCACCTTCTTAAAAAATTCTTTAGTTTATAATTTAAATCTTTTGAAAAGTGATTACTCTGTGTGGTCCTTAAAATGAGATATATTTGAAGAGTTGATCATGGTCATAAATATAAGACTTATTTTTCAATCTTTTTCTAATTTATCCTTATTGATACTCCCTCAATAGTATTCAACAATGGGAGGAATGAGAGAATTGATGAAGATGATTAAGATGTTTTAGAAAATACATATCATATTAACTAATTTTCTTAATCTAATCAAATTATATAAATATGTTATATATTAAGCATCGGGCGGAGGGAGTAACGTTCATTTGTCGATTTTACTCTTGTAATTAATGCTTAGATGTGGATGATCGTATTTCTCTCTCCCCTTCAAAACATGGTTTAATGTGGATAAAGTTGTAAATATCATTTTTAATATAAGACCTATTTATATTATTAAACATTTTTCCCTAATTTCAATAAAGTGATCGAGAATGACTATTATTTTATATCAAGGGGCATAAATGATTATCAGTTTAATTCATAACTTTTATATATATAACAATTTAGATTGGGAATCACTTACTCCTTTCAATCTTAAATATAAAAGTTAGGTAACTAACTAATTTATATATATATTAAAAAAATCAATTGAATTATTTATTTATAAAATGTGTTTTAGTTTCCCAAAAATATCTACTTTAATCATTTACAATAGAAACTTAACTTTTATTGAATATGTACAATTCATAGCCATAGGCATAGTTTGGAAAAATTGGTATAAGAAGCGGTTTTGATTAACTTTTGAAATTTGTGAGATAAATATATGAAAAGAGTTTTACTTTGACTTGCACAAAATTTAAGTTTTAAAAAATTTCCAAACAAGCTCTAAATATAAATTTAAGAGATAAAAGTACACATTGATTAGATATCACATTCAATATTAAAGTAAACTCACCAACATGTATTTCCAAGAAATAGAGGAAGCAGATAATTTATGTTTAGTATTGACTGTCCGTATAAGATGCTTCTATAATCTAATTAATATAGAAGTTCCACATTTTGATTTTGACCCTTTAAATCTTAAACTATTGGTTTGTGTCCCTCTAAAGTTAAAATAGTCCAAAGTTTTATCGAGTGACAAGAACTTATATTTTAAATAAAATGAAACTTAAAAGACTAAACCAATAGTTTGAAACTGAAAGAACCAAAACTAAAATAAGAATAAATTTAAGAGACAAAAAATTATACCAACCCTCTTGTTGTTGTTTTTATTATTATGTCATTTGGTATATAACATTATAACATAAAACAAATAATTTTGCTTATAAAAAAATTAGAACAAGTAATGTTATGAATGAAAATAACACACACATTGTTATTCTTAAAATCTAATAAAAAATGGAAATAATGAACATACAATCATAAGAAAATTTAGACCTATAATTTTTATAATAAAAGATCAGGTTCATTTATTCAAACATATCCAATGTGCAGAGTGAAAATGACAAGTAACCTCGCTCCCTCTAATTTTCCTCCACATAAAATATCATAAAGATGCTGTTTTAGTTGCATGCGAAGACTATCAATGGATACAGATTATTCCATAAATGAATTTCCTCGCAATTATTATTGTGGTTGCACCTTCTTTTTTTCAGCTTTTCAATTACTTTTTCATCTTCTGAGAAATTTACGCCAATACCTCTAGGTTCCAAATTTAATGACATGTTGCAACGCCAACGTAAGGAAATCTTGATCCCTTTATCTTATGATCAAGTGAAATAATAAATGAGGAAAAAAAAAAGTGCAATCGGACCATAATGATTAGAGCCTTAAAAAGTAACTCAATCATGATTTACAATATACGAGGTAAGTATGTAAAAGTAGTTTTGTTTTGATTTATGTAAATAAACATTTTTAAAACCTCAAAAATGATCCCAAACACACAAGTTGTAACAAAGAAATGGAGGAGCATGAAAAAAACCTCTCGTAATGGAGTTATAACAAAGAAACGGACTCGGAAGCATCATGAAAACCTGCCTAAACAGCATCAAAGTTGGTTTTTGTATCTATTTGTTTTAATTTTTTAGAAGTGCTTTTATGGTTTATGAGATAAATAAGTAAGAGAAGTTTTATCTCAACTTTTATATATATATATATAAAGGTTGTTTTGCGTTTCTCAAACAAACACTCTAAAAATTCCCACACTTAAAAGACATGCAAGAAAAATCTCTATTTAAAAATTTTATTGAACAAGAAGACCTCATATGTTTTAATATACCAAAAGTGCTAATGCTTTATAGAATTCTATACATATAAAATATCACCTATTTTCCTTTTTTTTTAAAAAAAAAAAACCATGGCATATATGTAATTCCAGCGTCATAATATTAGTGAAGGGCTTCATTTGATTTACTTAAATTGTTAAGATGTGAAATTGAGGGGGAATCAATTTTGTTCAAGAAGGAGAAGCATGTTAGGGAATATGGGGTCCACATTGGAAGAGAATATGAATATAAATTGGTTGCCATCAAAATGGGAGAGAGAGAGAGAGAGAGAGAGAGAGAGAGAGAGAGAGAGAGAGAGTTGTCAAGGGTGAAATGAAAAGTGGTTAGTGGTTCCACAAAAATTAAACTTTTTTTATAAAGTCATTGTGAAACAGTCCTTTTGTTCCTTTGCCAGCCAATTCAGGATCATTTATTCTCACTCATGCTCCTATAAAAAATAAAAAAAAAATGTCAATTTTATTAATATAAAACCATTACATAAAAAAAATCTTAGAAAACTATAAAATCAGATTTACCTAAAACAATAGAAATTGAACTAATATACATTACTCCATCTAATTTTTAATATATGAACTAGTTGGCTCTTTTTCAATAAAAAATTAATTAAGTTAAATAAATTACACAGTTATAGTATATATTGTGTATCATTAGAATATATATTAGTTTATAAGTCAAGCAAATTAGTTTAAAGAAGAACGATGAATATAAATAATTTAATGTAACTTTATCAGCTTGCTTAATTTATTTTAAAAAATTAGCCAATCCTTATATCATAACACGAGATGAAGCAAGTTTCCAAGTCTTTAGGTAAAATGTTTCTATCATGATTTTCTCATTTTCATTATACTTTTCAATTTCTGCGATTTTGATAATATGTAAGTTACTGTTTGGGTATGATTTCAAACTCCAAATAAATTAATTAAACTAGATTTAACATTTAATCGGTTTAGATTTACATAAGAAACCCAGAATCAAAGAAGCCCAATACAACACTCAGTACGAGTATTGTTTTAGGAAGGCAGTGAGACGCCCAAAAAGCACGCACTATGAGAGAAAAATAAAGTGTTTGAATTAATATTGTTTTTGAATATAAGCTTTTGAGTTAAAAAATTATTTTTAAAAAGACCTATTTTTTACATTGCAAATGAGTTTCTATCACTATAATTGTAATTTACAATATAATTTTTTTATCATATTTTAAGTTTGTAAAAATCAAATTAAAAAAAAAAAATCATTCCAGCCAGCCACCGCTAACCATTTTTTCAAACGAATTATTATGATTTCACAGTTCGATTCATGAGAGGAAGAAAATGGTAAGAAGAGAACACCAATTTGTTGTCTCTAATGACGATGCTGATTCATCACATTTTTGTAATTTAGTGCCCAAAACTTGATCCAAACCTATTAATTATTCCCAAATTTCTTAATCTCTTTGTTCAATAATTCAATCCTCCACGTCATTTCCCATCATGAAATTCCAAAAATAAAATAAATAATTATTATTATAATTATAATGCCCTCCACCCCTAAAGTCCTACTTTTAGCGGCATCAAATGTCTCATCAGTTACGAACGATAGTTGTCCTTTTCTTTAAGAGCATGCATAACCTGATTGAATAATTAAATCAATTAATGGTAAATTATTATTAGTACTATTATTAAGGGCCCTCAACGTGGGTTAAAGTCCAGCCTAGGGATCAAATTGGCCACAGTTAAAATAAGGGTTATGTAGCAAATTCGTTCTGAAAGTATACGTCCGAGAGTAATGTTGCCCTAAAAGTCTAAAGAAATATCAATATTCCCCTTTTTCGTTAAAAAGTTAACGGTCAACAACAATTTCTTAACGAAAAATGGCAATATTGCTACGTTTTTAGACTTTTGAGGTAAAATTGAACCTTAAAAACACCTTCCAGGGCAATATTGCTCATCGAGTATACTTCCGAGGCGGATTTACTACTTAACCCTTAAAATAATAGTATAATGAAAATATACAAAAATTATTCACTTATACATATAACCGTAAAATAAGTAATAGGAGTATTTAAATAGAAAAGTCAATAAACCTTGAGGACATAAAACACTCGTGCATAAATCATACGTAATATAATAACATAGAGTTACTAAAATACAAATATGTTAAATTGTTTTTCTTTTTTCTTATTCAAATCGATGCCGTTTCAAATTTAACCCGAACAAAAAATTATATATAAAATATTTTATGCTTGACTCATGCAATTTATTAGGTTGATCTCGAGTCAGTCGGGTTAATCCTTGGTCACTCGTTCCGCAAATTAATTGATCACATAAACTGATCAGGTCACTAGTCTAACAAATTCACTCAATGACAGTATCATTTAAGTTTAATAAAAAGGTTAAGGTGCAAAAATAGACATGAGTTTTTTTCCCATGAGCGTTTAGTACCACGTGCTTTTTTTTGGTAGTAAAAATACACACGTGGTTACCATTTTAGAGCAAAAGTCACATCCCACAATTAAATTACTGTTCATTGTAATGAGAGAAAAAGAGATGAAGTGAACAGTAACTTAATGGTGAGATGTGACTTTTGCTCTAAAATGATAACCACGTGTGTAATTTTACTCCAAAAAAAAGCACGTGGTGCTGGGCACTCATGGGAAAAAACTTGTGTACTTTTACACCTTAACCCTTGACAAAAATCTAACATGCCTGACCTGTCTAACCAATCACGTTGACTAGATTAATCTCAAGTCAATGGGGCTAATATTGGGTCACTCCTCTGTAAGTTAATTGATTACTTGAGCTAAAACTTAGATTACTTAAACTAATCAAGTGATCTGATGATCACTGATTCTACAAATGGAACTGTTTACGATATGATGTCGTCTCAAGCTTGATGGAAATTATCATATAAAATCTAACATGCATGACCTATCTAACCTGTGAAGTTGATTCGACATCATGCCTCCACCAAGGCCATGACACGGCCCGCAAGGTCTTTGAGTACTTACTGAGGATTTATAAGATCGCCTATCGAAGGGGTTTCAGAAACGACAGCGGGGATTGAATACACATCCCTTTAGGACTTGACTAAATCCCTTACTATCTATGCCAACTTCCTTCGGCACCCTATCATAATCTTAAATGACTTGCATTGATCTTGGATCGCTTGGTCTTATATTAATTGATTAGCCAAATTGATCAAGCGATCATGTTACCAGTCCAAACAAATTGAATTGCTTTGGGTTTCCATATGATTACTAAAATTAAATCAAAAGGGAGATGGATCAAATTAATAATGAGAGTAGCACTTGTTGACGCTGGCACCATGTGTTGTGGTGGGGATTATGAATGATGCGTTTTTATAATCAAGAGAACTACTAATATTATCATTTATAATTATCAAAACCTTTTTTATTTCAAAGCTTACTATTAATATTTTATATATTTTTCAAAGTTAGAAGAGTAGATACTAACATTCAATGAACTTTTTTTTTAAAAAAAAAAATTGTTCAAACGTGTCACTATTCATTCTAATATGCATGCACCTACTTCTTCATCTTGGAATATATTTATATATTTGGTGCGTGATTATTAATGTGATTTGATTATTAAAAAAATAAACACGTGGCCATAATTTCCCGTCCGAATTTATTTTTTCATAAAATAATTAATTTTGATAAACATGGGTAAATATTAAAATATTGTATCTAATTTCCCGTCTGAAATTTCTGTCTTTTTAAGAAAAATAAAAAGTTAATTTTTCCTTTTGAGTTTCAACTTTCATCCTTTATCTTCCACTTTAAGAAATACCAAACAAACCATTAAGGAAAGAAGACTATATATATATATATTTTAATTTTGTTGCTCTTCGGGGAAAAAATATGAAAAATTGGTATTAATTGGTAAGCTATAAAGGATAATTCGGACATCTTTTCTTCAGTTCAGACAAATTTTTATGAGTTTGTTAATGTTTTTTTAAAAGTAAATTACTTAAAATTTTGTCTAAATTTGTTAAAAGTGTTAAATAGACAACTAGTAAATATTAAACAAAACTACCAAAATATAAATTAGATATTTAATATGATGAGGAGAAAATTAGCATATAAGATTTATTATAATATGGTTTTTATTTTAAAATTATTTTTATAATATTCTTTAATAATGTCAATAATTCGGATTAAAATTTAAGCTATTAAAAGAGGAGGAAGATATGTGTAATTAAGATCAAATAAAAATTACAATTAGATCGTTTTTTTTTTCCAACAATAATTAGAGCGTTTCACCTATAATATTAACGTTGAAGTGAAGCCAATTAATTAATGATAAACGGGTTTAAATAATTGAATAACTCAACGAAAAGCCAGCGACCATATCATCTGGTTGATTTTATTGACTTTAGTACAGAGTAAAACAAAAGATTATTTTGGGATCTGAAAATTGTTACTGATTTAATTAATTATTAATACACGCACGAAATGTTCGGTGCGGATTTTTCTTTTTTTGACAAAAAAAAAAAATCAGAAACACAAGAAAAAACATTATGATTATATTGAAGCGCGCGATCGTCGTCCCCATCGCTTTAACACCGATGTAGCCGTTTCTGCTTTCTAACGTTAAACAAAAATTTTACTTAACTCTGTATGTTAACAATTCTACGAGCTTCCATGACTCTATCTTCATCATCATCCCAAACCACCACTTCAGATTGTACCTAATTATCAGAATCGGATTACAGAGGTAAAGTTAGCTTTAGCTGTAAAAATATGGCAATTGATTTTAATTTTGTCTTGATTTAACTTTATCCCCACCATGTTTGGCTCTTGATGGTTTTATTTTCTCTGTCCACTTTTGATTTTGGTTTTTTGTTCTTTTTTCTTGTTGAACAGTACCAACCTCCATCATAAAAGGCAGAGAAGACTAGGAGAGAGAGAAATACTCAGCATAGTGAACCTGGAGATCTAACCAGAACCAGAACCAACATGAGCAAATGGAAAAGGTGAGAAAAGGAGTGAGGAAAAGGGAAAAAAAAAGAAAGAAAGTAGCTGAGATTTGTTAATCGCCGCCAATGGTGATCGGAACCGATTAGCGTTAGTTGATTTTTTTTTTTTCCTTCTTGGGTGAGTTCTTTGATAGATGAACTATTTGCTTCACTGTATGTGGAATCTCTCTGCTTTGGTTTTCTGTTGTGTTGGAGTCCATTAACGGTTGATCTTTTGCTCTTCTCAGAACCTTTTTCTGCTTCTTCTCCTTCTGCATCTTCTCCTCTTTCGCTGCTGAATTTTAAACTGATCTTAGCGACAATCATATGGAGCTTACTTGAAATGGGTTTGATATTTGATCAGTGGTCGAATCATATGACTGCTATCTCAAGGTTGCATTAATTTTTGTCAAAAACTTGAGGAATATGGATTCGGTTCCCATAAGTGTCTGAATTAAGATTTTTTTTTTTTTTTTGTTTTGGGGTCGTTGATCCCCCTGTAAGAGAGATCGGAACTAACTCCTACAAACTTCTTTTAATTAGTGATTTTATATTTGATCAGGTTGTTTGTATTGATCTGGCGATAGCAGATATTTTACTCATTAACTCCGGGAACTTGGATTCTACTGACAAGGTGATCAGTGCTGCTTTTTATTATTTGTATACTATAATTTTTCAAGTTCAGAAAATAATTTTTAATTTTTTTGGTATCTTATAATTGATCTGACACTGAATTCTTGCATTGCTTTTCTTTTGTCTATTCAATAAGCAGCAATAGAGATTTGGTTTCCCATCGTTGGTGTAGATTTCAATGGTCTAACGTACCCTTGCCACTTCCGGCATACTTGATCCAATTTTTGTGGACTGAGTTCCTATAACATCAGAAGAGAAAGCGTTGGTGTTATTAGCTAGAGCTATGGCAGCCAAGTCCCAGGCAGATGCTAAAAGGAAATATTCGTGGTGGTGGGACAGCCATATAAGTCCGAAGAACTCAAAATGGCTTCAAGAAAATCTGACAGGTACTGCTTCTATTTTTTCTGCTCTTGCTACTAAAGTTAGTGTAGCAGCTTTAGACTTTAATGTGAACAGAACCATGTAACCATGTAGGTTTTTACTTGTCAATATTAGGAAAAAATGGCTTTGACATAAAACTTCTTGAAAGTTAACTCTAATTGAGTGATTTTCTTTCTATCTAATTTTCATTTTACTACATTAGAACTCTTACTGAGACGGCAGTGAATTCACACAAATTATAGTTTTAAATGCATTTGGACTTTAAAGCTGCTAACCGGGTAATTATGCTCAAGTCTTGTATGAACATCGTCCTTTTAGTGAGTAGTGATGTCTATTACAATAGTATAAGTTGATTCAAACAATACCGATTTCACTACCTGGTATTCTGGCCCGACATGATGCACTTTTTGAGACTATGAATGAAAATGTCTAGCACCGAATATGTTGTTGAATTTGAATATTTTGTCCTATTCTAATTGTTAAGTCATTTTCTATGTCGAGCATGTTGTGAAAATGTCTAATTTTTAGATAGCATTCAACTAGCTTATGCTTTTTCCAAACCTGTTTGAACTCATTCTCTAATTGTATTAGATATTGAGTAGTTTACATGTTGAGCGTGTTGTAAACTTGATGTAAATATAAACATTTCATACTAGGAAAGAAATCCATATTTTCCCAAATAAAAAGCTTGATTGCCTAAATGTGCTTCAATATCCAATTGTGATGATTTCTTCCCTTGAACAGATATGGATTCAAAGGTGAAGCAGATGATTAAACTTATTGAAGAAGATGCAGATTCCTTTGCCAGGAGGGCAGAAATGTATTATAAAAAGCGCCCAGAGCTTATGAAATTGGTTGAAGAGTTTTATAGAGCATACCGTGCATTGGCTGAAAGATATGATCATGCAACTGGAGTCATCCGCCAAGCTCATCGGACTATGTCTGAAGCATTTCCCAACCAAGTACCTATGCTACTGGCAGATGATTTGCCAGCTGTTCCTTTTATGGAGGGTGAGGCACGAACTCCTGAGATGTCCCACTCTTCTCTTGCATTTAGTGACCGTGATGAAGTGCGAAAGGATTCTTCTAGAAGTCCTTCACCTAATTTCCATGCTATCAAAAGAAATGGAGCTTTTACTGAAGAACCTGATTCTGCTGGAAACAGAAAGGGTCTGAAACAGCTTGACGATCTCTTCATGCCGGGAACGGGACGTGCTAGAAAAGAACTCAATTTTCATGATGTGGATAATGATAATAATAACAAAAATGATGGGAACCTTGATTCCAGAGCTCAAGATTTGTCTGAGTCTGAACGGGTGACGAGGGCTGAGGCAGAAATTTTGGCCTTAAAAAGAGCTCTAGCTAAATTAGAAAATGAAAAGGAAGCTGGCTTGCTTCAATACCAGCAGAGTTTGGAGAGATTGTCTAATCTAGAGTCCGAAGTATCTCATGCACAAGAGAATTCCCAGGAACTCAATGAACGAGCAAGCAAGGCTGAAGCTGAAGTTCAAACTTTGAAAGAAACCCTCAATGGATTACAGGGTGAAAGGGAAGTTAGTCTTCTTCAGTACCAGCAGTGCTTGGAGAAAGTATCCAACCTGGAGAAAAAGATTTCATCTACTGAAAAGAATGCAGGAGAACTTAATGAAAGAGTTATTAGAGCTGAAGCTGAAGCTGAATCCCTCAAGAAAGATCTTCTTACAGTAGAAGCTGAAAAGGAAGCAGCCCTTGATCAATACAAACAGTGCTTGGAGACAGTATCAAAATTGGAGGACAGATTAGTACAAGCTGAGGAGAATGCCAGAAAGATTAATGAGCAAGTTAATAAAGCGGGAAATGAAATTGAGGCCTTGAAGTTAGAAATTGCTAAACTAACTGAGGAGAAGGAAGATGCAGCTCTTCGGTATCAGCAATGCTTGGAAATAATTTCCAGTTTGGAGCATAAACTTTCTTTTGCTGAAGAGGAGGTGTGTCGGCTAAATTCCAAGATAGATGACAGCACTGAAAAGTTGCTGAGTTCTGAGCAGAAGTGTCTTCTCTTGGAAACGTCAAATGAAAATATGCAGGCTGAACTGCACTCCTTGGTGCAGAAGTTGGGCTGTCAGAATGAAGAACTTAGTGAGAAGCAACAGGAATTGGGTAGGCTTTGGAACTGCATACAAGAGGAGAGGTTACGGTTTGTAGAGGCTGAAACAGCTTTCCAAACTCTTCAGAATTTGCACTCTCAATCTCAAGAAGAGCTGAGATCTATTGCTGCTGAGCTTCATCTTAAGACTGAGCTTGTGGAGAATGTGGAATTTCATAAGCAGGCTTTAGAGGATGAAGTACAAAAGGTGAAGCAGGAAAACAAAAGTCTAAATGAATTCAAAATCTCTTCATCTTTGTCTACCAAAAATTTGCAGGACGAAATATTAAATCTGAGGCAGACAATAGAGAAACTTGAACAAGAGGTTGAACTGCGAGTAGATGAGAGAAATGCTCTCCAGCAAGAAATTTACTGTCTTAAAGAGGAGCTCAGTGATGTGAATAAAAGGCATGATGACATGATAGAGGAGGTCAGTTCAACTGGCTTAGATCCACAGTGCTTTGGGTTGTCAGTGAAGGAGTTGCAGGATGAGAATTCAAAGTTGAAAGAGACAAGTGAGGCCAACAGAGGTGAAAAGGCAGTTCTTCTGGAAAAATTGCAGATAATGGAGAAACTTTTGGAGAAAAATACTGTTTTGGAGAATTCACTCTCAGACTTAAATGTTGAATTGGAAAGTGTCAGAGGAAAGGTACAGTTGTTAGAAGAAACATGCCAATCTCTACTTGGGGAGAAATCCACTCTCACTGCTGAGAAGGCTACCTTGTTTTCTCAGTTACGAACTATGACTGAGATGCTGGAGAATGTTTCCGATAAGAATAACCTTCTGGAAAACTCATTATTTGATGCCAATGCTGAACTTGAAGGATTAAAGGAGAAGTCAAAAAGCTTAGAAGACTCGTACCAATCACTTGACCTTGAGAAGTCCAATCTGATCTCTGAGAAAGAAACCTTGGCGCAACAGTTGAACATTGCTCATCAAATGCTTAAAAGTATCGAGAATCAACATAGAGAGCTGGAACTGAAGCATTTGGAATTGAAAGGTGAGAAGGAATCTGCACTTCAAAAGGTGGGGGAGCTTCTGGTTTCCTTTTATGCAGAGAGGGAAGAACACTCCAGAATTGTGCAATTGAATGAGAGACACTTGGCTGAGAAGGAATTGCAACTTCATATTGCACAAGAAGATGCAAATTGTAGGAAAAATGAATATGAAGAAGAACTGGACAGAGCTGCTCATGCTGAAATTGAAATTTTCCTCTTGCAAAAATGCATCCAGGATCTGGAGGAAAATAACATCTCCCTTTTAGTTGAGTATCAGAGACTGTTGGAGAAATACAAAATTTCTGAGAAATTGTTATCAAATTTGGAGAATGAAAATGTTCAAAAGCAGGGTCAAATGAATTCTTTGTTTGGCAGAATCAAAGTGCTAAGGACTGGGCTGCTTCAGGGGTTGAAGACTCTAGACCTTAACAGCGACCATTCTTTTGATGATATGGCTGAACAAGACCACATTCTTCTGGACCATATGCACGGTAAAATTCAGGAGAGACAGGAATGTCTTGATACAATTTTCAATGAAAACCAGCACCTGGCCATTGAGAATTCAGTTCTTGTCATTTTCCTTGGGCAGTTGAAGCTGAAGGCAGAAAAAATTGTGACTGAAAGAGACTCCCTTGATGAGGAGTTGAGGATCCAGTCTAAGCAGTTCTTGGCTTTGCAAGCAGAGGTCCGAAGCATACAAGAGAAGAATCAGGGATTGAAGCTGACTATAAGCAAGGGAGAACAGCGAATTGAAGAAATGGCAACTAAAACAGAGGATCTACTTAAGCAGCTGTCAGACTTGGAACTGGCTCACAAAAACTTACAGGATGAAAGTTGCAAAACATTGGAAGAGAGAAATTCCTTAATGAGAAGGATCGTTGATCTGGGTGAAGAGAAAAACAGCTTGGAACAGGAAATATGTCATATGGTTCATGAGACAATAGCTCAATCTAATATTTCTCTGATCTACCAGGAGATTGTCTTTGAAAAGGTCCTGACACTCAGAGAGCTAAGTGAAGATCTTGGTGAACTCTGTTCAGTAAATGAAGACCTCAAGAATAGGTTAAAAGCTATGACAGAAAAATTAGAAGATGTACAAATGGAAAATTCACATCTTAAGGAATCATTTGACAGATCAAGCATTGAACTAAAATCAGTTCAGTCTGTCAATGATCAGTTGGGTTGTCAGATTCAGAAAGGAAAGGAATTACTGTCTCAGAAGGAAAATGAGCTTTTGGCTGCGGCAGAAATGTTTAGTGCTTTGCACACTGAGAAAACAGAGTTGCAAAAAATGCTGGAAGATTTGAGATGTAAGTATGATGAAGCCAGTGTGATACTTGATGGTCAAGCTCATCAAATTTTGAATTTATCCTCCGACAAGGATCTTCAGGATGAGGATCTCAGATGTCTGCGTCAAGTGAGTCAGAAGTTGGAGTCTGAAATGGGGCACCTTTGTGAAGAACTTGAAGAAACTAGACTGAGAGAGGGTAAGTTAAATTATCAACTAAAGGAGGGAACAAATGAGATTGAGCTCTGGGAAACTCTAGCTGCCACACTCTATGAGGAGGTACAGAGATCTACTGCCAAGGAAACATTGATCGAAGGAAAGTTTCGTGAGCTGGCCAATACTTGTGAGAGTCAGAATGAAGAGCTCAGATGTCTGCATGAAGTGAATCAGAAGTTGGAGTCTGAAATGGGGCACCTTTGTGAAGAACTTGAAGAAACTAGACTGAGAGAGGAGAAGTTAAATTATCAGCTAAAGGAGGGAACAAATGAGATTGAGCTCTGGGAAACTCAAGCTGCCGCACTCTACGAGGAAGTGCAGAGATCTACTTCCAATGAAACATTAATTGAAGGAAAGTTCTGTGAGCTGGCCGATACTTGTCAGAGTCAGAATGAAGAGCTCAGATATCTGCATGAAGTGAAGCAGAATTTGGAGTCTGAAATGGGGCACCTTTGTAAACAACTTGAAGAAACTAGACTGAAAGAGGAGAAGTTAAATTATCAGCTAAAGGAGGGAACAAATGAGATTAAGCTCTGGGAAACTCAAGCTGCCGCACTCTACGAGGAAGTGCAGAGATCTACTTCCAATGAAACATTAATTGAAGGAAAGTTCTGTGAGCTGGCCGATACTTGTCAGAGTCAGAATGAAGAGCTCAGATATCTGCATGAAGTGAAGCAGAATTTGGAGTCTGAAATGGGGCACCTTTGTAAACAACTTGAAGAAACTAGATTGAGAGAAGAGAAGTTAAATTTTCAACTAAGGGAGGGAACAAATGAGATTGAGCTCTGGGAAACTCAAGCTGCTGCACTCTATGAGGAAGTGCAGAGATCTACTGCCAGTGAAACGTTAATTGAAGGAAAGTTTCGTGAGGTGGCCAACACTTGTGAGAGTCTTGAACGTGAACATAACAATAAAAGTTTTGAAGGAGAAAAGCTGAAAGAAAGAGTTAGCGAGTTGGAAGTTCAAAATGGAAGATTATGTGATCAGCTGGCTGCTTATGTCCCTGCTGTCAGTGCTTTGAAGGATTGTATCACATCTTTGGAGATGCAGACTCTTGTGCATACAGAACCACATATGCATGAAAAGTCAGAGGTACTAACATATTTTCTGTTTCTTTTCCCATCATATTGCCTGAGAATTCTTGGTTCCACTATTTTAATTTCTGTGAATACCTGAATGAGGGAAGGGGAGTCTTTTTTGGAGGTTTAAATGTTGTGGTTTGGATTCCTCGATGTGTTGCACTTCTGTGCTTGAGACATGGCATGGGAATGTTGGGCTAAATGCTCATGGTCACCCCTATCCTAATATATCTAATCTAATACTCTAGTTATTTACTATGACTTTGACTACTGTCAGCTATTGCAAGCCTAAGTGGCCGATTGAAAAAGTCAATCGCACATATGGTATGTTTTTTTTTCCTTCACAATTTATTCAGCATTGAAAGCTGAAATCTAACCTGCACCTGTCTACATTTACTTTGTTCTTATTGGTGGCTTTAATTTTTGAGTTCGACAATAGACTAGACTGTGTATTTCAATGTTTGAGGCCATGTAAAAATGTAGGCCGCTTCTGTCTGTGATGTTATTGTAAGAAATTTGGGCATTGGTGGATTTTGTTATTATATAGTACAATTGATTGTCTGATTCTCTTTTCTTCAATTATACCAGGTATTATGTTGCATATTCTTCTCGATACTGCGACTTATATTCACTGTTTTGCAGGAGGATATGATGAACCACCAATACACTGAAGGAGGTCCACAAACCAGTGCAAACCAGCTTGCCGTAACACCCAATGCACTTCCGGACATCCAAGAAATGCAGAAAAAGATTAGTGCAATTGAGATGGCTGTTAAACATTTGAATAAAAATTTCAAACCAAGGGACGAATTGAGGGAGATTCAAGAGTTACAATCTAGCAGCCATGGCACTCGAATAAATGAAGGAACTATCAATAAACAGAAGACAGGGAAGTCTGTTTCAGATATTCCAGCAGCAGAGAATGAAGTTTTGACAAAAGACATCATACTTGATCAAATGTCAGAAAGCTCATCGTACGGGATAAGTAGGAGAGGAACTCCAGAGGTTGATGATCAGATGCTCGAATTATGGGAAACTGTTAACAAGCAACAAAAGGCAACCACTGGACCAGCGAACTACCGTCAGAAAGGAGTAACCAAGGAACCCAAAAACAAGTACCCCACAATAGAGTCATTGGTTGAGAAGGAGTTGAGTGTGGACAAATTAGAGATATCAAGAAGACTGACACAGCCACGCGAGGAAGACAACAAACCGAAGATTATAGAAAGACTTGATTCTGATGCACAGAAGTTAGCAGACCTGAAAACTACTGTGCAAGATTTGATCAAGAAGGTTGAGGCCACTGAGAAGAGCACAAAGGGAAAAGGAAGTGAGTATGATAGTGTGAAAGGGCAGCTTGAAGTTACTGAGGAGTCCGTCAACAAGTTGTTCAATGCTAACCGCAAGCTGATGAAGAATGTAGAAGAGGGTAAGCTGTCCTTTGTCGAAAATCCCGAACCAGAGTCAGATGAGAGTGGAAGTATAAGCAGAAGGAGAACTTCGGAACAAGCAAGGAGAGGATCAGAAAAAATTGGACGTTTGCAATTGGAGGTGCAAAGACTGCAATTTCTTCTGCTGAAACTAGATGAGGAAAGAGAAAGCAAAGGAAAAGCAAAAATGGCGGATCGAAGTCCAAGGGTTCTTTTGCGAGACTATCTCTATGGATATGGAGGGACAAGAAGCAACCAGAAAAAGAACAAGTCACGTTTTTGTTCGTGTGTGCACCCACCCACCAAAGGAGATTAGTCAGTAAGCAATCTAACGGCTGTTTATTATTATTAGCACAATCTTTGCTCCTTATAATATATGAGTCATTAGCTTTCTTGTCTGTAAATTTTCTTTTCAAGAGTTCATCCATGAGACCTCCATGTTTTTTTCGGTGCCATGGAGATAAACTACCCTTCATTTTGCTCCTATTTTGTGCATATCATGCTGCCTCTTTGAATTTTTGCCATTTCTTTAACTGAAAATAATCTCTCTTGTGCTGGAATTTACTCAACTGTGCATGCCCTATTTGTGAAGGATATTTGCCTTTATGATTCTAAGTAGATCTCAACGTGCTAATACTACCTCCCATCTACTTCTAACTAGGTCCTACATTTAGGACGGAAGAGTAATTTATAAATGTGAAATCTTGAGTTTCCTACTAGCAAGCATTTTTCTTAGTGTGTAACAGACATCTAAACAATTGTATAGCCAACCTCTCAAGCAGGACTTGGGACAAATTTGGATAATTTCCCCATCAACAATTTGCAGCCAAAAGGGCTGGGAAAAAACCCCCCAAAAAGTTAAACCACAAGACCTATGAATCTTTTAAGCAAATCACACCATATAATTTGTTTTAGGTTAATATGCTACATGATATTTTGGGATTCCGTTTGTGATACTAACTACCATCATCTTCGTTTCTGTATTATAATTGTGTAAGCCTTTTCAATTTGCATAATATCAATAGTCAAGTAATTTATCACAATAAACCTCTTAAAAGAGAAAACAAGTGCACTAAAAATAGTAAATATTTAACTATGATACAGAACATATAACGAATTGAACTAATCAACCAGGCATCAAAGATAACCAAATTCTGTTTTGATTAACCGCTCAAAACAAAAGGCACTATAAAAAAAATAGATCCAAAGAAGAAAATAAAGGAACAAACTTTAAAGAACAAGGTGATAATCATCAGAATCTATCTGCATTTTGATTGTTTTGCTGAAATCTTCATTTCTGCGTGTAAAAGAGATCAAACTTCATCTTCAATATCAAATCAAGCATCGATTGATCTTCATGATAATGGATTCAAGGTGATGAGAATCTATCTGCATTTCTAAGTTTGTTTGTTCTATCAACATAAATTTTGGACAAACAACGACACTCCTCTAATAACGGACGTGAAAAGAAAAGCCTCAGCCGCCCTCCACCGCCAGCCGACGTAAAAGGCTTTTTCTGTAGCAGTGAATGGAGACAAAGGTTAAGAATATCAAGCTTTTTGTGAAGATCAAGGCTTGGACTTTTGTGGGTTTTTTGAAGAGAGGCTGGTATAATCTCCGTATGAAATTCAAATTTTAATTTCTAATGAGGTCCCTCTTAGCAAAACTACACAAAGATTCACAATTTGAATTTATTTTGTTCTTATCTTTTTCATTTAAGTGATGCTGATAATCTAATCTCCGAATTGTTGTTGTCTTTATTTTATGTCATTTGTAGAATATTAAATAGTACTAGTAATTTGCAAATTAATCAACCTTTTATAGTTGATAAATTAATCAAGACTTTCTCGTCTTTCCTCATCATTTTTACAGGAAAAAATGCATGCTCTTTAGTTTTTCTTAATTAAGACAATATTTAAATATTACTGGTTTAGATTCTTTTTCTACCAATTGTCAAAGAGAATTAGAAATATAAATTATGATATTCTTATTTGATTAAAGTTATCATTTAAAAATATTTACTTATTATTATCAATAAACTTTGCCAAAAGGAATAAATATTCTTTTCTGTTGCATTCTATTTGGTGGCTTTGTGGAATAAATATTATATTATCAATAGTTAGCTTTCGGTTGTTTGATTTAGTGGATTATATTCTCTTATTATCAGCATCGTCCTGAAGAAGAATATATATGAACAGATCAATAATTAGATTCTTCGTCATATTTCCTTTTGGCAATATATTGTATTATAATCAAATGTTTGAGCAAGCTGTGTAATGGAGACAAATCAAAAGAGGGGCAAAAGATAGAAAAAGAATTTTGAATTTGTAAAATTTTAAATTAGGTATTTTTTAATAAATGAGTTATAAATTGCTTATGAAGTTTCATTTTTCCTTTATCAACTTTTAGTAATAAATATGATTAGAAAACGAAGAGTTGATATAACAATATAAGATTTTGTTAGATCTTTCTAAATCTGAGTTCATGTTTTGTTAGAAATACTTAAATTGGGAGAGCCATTACGAATTTTGAAGTGGATATCATATCAAAAAAAAATATATAAAGAATGGACTGAAAATCTCTTAATAGTGATTAGATTAAGGGGAAACTAATCGCTTTTAAACAAATTCAAAACTTCAAATATTATGAATGAGGAAAAAAGCTCAGTTGAAGTATTGATAAAAAAATCTTAAGTTATTTACATTCAAAAGGCTGATTTTTTTATTTTTTATTTTTTTTTTACCAAATGGGGATATAGTATTCTAAACTATTATAAAATGACATGAGGTTAGTTCAAAGTGATCATGGTAGAATGTAAGATGTTAATAATTCACATCTTATCCTGTTTAAAAAGCAGATACGCACTAATTATTATTCCGTTCTATTTTTAATATAAAATATATTTACCTAATTTAATTAGAATAATAGAGTTAGTTAAATTAGTTAATTTGACATAATTTTCTAAAAACCCAATCATCTTCCTTCATTTCCTCCTTCCCTTTCCTCCTCAATTATTATTGAGGAGTATTAATAGAGGTATATTAGGAAAAGAATGATAAATTTGAAAAACGTGTCTTATATTTAAAACCTATATAACTCTTCAAATATTTCTTATATTAATTAAGGACAAGAAAGAGTAAATTAATACTCCAGCTAGTTTTTAATATAATACATATTTAAAAAGTTGGTTTTGATTCTACATATAAAATACATTTTTTTTTCATATTTGTTAATTTTTTTCCTAATTTATCCATATTTAACATGGACTAATAATCAAGGATGAGAGGGGAGGATGGAATCAAATACCATTAGAGTATTTTAAAAAATATATATTATATTAAGTAGTTTAACTAACTTTATTAATTTAATCAAATTAAATAAAGGGTTAAGGTGCAAAAATACACATGAGCTTTTTCCCTAGGAGCGCCCAGCACCACATGTTTTTTTTTTGAGCAAAAATACATATGTAGTTACTATTTTGGAACAAAAGTCACATCAAGTTACTATTCACCGTCGTTATGTTATTGTTTATTTCATCTCTTTCTTTCTCATCACGATGAACAATAACTTAATGATGAGATGTAACTTTTTCTCTAAAATGGTAACCACGTGTGTATTTTTGCTCCAAAAAAAAACAAGTAGTGTTGGGCGCTCCTAAGGAAAAAGTTTATATGTATTTTTGCATCTTAACCTTTAAATAAACATGTTTTATAATAAAAATTGGGGGAGTATTAAATTACTCTCTATCTCTCTCTCCCCACGTGTCAAAACTCTACCGGACAGATAGGTCCCACGCTTTTTTAATAAACTAGAAATTATTAAAAAAAAAAGATTAGAATTAGAGAAAATTTTGAGAACCAGTAGACAAAAAGTTAAGAAACTTTGGGGTCTTTACAGGGAAGAAAATTTGGAGTTTGCAATTAATGAATCATTAAATTTTCCTAACAACTCAAAGGTTCTAACTGCTATTGGAGTTGCATGAAACAGAAACTCAAGTAATTAAGGGGCAGTTTCGTTAATGTGATTTGTACCCCTCTGGTGTGTTTTTTAAGAGCTTAATCAAGAAATTAAGCAATCTAAAAAAATGCTTAAAATTGATTAAAAATGAAAATATGTAGGAAATGGACATTTTTTCCAAGCATGCCCTTATATATAACTAGGCAAGGAAGAGTAAAATAAATTGGGTTAGGGTGCAAAAATACATATAAGCTTTTTCCCTAAGAGCAAAAATACACACGTTTTTTTGAAGAGTAAAAATACACATGTGGTTACCATTTTTGGTGCAAAAGTCATATCTCACTGTTAAGTCACTGTTCACCGCCGTTAAGTTACTATTCACCTCATTTCTTTCTCTCTCATCATGGTGAACAGTGACTTAACGGTAGGATGTGACTTTTGCACCAAAATGGTAACAATATGTGTATTTTTGCTCCTCAAAAAAGCATATGTGTATTTTTGCTCATGAGGAAAAAGTTCATATGTATTTTTGCACCTAAACCCAAATAAAGAGAAAAAAATATTTTTTTTAGTAGCAACCACTACCTTTAAAGTATTTATTTTACAATTTTTCCTGTCAAGCATTTTTTTTAATAACAACAATAAGCACCTTAAATTTAGGATCCTAAGTGCTACTAAAAAGGTATTTTAGACACATAATATACAAAAAAATATTTTAAAAATTAAATATTATTAAAAAAATATTTTATAGGATAGGTGACAGTGACTTAAACCAACTATATATAATGTGGACAAGAAAAATGAAACAAAGGGAGATTGAGAAGGCATCGATGGAGATTCTATCAAATAAGATAAATTGAATAATAGTCCTTTGTAATAAGGACAATTCAATGAAAGAGGGGACCAAGGAGCATTGAAAATTTTGAAAACCAAAAAAACAAGCTTTAAAGCCTTTCGATAACTTCTTTGATTTGCAGATATAGAGAGAGATGGTTGGACCAGTGAGGCCTCAGATTGTGCTGTTTGGATCTTCCATTGTTGAACTCAGTTTCAGCCATCAAGGTTGGGGTTCCATTCTCACTCACTTGTATTCTCGCAGAGTAAGTTCTCTTCTTCTTCTTCTGAAATCTCTTTTAATTTGTCTGTGACATGAAAATTATGCTATGTTTGTTTGGATTCATATTATTTTTCGATTCCCGTGAACCTTTTGTTCTCTCTCTGTGTAAACCATTTAGGTGTTTTGTTTTAATCCGATTACAGCCCCATCGTTTGAAACAAAGTCAAGAATCTTCTTCTTGGGTTAGATAATGATTTGATTTTCACTTTGAACTTCTTGGCCTAAACCCAGAAGCGAGAGAGAATATTTTGAGCACTATGAACTCAATTTTTCGTTTCTTTACAAAAAAAATTAGGTGAGTTGAGTCTCAAGAACGATCAAGGTATGCTTCCAAATTCAGTGCTCGTAGATGTTATAGTTTTCATATGTTTGGAGAAGAATGAAATATGAAGGAAAATCTAGAAAAGAGGAGGTTGGTTGCTTTGCTTTGTTTTAAAGAGGAAAAATGACCCAAAAAAGAAACAGAAAGTAGAGGCAGATGATGAAGCGAACAAGATGTCCTTACTTTATATCTTGTCATCAACTAGTAAGATGACATCACAATCGAAATTTATCCCTTTTTTTTTTTAAAAAAAAGATAAGTATATACTCTCTCTGGTCTTATTTATAAGATACCAACGGCCAAGATATATTTCGATTGTGATGTCATCTTACTAATAGAGCTAAAATTTATAGTTGTTTGAAAGAAATTAAAAGGCAGAAGCAATTGAAATATATTGGTGGATGATGCCATATGGATAGGCAGACATAGTGTTACGTGGATACTCTGGTTGGAATTCAAGGCGGGCTTTGGAGGTTCTCTCTCAAGTTTTCCCAAAGGTAAATTATTTATCTCTACTCTCCTCTGTCCTCTAGTCAGATTTATAATGATGCTGAAAGATGATGTATTTTTAGTTCTATTTATAAGACACGTTATTAGATTTTTTATATGAATATATAATTTTAGCTTTCATATTATTATATAGATAATTATTTTTTTAAAAATTGTGTAATTACATAGAGGTAAAATTGAAAAGTTGTTGGATAACAAGGTAAAGTTGAAGAAACTTGATTTTTTTTTTTTTTTGTCTGTGTAAAATATGTTAGAAGTGCCATATGAGTAGGATTAGAAGAGTTTTTTTTTTGAACGAATATAAATATTTAATTCGTTTGTTTGGTATTCCCTACTAATATGGGTAAAGATAGAATTTTATTTCAATTTAGTATAAATTTAATGAGTTAATTATTATTTTTATTATGATGAATTAGTTAGGAGTGATTTATATTGTGATTAAGAAAAAGTGTATGGAAGGGTGATTTACTTATTTTAAACTGGTTTCAAACTAGATAAAAATATATTTTATGTCAAGGATTGGAGGAGTATATCTTAAATTTATAGAACTTACCTATATCTTAAATTTATAGAACTTACCAATTTTGCCCTTTTTAAAGAATGTGAAGGGTAAGGTGGAAAACACTATTTAATGGGTTAAAATACAATTTTACTAATAAAGTTTTTCTCAGGGAGCATTTCACACAAATAAGTTTTGGAATGAGCAAAAATATCAATAAACATTTTAAAATGGTGTAAATTCACAAAAACTATTAAATTTTACCAAACGGCTGTTAAATTATAAAAGAAGAAAACCCTAATAGCTTTTAGTGAAATTTAATGGTTTTAGTAAATTTTCATCCTTTTAAATTGTTGATTAGTATTTTTGTCACTTATTTATATCTGACGCCCCTTGAAAAAAAAAATTTATTGATAAAATTGTACCTCAATCTCTAATATTTTAGACTAAAAGATTTCTTAAAAAGACTTCTTTGTATATTTTGAACCGGAGTGAATTGGAGGGAGTCTAGACATGTGAGCTATGATTTGTAACTGTTGAATTAAAGTGATAAAATCTGAAATTTGTTGACAAGTTCAGGAAAGAGGGGTTCAACCAGATTTGGTAATAGTGTACTTTGGGGGCAATGATTCAATGCTTCCACACCCATCTGGACTTGGTCCTCACGTTCCTCTTCCTGAATACATTCAAAACATGAGGACCATTGCTCTCCATCTCCAGGTATCTCCTATGTTTCTAAATATAAGTTTTAGATTTGAGAATATGCTCATATTAAAATATAGGGTTAAGGAGCAAATTTACCAATAAACTATTGGCTCAAGAGCACTCAGTACAATAAACTCTCTAGTGAACCAAAACCACCAACAAACTTTTAAAAATGTAAAAGCAGCACAACGCTGTTAGATTTAAGGTAACGTCTGTTTTCTGAGTCCAACAAAAATCACACAATAGTACCCAGATGTTTATAAAACTATATTTAAGCCCCAAAAAATTTAAAATTTTAATTTTAGTTCTTCCACGACTTTATATGGAAGAACTAAAGTGAAAATTATAAAAATTTTCTGGGTTGGAAGATAATTTTCTAAAATTTTGGGTTTTTTTTGTAATTTTTGCGGGGTCATCCCTACCCTCTAAAATCCGCCACTGGTTATAGGTTTTTTTTTTTAACTTTAGCCTGACCTGGCCTGTGGCCTATTAAGGAGGCCTGTAATTTTAAAAATTTTGTAATCAGCCTAACAAACCACACGCCTCACCTCAAAACAAGTCTACTTTAAATAGGCCGAAAACATAATTACTTTAAACAAGCAAACAATAGATCTACTTTAAACAGGATGTTAGATGTAGGTCTGTTTTCGGCCTGTTTAAAGTAGGTTTGTTTTCACTCTGGTTGAAGTAGGCTTGTTTTGAGGTGAGGCCTGTAGTTTGTTAGGCTGCTTACAAACTTTTCAAAATTACAGGCCTCTTTAATAGGCCAGAGGCCAGGCTAAAGCAAAAAAAACAAAGGCCGATAGCCAGCGACGGATTTTAGAGGGTAGGAATGGCCCCGCCAAAATTACATAAAAGAACCCAAAGTTTTAGAAAATTATCTTTCAGCCCTAAAATTTTATTATAATTTTCACTTTAGTTCCTCCATATAAAGTATGTGGAGGAACTAAAATAAAAATTTTGAATTTTTTTCGGCTTAAATATAGTTTTATAAACATTTGGGTACTATTCTGTAATTTTTGCCGGACCCAGAAAACGAGCATTATCTTAAATCTAACGACGTTGTGCTGCTTTTACATTTTTAAAAGTTTATTGGTGGTTTTGGTTCACTAGAGAGTTTATTGTGTTAGGTGTTCCTGAGCCAATAGTTTGTTGGTAAATTTGCTCCTTAACCCTAAAATATAAGCTTCATTTCAATTTTGTCTCAATATTTATAAAAAATATCAGAAAAATATAATTAAAAATGAGAAAAGTCAAATTTGTGCGGCCAATTTATTAAATTTCATGTCAAAATTGAACTAGGAATTTGAGATTTCCAATTCTAATAAAAATGTATTGAATTAAGTTGTGAAACATAAAAGTGAAGTTGTTAACATAAAATTTGATGTTGTTAATATAGATATAAATATTGTTATTAACCCTTGAAACTTATACCCTCAAAATTATCCCTGCCATGTGTTAGTTTTTAGGATATGTAGTTGTGAACAATGAAAGTAAAGTCATTAATGTAAAATATGATGTTGTTAATATATATACTGATATTTTTATTAACTCCTAAAACTTGTTAATTTCAAAATTATATCCAGGCATGTGTTGGTTTTTGAGATAAAAAATTGTGAAATATGACAGTGAGGTCGTTAATGTAAAATATGATGTTGTTAATAGGGTTAAGGTGTAAATTTACCAATGAACTATTGGTCTAGAAGCGTCCAGCATAATAAACTATTAAGTGGACCAGAACTACCAACAAACTTTGAAAAATGTAAAATCTACACAATGCCGTTAGTTTGAAGGTAACACCGTTTTCTGGAGTCTAGCAAAAATTACAGAATAAACCCAAATGTTTGTGAAACTATATTTAAGCCCCAAAAAATTTCAAAATTTTTATTTTAGTCCTCTACGTACTTTATATGGAGGGATTAAAGTGAAAATTATAAAAATTTTATGGGTCTGCAAGATATTTTTTCTAAATTTTTGGGCTCTTTTCTGTAATTTTTGCGGGGCCTAAATCTGCCCTTGGTTAAAGGTTTTTTTTTTGGACCTTAGCCCGACCTGACCTGTGGCCTATTAAGGAGGCTTGTAATTTTAAAAATTTTGTAAACATCCTAACAAACCATAAGCCTCATCTCAAAACAAGCCTACTACAAACAGGACGAAAACATAATTACTTTAAACAGGCAAAAAACAGACCTACTTTAAACATGCAATTAGATGTAGGTCTATTTTTGGCCTGTTTAAAGTAGGTCTGTTTTCACCCGTTTGAAGTAGGCTTATTTTGAGGTGAGCTATGTAGTTTGTTAGGCTGCTTACAAAATTTTTAAAATTATAGGCTTCCTTAGTAGGCTATAGGTCAAGCTAAAGCCGGAAAAAAAAGGCCTGTAACCAACGGCGGATTTTGAAATTTTTTGGGGCTTAAATATAGTTTCATAAACATCTGGGTCTATTCTGTATTTTTTGCTAGACCTCAGAAAACGGCGTTACCTTCAAACTAACGGCATTGTATGGATTTTACATTTTTCAAAGTTTGTTGGTAGTTTTGGTTTACTTAATAGTTTATTATGTTAGACGTTCCTGGGCCAATAGTTTATTGGTAAATTTACACCTTAACCCTTGTCAATATATATATAGATTTTGTTATTGACCCTTAATTCTTATATGCGCACAAGTCAGGTAATTTGGTTGAATTGAAAATCTTATATTCTAACTTCAATTCTGACATGAGATTTAACAAATTGACAACACCAATTTTTCTTTTTTTTTTATTATTTTTAATTGCATTTTTCTGGAATTTTCCTAAAATTTATAGTTTTTCCCAATTTGACCCTTATTGACTATATATATTGCATATTTTTTTTACTAGTGACTTTGCAAATTGCATTGATGAAAATGGCGGATGAGATTTATATTTATGAGGGAGGGCATAGTTGGAAAAATATATTTCTTATATGTTTATTAATTTTTAACTATTTTTTATTTAAAAAAACACTTATTTTAAGTTTATATTTAGATACGGAAGAAAAATTAATCTAAACATCACTCTTCTTCACTTTAAAAGCTTATAATAACTCAGTTTTCATGGCTCACACAGAGCCTTTCACGAAAGACTCGCCTTATATTCCTCACTGCTCCTCCTATCAACGAGGCTCAGATTCAGAAATCATTCAGGTTCTTCTTCTTCTTCTATCAATGAGTTTCAGAATGAAATGAACTATACAGACCAAACCTCTGTGCTTTTGGATTTTAAAATTCAAGTTCTAAGTTTTGACGAGGAAGATAAATGATTGAGATGAACGAGTACGAATCAATGCAGTGGTATGTTGAGTTTGACCAGAACCAACGAATCGTGTAGAATATATTCAGAAGCATGCTTGAAGCTGTGTCAAGAGATGAATATAAAAGCCATTGATCTCTGGAATGCTCTCCAACAAAGAGATGATTGGTCAGATGTTTGCTTCACGTAAGTAGGTTACTTCCTCAATTTACCCACTTCAGAACTAAATATTTTCAAAGAGTTTTGGTTTTGATCTCTACTTTTTTCCCGTTGTTTTTTTGTCCAAATCGTTGCTTGGATCTGACAGTTTAACTTTGTTGTTGTAGCATTGACACTCTTAAGTAGGTTGACATGATATGGCTTATGAGTAGGGAACAAAATCAAAATTTATTAAAGTATATGAATCAAAACCAAAACTCACTAAATAGATAGGAATTTGGAGTAGTTTTGACCTAAGTATATATAATCGTCTACATACCAAACGTGCTCATAAGCTGGAATTTTTTCATTCCCATCCTTTCCATTAATATTAATTCTTTCTACCACACGAGCTCGCAGGTTCCTATCATTTCCTAAGAACTTGGACCTGAGATTGTTAACTTCATGTTGTGACATTATGATAGAACCTATTTAATTAGGAAATTGGAAAGTAAAGACCACAAGAGTAAGAATCTGTACTCTAGGAAAGAGGAACCAAGTTCTTTGTGAATATAGTCTTGGATATCTTAAAAAACAAGTCTCATACATACTTATAGGTTCCGACAGAAATAACTAAACACATAACTGCTGACACCTTGGATAAGATACAATAACTACTCCTAAACTGCCAATGCTTCTAACTGAAACTAAACTGCTGCCTAGCCACATGTCTTCGTTCTTCCTATAATAGACTAGGAAAGGCCTTGGGCTTCTCACATTAACACTGTTAAGTAGGTTTACGGAAACTTCTAACTAGCTCTGATATGATTTATGAGTATGGACTAAAACCAGAATTCATTAAAAAATAGATTTAACCTAAATATATATAATCTCTGTAGATTGCATGGTCCAAAAGCCCTGTGAACCATGCAATCTACTAGTTCCATAGAATCCTAACTTAGAATTCCTAAATAATTTGTCAGAGATGGAATTCATCTGTCAAGTGAGGGAAGCAAGATTGTGGCCAAAGAAATACTGAAAGTGCTGAAAGAAGCAGAGTGGGAGCCAAGCTTGCATTGGAAATCAATGCCTATGGAGTTTTCACAATCTTCTCCTTATGATCCTGTCAGTGCTGATGGTAAAACCACCATTAATGCCTCTTCATTGACCCACCCTTCATTGATAGAATGGGTGTAATTTCTGAATAATTTCTTTGACAGCTTAACAAACAGCTGTTTTTCTTACCATTCAATGCATCATTAAGACGGTCAATCAGGTGCAGTTTCTTAAGAGGCATGTATCAGGCTTTTCAATGAAAAATATGAATAATACATGCATAGAGGAGTGAGTTCTCTAATTTGTTAAGCATTAAAACAGTACTATATAATACAGAACTTCTTTACCATTGTTCCATACAAACGAGCTATACTTAATTTTCTGTGTCTTTGTTCATATCATTTATCTGACAAAATATACCCCTGGATTGAAGAAAATGAAGAAGAAAACTAAAGGTTTCATTAACACCAAACGTGTCTAATAGAATTATTGAGTTACTTAGACGACATAGCGGTAGGCAGAGGCAAACCTACATTTTGCCCCCCTTGAATTTCAATGGTTTTTTGTTTCCCAAGAAAAAAAAAAATTATATGATTATAAGCTAATTATATATTTACTATTAAATTATTGAGCTAGGTGTTAAGAAGAAGCTTGTAGCTTGATTGTAAACTAAACTCAATGTCCCCCCTTGTGCATGCAAAAATGTCTGAAGCGCCTCCGGCCTTATGATGCGTATGCAAACTTTTGAATTTGTATTATTTTTGAACCTGATGATCAAGGTCTTAGCAATAACAAATGAATTGTTACAAGCACTTCAGAGAAAAGATCAAGATATTGTGAATGCTATGACTCTTGTAAAAGTTTCAAAAGGTGTTATTACAGAAGATGAGAGATAATGAGTGGAATAATCTATTTTAAAAGACTTCTGAATTTTGTATAAAACATGATATAGATATCTCTGATATGGAAAATTTATTTGCATTACAAGGGAGAACAAAACATAAAGGACTAGTTATTCATCTACATCACTTTAAGGTTGACATATTTTATGTAGTGATAGATACTCAACTTGAAGAGTTGAATGATCATTTGAGTGATGTTAGTTCGAATTTGCTGGAATGCATGGCATGTTTAAATCCGTGCAACTCTTTCTCAGCATTTGACAAGAATAAGTTATGTGAATTTGCTGACCTTCAAATTTTGATTTAAATGATCTTATCATGCTTGAATATCAGCTCGACACGTATATTGTTGATGTGCAAAGTGATCATGATTTTTTGAATTTGCAAGGAATAGTTGATCTTGCCAAAATGATGGTTGAAAAGAAAAAACATTTTATATATCCTTTTGGTTTATTTATTTGTAAAGTTAGCATTAACTTTGCCTGTAACAACTGCATCTGTGGAAAGAGCATTTTTAGCTATCAAATATATCAACACTGTACTTCATAATTGGATGAGAGATAAATGGTTGAATGATTATTTAGTGTCTTATATTAAAAAAGGTGTATGTGATAGCATTGATAATAAGACAATTATGACGGAATTTCAAAAAATAAGGCCAAACAAGATGATATTATAATTATTTTTATTGTAATATAGTTTTGTTATTAAAATTTTTTTTTAGAGGCGCTACCCCCGAACCCCCGACCCCAAATCCCTCCAATGGTGCTCCTAATAAAAATTCTGAATCCGTCCTGGTGGTAGGTTATATATTTGCCACAAGTTTTGCTATGTCAGCTGATCCTGACAACTTGTCCACGTTTCATTCCATATATCTAGCAACTGGATCAGTGACCTGAATTCTAGGAAGCTGAAGGAGTAACATACAATATCACTGTGATAAGATTTGAGGTTAAAAAATTCAAGATATTTCAGAACAAGTTCAGAGAAATAAAGTAGCTTTATAAGCATGAATCAGCAACGAGATCAAGTTCAAGTGCAGGTATTAGATAGACAACAACTGGTAAAAATTTTCTAACTCTATAATTCATTCAAGACTGGTTCTAAACCATTGGGAAAATTTTCCAACCGTCAGTGTTAGTAAGACAACAACTGGTAAAAATTTTCTAACTCTATAATTCATTCAAGACTGGTTCTAAACCATTGGGAAAATTTTCCATCCGTCAGTGTTAGTAGCAGATATTACAAAGATACAACCTTGCTCTATGTCCTCACTCAATCTTAATGTACAGATGAGTATGGTCCCTTACTCTCTGAAGCATGCATATAACAAGCAAATTTCACTCTGCGATACTCCTTCCGGTTCAAAATATATGGTTAAAATAATTTATTTGTGTTTATCAATAAATCAGTTAAAATTAGTTAAAAAACAATAAACAAAAAAGATATCTACTTTTCCCCCCTAAATATTCCACTATTTATAAAGAGAATAGGTGAGAGAGATGGTAAGTGGGAAAGAGGATAAAAGAGAATAGGTGAGAGAAAAAGTAACGACAGTGTGTGTGACAAAATTAGAAAAAACTCCTCAAATGATGACACGAGTCCAAACTATAGCTTATATAAAAACCAGATCCCTTCACGATTTTTAAATTTATATTTTGAACAAGAGAAATTATTACATTAGCAAGACCCCTTTAGTTAGAATTTAACTTGCTAAATTTAAAACCCAAGTATTTGGCACCCTAAGTTCTTCTCATACATAGGTTTCTTGGACACTTGACATTTTTTCCCATATAATACAGTTGAGGAAAAAAATGGCAAGGCAAATGACAGAACACTAAGTTCTATAACAAATTGACCTGAGTTTCTTGAACGGTGTATCTCTCAAGTAAAATTTTCTTCTGAGTCAGTAAGCACCTTATGTTCAGGAATAAAAATATTGTCTGTTACGTTGACCAGCAGTTCTGACTCCTGTATTAACAATGGAGCTGCTTTTAAAAACAAAAAACAAAAAAGACTAGTATTGACAAATTTCCTATTCAATTCAAGATCACTAAGTAAATTATGTCACCTGAAAAACCTCCAAGTGAAGTTTTGAAGATAATTCAACAATACTTTTCTTAAAATAGTAAGTTCATTTCTGTTTAACAACCAAAATTGCTCTGAATGCTTTCTCTGATTTCTAGCGTTTAGTATATGTCTTTATTGTATCAAATGTAACCTTAGATTCCTCAAGAAAGAAAAGTAGAAAACATAGATCTGCAGCAAAATCAACCCAATGCACATTAATCAATCACGCGCCCTCCCAGTTAACTATGAATTGTGGGTATTCAACATATAACACAGTACAGATGAAATTAATCAAGTGGTAACTTTCATCTTCTAAAATTGAACTTGAACTGCAAATAGAGACTTTGACTAATTCTTCACTCTAGCTAGGTTGAGTAACATAAGATATGATGAAACTAGACCAGATAAGAAAAGATAAAAAACTTAGATACTCCCCTATTTAAATATAAGAGCTATTTAAGAAATTGATCTTGATTCTAAATATAAAATCTATTTACAATATTGTCAATATTTTCCTCATTTACTCCTATTAATACTCACTCGATAATAATCAAACCGGAAAGGAAATCAAGGAATTAGGGAAGACGATTATAATGTTTTAGAAAATACATGTCATCAAGGTTGTCAAAGTCGTGAATTTAAGCAAACTTGTGACAATGACGTAAACTCGTATCGTGAACTTGAATTGTAAACTTGTAAGAGTTTACTTTTACTATTGAATATGTTTTAATAGCGATAATAAATAATTAAAATATAAAAAATTACAACAATTTGATTTAAATATATTTTAAATCCAAATAATTGAAATTAAATCTATCAATATTCATAATTTACCATATTTAACAAAGATCTTATAAAATTTATATATAAAGCCGCTGATCATGATTAAATTGAAAAAGTTAAAATAAGTTTAAGAGTGAGTAAACACCGATTTTATAAGATAGAAACGTAAAAATGGTAAACTCAATATATAAACTCATGAGTTTAACTGAGTTTACAATGGTTTTACCAGTAACCTGACTAAACTTGATTTAGTAAACTATATATAAATGTAAAAACAGTAAACTCGGAAAGTCAACTCACGAGTTTTACAACAATATATATCATATTAATTAACTTAACTAACTTAATCTATTCAAATTAGATAAATCCTTAATATATTCAAATTAGATAAATAGGTGGTATAAAGATAAGTGAAATCATGATTAAATTGACAAAGTTAAAATAAGTTTAAGGGTGAGTAAACACCGATTTTATAAGATAGAAACGTAAAAATGGTAAAATCAGTGTATAAACTTAAGAGTTTAACCGAGTTTACAACGGTCACGAGTTTACCAATAACCCAACTCAACTCAATTTAGTAAGCTATATATAAATGTAAAACCAGTAAATTTGGAGAGTCAACTCACGAATTTGACAACAATGTATGTCATATTAATTAACTTAACTAACTTTTTTAATATATTCAAATTAGATAAATAGGTGGTATAAAGATAAGTGAATTTTCGCATGGACTATGCTGGCTTTGGTAACATCATAATGAAGTCCATGGTTTGAGAAAAATACTAAAACATGGCTGAAACGAATATTCTTTTCATTTTCAAGGTCCAAGGTTTTAACTTTCACTAAAGACGAGGTTTCAAAAAATATCAGCCAGTTCAGAATTCAATCAGACCTGACTTTAGCACCCAAAACAATCATTAGAACGGTTCAAGTAGAAGATGAGAGTAATAATAATATTTATACCTGGTCAGGGGGTCATCTTTCTTAGCTTTATTGATTTCAAGGTCGTCCCTTTTCATGTTCTCAGAGTATTTAAGCTTGAAGTCATTGGGTCTGTTTGGATATGTTGTTAACTCAGTTTTTTCTTTAAAAAAAGCCGAAAACATCACTTTTTGTCAAAAATAAAAACGCAGGCTGTTTGGAGAAAGAGATACGTTCACTGGGCTGAGATAAAAAACTTAAGATAAGTGGGCTTTTTTAAAACCCTCAAATCCTGGCTTTTTCCTGCGTTTTCTCTATTAAAAGGATACGTTCGCTCGGCAGCATGCTCCTCGCCTTCGTCCGTGATCAACCTAAGGTGGGAGATTTCTGTCGATTCAACAGTTGAGGTTAGTTTTAGCTCTTCTTTTTCTTCTTCCTTTTCTAGCTGCAATTTCTTGGTTAGACTTGGCTTTTTTGGGAACTGTTCATCATGGATCTTACATGGAAGGCATTGCTCATTGGTTTGCTTCTGCTTGTTTAATTTGAGCAGATTTTTGTTGAATCAAAGAGACAGAGACTAAGAAAGCGAGGGAGATGTCATCAGCGATGGAAACTGGAGTCAAAATGAGAAAAATGCTGATTATTTCAATCCGAGCATGTCGCAGATCAGTTTGTAATCATCCTTTTCCTTGTGGGTGGCTTGGGATTCTTGATTTTTCTGTACAGATCCTTTCCTTTTTTTATTTTCCATTTTGGTTTCTGCTTCTCCTGTTTTGGTCTGTACTGCTGTTCTGCTTGGGACTCTTCTTAGTTTTGGGCAACCTAACACACGTGAAATTGAAAAGGAAGAGGAAGAGGAAGTTGCTCATGACATTTCATCTTTTCAAACTGGGTTTTCAGTGGGTGCCACTGTCATTGTTGAGAAAGATGAGGGCGTTGTTGTGAAAACACATACAGAAAGTAGAGGTGTTGTAGAAGAGAGGAGCATTGAAGAAGCAAGCTTGGGAGAAGATAGACTTAGGAATATTGGGGAAAGTGAGAATTTAATTTCTTTCGCGCCACCAGTTGATGACATCTTTCAAGATTTCTAGAATGAGAACCAAGCTCGCGAGCAAATGCATAGAGAACTCTGCAGTTTTGAGTTAGAAAATGAGAAGGAAGTTCATGAAGAGAAATCGAAAGCTAAAGGCGTTTCAAGCAAAAAAAATTATGATTTTTTTAAAATTAAATTTTATGATGCTTTCAATGATTTTTCATTGATTAAATATATTAAAATATGATTTAAAATAGGGAATATCATTTGTACCTTTAAGGCAGAAAAATTTTTCTGTCTTAAGTCAAAACTATATCGTTTTATCTCTTTTTTAAATGAAGAGATGAAAAAAAGGGAAAACAAAATAAAAATAAAAAAAGAGTCAAAACGACGTAATTTTAACTTAAGGTAGAAATAATATTCTCTTTAAAATATAAGTAGATTGTAAGGTATTAACTTTTTTTTAATAGAAAATGAAACTGTCTGATCAAAAAAGACCAACAATAAACAACTGCATTTTAGGAGTCGAATTTCAAATAATAAAAATTAATAGTATGAGTTTAAAAGATTCGCTATCATTTATAAGTTTTTATTTGATTTTAATATTTATACAAATCTGATAATATGTATTATCATTTATAATTAATTTCCTCCCCTCCCCCGCCCTCTTACTTAATTCCACTCCAGCTATTGACCCGTTGAAGATATACTAAGTTGAAGTTTTTCTTAACCAAAAATTTCATTTTGGTAATTTGCACAAGTTAAAGTTAAATGATTAGATTGTAGGAACTAGTTTTGATTAGATTAAAAATAAGGAAGATTAAACATGACAAAAATATAAAAAAGAAACTGATTCAAATTAAAAATAATAACAAATTAACAAACATACCTATAGCAAATAAAGATAAGAAGTAAAATTATAAGTTAGGACATTTCACAAATATTACCTAATTTAGAAATGAAATAAAATAATTATAAGGTTATATATATATAAGGTAAGTTAATGGCGAAAGAAATACTGAAAGTGCTGAAAGAAGCAAAGTGGGAGCCAATTAGCTTGCATTGGAAATCAATGCCTATGGAGTTTTCACAATCATCTCATCCTTCAAGATGTTCAGCGCACAATTTTGGTGCAATTTCTTAAGCAACAAGTATCAAACTTTTCAATATCTATTCTATAATTTGAATTAATGTCACTGGTAGTCTTTACAATTCGATCGAATTTAGTTTTGGTATTTGTATAATTTTACAAGGATTTAGTCTAAATTTAACGAATGGTTCTTATATTTTAAAGGAGTTTTTGTTTTAGTCGCTATATTTAAACTCAGACCAATGGTTTGAAATTACAGAGTCTAAAGCTAAAATTCGATCAAACAATAATAACTAACAATGATATTAACCCTTGAATTTGCGTCGAAACGTGGTGCAAACAAAAGAAACGTGGTGCAAACAAAAGAGGTGGGAGTTCTACAATGTGTTATGCACTAAAACAGTGTAATACAAAACTTTTTTGATCATTGTTCGATGCAGGTAAGATCTACTTAATTTTCTGTGTCATTGTTCATATCATTCATCTTACCGAGCTCCACATATTCTTGTACAGTCAGAGGTGATACCTCTGGATTGAAGCAAATGTAGAAGAAAACAGAAGGTTTCGTTAAGGTCAAACATATCTAAGAATTATTTATTTATACGACATATCGGTAGGTCATATATTTGCCAGAAGGCTCACTACGTCGGGTGATCCTGACAACTTGTCCACTTCTCAATCCATAATATCTAGCAACAGGATCAGTGGCCTGAATTCTAGGGAGCTGGAAAAGAAGATACAAGATCAGTGCCTGATAAGAATCCAGGTTTATAAAGAATCAAAATGTGAGAGGCAATGTTTATTCAAGATGTTTCAGAACAAGTTCAGAGAAAAAAGTAGCTTTATAAGCATTAAATCCATTGTATATTTCAAAATCAAGATCCAGTTCAAGCCATAGGTGCTTAAAACCATAAATTTGTACTCAGACAGATTCATCTCCCTATGATTTATATAAGACTAGCGTTCTAAATAATCATTTTGTCACCTCAACTAGATGCTTATATACCTTCGGTCCTTAATATAAGAGCTACTTAACTAATTTGGGTCAATTAAAGAAATTGGTCAAGTTAATTGTTTGTAAGAATATGAGTTGATTTCACTAAAATACCCTTTTTAATTATGATTAGCCTTTGATGAAAATCCCCTTAATATATGTAATCGATAGGGATATTTTGAAGAAAGAATTATAAATATGGGAGACAAAGTTGGTTGAAGTCTTATATTTTAGATTAAATCCAACACTCCAACTAACTCTTATATATATTAAGGACCAGAGAGGTAGCATTACTAAGATACCTCATACCATGTCCTAACTCAATCTTAATGTATAGATGATCATGGCCCCTTAATCTCAAAAGCATGCATATAACAAGTAAATTTCACTCTATGATATCATTTTAGCTAGGCCCAAGAAGTCAGAATTTAACTTACTAAACCTAAAACCCAAGCATTTGGCCTCCTAATTTCTTCTCATATATAGATTTCTTGGACACTAGACAGTTATTCCAGATAATACAGTTGAGAGAATAACTGGCAAGGCAAATGAAAGAATCAGCATTTGTTATAAATACTTAGTTATATAACACACAGACCTGAGATTCTTTAACGGTGTATCTCTCAAGTAAGGTTTTCTTCTCTGAGTCAGTGAGCACCTTATGTTCAGGAACAAGAACATGTTTTGTTATGTTGACCAGCAGTTCTGACTCCTGTGATAATAATGGGGCCACTTTTTTAAACAAGTATTGACAAATTTCCAATTCAATTCAAGATCACTAAGTAAATTATGTGACCTGAAAAGCCTCCAGGTGAAATTTTGGAGATTTTTCAGCAATAGATTGCAGTGCATATTGAGTTAATTTCGGTTGAACAACAAGAATTGATTCGTATACTTTCTCAGATTCCATGCGGCAGATGCATGTCTTTATTGCGTCATATCCGACCGTAATTTTCCCAGGGGATTTCTCAAGAAAGAAAACAAAGATCTGTTACAAAGTCAACCAATTAAAAGACTTAACATCAGAAAACTAAAAAGGAAACAATGCACATTAATCATGTGCCCTCCCAGTTAACTAAGAATTCGGATATTCCACTTGAACTGATGAAATTATCAAGTGGTAATCTTCATCTTCTAAAATTGAACTTGAACTGCAAATAGAGCTTTTGACTCTAGCTAAGTTGAGTAACACAGTTATGATGAAACTAGACAGATAAGTAAAGAGAAAAATTTAGACACAAGATAAGCGAATTTTAGCATGGATCATTTATTTAAGGAGTAACTTTTACAATTACTATAGTTAACTTGCTTTTAAATTTAAAACCCACATATTATGACCTGATTTTGTCCATAAGAAAAAGCTAAAATAGATCATGCATGTGACCCTGAAAAATTCAATTCTGAAGTTGACGCTAGTATGCCGAGCACTTACAATCATTTTTCTTTCTTCTGGTAGCATCATAATGAAGTCCATGGTTTGAGAAATACCATGTAATAGATTTTGGATAGAACTATGGTTTTGGGGTTAAAAACTATTCTCTCAAGTTTATATCAAAACTGAGGTTTTGGTTTGAAGGATGTTTGATTACTCTGCTTTAAAAAAGCTAGTTTGGGCCTAAACCATGGTTTTGGAAGTTCTGCACGTTTAGGAGGACTTTTAAAACACATATTTCGGGCCAAAACCATGGTTTCAAAAACAAAATAGCCAACCATCCATCCAAAGCCTAAAATAGATTTTAGCCCTCAAAATCTTGGTTTTAACGAGTCAAAACATTATTTTATCAAATGAAAGCTAATACCCCCAAAATTTTCGGGAAGCGCTTTTATGATTGAAACCATAGGTTGGAGTGAAACCATGGTTAATGAGAAGCCAATCTTTTTTCATTTTCATAAGCTATTCTCCAAAACTTATCCTCTAAAATCAAGTTTCTAGCTATTCTCCAAAAATCAATCTAAACAGCGTTAAGCCATCCTAATTCTTATTTCCAAAATCTAAGCCAAACATACTGGTTACCCCTAAAACAAGCTCTAAAACATGGCTGAAACAAGATTCTTTACATTTAAGGTCCATGGTTTTAACGTTCACTAAAGACAATGTTTCAACATCGGCCAGTTGAATTCAATCAGACCGTTAGCAACCAAAACAGTAATAAAATGTTCGAGTAGAAGATGAGAGTAATAATATTTATACCTGGTCAGAGGGATCATTTTTCTTAGTTCTACTGAAAAAGAGGTCGCTCCTTGTTAAGTTCTCAGAATATTTAAGCTTGAAGTCATCCTTCGACATGTTGATCTCGAAGTCTGTAACGATATAGCCCCTATCCTTCAGCATTTGCATCACCGTCCTTCTGACTCTGAAAAGCCTATTGAGCTCTTCCTCTGAGACTACCATCTTTTCTTCTGCAGTGTGGTTATGGCGGCACAGGAATTTCCAATTGAGAAAACAATTTGACTAGTTTTCTCCCCTAAAATATGGCTCAATTCAATTTTTTTTTTAAAAAATAAAAAAATATCACTTCAACCTCAAAATCTAAATCATTTGCTTTTGTCAATTGTCATTTAAATGTAGTCAATACCTATTATCGTTTTAGTTTTAATTCATTTAAATAATAGATTTTGGTGTCTTAAGTTACAGTTTAAAACATTAATCACTAAAATTTTAGAAAGGCGACATCATTTTGCTTTTGAGTGATCAAAAACATATTATTTAAAATTTGAAAAACTAAAATTAAAATGATGCCAAACTTAAAAGATCAGATATATTATAAACTCCTAAAATAAATATATGACTTGAAAGTTAAGAGATAAAAACTAAAAGAAAGGCAAATTTAAAAGGTGACAATTGTATTAACCCCTGAAATAAATATAGATGCTTTTATTTTTTCAATAATTTAAAAACATATTTTTCAACAAATATTAAAGTATGTTAACAATTAAAGCTCAAATTTTAGGAGCCAAATTTCAAATATTAAAAATTCGTCATTTCTCAATCTTCTAACAAAGCTTACCATTTCAATCACCAAATTTTACCATCATACTTAAAAATGTAAAGTATATAATCTAATCATACACACACACATATAAGTAAAATTATAATCTGAGACATTTAAAAAATATCATATAATTTTAAAATGAAATTAAATAATTATGAGGTTAAAGATATACATTACATAAAGAGAAAATCCTAAAAAAATATTACTTGAACTTCAAAATTCTAAATAGATAATTTTCTAATAAAATGAGTTGTCAATTACTTTATTATTCTTGTTAATCTCATTGTTATTGTTGTCAACATGATTTTAAAGTTTAAGTGGTATATTTCTGTCATTTTTCCTCGCATATATTTACATTATGATTTAAATGATGAAGAAGTGGCCCTCAATTTTGCCTCCTCCTGTTCAAACCCAAGTCGCGGCCTCCTCTCCTTCAAAACCGGATGAGGGTAGTGGTGTATAGGAATGATAGTAGTTCTGATTGAACTCTCAGGGTCCAAGCTCTATGGTCTTGATATTGGTGTTGTTGGAGGAAGCCAGGAAGCTGAGCAAGAAGAAGGTGAACAATAAAAAAAGAAGATGAGGAAGAAGGTGAATATTAAAGCGGGCTTCAAAAAATTCGTAATAAGATTGACAAATTTAGTAATGATTTTGACAAGAATTATAAAGGTTTTAACAAAAGAGTTTGTTGATGAAAACATATAAGTTAAGATTCATCATCATTGGTGGCATTTCAAAAAAATTCATAATAGGATTAATAAGTTTAATAATGGTTTTGATAAAAAAAAAAAATTGTTAACTTGCATGTTTTCATCAGCAAAAGTTTTTGTTAGAAGCATTAAAATTGTTATCAAAACCATTACTAAATTTATCAATTCCATTACTAATTTTAGTTAAGCTCGTTTTACTGTTCGTCTTCTTCTTTCTCAACTTCCTGGCTTCCTTTAATAGCACCAATTTCAACCTTTCTCCACTTTCATCTCTCTTTCTTGCCAAGGATAACTTTCCTTTTCATTGTCGCTAGCAAGCTTCGACCACCACTGCACCATTACCTTCCTCCATTTTTTCCAACAACAATTCAGATCATAGGAGCAACGCAAACACTTGAACCAAGGAAACCTTTATCTTCCATTATTTTCACTTTGCTCTACCTTCACCTTCGCTCCACAATCATCATCACCTTCGCTTCATAAAGAGAGTTAGGAGAGAGAGAAAATATATGAAAGACATTTTAATAAAACCATTTAAATTTCAAAACTCATATTCCTCCCAATCAAGTGTGTGTTTTTTTTTTTTAATATCTCCAATTGCCTTTATGATAGACATTTTAAGATTTTAGAATTTTATATCACATTTAATTAAAACTTTTCCTTTAAATAATTCGGTAAAGTCAAATTTTCTTTCTATCTAGGAGAAATCAAGATATCACGTTATCTGCCCGCTGCTACACCAACTACAAATTGACCTGATCGAATTAACGTTGAAACAAAATCCCAAGAATATCTTATTTAATTAAAAATAAGGAATTTGACTAGAATAAAATGTCTAAATAAGTGAAGAATTTAAAGCCTGCCTTTAAAAAGACGAGAGTGAAAATAGAAGCAGGCAAAGCAGAGATGATGAAACACTGGCTCATACACAACTTTCTATTTAGCAAAGGGTCTGCACTACATCGAAGTGTTAAAGAGAAACCCCGTTTGACACACATTCACATAATAGCTTCAATTATATTCTGTGACAAAAGCAAGTAAAAAGAAGAAAAAAATGTGTTACACAAATCAAACAAAGGAATTATAGATACAAGGGCGTGATAAGAAGCAACCATTAGTGACAGCACTGGCAGGCATCCACATCGATCTGATTCATCTGTACCATTAAATAATTCTACAGATGGATGGTTTAGGCTTCTCTAGAGATCTCAACAACAAACAAAACTAGGCCAAAAACACATCCGATATAGGAAAAAAACACTCCAAATGAGATTGATAGGACAAGAAACGGCCAAAGGTCCAACTCGAAAAGACGCTTCCTTCTGGATAAACCATAACTCAAGAAGACAATTGGAACCTGCCGCTAGGCTTTTTTCTTCTCCACCCCTGAATTATTTCAAGTTAACACTTATAAGTATCAGCAAGAATGAAAAACAAGTTTTCAAAGAAAGAGAGGGAGGGAGAAAAGGAGAGCTTACAAAAGCAGCATAATATATAAAGGTCAATCCAGCCAGTACAACAAAAGCAATCTGGAATACATTGTACCTGTAAAGAAATTACCAGAGAGATAAATTACATCAGCAAAGCATAAATAATGCTATTTGGTTAAGAATGGTAAAAAACTAATTTGACAAGAAAATTATAAAGGTGGTTCAATCTCAACAGAAAATTAGGTGTTGGGACAAAAGAAGGGGACATTGCATTGGGGTCAGAATTTACAGGCTAGCCCAGAATGAAAGGTTTCAGTTTTTTTCCCACACCACAAGGGATTGGGAGTTGAAGAGAGATCCAGCTTAACTCACTTGTATAAATATTTAATTCCACGAAGAGACTGCAGGGTGTGACTAAATATTTCCTGAGCTGCAGTTGCTTGAGCATAGTAAGCAAATGCTGTGGAGCAGAACTGGATAACACTGAAAAAGTAAAACAATAGAATTCTCAGCAATACATGACAGCATAACAAAAGCTTTCAATAAAAATCAAATCAAGTTAGTACCCAGCCAATGACTGACACTATCCCATGTTCATTCACATTCTAAAATTTCAATGTGAAAAAAAATCAGAGGCTAGAATTATCGACCACTTTGAATTTGCAATCATTCAATCCTATATTTCCCAATTGTGTAACCAAAAAAAAAAAAAGACAGAAATATTTGAAGCGTTGACTATGCTGACCTAATGGAGCAGAGAAGGATCAGTCCCACATTAAACAGAAAAGAATTCATCAGAGTGGCTCCCCACCTGCCAAAAGAAAAATAAGAATCAAATCACGAGCAGCCACAAAGCATGGGAAAAGCAAAGAGAAAAGAATGGCAGCGCAAATCAATTACTTCATGGGATGAATAGTAATGAAAACTAGTCTCAGCCCAAGCATCATGGCACCCGCAATCACAGCAAGGAGGAGGTAGAAGCAGAAAAACGCAAATGCAACAGTACCAAGAAGACCTGACAGGGGAGCAGAATATGAACAATTAGTCAGAATAAATGAAAGACAACTAAAAATATGCTGTATCTATAGTTGTAACTAGCATGGGTAAAGAGTCAAAAAAGCATCGGTATTTTAACAAACCCCAAACACTATCCAGCTTGATGAAAACTTCATTCAGGAAAGGAGAAAGAGGAGGGTCGATTAAAAGATATATAATGATATGAGCAACCCATGCCACTGATACAACCAACCTGTTACAATATTTAGATGTTAGTTCATTCATAAACATAAAACATATGAGTTGCAACCATAAACAGTCCTGATTAAGGTGAAAGAACAATAAGAATGTAGCCCATGATTGTGTTGTAGGCAAAATATATTTGCATGAATATAAATTTAGGTGAAAGCCAAAACAAAAAAACCCCAAAAGGACGAGATGCAACCCAATTTCTGCTATGATTAATTTTTTAGAGATTCAAACCATACAATTGACGTCATCACTTTTTGGGATTTTATACAATCAACATGTGCGGATGCAATAGCTTACCCTAAAATTCCCAACACAAGTTTTGCCAGGTACCCAAGAACTGTTAGTGCCCATGATGTCTCAGCCTGCATTTAAGTAGGATCAGTAAGTGGAAATGATAAAATTTTTGCTTAAATTCAAAAAGTTACGACATCAATTGACTACCTTTTCTCCTTGTGGATACATCTCTTCAAGAAGCTTGACATCTTCTTCTAATTGAAACAACTCCTGAAAAATTAAGCAAGAAAGATGAGTAAACAACCATAACAGAACAAACTAGAAACGAAGACATTTGTGGTGCAAAGCAACATCACCGGCTTTGCACTACAAACTAGATTAGCGCATCAATTAATGATAAACAATGCCTATGCTTTCAAGGGTGACTGCTAATATAATGATAAGAATAGTTACATGATGCGTTAGATATTAGTAAATATCACAATTAAATCATCAATATTTGTTACCTTTTCTACCGCCTTAACATTCTTACGAAATTTTCTACCCTTTGAACCACCTCTTTCTTCCTGATGAAGTGCCTCAGCTGCCTTCTTCAATTCTTTTGCTTTTTTACCCAGTTCAGTAGCTTCCTAATGTAACCAACCACACAAATCATAAATACATGGCATGGGGATATTGGGTAAAAGAAAAGCATGTGCATTAAACCATTACAGGATTCCCCTTCAACAGAACTACACAGCACCTTGATATACTGTGAGCGAGTAATAACAGCCTTTGGACGCCGGATAAATGAGAATACAAGTCCCAATGGTAGACAAGCAATACCAACGCCACCAAATATCTGGATTGAATGGTGAAAATACAAATCAATGGTCAATATTCCATAACTTAAGGGGAAATATCATAAAATGATCCCGGATGAAAAGCTGCATCTCACTCCTAGTAAGAGAAAGGTTGTCCTAGTTCTAGCATGTAATAATAGCATTTAACATCACTTTTATATTTATTTTAAAGTATTGACAAGCTAAGCTAAGCTTTGCCCACAAGGGATCAAACATAAAAGAAGAAACCACTATCTTCACTTACAAACTCAATAAATTAGCACCCAAAAGAAAATATTATCTCTTGCGCACGATTATTATATAACAAAATTATTCCGTTGTGCCTGTAACCAAGCTGAAAGAATCAGGAATTTAAACTTTCAAGTATTAAGCTTCATGAAGAATGAGCTTACAGCAAAGAGCACAGATCCAACAATAGTAGCAAGTGCCACAACATATTCTGGGAAAGTAGCACGCATGGTCCATGTTTTCTCTGATGATGCGCTAGCAGAGTAGGCAGAACACTGGTTGTAGGACAAGGTGAAACAAGCAGAATGAGAAAACCAAAAAAGGTGCTCCTAAAGCAATAAAAATTAGCAAATAAAATGAGCTATAGGAAATCAAGACCTGATGAACTCCGTTTCCTATGCATGGTTGACCACTGTTGAAGCTCCATGAGCTGGGAAATGAGGTTGTTGATGAAGAGAGATGCCTAACAGTGAAGTCCACCTTCCCGACCAACCCTAATATATCAGTCAAAGGACAAAAACAGTCAGATAGAGGTTAAATCTCAAGTAAGGACAAAATGGATTTAAAATATCATTCAAGGTTGAGAGTGGTTTTTCACTACTGATGAGCCAGATTTTAGAGTGACAGTATTTTAATTTATTAATAACTAGAGTCATGCAGAATTCTCTCAGAAAAAATGAAAAGGAGGATGACTAACGATCCTATCTCTCAAGAAACAGAGGTAAGATTAATCACTACATATAGTGATGCACATGTTACAAAAAGAAATATCGATCCATGACCAAGCGTATCAACCTAATATAATAATACATCACTCAGAGGAATAAACCACAGTCAGATACAAGTCAAATTAAAAATTAAGAGCGGCTTATCAATTGTTCCTCTAAGAAACCCTTCATAGGAACAGCTTTCGATCCTTTATTTTTTCCTAAGACAATGTTTCTGAGATCTACGCATAACTCTTTTAATAACTTCAAGAAAATCTAAAGTTTTGCAAAAGCAATCATTTTGAAGCAAAACTAAATGCCTTTGCTAAGAACTTCTAAAAAATGTTTTCAAATTGTGCAACTTTAAAGTAGATTTTCCAATCCCAAACTAAGCCAATTGTTTCTTATTCTTCTTATAGTAATATGCTGCCGAAAACTCATTCCAGCTGGGCCAACCTAAAATCTTGAGTTACAAATCCCAAATTAATCAACATGAATTCACTCATAGCAACGCTATTTTAAATTTCTCTCCATGACATCCAGCCCCTATTTCCTACAACTAATCCACTTTGAACCTCCTATACTTTATCTATTGAAGCTTAAATCTTCCCTAGAAAGCACAAAAATAGAGGTTCTATTTTGCTTTTCTTGGTACTTAAACTTAGGATGCCTTGGAACACCTTCCATTATCGGCTCAGATACATTAATTAGACCCACAGACACCAAGGAAAGGAAGAAGCTATAACAGGAAGAAGAATGTATACAAGAGCTCACCATATAAGATGCCCAAGACCAGAGCGCACACAATAGCTGTCGTCACCATCCACAACAGCGCACTCTTAATCCGTTTGCCAACACTCCTGCACTCAGATTATAGAACCACAACAAAAATGCTCACCAATAAGATATCTCCGAATAAAAGCGGCTAAACATAGATGCCTTTGCACACAAACATGGACATTGATACAACAACCCAGAACTACCTACTTGTCCTGGTCCCCTTCGTAGTAGAACATGGCAAAGGGGATAACGAAGAACACAAGCACAGCATCGGCAATGTAGACCGCCAGCCACAGATCCTTCATCGGCAAGGTGAGATGACACGCTCCATTGTATATCGCATGCCGGCAAGCCTGCCGGTTCGCCACGTCCGCGGGTAACATGAGGATTGAAATCGCGGCAATGGAGAGACCCAGAACGACGACGAATTTAGGAAAGTAAGCCTGGTTAGCGTCGTCGGGGTGCTGGTAATTAACGAGCAGGTAGACATTGAAGATGAAGACGACGATGCACACGACTATAGCAACGATCACGAGAGCGAGATTGAAATCGCCCATGGCTTTTTATAGCTCTCGATTCGACGAATAACCTATCGAATCGAAGAGATCAGAAGAAGAACTAGAGGTCCAATGTTAGGGTTTCGGGATTCGCACAGCTATATAAACCAGAAGAAGAGAAATAAGAAATTTCGCTCCGATTGCAGGTAGTTCTTCGCTCTAGAGGAGATTCGAATAAACGATGATTTTGACAGGGAGGAGGTGAAACTACCTTTCTACCCTCATCGAGACGTAACTGGGAGGGAAAGAAACGGGGAGCGAACGAGGGAGGTGGTTCGGGGGTATTAGAGTAAATTGAGGAATCACACTTCGAAACCAGCCTGTCCAGAACCGATCGGCGAGGATGTGTTTTACGATGTTTCCTTCATAGTTGCAAGTCGCCCATGAGCTCAGCGCCGCCAAGGAATCGTTAGTTACAGCGACGGGGCACGCTTCTTAATTTCAACGTAAATATTTTGCAAAAGTTATTAATATTATTATTATTATTTTTGTATAAAGAGTTTTTATTTTTATTTTTTATATGTATAATATTTCAAATAAAATACAATGACATCCTACTATTGTGTTAAAATTATACGGACTTCTTTTTAGAACATATAATTCGATCCAGTTAAAAAATCTAAAATAACTAATTTTATTACTGTAAGTATATAAAAAAAAATTAAATTTATCAATAAACGTAAATTATATCGACTAATTTATCTCTTACTATCATATAAATTATAAATTCATTAAATTTTTCACATCATCTATTATTGTAACTATTTTGTTAAATTTAACACAAGTTGGCACAATAGTATTCAGACATCATCTATGTTAAAGAGGAGCATCTTTTACAGTCCAGGGCATGAATTGATTAGTGGATAAAAATAGAATCTTTGAAATTAGAAAGGAGGTTAGAACTTAGAAGTATATGCTATAGTGAGTAAAAAAAAAAATCTATTTTATCATTTATTTTTCCCTTATAAATTGGTTTTTTTTTTGTTAAATGATTTTATATAATTAAAAAAAATAAAATATAGTTAAAAACGTGGGCTTTAGTTTTCTTATGTTACATGAGAAAAAAAAAATTTCTACACACACATGAAATGATGGGACCCACATATACATACATATATTATATGTGGGTCCCACCATTTCATGTGTGTGTAATATGAGAAAATAATTTTCCTACAACATGAGAAAATGTTTTCCCTAAAAACGTATACATTAAATTTTTTAACCTAAATGACTTTTAGAGATGATCATCTATGTTAAAGAGGACCTTTTTTTTAAGTCATAGGCATGCATTGTTTAGTGGATAAAAATAGAATTTTTGAAATTAGAAAGGAGGTTTGAAGTATATGCTGTATAGTGAGTAAAAATAAAAATAAAAAATCTATTTTATCATTTATTTTTCCCTTATAAATTGGTATTCTTTTTTGTTAAATGATTTTATATAATTGAAAAATTAGAATATAGTTAAAAACGTATTCATTAAATTTTTTAACCTAAATGACCTTTAGAGATCATCTATGTTAAAGAGGACCATTTTTTTAAGTCAATGGCATGTATTTTTTAGTGGATAAAAATAGAATCTTTAAAATTAGAAAGTAGGTTAGAAGTATATGCTAAAGTGAGTAAAAAAATCTATTCATCATTTATTTTTCCCTTATACATTGGTATTCTTTTTTGTTAAATGATTTTATATAATTAAAAAAATTAGAATATAGTTAAAAACGTATTCATTAAATTTTTTAACCTAAATGACTTTTAGACATCATCTATGTTGAAGAGGAACATTTTTTTAAGTCCAATGCATGTAATGTTTAGTAGATAAAAATAGAATCTTTGAAATTAAAAAGCAGGTTGGAAGTATATGCTATAGTGAGTCAAACAAATCTATTTTATCATTTATTTTTCCCTTATACATAAGTATTCTTTTTTGTTAAAGAATAAGTATCTCTTTATGGGAGGCAATCATATTCAAAGCATTGTCATACACTAAATGTGGTACTTCTTCAAACAAAGATTTAAATATGTGTTCACTTTATTATGTGGGGCTAATCCTTTCCGTCAGGCCAAACCTCCGCTCGTTATATAAAGATATTCTTTTATTAAAGGAAATTTTGTTTGAACCTTTGTCAATCACTGAACTTCGGCACTAAATGACTACTATTATTATTATTATTATTATTTTGGTAAAAGTGAGCCTACAGCCTTATATATTAACCAAGTCCCATACAATCATCTATAAAAAAACATTATGAATTCTATCTGGACAGGTGTTCAAAGTAGAGGAAATAGAAATGCCCTCTTTAGCTAGTGCATCAGCCAAATTGTTCTAGCATCAAGGAATATGCTTGAGCTTCACCTCCCAGGATTTACAGAGCATATTCCTAATCTGAAGGAAGACTATACTGCTAGTTTCATCATCCCTTCCATGCAATAGTTTATCAATTATCAGTTTTGAGTCAGATTCTACCATCACTAAATGAAGATTTGAATTTTGTTTCGCCAAGCTAGATGGTGGTTTGGACCTTGGTATAGTCTTTGCATTTTTCTTGGACCTGTTGGCCGAAACTACCTTTCTCGCACCAAAAAGCCCAATGACTTCAAGTGTGTTGTCTTTTGGATCTGGGTCATCAATAATGTGTTGGGTCCATGATAGAACTCAATCCATCCCAAAGATGGATCCATGAAGGAAAAGTGTTAATATGAACTAGATTTGCAGCCTTATTAAAAGCATGCAAGCCTAACAATTGAATATTATTACTAGTTTTAAATATAAGACAGGATTATATTTTTTTGAAAATATTAAAAAATTAATTAAATTATTTTAAAATATTTATATTTATATATTTTTCTTTAAATTATGTTGCCTAACTTATAAATTGATATATAAGTTAATAATATACAACATAATATATGATTAAATAGCTTATTTAGTTTCATTTATTTCTTTAAAATAAGTCAACAATGTTTTATATTCAAGACCGGAAGGAGTAACATAATTGTCAATAGAAAAAGGTCACCTCAATAGCCGCGCAAACACTATCCATCATATTTGAATGAGGTTCATGGTTTAAACCCAACATTGGTATGTTTGTGAGTGTTCAAATTAATTGTGTTAAAAAAACTAACATAGTTATCATTGAACTTTAGATTCTTCCCATTTAGGGTATGTTTGAACTGAGAAAAAAAGTAAAAAGAAAGTGGATGGAGAGAATATTACTAGGAAGAAAATTTTTCCAAAATGGTAAAAGAAAAAAAAAATTATTTTTATGAGTTTTCATTCTCAGTATCCTTCCATTATTTTCTTTCCCTTCAAGAATGGGTTAATGTTTATAGACTTGAAGTTGAGGTGGAGGGGAAAAATTCAAGTGCACTGGTATATAATGTGGAACCCACTAAACCTTTCTTCCATTAGAAAAATCCCTCACATTACTTGTATAGGTTACTCATTAAAAATGCTATCACATCAACAATGAAATTCATACTAAATTCCCTTCTGATATTTGGATTGAATTATTAATTAATAATTATTCTTTAACATTTGTTGCAACACCTGTAGAACCATGCAACTCTAGTGACAACACTTGAAATAGTTGACCAAGCTATCAATTTCATGTTGTGTTTTAAAAAAAAAAAAATTCAGTGGTGACACAATTTAAAGATCAATCTCATGATTAGGCCTTTAATTTATTTAATAAACTATATACACCTGAATTTCTCTAACAACATCAGCCATTTTTGTTTTCTTTCTCAATATATTGATTCTAAGACAATTATTGTTAAGTTTCTTAAAAAAATAATTTATCAGTCTTGTCCTTTTTTTTACGGCGGCACACTAGCCAGCATATAATATAGGAAAACATATGTGATTAGACGCAATATGAATGGCTAATTAAAAAATAATGATATTATTATATGAATGAACCTAGTCCCTTTGTGGTTCAATGTGACAATTCAAATGGTTGGTCAAGCAAAAAATTGTTATTATTATCTTCACGCGGAAAGCTATATATGTTTCTTTCAATTTTAAAACTTTGAACCCCTTTATTGGCTCAACATCACTATCAACCATTTCATTTCTTCGTAATCTTCAATAAAAAATGCACATGCAGGTTCACCTGCAATGCTTTGATGTGTGTGTGTGTGTGTGATGACTTGTGGTTATGGACAAAAAATGTTAGTGGGAGGTGCGTGGTGTTTTATATATATAATCAACTTAGATGAAGTGTTTTTTTTTTAAAAAAATATTATATCCACTCCTTAATATAAGACCTAATTAAATAATTAAAAAAATTAATGAAACTAAATAAATTACTGAATTATATCATGTGACATGATCTTTTTAAAATATTTATATGTATCACTAGATTTATATTAGTCTATAAATCAAATAAATTTGTTAAAGACAAATAATAAATATAACTACATTAAGTGTATGTGTGAAGTGCATTTTGTTTTATACTCCCTCTAATCCTTATTATAAGATACCAACTACCAATTCTCACAAACCAATAAAATTAGTTAAAAATATTAAAATTGTCATAAAATTTAAGTGATTTCCAATATTATTCATACTAACTACCCTAAACTCAAATCTAGTATTTTCTTACACTACCCTTATTCAATATAGGCAGACATAGAAAAATGAATTAATTGTACCTTGAAAACTTGCAATTGTCTTATAAAAAGGACCAAAAACATTTATTAGTTGATGTCTTATAATAAAGACAAGAGGGAGTATATAGTATCAAACTGTATGTAGTTTAATTTGTTCTTTTTAAAAGGGAGAAAAACTTATATTTGTGTGTGTGATTAAGTTTGAAAAGGGAAAGAGATGGAGTTTTGTAGAAGTTACATTGTGAATTTAAGAATTTTTTTGTCCTTGGACTAACATATATAGAAGCTAAGGTAAGATCACATGCAATTTAATGTCAATTTTGGAGAAGGCATTAGGAAATTATATTGATCGAAAACAAGACACTCTACTCCATTATGGTAGTCCGGCACCTCAGAGAATCAGGTCAAACCGTCGAAACCCATTTTAGAGCCGCCATTGACAAGGGCAGATATATATTGAATTCGTAATCCTCATCTGGGTTTATCACCTTTGTTATTAACTTATTGGTGAAAATCTTGTTGGCATAAACATAAGCCTTCCACTGCGACAATCCGAAGCGAGCACTGTGACTCGGCGTCAGTGACATGCATCATAACTTGTTTTGAACGTCGATCGGTAAAAACACAGACATGCATCGGAACTTTGTCTTTTGGGATCCAACTTAGAGCTCTGTAATCATCACGGAGAACAAATTTTCTTAGCACGTATTTTTGTAGGAAGCCTAGATCTATAGAGAAGAAGGAGAAAAGAGATGACATCACTAAGGAAGAATGGAAGGAGATCTTCTCATTGGATTTTTTCTCCTTTTCCCTCATCAGTCTATCTGGGCCGTTGATTGGGAAGGGGAGAGAAAAATTAAAATAGTATTATATTGATTGGATGGATATGATTTAAAAATTATGAGAGATATTGAGAAAAATATGATGAGAGAAACCAACCCAGGAAGAATAGGTGGTGTCTAATAAGAATGATGGATGAGAGGAGGTGTGCCAGTGGTAGTGTTGTGGGGTCCAACGACAAGGAATGAGGAAGAAGGAAAGGGAAGGAAGAAGATGATGAGATGTGATGATGAGGTGGTGATGGGGTCCACATGAGCTCCAATGCGGCTCTCTTGTATGGCGTTTGACGTGTCAATTAACTTATCCTATGTGATAGATGTCTCTTGGCCTTATCATTAGCCAATGGCAATATTGTTATGTTTAAGAACTTCTGGGGAAACATTGAGACAAAAAAAAAAAAAAACTTTTAGGGCAATATTGCTCATTGAAGTGCATTTTCAGGGCAAAGTCACTATTTAACCCAAGTAATTTTTAAGGCTAAAGTAGACTTTTAGTTACATGAGGTATCTTTTTGGTTTCTTAACTTTATAAAATATACTTTTGATCCTATATTTTTAACATCATTAATGTTGCTACAGAAAATGTTAATGAAGCAACTTCAAGAGATGACTATGCAACTGACAAAACATATTTAAGTTTTTAATTTTGGAATATAATATATTTAGATTAATTTTTTTAAATACAATTGGGGTTTTGATATTAACTGCTTCATTAGGTTTTTAGATATTTTTTAAAATTTACATATATTTTAAATTTAAGATTAATAACATTTAATTAGACAGTCATCACTTGGATTTGCTGCATTAGTAATATTAACAATATTAGAATTATAGGATTGAAAATATATTTTATAAAGTTAAGAGATAAAAAATATACTTCATGTAACTATAAAGGATTAAAAGTATATTATTTTATTCCTTTATTAAAAAAATAAAGTAAAAAAATTAAAATATGTATTATTGAAACTACATTTGGTAATGCTGCCGCGACAATGACCCCACAATGACATTCATCATTATAATAAACTCATCGAGACTATGAGTCTTTGTCACTATGAAAATTCGGATGCGGATTCTCTTAGCGGCCCTGGGTCTCAGAATCCCTCAGAAGCCACCTGCTCACCGTTGATTCCCCAGAATAAAATCTTGACCGTCCATTTTAAAACCTTAAAGCATATTTAAAGCCTTGAAAAATTATTTTAGGATCTTCAAAAAATATTTCAGGTATGGACTATTACTAAAAATATACTTTAAGATACTTTCTAGTAGTGAAAAAATATTTCATAATCTTGAAAAATTATTTTAGGATCTTGAAAAAATATTTCAGGTACTGACTGGTACTAAAAATATACTTCAAGATATTTTATGGTACTGAAAAAATACCTCATAATCTTGAAAAATTATTTTATGATCTTTAAAAAATATTTTAGGGTCCTGATTGTACTAAAAATATACTTGAGATTTTTTTTGAAGATCCTAAAATAATTTTTCAGGGTTTTAAATATGCTTTAAAGTGTTAAAATGGACGGTCAAGATTTTATTCTGGGGAATCAACGGTGAACAAATGGCTTCTGAGGGATTTTGAGACACAGGGCCGCTGTGAGAAACCGCATCCATGAAAATTCTAGACAACAAAGACAACCCCACACAACAATGTTTCGTACCGTGCCTTCATGTGATTGGAATTTCCCGGCAATAAACCAAGCATCTCCTTAAGCTAAGCCTATGAGACATAATAAAATATCAAAAGTTGGTTGGTTGTCAATTTGTCATGCACCTACCCTTATTTTGCAAAAAAAAAAAAAAGAACAAAACAAAAGACTCTTCACCTACTCTTCTAAGTCATTTTTTTGGTCTGATTCAGATCTAATGGTGCTATTTAAATTAAGGTGATGCACTATTTAATCATCCCTTCAATCTTAAATGCAAAACATAGTTGATTTTTTTTAAAAATTAAGAAAATTAAATAAGTTACTTAAATATATTATGTGTTGTGCACCCTTTGATTACACATTAGTTTATTAGTCAAAATAATTAATTTAAAGAAAAAATATATAAATATATATACTTTAAAGTAATTTAATTAGCTTCTTCAATCCCTAAAAAAAAAAGTAATTTTATCTTATATTTAAAAACAAAAGGAGTATAAAATTAATTGAGAATACTATAAGACCGTCAGTCAACTCACATCATATGCACTATATGCTTAGATCCATCAAGCTTTACCTTTAACCCTCCATATAGGTAGTTAATATTTTTTTGACTTTTAATATAAGATATATTTATCTAATTTGATTAAATTAAGGAAGCTGGTTAAGTTAATTTATATGAATGTAATACAAACTAATTTTGAATATTTGAGAGCACACTTTAAAAATCATTTTTAAGTTTTATAAGCCAAAATTCATTTTATATACTTATCTCGTAAAATATTTAAGATATTAAAGCAAAACTTTCTGAAAAAATGCTTTACATCCATTTGACATTGATGAAATATATGTTATTTGGTACTATCGGTCAGATTCAAGCCGTTTGCACCCAAAAAAAAAAATAATAATAACGCCTTTGACATTTTTTTTTTTTAAATTTACAAAGTTTGAACATATGATCTTATTCATAAAAAAATTAAGTTATGTTCACTTAATCCAACCACATCACCTGCTTTTCTGGATTTTTGTCGGCAATTACTTAATAATATTTGTACTTTATACTCTCTTTTTTCTTAATTCATGTTGACAAAACTAACTACTATCCTCAATTAGGCTGCCCTTTTGTCCTTTATCCTCTTATAGTACTATTTGTTTATTTATAGATAATGTAATCATGAAACGTTAGGGCGGTTTTCAAAAGATTCTCTCATCTCTATGTTCTGGAAACTGTCCAAGAACGCGTAATTCAAATAAAAAGTTATATATTTCGACCAAAAAAATAAAAATAAAAAGTTATATATATAATTAAATTAAACTAGATTTGATTTAGCATGATGAGCACCCATTATCTGTATTTCATTGACTTTTTTATTTTCTTAATTTTCCTTATTTTCTCTTCCACGCAGCATCTTTCTTTATTTTTTAAACAGCAATAATTAAGTTCATAATGCCATATAATAAATCTAGTCATTTTAGAATTAATACAGTTGTTCATAGAATCTGAAAATATATTTCTTACCAGCAAAATCTGAAAATGGATAAAAAGTTATAAATCTATCTATTCATTTTTTAATTCATAAATTCTGTGATTTAATAGAATATTTTGATATAATAACATCACATGTAAAATTTCATAAGATGACTATATTGAATTGTTCTTTTTTTTTTTTTTGGCTACCAAACGAAAACTGATTTATATTAAAAAAAAATCAGCATGCAATATATAATAAAATCTATAATATCCAATAAAAATTATAATAAATTTATCTCACATACTTATTTCATAAATCATAAAAACACTACTTTAAAAAAAGTTTTCACTCACATATAGATTGTCTGGTTTTGTGTGCACGTGAGAATGCTACAACATATCATAGCTGGAGAGGAAACTGGTGTGACTAGATTTAAAACACTAGAATTGTGTAACAGTCTTGCTAGTTACAGATTCACAAGAGGTGGTGAAAAAAGTCACAGAACTATTTGGTCAATGATCGGAAATTCAGGACATGCCATATTTTTCTTTTGTTGTCAGTATCATCGATTATTTAGTTTGAAATTCATGACTGTAATTAGATTTCTTAAAGCAACCAACATCTTTGAATATGAATTTTTAAACATGGATCTACGTTCTAATCCTGCAAGAGTCTTCTTGTTTTGTTTTGTTTTGTTTTTTCACTTTCCATCCTGTAAGTCTTTTCCCCCCCTTTTCCATATACAAGCCTTTTTATTTTTTCTCCATCTGTAAGGCTTCTTTTCATTCTTTGAAGTTTAATATTCCCTTTGGTTTTAAATTTAAAATAAAATTGATTTTTTTGGAGAGAGAGGAAGGAAACTAATTAAATTATTTTAGAATATTTTTATTTTTTCTTCAAACTAATGAGTTTGACGAATAAAGTAATATATAATCTAAATATATATAATACATGATATCTTTTGAGCAAAAAAAAAAACATATAATATGATTATATAACTTATTTAGCTTCTTTAATTTATTTAAAAAAAGCTAAATTTGCCTTATAATTAAGACCGGAGGGATTATATTAATAGGTCAAAAGAGTTGGGTAAACAACAAAATTTTATAAACATACTTTTGCATCTCGGAGGATCATTTCTATTGAGATACCATCAAGAAAATCGCATATCCATACATCATACGCTTTCGATAGTCAAGTGAATGCATTAAAAGCAAAGTTTTATATGAAACTTAGAGTTGGTTACCAACTTCACGATAGAAGACATGAGGAGGCTAATGGCGTTTAGGCAGAGAATATGAGAGTTGAAGAGTAAGGTGAGAGGAATCCGTTTAAAAAGTATTTTATGAAATATAAAAATGATTTTTAATTTCTAAAAATCGCATTAGAAGTGAGATCAAGATGAACGGTCAACTAACGGAAGTGGTATTTTTGCTCCTAAAACCTAACGGCGTGTATATTTTTGCACAAAAAAAAAACATATGGTGCTGGACGCTCCTGGAGGAAAAACATATGTGTATTTTTGCACTTTAACACTAAAATAAATATAGAAAAAGGAATTGGACTTTTCAAAGCTGCACCTGCAATCTTTTCACCTCAATGAATATGGATATAAATAAAATAATAATAATAAGAAACAAGGGAGATAAATATGAGAGAGACAATTAGATAATTTATCCATTATTTTGATAGTTTTTTTTTTTTTTAAAGAAAAAGAAGCTAAAATGAATTCCTTATGTTTGCTATCATTTGCTTGCGGAGAGGCCTTTGAGTCCAAACACCGCTGGCTGGTGACGATGTAATCTAATTCATCAGACTCGGACGTCAGTGTTTCCTCCTCTAAGCCATAACCGCCGCCGCAACTACAAGAGGATCGTAACGGGGGATCTGGATTGTGAGATTCACGCAGAAGTTGATGATACTCGAAATGCATTCTTCAGTCCATTCATCAGCCTCTGCCGGCAACTCTTGCTCACTTTGGGAGCTCCATTATTAAACTCACATGATTCTTCTGCATACAAAGAAGACCTTCCACCTTCAGGAATGGCCACAATAATTCTGCTATCAAACTGAAAACTCGACGGTGAAACAGAGACTCTCTCTCCTCTTTGTAATTTATTTACATCCTAAATTACCGAAGGAATTCGTCGGCAATGTCTTTTGCGTTGTATTTTGGCTAGTTTGCCTTTTGATAATGTACATGTTATGCTGGACCTACAATTGGCTCTTTTATTTGATTATATAAATAAGTATTTTCAAGGTAAAAAAGGATTGATATTGTAAATAATATTATTAGATATTATGATTGGATTTGAATTAACTAAATATTTAAATGCATAGTATTATATTATATTATAGAGCTAATATATAAGATGTTAAAAGATAGGCCTAATATTATTATTCTAGATTTGAATTAAACATATCCCTTATGTAAGGGTGATCAGATATTTTAAAATTTGCTTGATCGCGTTAGTTATGTTGACGTGAAAAATATCACATTTCAAGTATATGAAGTTTTGAAATTCCAAGACCATATCACACCGTCTTAATAATATATGTCAACGTAAAAGGGGAAAAAGAAATGAAATATATTGCCAATTCTCCAAAATATGGTATGATTCCAGTATCTATTTTAAAAAAATTGTTTACTTCTATAGTTGATCCAAAAATAAATCGAATACTCAGTACGTACTATGCCTCTTCGAGAGGATGTTATCTTAAATTTTGACATCTACTATTTTTTGTAGAAAAAATATGGGTTCTTTAGAAAATCTGAATCTATATGCAATTACTTAGGACTACAATTAATTTAAGATACTTTTAGTATAGTATAAAAAATTAACAAATCAAATCATCATATTCACGAGTCACGAATAATATAAGATAATAAATAAAATTCACGCAAGTAATAAAAGGGCATGCATTGTCTTTAAATCGTGTAATTTCGTTCAGTTGAATTTATATTTAATTATTTTTTTAAAAAAATTGTAATAGACCAGAGTAATGATTCACTAAGCCTATCATCTGGAACATATAGGTGTTAATGATTTGGATCTTTCCAAGATTGAGGAGTTTGTTGAATTAAAGCCTAAATGATTCATATTCAAAAAAAAAAAAAAAAAACCTAAATGATTACGAACAAAAGCTGACTGGGGAGTTTTCTCTAGTTGAATGGACGATTTTTTTGTTCTTTGAGAATTTGACGAGGAATAATTATTTAAAATTATTTTCCTAAAATAATTCATCCTAAAATAAGTCGAGTGAAGATTAAAAACGCGCATATGATTTCATTTGGGCAGTGACCTTCATGGGAGCATGCATGTTATCTTAAAATTTTGACACGTAGACAAAATTACCACATGGACTAACGTTACAATAGACATGACTGAATTAAATTGTCACATCATAAAGAGAAAATGTAAAATTGATAAAGATTGGCCCACAGACACTCACTGAACTAACAAAGAACTCCCGAACAGTTATGCATGCGGTGGATTTTTATCAGACTAAATTGAATTTAGCTAGGCTTTAGAGCGGCCACTAGCCAGCAACAACACCACATGTAACACAGTATATCAATATAAATTCATAGCAAGCCACACAATCTTTATGGACAGTGAACAGTATACTCATTTTTTTTAGTACAACGCAATGAAACACACGAGGTTTCGGAGGGGAAAAGGCAGAGAAGCAGATGAATAACACAGAGAAAATAGAGGATAAGGAGGAAGAACGGATCAATTTGTTGAGCTTGCCAATCCCAAAATCTTTCCGAGTCCAGTCCAACGTAACCTACTTCACATTCACTGCAGAAACATCCAGAAAATTAAAATCTGAAAAAGGGAAAACAACTAAAACTAGTTCAACAATTCAACCTCATCCTCAAGAACCATAGGTTTCAATACCGAGTGGTCTTGGAAGTAGCGGTTTAAGGGGAAGGCATTTTCGGGCTAAAGCGCCTCGTAAGCTGATTTCCTCAGTCCGAGCTCTTTTCAGCAGCAGTGGCAAACGGCGTGGTGAGTCCCTAAAGCAAATGTCTCCAACGCTGCTTGAGTGCATGTCAGTGGCAGATGTCGTTTTTGGGTTATAGCCCCCTGGGTTGCTGCCTTCCTCACTCTGAGCACTTCCCATCTTTCCCCACTCCACAACGTCAGTGTCTTCCGAAACAGAATCAAGATTGGGTGAGTGGTCTTGTTGCGCTGTCCATCTGCACAACGTACACCATACCGTGGTCATTGCAATTACAGGATAAGATCTAAAGAAAACAAAACTCTTCAACTTTTAAAAATAATAATAACAACATCTATCATCAAATTCACTTCTATATATCTTTTCCTTAAATATCTGAAACAATCTTCTAGTGTCTAAAACCTTGCTATACCATGGGAGATTCGATACTCTCTTACTGTGCCGCTATGAATCTATGATATACCTCTCAATGATGACTCTTAAGCAATGAAAGAAAAGATATATAAGTCCCTAGTGGGGCCCACCTTCCTGACCAGAGTACAATATATGTCCCCTGCACCCCTCAGAATCAAATATATATAAACACCCCGCAGTATCAAATATATATAAACAAATATATATAAACATGTTGATACTAAATAATAATACTTTGGTATAGGATCAGTTCAAGTTCGGGTACCGTGTCGCTGGGTATACTACCACACTACGAGCTCTTGCCACCCCTCTCCCGTCCCCAACAACGTTTCCCGGAACTCTTGAAAGAGTGTTTTGGGAGACTGGTGAGGGGTTAAAGGGAATGCGAGAGGCAGGTGCCCCCCTCCCCCTCCTGCACAACACCATACCATTATTATTCCAATTACAGTAGAGATAAGAAAAGATAAAGAAAACAAAACTCTTCAACTTTTTAAATTAATAATGATAATAATAATAATAATAACAACATCTATCATCAAATTCACTTCTATATATATTTTCTTTAAATACCTCTCAATGACTCTCAAGCAATCAAAGAACTGGGAATGGAATTAGGGGGAGGTGCCGCATCATATACACAAAGCTATAGGGATTCAGAATCTTATTATCAGAGTTTTGTTGCTTTATTTACTATTATTGGTGATTGTATCAAGTATCGTGCAATATAATTAATTTACCGCGTGAATTATCATTGCCATGACTCTAAATATAGAGCACAACACACTAGCTAGTGTAGGAGGATATAAGGGTTTTTAGAAAAGGACCTTTGGATGAATTGCTGTGGTGGATCTGCTGGGGGAACATGAACTTGTTCAGAGGAATTTGAACGTTTCTGAAACCAAATGGAAACCATATAGTGTAAGACTGAAAATTCCAATCAACAAAAACAAACGTTTAATATTGGATTCGACCACCTACTGCTGTTGAAGTGGAAGTACTATCTTCCTCCTCTTCGTTATTCTGCTCACTGCTCCTATCTGATATGTTTTCCTCTGAAACTTGTCCATAATTACTTGGGGAATGACGACGCGTCTGCATCATAGTCATAGTCATAAAACATGTTCACTCACCATGCATGCAAGTTATGGTGGAGGCATTTGATGAATGAAATATTCGCTGCCCTGTTAAAATGACTACTCCCTCTTCCTTTCTTATTCTTCTTTCTTCCCTTTCCCTTTCTGGTGACACTTTGTGAGTGTGTGATGCATGGGAGACTAGAAGAGCATATCAATAAATTAAAAACCGAATACTCATTTATGTTGGATATTTGGCCATCCACTTACCCTTGTAAAAGACCAACGATTATCCTCTGATGTGCTTTCCTCTGAAACTCCTCCATTATTACTTGGGGGATGGTACGCCTGTAAGGAAATGATAATAAGTGTGGAGTCATTTAATAATACGAGACTAGACAAGTATATGGGTAAACTGAGAATATATTTACAGCTTGAGAAGACTGCTCTGGATTATTTTGCTGATCGTTGGTGGATGATACGTTTTCCCCTGAAACTTGTCCCATCTAGAAAAAAAAAAAAAAAAAAAATCCGCAAGCATAAAATACACGTTAGATCAAGTAACACCTGGCTCAATTGCTTCAATATGTTGCTGCAAAACTCAATTATTAAGACCTCCAAATCCCGGTCAGTTGCTGGTGCGGGAACTTGTTCTTGGGGAGGATCACCATTTGGATTGGCTGATTGTGAACGGTGGCGAAGATGAAAGACGACCCCGCATAAAGTTAGTCCCATCGGTAAGAGTTTCCAGTCGGTTTTGAAACTTTGTTCAAAAAACAAAGCCAAGAAAAAAGCACAGAAGCCAGAGTCGAATCCAAGTTCAGACTCCCTTGAGGCGCACAGCGATGCCAACGCCAATAAACCAAATGATATTATGCTCAATGCATCTGATTTTCCAGGCATCAGTTCGTGAAACTTAATGGAGATGAGACAGAACGAACCAAAAAGTATAGTTTCCACAAGAGTTTTGAATTTTCCTGTAAGTCGAATTCTCCCGAAAAAATAGATGAGGAACAACATAATTGGACTAATCAATAGATAAACACACAAACCCTTGGTACCGAACTTTCCAAATGATATTTTGTAGGTGAAGCTGAGACCAAAGCAAACCAGGCCAATGATGGCTGACACAACTCCCACAATCTTCCTGATTGTATCTCCGTCCATTTCCAGGTATTACAAACGTCCTAAAAAAAAAAAAATCGAAAATGGGAAAAAGAAAAACCAGATGTGTTTTAACTCCACACTAATAATGATTCAAATTCCAAAAGCAGATCGTATAGCTGACATTGAAGTAAAATTTCTATTGCAGGCCAAAGAAAAAGATAAATCATCCCAGAGACCTACTACTAACCTCAACCAAATGCTGCGCCCGCACTGCCCTGAAATCACCGCAGCCGCAAGAGGATGGTAACCCTCGATTAGGTTTTTGGGTTTACGCGGTGGCTCTTCTTCCAATATTTCATCATGGATACCTTCCCCACACGTCCATAAACTTTTGATTTTGGCAGCAAATACTCGCATATAGTTAAATAAATGTCTGATTTTTCTACTAATATCACTATATTATAATCGCATACAGTTAAATAAAGTTAGTACTTTAGACATGTTAGAGATTAGTATCAATTAACAAGGTAATGGCGATTGAATGCGAATCCGTAAGTAAGTAATATATAAAAAGAAAGTTGGACATGTAAAAGTAGTCACTCTTTATCAATAATTCAACATGAGCCCGTGCACTGCAAAGACGAGATTGGTTTAACATCTCCGGTAGTCAATTTTCTTCTTTCATGCTCGTCTCCGGTGGCTTATACATCTGACATTTTCTTCATTATCGTTTTATTCTCAACTTTTGATAGTTTTTATGCTATCTTCTTCTCCGTCCACTTCACTCATGTGTTTGCCAACCACCACTGGCCGTTGACTATGTAATCTCAGTTTCGAGATCAGAGCTGGGTGTCGGACTCGGACGTCAGTGCTTCCTCCTCCACAATCTCCGTCAAATAGCTCCTCTGTTTTACTGAACAGAGAACAGAGGCAAACGAGAAAGGAACTGTTTACGAGTAATGGCAATGTTGGGAGTTTAATTTCTCCGTCCTTGTTAACGGTCCCCAGCACCGTTTGATTTGACAAGACTCAAAGCCAGGTAAGTGATGGTTATGAGGCTGTTTTGCTGATGAAAAGAAGTGTTGCAATGCATAAAAGGGACTACCCATCCTTCTTATGTTCAGGTATGTTAGTGGTAGCATACAAATTATGTCTAAAACAATCTCCCATTTAATTATCTGTCCGAATATTAAACCAAAATCTTCAAGATTTGAAACTTCTTCAATTCAAACTACAAGAGGATGGTAACGGGGGGTTTGGGTTGTGGGATTCACGCAGTTGTTTCCTTCAGTAATTCATCGAAGTTAACTCTGCCTCACATGAGTGAAACTAAGAAAGGAGTTGGAAAGGAAAAATTTTTTTTGGCATTTGTTATAAGCTGTCTGGATTACCATGTAAGAAATCTCCCTCTTATATTGATTATTCAGTAATCCATATATTTAAGTAGGCCAGTAATGGTGTGATTGAATGTGAATCTATGAGTAATTAATATGCAGAAATTTGGACATGCATGTATGTAAACGTAGTCATTGTGGCGTTGGGGTTTGACCCAAAGTATTCGGTGAAAGAGAAAACAATCCAAAGTTTTGAGCCCTTTTGTAACTTCTTCTTCTTCTTTATTTATTATTATTAAAAAAACAAAAAAACCTCTACAAGTTAGGCCGGACCCTAATTTTGCAATCCCGGGACTTCTTATTTTGGGCTCACTCCAAGTCGACATCTACTTGTTTTTTTATTATGGTAAACAACCCAACTTGTTTTTATCTCTTTAGTGAAAAAATAAATAATGGACCAACATTAAATTGTTTTAGTGGTGTAAAGCCCGCTAAATTGCTATGAGTTTTGAATTCGAGTATTAGAGAAAATACTTGTATTATAAAGGGTAGAAGTAGCCACGAATTTTAAACTGGATATGGGATAATATTAAAAAAAAAGTAAATAGTTATCATGTCCATTTCTTATTACATATTACTTAACTTCTCAAAATTACACAAGTAGTAAGATTCTAGGGAAAATGACATTAAAATACCAAATAAAATTCCAGAGTCCCAAAATGTCTATTAAAGGTGACAAGGATTAAATTGAGATTTTAAAATATTGGTGAATTTACCATTTTGCCATCAATTTTTAAATAAATAAGAGAAGAAAAGAAAAATGACCCTCGCCGGAGGACTAACGTGGCTACTCGCTAGAGCTTTGACTACTAGATGGCTTGCAATCGCCAATGACCTAGGCTCCAATGAAGGGTTTTTTTTTTTCCTAAAGTTAGGGTTGAATCTTTTTTTTTTTTGAAAAAAAAAATGATTGAATGAAAGTGTGAGGGTGGGGTTTGAACCCACCCCCACCTTTATAGAGCTCACATTAGATGTTTGTCTTTTAGGTGCTTGTTATATGCTTGTCCCTCTAATTAGAGGGATGAGACATTTTTTTTATTTTTTTTTATATATTTTCTTGATTTAGATTAAATTATATGCTACTTTCTGAATTTCTTTTTGCACTCAGTATATCAAATTAATTAGTTTTTAGTCCTGGGTTCAGAAATATTTGTCCTGTAACACCAGTATCCTGAAAACTAATTAATTTGAGATACTTGTGCAAAAAAAAATTCAGAAAGCTGCATATAATTTAATCTAAATAAATAAAATATATAAAAAAAATTTAAAAAAATGTCTCATCTCTCTAATTAGAGGGACAAGCATGTAACAAGCACCTAATGTGAACTCACCTTCATATTAGAAGAGACTAGGTCACCACTAGGCCACCTAACTCTTTTGATATATATGCGTATTAATAAATATATATTATTCGTAATACTTTTTTTACCGTTGAACATTTTTGTAAATCTCATTACAAATGTTGTGAATATCATTGATAAGTTTGTTAATCTTATTACAACTTTTGTTCATAGTGCTTAAATGTTGGTGAACTTAGACTGACATGTTTTCACACTGACTAATAAACTTGTTAAACCCAACACTAAACTTGTAAATCTCATTAATTATATATATATATATATATATATATATATATATATATATATATATATATATATATATATAAACAGCTCTAAACAATGGAAAGAGCGGTTATATCATGGTGCAAAGTCGGTGCAAAGTCCCCGCCGTAAATAGCTCTCCGCACTACAAAAAAAAAACTTGTTTAGCAACAAAAAAAATCTGTCGCATAAACATTTGTTGCAAACGAAATTTGTGTCATGCGTCACCAATTGCGATAGGAAAACAAATATGAAAAAAATCCATCACCAATTGCGACAGAATATAAAAAATCCGTAGCAAATTGAGAAATTAAAAAAAAATTCTAATTATTAGGGCTCTTCCACAACAATCATTCGAATAAAGAAAAAAAAAACACTATGAAATAAATAATATTGAATAATATATATATATAGTAGCATTCTTGAAAAATAACTAAAGGTTGAGACATGATTATACTACATCTATTCTGAAGAGCAGTGCAAGCTGCAAACAATTATATGAAACAAAATTCAACATTGAGCTAAGAAAATGATGTTAACTAAACTACCTTATTTGCCCACATTAACCCACAAACATTGCATAGAGATCTTGGACCAGCTAGTCCTCGCAGCATTGCTGGAGTAGACTTTTCATTAATTCCACGATGTTGACATTTATGTTCACTTGAAGACATAGGTCCCAACAGAATAAAAACCATTAACACAAACATGTACCACTTTAAGAAAAACAACTGGTGCATCATTAAGTCGAATAGAAAATCATAGCTTAAAACCTCCCATTAGGAAAAAAAAATCATAGCTTAATTAAGACTCACTTGATTCTGAACAAGCAGCACCATTGTTAGAGTCCCAGTTTTCAGCAGCAGAACAATCACATTCCTTTGATGATGCAAACTGTCCATTTTTACGATGCATCCTATCAGGTAATCAAATGCTATGAGTTATCGATCAGATGAATAAAGTAGCAATACATGTGTTCAAGGCCATTATAGAATAATCTAAGTTCTACTGTAGTGTATAGGAGAATGCATTGATGATTTTGCCAGGAGAAACATAAAAGACAATCAAGCAAATACGAAATCTTTTCTTTGGTTAAAAAATGATTTCTGGCTTTGTAATTTGTATGTGTTCTGTTCTAAGAACTTAGATGTCTAACCCAGAGGGTTAGTGAATGTTTCTATGGGATCTTTATAATCTTATCCACTGCCTTGTTCAAATAATCAACAATGAATATGGTCACGGCAATACCTATAGGTTCAGATATCACCGGACGGTGGATCACTGTGCATACACAGGGTGGCCGGAGCTATAGAGGGGGTGGGGTGTATGCACAGTGTGACTGAAATAAAATAGAGAGTGAGAGCTTGTGTACCTGGACCCCTATATTTATATGGGTTACCTTTTAAGGTTTATCCATTGCGCCTTGGCGCTGCCTCCCTGCTCCACGTACAGATTTGTGCTTTGTCTCTGGTCCCCCACCAACGGTTATTGCTGCTCCACTACCTGTACAAACCAAGATTAGTGGAGGAATATGAGGCAGTTAGTACTTTACCTGTGTACGCTAGTTTGCCTCCATGCTGGACTTTGGTATTGGGCCATTTATCCCCTTTAGCCCAATATACGAGTCCAGAAGAACAGTATGTGTTTCACACATGATGCAACACACTACCTCATGATTCAGCACAAAACTGCTTGCAGCAATTAAAAAACTAGACAGCAGTTATAAGAACAAATGATTGACAGAAACTAAAATTTAGAAACTGTTTGAAGCATACCTTGAGAAAAGCCGTAATATTTCACAGTGCAATTTTGAAGTTGAGTAAGCATAAATCCGGACATTGGTTTCTACCACCACAAAGCCCTGAAAGAGTTGAAAAAGAATAGAATTGGAATTTATTTTTCAGAATCTCCTAAGGTAATTGAGTGAAGAAGCCAAAAGTTTGACATGGTCATATCTGCAGCGACCACCATAGGCACAGACTCCTTTCTGATAAAACGCGCATATCTGTCATGCGGCTCCGACGACCCTTAGCCTCTATGGAAGAACAAGACCAGTGGCCTCAGTCTCACTCGCAGTCGTAGTGACACTCCTTGTAAATTCGCTTGCGTTTCTGTGGAAGAACGAAAATTGGATAAGGATTTCTTTCCCACTCCTCCTTAGCTCTTGAAGCGTCCGCTTGCTATCGTTGCACTCATGCCCAAAGACGCCGCCCTCTTCCTCGCCGGCGCTGCTGCCAAGACGGTCATGGCTCCTCTCGACCGTATCAAAATTTTTATGCAGGTTCTCTCTAAGGCTTCTCTTCCAGATTAAACTGACAATTTCATCTTGAAATGTTAAACCATTTAGCTTTAGTAATTGAAAATTCAAGTGTTAGTTCTTTTGCCGAGAACTTAGAGATGCCAAATGAATTAGACTTATTAAATAGGGAAATGCAGCGAAATACACTCAACCATTGGTTCGTATCCAATGCATTTTGTAACCTTAGGCAGTTGTTTGTCGATAATTAATTTCATCGGGATGTTTTGTTTATTTTTTCACTTACTATTAATTAATTAATTTCTTTAGTGCTTCTCTGTGCGGGTGACAAATAATTTTGCTTTATCGTGATGCACCCTGCATGCAAATTGGTTGATGTTTTGAAATAACATAATCTATTTCAGACTCATGGAGTGCGAGTTGAGCAAGAAAGTGCTAAAAATTAAAGGCGATAACTTTTATGGAGGTAATAGATTATTCCGTCTCATCCAAAAATATGAAGTATTAAATATTTTAATGGTTAAAATTTTCTGTACATACGTTTCAATTTAGAGAATCTAAAGTATGCTATTTTGTGAGTCTATAGGTCTTCAAAGGAGGAGGTAGTGACCGTAAAGGCAAGATAGAGGAAGAAATCAAATCAGAAATTTAACTGAAATATCATATTCTCCTTCTCTCTAACGATTTGTCCTTCTACATTCAACCCCATCGCTCAAATCTACATATATACATATATGGCAGCGACCAAGGAGAAGACACAGTCATTGATGAAGAAGCCGAGGAGGAGAGTGTAGTGGGATTGGGGTTAGCGGCGGTGTTGACATTCACGGTGAGGTAGAAAGAGGCTCGGCTTGAGAGAGGAGTGGGTGAAGGAGTGAAGAGAAGATTCAAGAAGAAGGGGTGAAGACCGGAAGGAGAGAAGAAGCAAAAACTTCACCTGTGTACACAAAGTAAGTGAGAGGGAGGAGGGAGAGAGATGAATGAGGCGCTGACATGGATTATTATGTGGCATTTAATCCTATATTGTAAAGTCACTTTAACATAATTAGGTCTACAAACTGTTTGTTTGTGGATCGTTTGGGTCTATTAAGAGTTAGGGCAAAATGCTACATTTTACATACTTTCAGAACAAGAATGAGACCAAAATTTTTTTTTGAGTGATTAGTGTTCGTTAGACTAAACATTCATAATTATTTTTTAAAAAATAAATTTTTTTATTTAAAAATCATTATATAAAAAATTAAATTTAGACTGTTGGAGAGACAAGCTTCCCTTGCCAAGGAAACTGGATCCTATTCCTTCACATCTCTCCAACTTATCTTTCTCTCTTTATAATGACTCTTTCTCTAATGTTTATTTAGATTTAAGATTCATATCATTATCTAACTATCCCCACATCCATGAAGGGCGGAGGTTTTTTTAATTAATATATGTAGAAAAAGGGGTTGGACTTTTCAAAGCTGCACCTGCAATCTTTTCACCTCAACGAATATGGATATAAAGAAAATAATAATAGGAAACAAGAGAAATAAATATGAGAGAGACAATTAGATAATTTATTCATTAGTTTGATAGTTTTTTTTTTTTTTTTTGAAGAAAAAGAAGCTAAAATGAATTCCTTATGTTTGCTTGCGAAGCAAAATGGAGAGGCCTTTGAGTCCAAACACCGCTGGCCGGTAACGATGTAATCTCAGTTTCGAGATCGCAGCTCCGTGTCGGACTCGGACGTCAGTGCCTCCTCCTCCGCAATCTATGTCAAATAGCTCCACTGTTTAACTTAACAGAAAGCAGAGGCAAACGATAAAGGAACTGTTTACGAGTCATGGCGCAATGTTGAGAGTTTATTTTCTCTTTCCTTCTTAACGGTCCCCAGCACCGTTTGATTAGGCGAGACTCAAAGCCAGTGTTTAAGAAACACGGGAGTACCACTGGTATTATACCATTAAACAAACGTGATTCTTTTATCAAACTTTTCATTTGACTCATATTTTTTCATCATTCGATTCCTTTAGTTTGAGTAATTCTAGCCAGGTAAGTGATGGTTATGAGGCTGTTTTGCTGATGAAAAGAAGTGTTGCAATGCATAAGGGACTACCCATCCTTCGTATATTCAGGTTTTCAGTGGTAGCATACAAATTATGTCTAAAACAATCTCCCATTCATGTGCCTGAATATTAAACAAATCTTCAAGATATGAAACTTCCTCAATTCAAACTACCTCTAAGCCATAATCGCCGCCGCAACTACAACAGGATCGTAACGGGGGATTTGGGTTGTGGGATTCACGCAGTTTTTTCCTTCAGTAATTCATCAAAGTTACCTCTGCCTCACATGAGTGAAACTAAGAAAGGAGTGGGAAAGGGGGAAAAAACTTTTCTGACATTTGCAACAAGCTGTCTGGACTACCATGTAAAAAATCTTCCTCTTATATTGACGATTCAGTAATCCATATATTTAAGTAGGCCAGTAATGGTGTGATTGAATGTGAATCTATAAATAATTAATATGCAGAAATATGGACATGCATGTATGTAAAAGTAGTCATTCTTGATGAAAAAGCTATATCTGAGCTGTACGTAAACAATGTTTGATAATGAAGAAAGAACTGTGTGTGAACCATAAAGAGTGCATGAATGAAGATAAGAACAAGTAATAATACTTGCTTCCCAAGCCCCTGACATTGGGTTAGATGTTCATAATGAAGCAGTTTTGTGATTTTTCTGCCTATATATATTTTCTGACATTGAAGAAAGACATATAATAAAGGCTGATTCATCAAAACACGAGATTCACTTTGATTCCCTATGTATGGCTCCTATCGGATGCATGGCTGTATTGCATGGCTTCGTATGGGGTAGCAACCCAAAGTTGATTTTTGTTTTTGCTTTTCTAATTACTTCACATTCTCTTGTTCATTGGGTAGAGCGAGTAATAAATACAGGTAGGGACCTGCATGTGCCGGTCATGAATAAATACTGAAAATTGAGGAACACAACAGGTGAAAAAACAGAAGAGTTTCGTTCAGTTTAGGTTTTTTTGGCAATTTAGCTGCAGTATAGGTCATTGTAGCGTTGGGTTTGACCCAAAGTATTGGAGCAAAGAGAAAACAATCCAAAGTTTTGATGATAATCGAGACGCATTCTTGAGTCCATTCATGAGCCTCTGCCTAAAACTCTTGCTCACATTGACAGTTCCACTATTAAACTCACTTGATTCTTCTGCATACAAAGAAGACCTCCCACCTTCAGGAATCACCATAATTCTGCTATCAAACCGAAAACTGGACGATGAAACAGACCCTCTCTCTCCTCTTTGTATTTTATTATTATTCCTATTCTCTGACGGCACATAATGAAAACTCTTCGGCCGTTCCGAGTCCAACATTTTGCCCCACCTCCTCTTCGGTGTCTCGGCTTGATAAGTTGTACTCTCAAGCAAGCTTCGAGACCATAGAATTGCAAGCTGTCTCAAGCCTTGATTAAAGGGGGCTTGTGCAAAACAAACATGATTATTCATTCTTTTCTAAGAAATTTCATGATGGTGTAGTCCTTGTGTTGGTTTGTGTTGATGACCTTCTTATTACAGGGAGCTTGGATGATAGAATCAAAGAGGTAAAATACTTCTTGCATAGTCATTTCAAGATCAAAGATTTGGTAGGTATGAAATACTACCTTGGTATTGAAATGGCTAGGTCTAAGAAGGGTATTATATTGTTCTAACGTAAATATGTGCTTGATTTGCTTGCTGATATGGGAATGTGTGGTCGTAGGCTATTTGGAACGCTTATGGTTGAAAATTTAAAGTTGTTGGTGATAAGCGGTAAATCTACCATTTGGGCTACTTTTGGAGTTGGCGCCCAGGGCGCGAACTCTCGGCCTGGAATTTTAAAGTTGGCAACCCTAGTGCAAAGTTGGCGCCCAGGGTGCCAACTCTCTGTCCTGTGAAAAGAGTTTGGCGCCTAGGGCGCCAAAATTGCGAAAATATGATTTTTCTTATTTTAGGGTCCGAAAAAGGAAAGAAAATTTATATTCTTTAATGGTTTTAAAGTCCAAGGGGCCCTAGAATATAAAAAGAAGAAACCCTAGCAAACAAAGACACCTTCTTGAACTCCTGGCACAAGAAAGAACTCGACGGCATTGGAGAAAGAGGATCAAAGCTTCATCGTAGAGATCAGCCTTCTCCAATCATTGAAGACCTATTCTATTTTCATCTTTTCTTCTTTATTTTGTTGATTTAGCCATGCTTGGCTAATTTCCTTTTTGTAGTTAGGGCTAGGATGAACCCTATGCAACTTCGAGTATTTGATTGAACTCTTGTATGAATCTTGATTTCTTTGATTGAATGAGTTTCCTTTGCTTAATGCTTTTTTGAAGATTGATCGCCTTTAAGATTGACCATAGGTTGATGTATGACAATAGAGATGTTGGTGCATCTAACTAGAACTTGTTAATTCATCATAAAATTGCATGACCTAGACATAGGCTTACAAATTTATGCGATCATAGGATTCTGGTTCAAGATTGGATCTTTCTAGACAATACTAAGACATTAGGTTGTTTTTAAAGATAAAATAGACTAAGGTAGCATCAAGACATTGGGACTTAGTCTAATCTTAGAGAATCGATCGTCAATTTGGGAATCATAATCAATTAGATCTTTAATTCAAATACTTGAAGGAGCATAGGAGGACTCTAAACCCTAGCTACACTTTTCTTGACTGATTATCTTTTCTAAACGTGTTCTTGAGATTCTTGATCTTGAGTTCTTGGATTTCTTTAATTCTTTAAATTCTTGATTGGCTACAACTCCTCTTTTATTACTCAAATTTTCAACTAAGGTAACAATAGCAAATTAGTGATTGAATAACTATTCCTCGTGGGACGATACTTTCTCACTACTTTATTACTTGTAACGACCGGTGCACTTGCCGAAGTCGACCTTATCAGTTGGCTTATGAAAAGGGAAAGGACCAGGAATCTGATTTATAAAGGATCCTGAAAAATATAGACTATTAATAGGTCGGCTCATATATTTGACTAATACTAGGTCTGGCATTTCCTTCCCTGTAAAGGCATTCAGTTAGTTTATGCAAAAATGTCCCATGAAGCTAAGGCAGATATGGTGGTTGCCTTGAATTTGGTTTGATACCTCAAGCAAAGTCCAGGACGTGGCATTCTCATCAGCTCTGATAAAGATTTGACTTTGAGTTGCTAATGTGATTTAGATTGGAGGCCCTGTGGAACCACTAGGCCGGCCGGCATATATATTAAAGTTTGGAGACTCACTAGTTCAATTCATTGGAAAATGAAGAAGCAAAATATTGTCTCCCGTTCGTCAGCAGAAGCAGAATATAGAGCTCTAGCTTCAACAATCTCTGAAATTATATGGATGGCATGTTTATTGAAAGAACAGGGTTAGTCTACCACATGTCCAGTTCCAGTCTATTGTGATAGTAGAGCGGCGATCTATACTGCTAATAACTGAGTATTTCATGAGCATATATACGAAGCACATCAAAATCAATTGTCACTTCATACGCGAGAAATTACAAGCAAATATCATTGATTTGTGTCTTGTAAAGTCTTGTAATCAAGAAGCATATTTTCTCACCAAGCTTGTGAACAAAGTAGTTTTGAATAGGCTATTAGGCAAGTTGGGTACTCTTGATATATTCACTCATCAACTTGAGGAAGAGTGTTAGACTAGACTAGGCCTATTATGTGTATATGAGTTTACGGGCCATAAGGCCCAATATTTTGTAATAGTTAGCTGTTGTGGTCAGTAGAGTAAAACATTGTGTATATATGGGGATCACTCTTTTATCTATGTATGGACTCATAATTCTTTTCTAATAAAGTATATTCTTTCCCAAGTTTATGGTGTGTTGTTCGAGGGGTTTCAGCCAACAGAAGTGCTGCCGGATGTCAAGGGGCTTCATTATGCGATGAAAAATTGCATTCTTTGCCTTAATACTACAACAACAACAATACAACACAGCAAATGATGCAATGCTTTGATGTAATTTCGAGTGTTTGTGCAGAGGGGTGTGTGTGTGTGTGTGTGTGTGTGTTCATGTAATAACACATAGCTAGCTGGCGGAGAAATTAAACCTTGTCATCTTACAGTTACTACCATAGTTGTCTGATGATGATCTTTCTAATAAAATCCTCACATTTCTCGTTTAATTTCTCTACCCCTTCCTCTTCCTTTATTATCCAAACCCCATTATTACTTCCTTCTTCTTCTTTTTCTTTCTCTGCGGAATCTGCAGCTAACATATCATGTTCCTGGGAATTATTAACTGAAGTTGTAACATCCAAATCGTTGAACTAATATGTAATGAGAAGAAGAATATAATTATGGTAAGGGAGAGAAGAGTTCTTGGCTATGAAAACCATGAGGCCATTGTAGAAGAGGAAGATGTAGGACTTGTTGATCATTGAGAATTGGTTGTGACAGTAGAACATAAAGGGAAGCCACGAGAAAAGGAGAGACAAGAGAGAAACTGAGAGCAGAATTTTTATGATTCTGCCACTAGTGCCAGATACCTTCAAAAGCTCCATATATGTATATATTAGCTGATTCTATAGATGAAGATCAAGAAGAAGAAGAAAAGGTGTGAGTGTGGAAGAAAAAGCTTTGTGAGTCCATCAACTTTACTCTTTGAGGAGAGTTTCTGTTGGGAATCGTACACACGACGGAATTAAATTTATCCAATAAATTACGAATCCCAAGAAGAGGATCTATCAACAGCGTTTAAATCGGGTTAGTAATTAGAAACCGTACCTATGCAAACTCATGTGCATGCTTTGCAAACTCGTGGGCTAACACCTTCTTGATCAATCAATCTCTAGGAGCCGATTCTACGAATCCACTCTCTCTACCGGTATCTACACCGAACAACACTCCAATACGAACGGCAGCGTGCTAGCGCCTTCAAGCTTTTGTCTTACGTCTCTCTTCTAGGGTTCTTTTGTGGCTCTTGAATTCTCTTTTGTGTGTAATCAAATTACTTACAACCTAAGGGTATTTATAACCTTAATGGGCTACATTAAATATTCAAAATCCATCTTATTAATTTTGAAATTGAATTGGAAATTAAATCTGTCTAATTGATTCAATCCAATCAATTTATTTAATGCAAATTAGAAGCCATCTGATTTTATTTATCTTCATAAATCAAATCTGAGATATGATATCTATTAAATCATTAATTTATTTTCATAAATCAAATTAGGAAGTTATTTAATGATTAGCCTCTAGGGCATAATTTCCAACAGACTCCCACTTGCACTAGGTGCAATCTTAGATTCTATGAATCTGGACATTATAGCTTATGTTGGGCTATTTTTGTGTGTGACCCTATAGGCTCACATGAGATTGGTGGTGGGCCAATACTGTACTAGCCCACAAGTTGCAAGCGGCCTCTAGCAAAACATTGCAACTACCCAATTCACACGAGGATCGATTTTCGATACAACCTATCATACAACTATGTCACGTCCCTTTTGTCACACGATAATTTGGTCAAGGATGAAGCATGGATAGTGTCATCGTCCTTTTCTTGATCATTACTTTCTCGATTCTTGAGTAGTCTAATAATTGAAATGGAAACTCCTTTCCACCGTAGCATGGTCATACATTTCTCAGACTCACTCATCGAGATGCCCAGTACTATCTCTCTACAAATGTGAGGGAAAAATTCCATCTTGACCACTCAATTCCTCTGCATGAAAATCACTGATCCCGATCCAAGCCTTTATCATCACCCGGTCAAAGATGACTTTTGACTAGGTCAAAGATCAGCGACTCTCATATAGGAATCCATGATGATCTCAGGTCATAGGGCATTGTGACACAGTTATACATGAGATAAGCTTATGACTAAATCCATGCATCTTTCTCATAGTGGGTCAGTCCAGCACCTTTGTACTCTTACAAGTGCCCTTGACTTTGATTCGTATCTCTATACCTTATCGAAGTCATACTGGTCTTATTTCATCTTTGCTCTCACATAGATGACCAACCAGGGACATTTAGGACAATCTTTAAGATACATCCAAGGATACAGTCATCATAATAAACATGCAAATGATATGATAACAAAATGGAGAAATACTTTAACTAACAATAATGTTTAAAGTACAATGATTAACCTTTCCAATAGAAGACACCCACTTGTACTAGGTACAATCATTAATTTCCCTAATTCCCATTGTCCTTACATGACGTTCATGTATTATCTATGCAAGCGGCTTAGTAAGAGGATCAACAACATTGTCTTCTCCTGGTACTTTGCATATTTTTATGTCACCTCTATCATTAATTTCTCTGATAAGATGAAAACGTCTGAGTATATGCTTGGTCCTTTGATGTAACCTAGGCTCCTTGGCCTGTGCAATAGCCCCGTTGTTGTCACAAAACAGGTCTATTGGATTTGAGATGGGTAGGAACCACCCCTAGTTCAGTAATGAACTTTCTGATCCAAACGGCTTCCTTAGTTGCATCCAATTCTGCTATATACTCAGTTTTTGTTGTAGAATCTGCTACAGTGCTCTGCTTAGAGCTCTTCCAGCTTACCGCACCACCATTTAAAAGGAATACATATCTAGATTGCGATCTTAGATCATTTTGGTCAGTTTGGAAACTCGCATCTGTGTAACCAATCACACAGAGCTCATCACCTAATCCACCATATACCAAGAATAAGTTCTTTGTCCTTCTTAAGTACTTTAGGATATTCTTGATAGCAGTCCAATGACCCTCACCAGGATTTTGTTGATATCTGCTTGTCATACTTAAGACAAATGAGACATCCGGTCGAGTACATAACATGACATACATGATAGATCCAATGGCAGAGACATATGGAATCTTACTCATATGATCTCTTTGATCAGGTGTACTAGGACACTGATCCTTACTATGATGAATGCCATGAGACATGAGCATATTACCCCTTTTAGAATCCTGCATACTAAATCTATGCAGTATCTTGTTTATGTATGTGCTCTGACTTAGGCCTATCAGCCTCTTGGATCTATCTCTATAGATCCTGATCCCTAGGATATAAGTTGCTTCACCTAAATCTTTCATTGAAAAAGACTTTCCTAACCAAAACTTGACACTCTGCAAGGTAGGGATGTCATTCTCAATCAATAGGATGTCATCTACATAAAGCACCAGAAATACAACTGTGCTCCCACTAACCTTCTTGTAAACACAAGGTTCATCAATGTTTTGAATGAATCCAAACTCTTTGACTACTTCATCAAAACGATGATTCTAGCTCCGAGATGCTTGCTTCAATCCATAAATGGATCTTTGAAGCTTGCAAACTTTACCAGATTCCTTTGGACGCACAAAGTTTTCAGGTTGTATCATGTACACATCCTCAAGTAGTTTTCCATTAAGGAAGATTGTTTTGACGTCTATTTGCCATATTTCATAGTCATACTATGCTGCTATGGAAAGAAGGATTCTAATTGATTTGACCATTGCAACTGGGGAAAAGGTTTCATCATAATCCACACCATGAGTTTGAGTGAATCCCTTTGCAACCAGTCGTGCCTTGAAGACACTTATTTTGTCATCCATGTCAGTTTTCTCCTTGAAAATCCATTTACACCCAATGGTTTTTACACCTTCAGGTGGATCAACTAAGGTCCATACCTTATTGTTGTACATGGATTGCATTTCAGACTTCATGGCATCTAGCCATCTTTCGGAATTTGGTCCTATTATGGCTTCTCGATAAGTAGTTGGCTCATTCTGCTCAATGAGCAAGATATCACGACTTCTAGTAGTTAGAAGTACATATCTCTGAGGCTTTTGCCGCGTCCTATCGGACCTTCGTGGGCCTTGTGTTTCTAGAGCAAGCTCATCAACCTATTGTGAGTATTCTCTGTTTTCTATTTGTGGTTCTACGTTGTTTTGTGACTCTTGAACTTCTTTAAGGGTTACCTTACCCCCACTGGTTCTTGTAGAGATAAACTCTTTCTCTAGAAAGACACCATTCCGGATAACAAACACTTTGTGATCGGTAGGATTACAGACATAGTATCCTTTAGTTCCTTAGGATACCCCACAAAAAGGCATTTTGAGGATCTGGATAATAATTTATCAGAGGCTTGTTGTTTAATGTAAACCCCACATCCCCAAACTTTAAGAAATGACAAACTAGGTTTCTTCCCAGTCCATATCTCATATGGTGTCTTTTCAACTGCCTTTGATGGAACACGATTTAGTATGAATGCAGTTGTTTCTAGGGCATGGCCCCAAAAGGACGGTGGAAGATCTGTTTGACTCATCATAGATCGAACCATATCTAATAGAGTTTGATTCCTCTGCTCAGAAACACCATTCTATTGTGGCGTTCCTGGAGGAGTTAGTTGTGAGATGATCCCGCAACTTCTAAGATGGTCAGTAAACTCTTGACTTAAATATTCACCACCCTGATCAAATCGAAGTGCTTTAATTGTTTTGCCAAGTTGGTTTTGCACTTCATTTTGGAATATTTTGAACATTTCAAAAGATTCATACTTATGTTTCATTAGATAAATATACCCATACCTACTAAAATCATCTATGAATGTAATGAAGTACATATAACCTCCTCTGGCAGATGTATTCATTGGTCCACACACATTAGTATGTATCAGTGGCCCTCTCACTATGCCCAATAAAAGGTACATTTGTCATCTTTCCCAATAAACAAGACTCACATGTATCAAATGATTCAAAATCAAATGAGTTAAGAGATCCATCTTGATGGAGTTTTGAAATGCGTTTCTCATTTATATGGCCTAGATGACAATGCTATAGGTAGGTCGAATTCAAATAATTTGACTTAATCCTTTTGGTAAACACGTTATAGATATGTCCATTACTAAGATGTTCTAAATTTAGTAAATAATGACCAAAATGCAAATCACCATCAACATAGAAAATGTCATTATGATAAATAAAACATTTACTGTTCCTAGTAATGGAAGTAAAACCTTCCTTATCCAAATAAGAAAGAGAAACAATGTTACTACTCAAAGCATGAACATAAAAGCAATTGTTCAAAATTAACAAAAGCCCACTGGGCAGAACTAATTCATAAGTGCCTACGGCTAAAGCAGCAACTCTTGCTCGGTTTCCAACTCGTAGGTCCACTTCGCCCTTCTTCAATTTTCTACTATCCTTGAGACCTTGCACATTCGTGCAAATGTAAGAACCACATGCAGTATTTAATACCCATGTAGAGGAAGTAGAAAAATGAATATTTATAATATAAATACTTAAAGAGATAGCCCCGCCATCCTTCTTGTCCTTTTTCAGATCTTCAAGGTAGAGTTTGCAGTTCCTCTTCCAATGACTAGGTTCATTGCAGAAGAAGCAAACCCCGTCCTTCGAAGGCTTTGCCTTCTTGGCTGCAGGCTTAGTTTCAGGTCTGTTTGACTCTTTGGTCTTATCAATTGAACCAGTACCCTTTCCTTTGCCCTTGCCTTTCCTTTTTATACCATTTCTTTCGTGCTTGAGAACAATTATCAAGTTTCTAAACCAGTCAAGAAAGTTGGTCCCATTTAGTTTGTCCTTTTCAAGAACTGATCGCAGTGATAATGTAGCGGTATTACCAGTCGACATGATTCTACAATTACAAAAATATGCAAAGTTAATAATCTTCCACTGAATTAACAATCCTCAATATAATTAGTGGGCTAAGATCCATATTTGGCTCAAATTTAAGTCCGCTTTGGCAAGACGCTTAAAATCAAGTTATTTAGGTAGGTAACCTCTTTACCAATTACATCACATGTAACTCTTAGATCTTTATGGGATTCAATCATCATATGACCTGGCATGTTTAATCCTATCTAATGCCTTAAGATCCAAAACCGTTTTGATAATCTCAATTAAGTCAAGACAATAATGAATGTTGAGTATCACCATTACCCACTCTTGTCTTACCAAGATAACTCAAGTGCATCCACTTTGGTGGAACATACAAATAAGCGATCTAGGCTTTGACAAGTATCCATTAATTGACGGCATTACGACTCAAGATTTCATTTGGAGGGTTTAATCTAATTAATTATATTTATGCGAATGCAATAATAGTTGTATCTCATACAAGCAACACATAATACGCAAAATAAAGATGCTATGATCTAATCAAAAGCATAATTAAAATGTGACATAACATGGCTCACCTAACCTAAAATCTTCTCAAGCCAATGAGAAGATTTCTCTAAATAAGAAAAGGAAAAATTACATCAAGAGAAACCTCGTTTAAACATTTGAGGGGAGTGAGATGAGAAGAGAATGTACATCAAGAATATTTAGAAAGAGGCATGGCTCGTAGGTCATATTTAAATATTACAACAATTGTAAAAACTAAAGTCATGTTATTCACCATACCCAAACAATTTGAAAGTAAATCACAACATCTAATAATTTATACAATATGAAAGAAAATGTCATGATTTTTCATCAATTAATGATTATAATAATTATAATATGATGTCAATTCTCAATTCCCATCAATTAATAATTATAATAATTATAAGCACATTAAATCAACGTCCTACGTTAAAACACAATATATCTATTAACGTCCTACGTTAATAGGTTTTCAAAAATTGATTTAATAGGTGACCATACTCCATATTTGATTTCAAAACAGATCATCATGTTAATAGATATGGTACGCATATTGTATTCAATTAATATGTTAACATCTATTAACGTCCTACTTTAATAGGTTTTCATATATCTATTATAATTATATTATAATTATTAATATAATATAATCAAATCACATTATTAACATGAACCATCAATGTTTACTTTTAATCTATAATGTCATGATCATTATAGTAATCATAACGTGACCTCATTCTCAATCATCAATGAGATACAATAACTGTGTATTGCATCACGTTAACATCATATATCGTTAAGTTTCGCATCACGTTAATCAGAATGTATATAATCGGTTATCACGTTAACATAATATGTATTAATATTTCATTTAAAAAAATATATATATTGTTAATCACATTAACAATAAAATATATATTCCGATCCAATCGTAACTTTAACGTGAACTATGATTTAAACGAATACAAAAACACGGTTAAGCATATACGCACAATATATCCCATATATAATCACATTAAGAACATAAACTCAATTTAAACGCACAATTGATCTGGCTCTGATGCCACTGTTGGGATTCGTACACGTGGCGGAATTAAATTTATCCAATAAATTACGAATCCCAAGAAGATGATCTATCAACAACGTTTAAATCGGGTTAATAATTAAAAACTGTACTTATGTGAACTCATGTGCGTGCTTTGCAAACTCGTGGACTAACACCTTCTTGATCAATCAATCTCTATGACCCGACTCTATGAATCCACTCCCTCTACCGGTATCTACACTGAACAGCACTCCAATACGAACGGCAGCGTGCTAGCGCCTTCAAGCTTTTGTCTCACGTCTCTCTTCTAGGGTTCTTTTGTGGCTCTTGAATTCTCTTTTGTGTGTAATCAAATTACTTACTACCTAAGGATATTTATAACCCTAATAAGTTGCATTAAATATTCAAAATCAATCTTATTAATTTTGAAATTGAATTGGAAATTAAATCTGTCTAATTGATTCAATCCAATCAATTTATTTAATGCAAATTAGAAGCCATCTGATTTTATTTATCTTCATAAATCAAATCTGAGATATGATATCTATTAAATCATTGATTTATCTTCATAAATCAAATTAAAAAGATATTTAATGATTAGCCCCTAAGGCATAATTTCTAACAGTTCCATCATCAAAGTAGAGGAGGAGTGATCATACATAAGAATTATTCCCTTCGGTGGACCTTTGAAACTAATTTTGCTGAGATTGAGGAAAATAATCACATTAGTTATTTGTCAAAAAAAATTATATTAGTTTCTCTAATTAAATAACTTTGTAATCATTTTCATCGGACGCTACTTCCTCATGAAAATCTCCCTGCAATCAATATGTGCAGTTAATAGGGTACTATCAGGAAAAAAAAAATTATAAATTTGGGATACAATTAGAGTTGAGATATTATATTTAGAATTAAGGTAAACTGTTATACTAGCTATTATGATTAGCATATGAGGAAGTAATATGGTTGGAAAAAAAAACGCACGAGAAGGAAATGATGTTTTAAAATCATTTTATAGGCAAATGGCAGAGCAATTTAATTAAGCTCATTTAATTGAATCTTAATGTTTTCTTTTGTTAGAAGGAAACCATATATTTTATTATGTTCTCATGATTCCTTCGTGAGAAGAAAACAAAGTGGCTTTGTAAATAGACAGCATGCAACTTATGCAAGTGGCTTCTGATGAATGAATGCCTTGTTCAATTAACACTCCTTCCTCGTCCTTTCTTATTTTCTTATTATGCTCATAACACCTCAAATCCAACACTTAAAGATTTGGTCAAAGTATTTGAAATATTGTCAATAAGGATGCTAGTATCCAAATCAATCGTCGGAATACATAACTATCTCAACTCAAAATCTATTTTATAAAGTCAACATAAGTTCCTAAAATATTTCAGATAAATTTAATACGGAAATCCTAGAGTTATGAAAAATAAAAATAATATAACATAAGCTATAGGAATACACAAAAGAGCCTTTAAGGCTTACTCTATAGAATATAGATGCCTTTCATTGCTCCTTACTGAAATATTTTCCTAAAAAATGTTAATATAGGATGAGATTTTACATCTCAGTAATTATTGAAAGTTTCTATTATACACAAGTAAATCAAATATGACAAAAAAAAGGAACTGATTATGTGTGTGTGTGTGTGTATTTGTATGTACCACAATCCTCATATAAATTATTACGAATTTACACATAATTTCAATCACATAATACAACCACCATGATAATTATATTCGTTTAAAAATAAAGTACATCAAATCATACTTTAATTTATATCAAATATCAATAAAAAAAATAAATTAAACCAACATCTTATACAGCTTGGTTGAACAATCTGTCATTTTTGAAATTCCAAGTACTAAACTGTCATTTTGAAATGTGGGACTAAACTGTCATTTTTTAAAATTCCAGGACTAAACTGTAAGTTATGAAATTCAATGACAAAACTATAATTTTCAGTTTTTAATTATAACAATATTATAATTTACATTACATACACAGATACATATAATTCAGTTTATTTTAAAAAATAATTATTCATAATCATAAATAATTCACAAATATACGAAAGAATATTCAGAGTTATCTATTATTTTTCAGTTCTCAAATAATCACAAAAAAAACTACTACAAGGCTCCCAAATAATTATCACCTTACTCTCCTTCTCTCTAGGAGTGGAAATAAGCCAAGCTTATATTCGGCGGCCTACAGCCTAGCTTAGCCTATTTATTAAAAAGATCAGGCCAAAACCTATTTAAAGACCTAAATATGTAAATAGGCCAAACATATTTTCTTAAGGCTTGATTTGTAAGCTTTCAGGCCTGACTTATTTATATACTCAGTAAATGTAATTATATTTATGTCATATAAATAACACAATATTTATTTTTTTTAATTATTGTATTCTAATTTCAACATGCAAAAATTCTACTTATGGCCTTCAAAAGCTGCAATATGAGGCATTTTTAAAGGCTTATATTATAAGTGGACCTTTAAAAAAACTTCAGGTTCAATTAGGCCTTATGAAGATTCATGTTTGAGCAACTCAAACCTATTTAATCAAAACCTGATCTAACCTAACATATTTCCATGCCAACCGTTTGGTGTGTGTTTGTAAGCGCGTGATGGGAGTATTTATATAAAAAATCCCCCTCTGTTTTAATAGGGGGTGGCGCACCATTTTCAAATGTGATAATATTATATATATTCCCCTTTTTCCTCTATCTCTTCCTTCCTTTCATTCTCCGTCTCTACTCTCCCTATATATATTATTATAATAATATATATTTATATATATACATATATAAAAATCTTTAACTCTAACTTCAAGAAATTAAACTTACCGAGTATTTATATGGTAAATTTAATTACCATAAATTAATCTAGCCTATTATAATTCTAAAAAAATCAGGATGTTATTTCTCTTCCCCCTCCCTCTCTGTTCTTCATATGTCTCTCTCTCCTCCCTGTTTCTACTATATTTCTTTCCCACAAGCCATAATGCTCTCGAGTCAGTGACAGTGCGTGAGTGTGTTACACAGAAGAGTAGAAAAGCATATCAATAAAAAGCAAAATACTCATTTATGTTGGATTTTGCCACTTACTACAGCTGAAAAAGACCAACGAGTTCCCTCTTCTTCGTTGTTTCGCTGATTGGCCACTTCGAATATGCTTTTGTAAAGAAATGTATAGTTAGAAAAGATAGGATAAAGAATGTAGATGAAGAAGAATCAATTGTATTATTCAACACAGAGCAATAAGCTTATAACCCATAAGGGTATAACAACCTAGAGCAAATAAGCTCGGTACCCATAAAGATTATCTCTAATCAATAAACCCTAAGATCTAACAAAAGTGAGAGCTCCATACTCTAACACACTTATCTTATTAGCCTAAGACCCTAGGTCTAACTAACTAAAACTATCAACTAATTTCTAACTAATTCTTTATATCCTTATATTTCAAACAGCATCCCTTTGAAACTTGTCTGGAAATGATGCGTCTGTATGAAAGTCATAAAACATGTTCACTCATTTGATAGGAGACTAGGCAAATAAGATTCTGGTCACTCACAGCTTCATAAGACACGTCTTCGTTGTTTTCTTAATTGTTAGTAGATAATAGCGGCTTTTCCCTGGGGAATCTTGGCTCTGCAAACAAATGAAAACTCACAAGCATAATGGTGAATGCATCTGATTTTCCAGGCACATATTTGTCAAGCAACACGGAGATCGAACAGATCAAAACAAATAGTAGTATAGCTGCCACAACACCTTTGACTTTCTCTGGAACTCGATTTCTCTTGACCAGTAAGACGAGCCACCACGTGATCAAACAGACCAAAAGATAAGAAAGGAGACATTTTGTGGGTGGAGCTAAGAGCAAAGCAAGGGAGGCCACTCATGGCTGACACACATCCCACATATTTCCAGATTTTAAGATCTCTCATTCTGTTCTTTTCCAGGTATATCAGAAATAGCCTAAAGTTATCAAGAACAAAAGCAAAGAAGAAAGGCTAAGCTCAGATAAAGCATAACAGAAAATCAAAAATCGCCGCACCGCAAGATCGAGGATGGTAGCTCCGGATTAGGGTTGGTTGAGGGATTCACGCGGTTGTTTTTCCTTCAATAATTCATCGAAGTTACCTCTTCCCCCACATGTCGGTAAGTTTTTGACTTCAGTAGTAAAAGACAGAAAGCATAACAAAACTTGCTGTCCGGGAAAAACTTATATTTGTGTGTATGATTAAGTTTGAAAAGGGAAAGAGGTGGAGTTTTGTAGAAGTTTCATTGTGAATTTAAGAAATTTTTTTCCCTTGGACCAACATAGACGTTGAGGTAAGATCTCATGCAATTTAACGTCAATTTTGGAGAAGGCATTAAGAAATTATATTAAGGAGTCGCTTAGCCAACTTACATTGATCGAAATAGGACACTTTGCTCTGTTACGGTAGGCCGGCACCTTAGAGAATTGGATCAAACCGTCGAAGCCCATTTCAGAGCCGCCACCGACAACATTGACCCTAGTTGGAAACGACCGAATTATCCCGACGGAAAACGGCGACAATAAACCACAAACAAGAACTAACAAAACGATGCCGCGTAATTGGAAGGAAAGCATTTACACACCTCTGCGAGGGCTGATATATAACTGAATTCATAATCCTCATCTGGGTTTATCACCTTCGTTACCTTATCAGCGAAAATCTTGTTGGCGTAAATGTAAGCCTTCCACTGCGATCATTTGAAGCGGGCACCATGACTCAGCGTTGGTGACATACATCAGAACTTGTTTTGAACGTCGGTCGATAAAAACGTCGGCACGCATCAAAACTTTGTCTTTTGGGATCCGACTCAGAGCTCTGTAATCATCAACGGAGAACAAATTTTCTCAGCTAGTATTTTTGCAGCAATCCTAGATCTGTAGAGAAGGAGGAGGAAAGAGACGATGTCAGCAAGGAAGAATAAGTGACGTCTATTAAGAAGGATGGATGAGAGGAAGAGGTGTGCCAGTGGTGGTGGTTGGTGTGGGGTCCAACGACAAGGAATGAGCAAGAAGGGAAGTGAAGGATGAAGATGACGGGGCATGATGATGAGGTGGTGGTGAGGTCCACATGTGAGTTCCGCCATGTCTCGACTTATCATATGCGGCAAAAGTCTGTTAGTCTAGTCGTTAGCCAAGGCAACGTTGCTATGTTTAAGAACTTTCGAGGAGATGTTAGTTGAGGACAAAAAAATTTTCAAGGCAATATCGTTTCTTAGAGTGTACTTTCAGGGCAAGATTGCTACTTAACTCAATTAATTTTTAAGGCTAAAGTAGACTTTCAGTTACATGAGGTATATTTTTAATCTCTTAACTTTATAAAGTATACTTTTGGTCGTATATTTCTAACATCAGTGATGTTGCTAATAGAAAATGTTAACGGAGCAAACTCAAGTGATGATTGTGCAGCTGACAAAGCATATTTAAGTTTTAATTTTGGAATATAATATATTTAGATTACTTTCTTTTTTTAATACAAATAGGTTTTGATATTGACTAATTCATTAGTTTTTTAGATTTTTTTAGAGTAAAATACTCTGACCACCCTCATGTTTTACCCTTAATCCTAAATCCCTAGTTTTACTTTTATCTTGGATGTATTTATTTTGTCTTTCACATTTTGACTAAAATTGTTTTAAAGAATTTAAGATTTTTTTTTTAATCTTTTTCTTAATTTGTATTTACAAATAGTTATTTGTTTGATGATTTTAGCATTAGTTAATGTAACTATCACAAACTTTGAATATTATATTCAAGTTTTTAAATAAAAATGTGCTTGATCAAATGTGTTCATAAAAATTTGCGAAAAAAGTATTAAATTATAAATTTAAATGAAACATACAATCTAGAACTTATATATTTTATTATATTTGATAAAAATATATGTGTTTAATATATATTTTAAGTCAAAATTAATTTATAATATCAAAACTAATAAACATTTTAACAAATTAGAAGGTTAAATTTAACGGCCAACTAACGGTTTGAGTGGATAGAAATAAAATCTTAAAATATAAGAAAGGTTTGTGTAACATACCTTTTAATTTTAAGAGAGGTTTATATGGGTTTCTATAATAAGGGGAGGTCAGTATAATTAAGACAAAACAGGAGGGTAGTGAGAATATTTTACTTTATTTTTTAATTTACACATATTTTAAATCTAAGATTAATAGTATTTAATTATATAGTCATCATTTGGATTTGCTACGTTAGCACTTTCCATTAGCAATATTAACAGTGTTAGAATTATAGGCTTAAATATATTTTATAAAGTTAAGAGACAAAAAATATACTTCATGTAAACTTAAAGGATTAAAAATATATTATTTTAGTCCTTTTTTTTTAAAAAAATAAAAATATGTATTATTGAAACTACATTTGGTAATGCTTCCGCAACAATGGCCACAATGACATTCATCATTATAATAAATAGTGGTGAAACTAGAAAATATTTTTAATCTGGGTCAAAAAATAAACATATTGAAGTATTTACTAAATAATATCGCATAACATTGAAAATATAAATAAATATTTTCAGTGTTAATTAGTATCTTTTGTCACTAAACATAAATTCTTATAGTACTACTCAATCTACAAAACTAATACTTAAATGTGCATTCCACCTACCTCAAAACAAAATGAGTGGAGAAAATAAAAAGAAATATATATATTATGAACCCCAAAAATTATTTAAAAAATATACAGATCTGCTTCAGTTTCAGCTAAACAAATAACCTATTATAATCTTTTTTTAAAAGATAAATTCATTATAAAATCATAAAACAACCAAATAATAAATCCAAACCGATTAAAATTAGTCATTAATCATCCTCAATATATATATATATATATATATATATATATATATATATATATATATAGTCACCTATTATCAAAACTTAAGACTCTACCAAAATCATAACCCCAAAATTTTCACTAATCAGCACAATATTACCGTTATTATAAAGAGAAAAAATATGTAAAATAAAACTCATAAAAGGAGTAAAGTGAAAAGAAGTGTGATAGGGCAAAACTTTAAAGCCTATAACTCCGCAAGTATACGAGCCGTATCGAGTAATAAAGAGTAAGTAAGATATTGTTCCCACGAAGACTTAGTATCCACAACTTTGATCAGACATTGATTTTACACTTTCATTTAAGTTGAGCAAACCAAAATGAAATTAATTAAATTAAAAGAAATTAAAATAAACTAACTACCACAAATGTCAAACAAGCAACCCAGAGTCACTAATCCCTTATTAGCTTCATAAACCTTGATTTCACTAATTTAATTATCCTTAATATCAATTTTGTTAATCTCAAGTATAAATAGTTATAAATGTTTGTCGGTCCACTTACAACTCTCCCTCTCTTAAGTGGAAACTGTTATGTCTAACAAATTTACTCAAGAGGCAATTCAATTCGGACACACTCTTCTACAATTATATGGGGCTATTAGGTATATGTCTATCCTAATCGCAAATTAGATTAAAATCTAATCCCATATTATTTAATCTCATAGCTTAATTAAAATCTCCTTTGTCAAGGTAAATCTTAATGCTTAAAATGATATTCAATGACGACCAATCACTAAATAGATAAAACTAAAACAAGATTAAATAACCAAAATCAATATTAATTATAACTAAATAATGAAACAAAGTTTAATCCACTAACAAATTCATAGGTCCTCTAGATTGCAAAATAAAACTACATGCCTAAAATAAAATCCAGAGCAACACAGAAAATTAAATCAATATTCAGAGACATGAGAAAAATCACAAGACAGTCCACGATTCAACTGAAATTCTTTGTTCCTGTTCGCGTCTCTGCTCCTCTTTCAATTAATTGCCGTCAGCGTCTTGCCTTTTCTTCTGCGTGTTGCTCCAGCGTGCCGACTCCTGTGCGTCTCTCCTTTTTTTTCGTCCAGCCTCGTGTCTCCCCTTTTTCCTTGCGTCAGCGTCTCTTTTTTTTTTTTTTTTTTATGGCAATTAGGTTTCTCTATTCAATCATCAATTCCTTCCTGGGCCCACAGTAGCTGATCCAATTTCAATTGTTGTTCCATGAGGCCCACGCACAATTCAATCCATTATAGTCCAATGCATTCCATCAAAAGTCCAAACAATCCAATTTCTGAAATCAGGGTGCTCCTATGGTCCAATTCATTCAAATAATAATATTATTAATAATAAAAATAAATAGTTTTTTTTTTCTTTTTAAAAATTCTAATTACTATTAATTATTTCCTAAACTCAATCTTTTATTTTAGATTGAAATCCCACCAATGATGTACCAATTTAATTTCTCTTAAAATCTTAAGAAAATCTCTTAAAATTGTTTAGATAACTCTCCAAATATCTCCAAAATGTACTTTAAATATATAAAATATGGAGAGTTATCAAAGTGATTTTAAGTACCTATTTAGTCCTTAAAATGAAGATGAACAGCACCGGAGCCCGGAAGTGAAAGAAGTTTGACGCCTCTTACCATCTCATGTGCACAAAGAAAATGACAAAGGAAAGTGGGGTGTATTTGATTTAATACCCCTTCCATGTGCAAGCTAAAGGGCATGGGCTCCTTAAATTATTATTATCATTCTTTTTTTTTAAGAGACCATGGTTATTTTTTAAAAAATTAAAATAAGATATAAGATTATACTAACATTTTCAGTAGGTATCTCAAATAAAATTTTTACTTTCCTCTCACAATCTAATAAGTAATGAACCAAACATTGTCCTAATAAAGAAAAAGAGTGTAATTATAAAGAATATAAAAGATTAGATAAATTCAAATTATTAAAATATTATATGATATATACATATAAATACATAAGATAAGAAAAACAGAGGTAGGCCTACATTTTTAATTGGGGGGAGGGGGGCATTGGCCCCCCTTGAATTTCAATTTTGTTCAAGAAAAAAATAAAATAAAATATATGATTATAAGTTTATTATATATTTACTATTAAATTATTGAGCTAGGTGTTAAGAAAGAAGCTTGTAGCATGATCTTATTGGGATGGTCAAGAAGCCTTGAATCCTGGGTTCGAATCTTTATAAAGGCAGGGTATCATTTTTATTTTTGCCTTAACTCAGCAAAAATTACTTTCCTGGTTTGTTCAGCAAAAATTACTTTATTCGATAAAAAAAATAAAAAAAATCAACATCAGCATTTTTTAAAAAAATTCACAATGGCATCGCTGGAGCAGAGAGCACAGGAAAGCTTTGTGATTTTCGAACCAAAGTTAGCACTTATTTACTTATAAAGTTAGCATTAACTTTGTCTATAGCAATTGCATATGTGGAAAGAGCATTTTCAGCTTTGAAATATATCAAGGCTGCATTTCGTAGTCGGATGGGAGATGAATGGTTGAATGATTGTTTAGTGTCTTATATTGAAAAAGATGTATTTGATAGCATTGATAATAAGACAATTATGACATAATTCCAAAAAATAAAACAAAGAAGAATGATATTGTAATTATTTTTATTGTAATTCACTTTTTTTATTAAAAAAAAATCAGAGGCACTGCCTCCAACCTCAAATCCCCCCAATGATGTCCTCTTAATAAAAATCCTGGATCCTTGAAGAGAAAGTCAGTTGTGACCTATAATAGTACTTAGTTCTGCCACTAATTATAAACTCATCAAGACTATGAGTCCTTGTGACTATGAAAATTCTAGACAACAACGTAAAAGGGAAGGACAACCTCATTGATGAGCTGTAAACTTACCATGTATTAAGACACAAATTGAGCATGGAATTGATCTAATATGATTAAAAAACTTAAGAATAATAAGTAAAAAACATGGATTTGATTTCAGACATACCCTCACAAGTATTCTCGTGTTTTTGCATATTTTTATCCACAAGGAGATAACAAATTAGAAGAGCTCAGGAGAAAGACAAGAAGAGAAGCCGAAAAAGCAAAGCTGGCGCCAACTTCTGGAAGTCTATTGAAGATTGGCGCCAAGGGCGCTAACTCAATGGAAAACTCGCGTCAAGGACGCCAACTCTTTGGAAGCCTACTGAAGATTAGCACCGAGGGAGCCAACTCACTCGAAAATTGGCGCCAAGGGCGCCAACTATCTAGATGCCCGTTGGAATCTGGCGCACAGGGCGCCAACTCTTTGGATGCCTGTTGGAATCTGGCGCCCGGGGCGCTAGAACTGCGAAAGAGCTGATTTTTAATTTTTAAAAAGTTTCTAGAATCATAAAAAGGAAAGAAGATTAAGGATTTGTAGGGGATTTGAAGGCATAATTGGACTTGGAATTTGAAGAGGAGAAACGCTAGCAACCAAAACAACTTTGGCGGCATTAGAGAGAGAAGATCAAGCACCGTTGTAGAGATCAACCTTCCCCAATCTTTGAAGAACAATTTTGATTTTCATCTCTTTTCTTAATTTGTTAACCTAGCTATGCTTGGCTAGTTTTCTTTTGTAGTTAGGGCGATGATGAACCCTATGAGAATTTAAAGTATTTGTTTGGATTCTCTATTGATCGTTATTTTCTTGATTGAATGAATTATCTTTACTTAAAGCTTTCTTAAAGACTGATCACTTTTTAGATTGTTCATAGGTTGGTGTATGACAATAGAGATGTTGGTGCATTTAACTAGAACCATTAATTCATCATAGAGTTGCATGACCTAGACACAGGCTTACGAGTTTATGCGATCTCATAATTCTGGTTTAAAAATATGATCTTTCCAAACAATATTAAGACATTAGGTTGCTTTCAAAGATAACAGACTAAAGTAGCATCAAGACATTGGGACTTAGTCTAACTTTAGAGAATTGATCGTCAATCGTGGGAATGATAATCAATTAAGGATTCAATTCAAATACTTGGAGGAGCATAAAAGGATTCTAAACCCTAGCTGCGTTTTTCTTCATTGTGTATCTTTTCTAAACATTATTCTTGAAATTCTCGATCTTGGATTCTTGTTCTTTATTGAATTCTTTAAATTCTGTTTAGTTACAACTCATCCCCATATTACTCGATTCATCCAACTAAAGCGAAAATAACGAATTAGTTATTTGAGTACTATTCCTCGTGGGACGATCTTTTTCTCACTACTTTATTACTTATAATGACCGGTGCACTTGCCGAAGTCGCTATCACTCACACAACATAATTTTTCTTATCGTGCCTTCATGTGATTGGAATTTCCCAGTAATAAATCAAGCATCTCCTTCATTAATTATGATCATGAGACAAATAAAGAACATACTACTAGTTAAAATTAATGGATGCAAGCGGTCAAATTTAAATACGAAGAGGGACGAATTGTAAATAATCTATAAGAATCTGATGTCAATTTTAAATAAGGTCTTAGGTTAATTTAGTTATTTTATTATATTTAAAAAGGTTAGGGTATCTAAGTCATATTATATATTATAAGATATTAACTTTTGTTTACTTTAGCTTTAGTTAGCTGCCTTCAGGTTTATGACATATTTTATTAGCTTTTATTTAATCAAGACTTATTGTTCAAAAAAAAAATTAATCAAGACTTCATGCATTGTGTTTTGGCTTGTTTGCCATTTGATAATGTGTTATGCTGGAACTAAAATTGGGTTTTTCATTTGATGATATAAATAAATATTTTCAAGGTAAAAAAGGAATGATAATATAAGATATTATAATTAATATTATTAGATATTATCATTGGATTTGAGTTAACTAAATATTTAAATGCATAGTATTATATTATCAAGTTAATATTAAGATCAGTGGCGGAACTGGCCACTAGCCAGCTGGGGCCAAGGCTCTAGCTGGCCTTCTAAAATTTGTTAATATGTATATGTATTTATATATGATATTTTATTTGACCAATAATTTAGCCCCAGTTAATTTTTTTCATCTTCTCTATAAAGATATATGTTTGGTTCATTACTTATTGGGCTATAAAAGGAAAGTAAAATTCTTATTTGAAATACCTATTGAAAAGATTAGTATCATTTTATATTTTATTTTGATTTATTATTGTCGATTATTATTTATTTTTATTATCAATGTTATGTGATACGATTTAGTAAATACTCCCTCTAGTCCTTATTATAAGACACCAATTAACAATTCTCACAAGCCAATGAAAAAAGTTAAATTCATTAAATCTGTCTTAAAATTTAAGTAATTTTCAATATTATCCATACTAATTACTCTAAACTCTAACATCATATTAATTATTACCCCCACTCACTACCCTTTTTAATTATGGGTATACATGAAAAATATATTTAATGCTTTTTTGGAAACAAGCAAGTGCTTTATGAAAAGGACCAAATACACTTGTTAATTGTCACCTTATAATAACAACCAAAGGGAGTAGTTTAATATGTTTGTTTTTTGGCCCAGGGTAAAATTTTTTTTCTGGTTCCGCCTCTGATTAAGATGTTATAAGATATCAAGCCTAATATTATTATTCCAAAACAAATATTAATATTATTCGATATGAAGATTGGATTTGAAATAGATATGTTATTATGATTTATCGACTAACTTTCCTTTATCCTTATCTCTTCATTGTATAACAAAATATTGTAGAGGATGCATGACAACACGTACAATAGTTTTATCATGTTAAGATCTCATCCAGGATTTAATTAAGGAACATATCCCTTATTTAAGGGTAATCAGATATTTTAATTTAAAATTTGCTTGAATGCGTCAGTTATTTGTTTATATGCTTGCGTTGGTTATGTTGACGTGAAAAATATCATATTTCAAGTATATGAAATTTTGAAATTCCAAGACCATATCACACCGTCTTAATAATATATGTCAACGTGCCATATATTGTTAATTCTCCAAAATATGGCATGATTCCAGTATCTAATTTTTTTTTTTAAAAAAAATTGTTTACTTTTATAGTTGTGTACTCACTACAATACTCAAAGTTGTTAAACTTACGAGTTTAAGTAAACTCGTGACAATGACATAAACTCGTATCATGAACTTGAATTATAAACTCGTATAGTGTATAATAAATAATTAAGATATAAAAATGACGATAATTTGATTTAAATATATTTTAAATCCAATAATTAAAATTGAATCTATCAACATTCAAAAGTTACTATATTTAACAAATAAATTTCTATAAAATTTATATATAAAGTCACTGAGCATGATCAAATAAAAAAAGTTAACAAGAGTTTAAGAGTGAGTTAATACGATTTTATAAACCAGAAACGTAAAAACGGTAAATTTAATGTTTAAACTCTTGAGTTTAACTAATTTTATAATAATCACGAGTCTACCAATAACTCGACTTAATTTGATAAATTAGGAAGATAAAAACGATAAACTCAATAAATCAACTTGCGACTTTGATAACCATAACTATACCTCTTCGAGATGATGTTATATATCTTAAGATTTGGACATGTAAGACAAAATGATTTCACGAACTCAATACTATAAGCCATTAATGTTTGTGTTACTTTAGTCGGGAAATAATTTATCAAAGCATAATCATCACATAACTTTAAGAATCGTTCCTGAATGCATGATATACGGTACTGCTTGATGACTTGCTTTCACAGCTTTGAACTTGTGTGTGTCACTTAATTAAGCATAATAAGATGTGTATGGCCACTCTACACTTGGAAATTATTTTCTGGGAGCAACAATTAATCTAAATATAATTATTTTAATTAATAACATCATATTAAAATATATTTTTGGTTGATAAATGCGCCATTAAAAATACTTTAATTTAGAGAACAATTTAAATCCTAATAATATGTTTGTTGTCAACGCCTAATATTAAGGAAATGAGGTAGTAGTATAAACAATGCATGCGTAATAGGAAAAAATTTGGGAGCATAGAGCATCATGTGAGAGGCGTAACTCATTTTCTTTCCATGAATAATTGCATAATTGTGATAGAAGCATAGTGTTTGGGGGAACATACGTGGCAACTCCCTACAAGAGTCAGCAACAAAGTGGGCCAACCTTCTTGACTAAACAAGTGCAAAAAGCTTGTCTCGGCTCCAACAGAACCAGCTTGTACCTTTTGACTTAAGGGTTTATTTTCTCGAAAAAAAAAAAGGCGGGGACCACCACCTGCCAGCGCCACCGACCAAGCTTGGCTCCAACGCGGCTTGGAATGTCTTTAATTCCAGTTGTTATCCACCTGCTTCTCCTCCTGCACAAGCACAACACCATACTTTAAGGTCACTGCCATAACTAACTAAATATGGAGCCTGAACCAGAGTGTAAGAGGTGGGTGTTTAGGGGGAGGACCTTAGTCCTGATGGTTCTGCTGATAATAATCCAGCTCCGGCAGAACTGTGCATCCAGCCGTTTTGGTTGTTTCCTGATGAAACTTGTTCTTGCTCCCACGATTCCTGCAACCACATGATTATGGAAACCCCATGCATTAACACAAGACTCGAAAATCTGATTACCCAAATTAACATTCATATTGGATCTGATCACCTACAGGGAGAAAAGACCAAGGATCTTCCTCATCTTGGTTCTGATTGACCCAATCTAACATGCTTTCATCCGAAACTTGTACAATTTCTGGGGAATGATGCCTCTGCATGAAGATGATATCAAGTGTTGAGTCATTGAATAAGCCGGAGACTGGACAAGTAGTGCTGTATATGAGTACACTGGGAACATATGTGTATAGATATAGATATCCCGATTTGACCACTTACAGCTTGAGAAGATTCCTCTTGGTTATTTTGCTGATTGTCGGTAGATAATAAGCTTTGCCCTGAAACTTCTCCCATCCCCGGGGAATCTTGCCCCTACAAATAAAGAAAATCCACGACCATAAAATACATGTTAGTTCAAGTAACAGCTGATGTCATTTAACATTCACACACACTGCCACTGATTCAAGCAGGGGAGAATTTGGGGGAGAGTTACAAAAACAGAGAGAAAGAAGAGGAATGCAGAACAGAGATGGTGGGGCAGAGGAGAGACAAAACTTAAGGGGGGGCAAGGAAATTTTCAATCACAACAAAATATATTTTTCACACCCAAAAAAACTCAATACAAGGACCGCCCAGTCGCTCTTTAGAAAAGTAAGATTTCCTTCTCATGAATGAAACAAACATACAACCTATTACAAAATACAACTTTCTTTCTTTAATATAAGACATATATATGTGGAGCTAATGTTTATATTAAATATGATACTTATTTTTTATATTTCGCCATCTATTCTTATTTATTCTTATTAATACTCTCAATAAGCACTAAAGAGAAGAGAATTTTAAAAAAAAAACTAAGAAAAAAAACTAAAATACTTTAAAAAATATATGTGATAAGGGGAGCGAGTAACATTCAAAGGCATAAACTCATTCTGCCAAGCGCTAAAAATATAAAATAATTTAAAACACCATTTATTTCTATAATAGATTTTCTTTTTATATTTCCTTTCGATCCCTCACTTCAATGAAGTCTTCTCTTGGGAGGTAGAGAGGTGATAGGCAAGGGCTAGGCATCGAAGCCGATGTGCGGTTTTTCAAAGCATACTAATTTTTATAGCCCCCCATGCTTTGTTTAAGTTCTATCATCAACTATTCAACTTTACTCTTTGAAGAATATTTCCATCATCAGGTAGAGGAGAAATAATCAAACATAAGAATTATATTATTCCCTCCGTCTGAGCTTAAAAAGATTAAAATATTAGTTAAGTTTTGTAAAAAGAGTATATTGGTTTTTTTAAAAGTACCCTCTTAATCATTTGCATTAGACACTACTCCCTCAATGAAATATCTCTCCTTCATATATATGCAATCAATAAAGTTAATTTAATAAAAGAAATATAAATTCAAGATAGTCAAAACAAATTATTTTACTAGTAGCTATTATTATTAGCATGTGAGGAAGTATTATAGTTAAAAAAAACGCATGAGAAGGAAATGATATTTTTAAATTATTTTATATTTTATAGGCAAATGCAAGTGAATTAAGCTTATTTAATTATGTTTCAATGTTTTTCTTGTGAGAAGAAAACCATATATATTTTAGGGTTAAGGTGCATCCAGCAAGTTGAAATATTTTTCCATGCATGCAACACTTTTAAGTATTTTTTTCTGATGCACTTAGCATTTTGAAATATCTTTTTTAAGTGTATTCATTATATAAAATATATTTTTTTGGTGTATTCAAGCCCTAAAATATTTTTTTTTATGTGTATCCAACACCCTAAATTAGTAGAATTGTTGAAAAAAAGTACTTTAGGGTGATAAACGCTCTTAAAAGAATATTTTCAGGGTGTTAAGTGCATTACAAAATACTTTAAGACTCTAGATTCACTGAAAGAAAAAAAAAATTATGAACTAGATGTTGGCTAATCCTACATATTTCTCACTCCAGTAATAATTATAGAATAAAGTTTATAGTGTAAATTGTACTATAAACTTTATCCTATAATTATAATTAGAACGAGAGGTTACATGATTCCTTTATGAGAAGCAGAGCAAGTGGCTTCTATATAGAAAAACAGGCACCACGCAACGTTTTTGTGCTGGAGGCTGTTAGTGACAGTGTGTGAGTATGTGATACATGAGGGCCTAGAAACGCATGTCAACAAAAAGAATAATCATTTAGGCTGGATTTGGCCACTTACAGCTGAAAAAGACGGACGAATTTCCCCTATGATTGCCTCTGAAACTTGTCCATAATTACTTGGGGATTGAAGACGCGTCTGCATCAAAGTCGTAATCATAAAACATATTCACAAACAATTAATTAATCAAACAGGAGAGTTTCAGAATCAGAGGGAAAGAAGGAGAACTCAAAACACAGATGGTGGGGCAGGGCAGAGACAACTGGCTTCTGTATAAAAACAGCCACCATGCAAGTTATGGTGTAGGCTTTTGATGAATGAAATATTCGCTGCCCGGTTAAAATGACTACTCCCTTTTCATTTCTTGTTCTTCTTTCTTCCCCCTCCCTTTCTAGTGACACTGTGTGAGTGTGATACGTGGGAGACTAGAAAATCATATCAATAAATTAGGGACAGAATACTCATTTATGTTGGATTTGGCCACTTACAGCTGGAAAAGACGAACGAGTTTCCTCTAATGATGTGCTTTCCTCTGAAACTCCTCCATTATTATTTGGGGGATGGTGCGCCTGTAAGGAAATGATAATAAGTGTAGAGTCATTTAATACGAGACTAGGCAAGTATATGCGTAAACTGAGAACATATTTATATTCTGCTGTGGTCACTCACGGCTTCATAAGACTCCTCTTGGTTATTTTCCTGATTGCTGGTACGTAATAGGCTTTGCTGTGGGGAATATTGGCTCTGAAACAAATGAAAACCCACGAGCACAAAATACATGTTAGTTCAAGTAAATGTTTGAGGTCAGGTTCAATTGCTTGAATATTTTGCAGCAAAACTTAATTAAGACCTCCTCATCGCCAATGTCTATTGCAACTGCATTTGGGGGAGCAACTTCTTGGGGATGATCGCCATTTGAACGGGCTGATTGTGAGCGGTGGCGAAGAACAAGGCTGAACAAGCAGAAAATTACAGCAAACGGAAAGAGTTTCAAGTTGGTTTTGTAAATTTCTTCCAAAAACAGTGAGAGGAAAAAAGAGAAGAAGCCAGTTTCGAATCCAAGCTCAGACTTCCTTGAGGTGGACCCCGACATCAACGCAAATAAACCATACGATATAATGCTCAATGCATCTGATTTTCTAGGCACCAGTTTGTCAAGCCCGACGGAGATGACGCAGATCGCAACAGATAGTATAGTTTCCACAACAACTTGGAATCTCTCTGGAACTCGAATTCTCATGAACCCCCAGATGAGGTAGAATATACTTAAACTGATCCCTAGATAAACAATGAGACCGCCAAAACCCAACTTTCCAAATAACTTATCGTAGGTGGAGCCGTAAGCAAAACAGATCAGACCACTCACGAATGACGCACCTCCCAAATAATGCCGGATCGTGGACTCATTTATAAGATAATCCATTCTGTTGTTTTCCAGCAGGTATCACACAGACAGCCTCAACTTTTTTAAAAATAGGCTAAGCTCAGCCGATGCATAACAGAGATGATCTTTGCCCAGCCCAGAACCGTGGCAAGCACAAGATGATCGTAGCTCAGGAAGGGATTGGTAAAGGAATCTACTTTTTGTCTCAGGGAGCAGGACGCCGAAAGTATAAACAAGTGGACTAATATTTAAATGATCTTTGCTTTATCAATAGAATATGCATAATCACGCCGCTATATATTATATTGATTATTCGGAGGCCGGAGCATTCATTGCAGGGACATGTAAAAGTAGTCCTGCTTGATCATATCTTCAAAATGAGCCCTTGCATTGTGAGAACGTGATTCATAACTAAAAGATCTAAGTTAATTGTGACGTAAAAGATGTTTGGTGATGAAGAAAGAAAAATGGTATGTGTGTGAGAGAGAACATAAGGAGTGTTTGAAGATAAGAACAGATAATGCTTCTTCCCCAAGCAATAGCGTCAGATGTTCATCATGGTGAAGCAGTTTTGCGATTTTTCTGCTTATCAATTAATATTGTATATGTAATGTGTATGCCTTATCATGTTTATTTTACTAAGGCTGTTCTTAATGGCTTAATTTAATAAGTTTGAGCCAATAATTGTTATTGGGTTTTGTTTATACTATATGTATAATTGAGTTGTAGTGAGACTCCAAGCCCAATTATATTTTCCGCCACATTTGGTTGTTAAGTGAGAAATTATTTTTTGATATAATTAAGTGAAAAATTAGTTTCTTCATTAATAAGCTCAAACGTGTTACAAGGCCCAATGGGATCTTGGGCAAATTTGAATTTTAAATTTAATTTTGAAATTTAAATTCAAGAGGTTAAATGATAAAGCATGATTTTAAATTAACCAAACTATATCCAATAAAGATTGGATAAAGATCCAATAAATATTGGATAGGATTGATTTTTTTTTTTTGTAATAAAAATTTTAGGAAAGGGGTTGGATTCACCCACAATTCAAGGGTAGGACGAAATCTCCTTTCCTTCTAGGTGATACCAATGTTGGGTAGGGCGAGTCGTCTATTACCCTTAGGCGTTTACCTCGGTACCCAGGAGCTAGGATGTCTCTCTCAGCGCCTTGATTAACTCCAGGATCAAACCCTCTCCCTTTGGTGAAAGTGTCTAACTCCTTTGCCAGTTGAACCCAACGACAAGGAGTGAGATTGAGTTTTTCTAGTTTGACTAAGCAGTTCTAGTTGGACTGGGCTTTTCTAGTCAGAATGGGCCTTTTTTGTAAACACTATAATTAGGGTTAAACTCTAATTTTAGTGATTGAATATTAGGCCACCTTTTCGGGTGTGTTTTATGAACACTAAAAAAAATATCGTATTACCCACATAACAAATTTTGTGTCTGTGGATAATTAAAATTATCCGTAGAAAATTTCCGTCACAAAAAAAAAAAAAAAGACATGGCTTATTTTATCACTTTTTTTTTTTCAAAGAAAATTTTCTGTGGGTAGCTTTAATTACCCACGGAATTTCGTGGGTAATTTCCCACAGAATTTTTGCTATGGGTAATACGATATTTTTTTGTAGTGGAAGAAGCAAAAAGAGCTCTTGGTGTATTTTCAATTCAAGAAAGTTAAGTTCTCAATCTTGTTCATCCTTCATTCTTGCGCCCCACCTAACATATAGACACCATTATTGTCTAAAGAAAAGAAAACTCAAACACTTGAAGCTTTCACCTTGCCATTCCCTAGCAAGCGTGTAAGGAGAAGGAGGATTCAAGGAAAAATACTTCTCCTTGTAATCAAGGAGCAACTGTGTGGATCAATGTTAGAAGACATCATATGTTTTGACGTCTTCGAATGATTAAAGGTAATCCTAAATTCTTATACATGTTTTAACAAGTGGATCCTAAACATAACTCATGAGTATCGTAACTCTTTACGGGTTGTCATGAGTATCATAAAGAGTTACGAGTCCTTCAATGAAAAATAGAATCATAACATAATTATCTAAGTATAACTTATGAATCCATTAAGGAGTTACGGGTTGTAACTCATGAGTACCATAAAGTTTCTGGAATGAACTATTTAAAAGTTACTTAAAGATAACTTATGAACACCTTAAAGAGTTACGGGTTCATAACTTATGAGTACTGTAAAGAGTTACGGGTTTATAAGTCATGAGGACCGTGAGTTACAGGTTCTGCAATATAATAAAGAGCATTTAGACATTAACCCATAAATATTGTAATGTAAAGAGTTACAGGTTATAACTTATGAGCACCGTAAAAAGTTACAAGTTCATTCTCATGAGTAACTAAATTTTTTGTATATTAATTAACCCCATGAACATTACGTCATGCGACACCAACAATTTTAACCAACAGTTAAGGGGGTTTTCAGCAAACAAAAGCGGTGCTTGATGTCAAGGTGCTTCATTATGCCATGAAAAACTGCATTATTTGCCCTAATACTACATCTACAATAATACAACACAACAAATTATATAATTTTTTGATGTAATTTCGAGTGTACACACACACAAATATAGCTAGCTGGCGTAGAAACCTTCTCATCTTACAGTCACCATAGCTGTCTGATGATAAAATGACTCCCAATAGAATGTTGCTTTCATCTTTCTGATAAAATCCTCACATTTCTCGTTTAATTCCTCTACCTCTTCCTCTTCCTCTTCCTCTTCTTCCTCTATTATCCAAACCCCATTATTACTTCCTTCTTCTTCTTGCTTTGCGGAATCTGCAGCTGACATATCATGCTCCTAGGAATTATTAATTGAAGTTGTAACATCCAAATTGTTGAACTAATGAGAAGAAGAATTATCAGAAGGGAGAGGAGTTCTGGGCTATGAGAACCATGAGGCCATTGCATAAGAGGAAGACGTACGACTTGTTGATTGAGAATTAGGTGAGACATTGGAACAGAAAGGGAAGCGATGAGAAAAGGAGAGAAGAGAGAAACTGATAGCAGAATTTTGATGATTCTGCAGTAGTGCCAGACACCTTGAAATGCTCCATATATGTATATATTAGCTGATTCTATAGATGAAGAAGAAGAAGAAGAAGAAAAGGTGAGTGTGGAAGAAAAAGCTTTGTAAGTCCATCAACTTTGATCTTTGAAGGAGAGTTCCATCATCAAAGTAGAGGAGAAGTGATCATACATAAGAATTATTCCTTTCGGAGGACCTAGAAACTAATTTTGCTGAGATTGAGGAAAATAATCAAATTAGTTATTTGTCAAAAGAAAGTATATTAGTTTCTCTAATCAAATACCATTTTAATCATTTGTATTATGGACACTACTTCCTCATGAAAAATCTCCCCTTAATATATATGCAATTAATAGGGTATTTTAGGAAAAAAATTATAAATTTGGGATACAATTATAATTGAGATCTTCGAGTGAGGATCAAGGTAAACTGTTATACTAGCTATTATAATTAGCATATGAGGAAGTAATATGGTTGGATTAAAAAAACAAAACTCATGAGAAGGAAATGAAGTTTTAAAATCATTTTATAGGCAGATGGCAGAATAAGTAAATTAAGCTCATTTAATTGCATCTTAATGTTTCTTTCATCAGAAGGAAACCATATATTTTATTAGGTTCACATTATTCCTTCATGAGAAGAAAAGAAAGTGGCTTCTATAAATAGACACCATGCAACTTATGCAAGAAACTTGTGAAGGGAATGAAATATTTGATGCCTTGTTAAAATAACTCCTTCCTCTTCCTTTCTTGTTATGCCTCTCTTTCCCCTCCCTCTCAGTTCTTCATATCTCTCTCCCTCCTCCCTGTTTCTACTATATTTCTTTCCCATGATCCGTAATGCTCTCGAGTCAGTGACAGTGCGTGAGTGTGTCACACAGGAGAGCAGAAAAGCATATCAATAAAAAGCAAAATACTCATCTATGTTGGATTTTGCCACTTACAGCTGAAAAAGACCAACGAGTTCCCTCTTCTTCGTTGTTTCGCTGATTGGCCACGTCGAATATGTTTCCCTCTGACACTTGTCCAATCCTTGGGAAATGATGACAATACATGTTCATACATTTGGAGACTTAGACAAGTGTACGAGTAAGACGCGTCTTCGTTGTTTTCTTGATTGTTAGAAGATAATAGGCTTTGCCCTGGGGAATCTTGGCTCTGCAAACAAATGAAAACTCACAAGCATAAAATACATGTTAGTTCAAGTTAGACATCAGGTTCAATTGATTGAATATTATGCTGCAAATTAAAACTCAACTAATTCAGACCTCCTCATGGTCGATGTCTATTACTCTGGATTCTGAGTAGAGGTGAAGAATGATGACGAGGGAGCAGAAAACTAAAGCAATGGGCAAGAGGAACCACTTGATTTTGAAAAGCTGTGAGGCAAACAATTAAAGGAAAACAGTTGAGAAGCGACCCAAGATTGATAGTACTAGTATTTGTCTTTGCTTTTCTAATTCCTTTACAATATTGTCTTTTTCATTGGGTATCCTGAAGGAAGAGAACCATAATGGACTTGTACATCTTGATTATTAGTCAGTGATATGCAATACATAAGGGGCCACCCATCCTCCGTATATTCAGGTATGTAAGTGGTAGCATATAATTTATGCCTAAAAAAATCTCTCATTTTTCTGCCCGATTCTTAAACCAAAGTCTTAAGATATGAGACTTCCTCAATTTAAATTAAACTACCTCTAAGCCATAATCCAAACCAGAACAAAAAATCTCTCAAGTTTGATTCCTCACGAATAATGGCTCAAATTCCAAAAGCAGATCGTATAGCCAAGATTAATGTACTAAGATTTCTGTTAGAGGCCAAAGAAAAATAAATCATCCAAGAAACATGCAACTAACCTTGACCAAATTCCGCCTCGTTGTTTCCTTCAATAATCCATCAAAGTTACCTCTGTCTCACACGAGTGAAACTGAGAGAGGAGTGGGAAAGGAATCAACTTTTTGACTTTGTAACAAGCTGTCTGTCTGGACTACTGTGTACAGTCTTATATTGATTATTAGTAATACATATTATTTAACAAGGTACGTAATGGTGATTGAATGCGAATCTATACGTTATTTAGATACAGAAAATTGGGCATGTAAGTCAAAGGAGTCATGCTTGTTAAAAAATCCAGTATGAGCCCCTGCATTTTTGCAAGGACGAGAATCATAACTAAAGACTATATATGTGCGCAGTACGTACAAAATGTTTGGTAATGAAGAAAGAACTGTGTGTGTGACAAACATGAAGAGTGCATGAAGAAAAGAACAAGTAATAATACTACATTGGATTAGATGTTCATAATGAAGCAGTTTTGCGATTTTTCTGCCTTTTCATGTTTTATATAAAATGTGTAGGTACATTATTTATCATGCTATTTTCTTACTACTTATTGACGTGATTATTATTTATTCTTTTCTTCAAAAAAATGTGTACTTTTTTAAAATATAAATTTTCATTTTAATATTTGAAACTTTGACTATCTGAAATACTTTTATTACAGTACAACAAAATTACCAAATCCTATCATATTCATGAAAAATATATATAAATTACGTTCACATAAGCAAAGGCACATTCGCATTTTCCTTCAATTATGTAATTTTATTTAGATGAGATTATATTTAATTATTTAAAAAACTGTGTGTACTATACAACACTTGTATGATTAAATGAAGTTTAAAAGAACGAAATGAAATATTCATGCTTGCAATAAAAAAAGGCAGATTAACCAAAACGGGACTCACTTTGATTCCTTATGGCTTCTTACGTATGCGTAGCTTTTTTTGTGCACCTTTATACGTATCTTTTTTAGTGGACCTTGGAATAAATGTTTGAGGGCCAAATTTATATTATTAACTAATTAATATATATATATATATAGGGGGTGAAATGTATTAATTTTTGGGCTAAATGTATAAAAAAAGAAATCTATTTTACATTAAATATTTGGGATTTTTTTTTTTTTTTTTGGGCTATGGCTCCCCATTGTCTATGAGAAGATCCACCAATATATGCATTAAGTGATGGACCTTGGAATAAATATTTGAAAGGGCCAAATATATATTCATTAACTAATTAAAAAATATATATTTGAGGGGCCAAATGTATAAATTTTTGGGTTAAATGTATAAAAAAATCTATTTGCATTAAATATTTAGGATAAACTTTTTTTTTTTTTGAGGGGCCATGACCCTCCATTGTCTATGAGAAGATCCATCAACGTTTGCATGGCTGGGTCTCTACATGGCTTCGTATTGGGCAGCAACCCAAAAAGAAAAAACAAAACAGAATATGAGAATCGTTACAGTGCAATGTGGGGCTTTTTTTTTGTTTGTCTTTTTCAGTTTTCAGTAATGGACTAGAAGTTTAGGTGATTGGGGCATTGGGCTTTGACCCAAACCATATATAGGGAAAGAGAAAATAACCACAAGTTTTGAACCCAACTTGTTAGTTTTTTGAAAAGCAAAATCCTTAACAAAACCCAACTTGTTTTTATGCCGCAAAAGTCTAACTATCTACCAATTGTTGAAGCACAAGTCCAGTCTAAAATGGAGAAGCCCACTATTGAGCCCAATAGTAATAAACATAAGGCTCAGACTTAGCTTTTTGTTTCGACCAAAAAAAAAAGACTTAGCTTTTTGTCATTCAATATTTCTCTTGCTATCCCCCAGAGATGAAAACTCACCAATTAAAAGACACTGAAGTAGCAAAACATACAACTACTGAAAGAAAGGTATAGGCGTGACTGGAACTTGATCTTTACTGTATGTGTTTGGTACCTGTGGCATTGGAGGACTTATATTGTACCGTCTTTGACATGGGCAATAAGGGCTTTTGTCTTTGTAAAAGCAAAACTGCATATATATTTATTGCAATTTTAATAAGAGACAAGTTAGAAGTTAGAAGTGAAGTGAAAGTTAAATTGGGAGAGAATCATTCTACAAGTGACAAAGTTTAGATATTTGAGATCAATAATACAACAAGATGGTGAGATTGATGAATATGTTAATCAAAGAATTCAAGCGGGATGGTATTAATGGAGAAAATCTACTAGAGTTGTTTGTGATCGAAATTACCTAATAAGGTAAAAGGAAAGTTGTATCACACTATTATAAGACCAGCAATATTTTTATGGTAGTGTATATTGGGCTTTAAAGGGATAACATGAACATAAAATGGGGTAGCCGAGATGAGTATGTTGAGATACATATGTGTCAAACAAGAAAAGATAAGATTCATAATGATTATATATACGAATGAGTTGGAATAACATCTTATAAATAAAACCAGACGGAGTATTATTTGTGTACAAACACTGCATATCAAGAAAAGTGATTTATTAGATTGGTCCTTGGGCACATTAATATGTGATAGGGAAAATATTTATAGTCTATAACTCCTCAAGTGCACATCAGTATCATGTAATAAAATGATAAGCAAGTATTATTCCTACAAGGACTTACTACCCAAACTACAATTACGTATTAATTTTACACTTTCATTTAAGTTGAATAACCTAAATTGAATTTAATTAAGAGAAAATAAATTTTACACTTTTGCTTCATATAATTTTATTAGTTAGAGTTTCGAATCGGGTTTGGGTCAGGGGAATTAAGTATTGCCTAGTATGAGATATTTAATTCACTTACTCAAACTAACTCAAATGGTCTCTTGAATACTTTTGTCAAACTAACACACTCCTATGATCTTTTAAAGCAAATGTAGATAAAATTCATTGTTCTACTTTTCAAAACTAATTTTCATTTCATTCCACTTTTATTCCAAAAATCCAAAAAGTATTTATTTTAAATCATTTTAGTTTGATTACAATTTAGTTATTAGATAAAAAGCTAAAAAATCCTTTTACTTATTTTATACCAATAATTACATTTGTTAGGTAATTAATAAAAGATTCCTCAAAAGACAATTTATGATAGCAACCTATATTGTAGTCTTATGTTTAATATTAAAGAGGTTATTAAGGCATAAGCCGATAACCATATTCCCAATCAAATAATGTAATCAGTCTGTTATATCATGATTACGTATAATCTTTCTCAATAGAATCCAATAAAAAAGACTATACATTTAATATACAGAAATTTGGCCATGTCACAGCCGTCACTCGCCGTGCATTGCAAGGACGAGATTCATATAGCAGTGACGGGAAATCGTGGGAATCCAAATCCTGATGGTTCAGGAGGAGGTTGGTGTTTTGGAGGAGGACCATAGTCCTGATGGTTCTGCTGATAATAATCCAGCTCGTGCAGAACTATGCATCCAGCCGTTTTGGTCGTTTCCTGATGAAACTTGTTCTTGCTCCCATGATTCCTGCAACCACATGATTATGGAAACCCCATTAACACAAGACTCGAAAATCTGATTACCCAAATTAACATTCATATTGGATCTGATCACCTACAGGGGGCAAAGACCAAGGATCTTCCTCCTCTTGGTTCTCAGTGACCCAATCTTCTAATATGCTTTCATCAGAAACTTGTACAATTCCTGGGGAATGATGCCTCTGCATGAAGGTGATATCAAGTGTTGATATGAGTCATTTAATAAGCCAGAGACTAGACAAGTAGTGCTGTATATGAGTACACTGGGAACATGTGTATGGATATAGATATCCCGATTTGGCCACTTACAGCTTGCGAAGATTCCTCTTGGTTATTTTGCTGATTGTCGGTAGATAATAAGCTTTGCACTGAAACTTCTCCCATCCCCGGGGAATCTTGCCCCTACAAATAAAGAAAATCCACGACCATAAAATACATGTTAGTTCAAGTAACAACTGATGTCATTTGACATTCACACACTGCCACTGATTCAAGCCGTGTGTGTGACCGAATATTATTAGTGAAGGAAGTTTTTCGATTGGAGGTGGTTTGATAGGAGATTCGACTAAATTAACTTTCTCTCTCCTTTTCCTATTTTATCCACCATTTTCGGATGAACCTTTTTAGCTCTTCTCTCTCTCCTGCTGGTTTGACCGAACAATGGAGGTGGAGAATCATATCATTTGATGAATATTAGAGAGTTTAAGTGGGTGGAGGCATAAAAATTCATGAGACACCAATTTCTACTTAATTACCATAATGCCAATGCTCATTTTCAATGATTATGTTAACCGAAATGAATGGGATTTACTTTCAATAATTATTGTGTGACCGAAATGAATGGGGATAAGGTAAGGATTAATGCATGTTAGAAAATGAAATCAGATGGAGCCTAAAAGAGTGAATAAATTTCAATTTAACAAATTGGTGAAATAAGGTGTCATGGAGTTCTTTTCAATATGATCTTATTTGATCCTCTTTAAGTCTTTTATTTGTAAGTTGATCTTTACTCATTTATTTGCAAGTATTGAATAAGCATTAGGAATTAATCCTTAATTCCTTATGTCCCATTTATACCAACATATGACTCAAAATTTTAAGTTTCGGTAAAACTAGGTAAAATTAATTTTTTGTCAAAATTTCACTATTTCTTTTCTCTAAATGCAAATACATCATCAGTACTTAGAATTTGTCATAACAAATTTAGGATATTACGTTTCCACATAACACAACTTGGTGTCCGGACGATTAGTGCCTATATGATCTGGAATTGGCTTTGCTCCGTTGGGGACTTTCTTCTTCTGCAGACTGCTGTATGAAACTACACCATTTTGGGCGTAGTTTTATACACCCAGCCAGATCCCTTTCCTTAAAAAAAAAGAAAAAAAATTCAAACACTGCTGTGTAGTAAAAAAATAATTCAGGATACCAAATAGTACTAAAAAAATTCTTCATGATTTTGAAAATTTATTTTAAGATCCTGAAAAAATATTTTAGAGTACTGAAAAAAATATTTGAAGGTATTGACTAGGATTAAAAGGATACTTTAGAATACTGACCGATACTTAAAAAATAATTCATGATCTTGAAAAATTATTTTAGAATCTTAAAAAAATATTATAGTATCATGAAAAAATATTTCAGGCCACTGATTGGTATTAAAAAAATACTTCAAGATACTAAAAAAAATAATTCATGATCTTAAAAAAATATTTTTGGATCTTAAAAAATAATTCAGGTACGAACTATTACTAAAAATATGCTTCAGGATTTTTTTTTTAAGACACTAAAATAATTTTTAAAGATCATGAATTATTTTTTTAGTACCAATCAAATCCTGACATTTTAATACTAGTCGGTACTCTGAAATATTTTTTCATGATCTTAAAATATTTTTGAAGATCTTAAAATATTTTTTTAAGATCATGAATTATTTTTTCAGTATCAATTAGTATCCTTTTAGTCTCAATCAGTACCTATAAATATTTTTTTCAGTACCGTGGAATATTTTTTCATGATGTGAAAATAAATTTTCAAAATCATGAAGAATTTTTTCACTACCATTCAATATCTTGAATTATTTTTTTACTATTTAGTAGTGTTTGAATTTTTTTTTTTTTAAGCAAAAGGATCTGGCTGGTTGCATGAAACTGAGCCAAAACGGCGCAGTTTCATGCAGCGGTTTGTAGCGGACCAAAACCAATTCCATATGATCTTTGATTTAGCAAAGTAATATATACTCATAATCACGCTATTCTCTTGATTATTTAGCAAAAATAAATCATCAGTTTTGATTTTTCTAATTATCACATCATTATACTCGCGTGCAATTAAATAAAGTTAACATTAACTTATATATGTTTGAGATTCGTATCAATACATATTGTTAACAAGGTAATGGTGATTGAATAAGAATCTATAATCAATATATATATGTGTGCGCCTATATATATATATATATATATATATATTGGACATGTAAAAGTAATGTAGTCATTCTCGATCCAAAAATAAAAATATGAAGCCGTGCATTGCAAGGCGAGAAGAACAAGAACAATATGCATGACGAGAAGAATTACATATATTATCGTGTTATTTTCTATTTGCATGACGAGAAGAACAATATGCATGCTTTATCCGAACATAATCATCACATAACTCTAAGAATGGTTCTTGAATGCATGGTAGGGTAATGCTTGATGACTTGCTTTTTCCCGATCCTAAAATAAATTTTTAAGATCATAAAGAATTTTTTCAGTACCATTCAGTATCTTGAATTATCTTTTTACCACCTGGTAGTGTCTGGATTTTTTTCTTTAAAAAAAAAAGAAAGGGATTTGGCTGGGTGCATGAAACTACGCCAAAGTGGCTCCAACGCGGCTTGAAATGTTTTGAATTCCAGTTGTCATCCACGTCCTCCTCCTCCTGCACAAGCACAACACCATAGTTTAAGGTCACTACCATGACTCTAACTAAATAAGGAGCATAAACCAAATTGCAAGGAGGAGGACCTTACACTACTAGAAAATAGTAAATTTGTGATAGAAAATATTCCGTTCCAAAATTGAGACTTTTTGCGACGGAATTCACATTCCATCGCAAAAAAGCGAAATTTTGCAACAAAAAAAAAATTTCTTTTGCAAAATTGTCATAGAAAAAGAATAAAAAAAGAATTTTGTGACGGAAAAAAAATTCCGTCGCAAAATTTTTCAAATTTGCAACGAAAAATAAATTCCTTGCAAAATTTTGCGATGAAAAAAAAATTCCGTCGCAAAAAAATAATTAAAAAAAGAATTTTGCGACGAAAAATAAATTTTGTCACAAAATTTTTCAAATTTGTGACGGAAAAATTTTTCCGTCGCAAACTGATGACTTCCTAATTTTAATAGATTTGAGGTATATTTTGATATATTTAGGAAGTCATTAATACTAAATTAAAAATATTTTCTTAAGATTTTTGAGAGAAATCAAATGGGTGCATCATTTGTGGCGTTTCAATTTAAAATAAATGTTTTTGAGTTTAGGAAATAAATAATAGTAATTAGAATTTTTAAAAAGAAAAAAAAACTATTTAGTTGTTATTATTATTATTATATATTTCCTTCTTATCTTTGGCACAGAGTCACATACGCACATTCAGAATGAAGATTTCAGGTTAATGGAGAATGGGTATTGATTGACAATTGGAATTGGGCCCCGCGAGCCCAAAGAGAATGAAGTCTTAAATGAATTAAAGGAAGAGGGGCAGCAATTGGAATTGCAGAAGCAGCCACGTGGAGTCTGGAGAAAACAAGAAGAAAGAAGCAGAACACACACATACGGTCAATAGGCTGAGTTGATTGAATGGATTGGGCCCACCAATTCATTCAATTTAATCAAGGGAATTGACCTAAAAAAGAAGGAGGGCTGGAACGAACAGAAGAAACACGAGTACAGAGGGGGCTGGCGGCAATCAAAAAGAATCAGAGAGCCACGCGAAGAAGAAAACGAACTGGACGGCACAAAGGAAGAGAAAAACGCACAGAGGAGGGTGAGCGACTATTCATTCTAGAGAAATCAAGCAGACACGCGACGGCCTTTTGGAGAAGAGGAGGTGCAAGGCATTTCGATGGAGAACCAGAGAGCAGCGGAATTTGCAGCACTGAATCATAAAGAAGAGTCTGTTGCTGATTCTTTTGCCTTTGACTTGTTATTTCAAGTAACTCTGGTTCTAGTAGCCATTCTTTTCCATCATCCCGGTAACTTTGAATTTGCAAAGTATGATGTTGAACTTGAATTTTGATTTTGCTGTGATCTGGATTGAAGCCATGTCTGGCTAATTTTATTTTGCAACTTAGGGACCTATGAACTTATTAATGGATTATGATTTATTTCTCATCGTTTAATTATGATTAATATTGATTTTGGTTGCTTAAATCTTGATTAGTTTTGACTATTTATTGACTGGCCATCTTTAAATAGGAATTTAAGAATTAGGATTCACCTTGGCAAAGGGAATTTTAATTAAGCTCTAGATTAAGCAATATGGGATTAAATTATAATTTAATTTGCGATTAGGATAGGAATATACCTAATAGCCCCATATAATTGTAGAAGAGTGTGTCCAGACTAAATTGCCTTTAGAGTAAATTTGTTAGGCATAACAGCTTTTACTTAAGAGAGGGTTGTAAGTGGACCGGAAGGCACTTATAACTATTAATACTCGAGATTGACAAAATTAATATTAAGAGTAATTAAATTGGTGAAATAAATGTTTAAGAAATTAATAAGGGATTAGTGCCTCTAGGTTGCTCGTTTGATTATTGCGTATATTATTTGTTTGATTTTGGTTTTACTTTCTTAGTTAAATTAAATTTGATTGCTCAACTTAAACAAAAAGTGCAAGATTAATTATTAACTGAAGTAGTGGGTACTAAGTCCTCGTGGGAACGATACTTTACTCATCTTTATTACTTGATACGACCTGTACACTTGCGGAATCTTAGGCTTTATAAAAATTTTGCCCTATCACAAACCCTCAAAGGTTTTGCGACGGAATTTTTTTCCATCGCAAAATTTTGGATGGAAAAAAAAATTCTTTCGCAAAATTTTGTTCGAAAAATAATTAAAAAAAAAATTTAAATTTCGCCTTTTTAGCCGCCAACTTTGCCCTCCCCCTCTCCTTTTTCATTTTCTTTCTTCAACTTCCCCCTCCTCCGATTCTTTCTCTCATTCTTCATTACTTCCTTTCGTTTTTCATTCCTTTCTTCATTTTCTTGTTATTCAGTCTCGTCCTCCTTGTGGTCACTGCCAGAGTTTTGCTCCGATCAGTTTCTTCCTCCTCCTCCTCAGGTTTGTGCCTTCTATTCATCTATTATTTTCAATTTTTTTTCATAATACTTAGAAGCATAACCAATTCGAAATGTTAATTTGTCTGATTCTTCTTAGTCTAATTCTTCTATATTATCTGTTGATTGATTTAATAATATGGATTTGGAATAACTATTTCTTATTTGACCATAACCTGCATCTGAATTATTGTTGCTCTTATTCCTTATAATTTTTAATTTTAATTCCCATATATGAAGAAGGATTGAGGAGTTGTTATTTTTTTAGGTAAATCACGTTTTTATTTCTCAGTTAGCACGAAAATAATCTTTCTTATATTTTATCTATTATATATATTTTTTGATAAATAAATATTATATATATTATTTATCTAAATAAAAATTATTAATTTTTCGTTATATAATAGAAAAATATTATATAATATTTAACACCATGTTTTTGTATATTACCAAATCAAATGAATTTTTTTTGATAAATTTTGTTATATAATAGCAAAATTTATCTCAGCATCCATCATTTTTTGTTATATAATATTTAACAGCATGTTTTCATTTACTTATATAATAGCAAGATATTGATAATAGATGAAGGAGCTATTTTTGAAGTATTTACTTTAAATATTAAGTATTGCATAGAAGCATTAAGGCATTCTTATTGTAAACAATTATGTATGATTGTTATTTTATATTTTTATCATATGTAAAATTTATCTTGAAATTTATTTACTTTTTTAATGATATTTATATTTTTTTATGCAATTTTATATATTTTTTAATAATTTTATATTTTATATTATATATATATATATATATATATATATATTCCGATTCTTTTAAATATAAATATAAATTTATTTTTTTAATTAAAATTATTTTTTAAAATTTTAATTATTTTTTTGATTTTTTATTATTTACGACGGAAAAAATTCCGTCTCAATTCGCAAAAAACCAATTTTTTTTGTAGCGTTAGTCCTGATGGTTCTGCTGAAAATAATCCAGCTCCGGCAGAACTGTGCATCCAGCCGTTTTGGTCGTTTCCTGATGAAACTTGTTCTTGCTCCCAGGATTCCTGCAACCAAATGATTATGGAAACCCCATTAACACAAGACTCGAAAATCTGATTACCCAAATTAATATTCATATTGGATCTGATCACCTACAGGGGGCAAAGACCAAAGATCTTCCTCCTCTTGGTTCTCAGTGACCCAATCTTCTAATATGCTTTCATCAGAAACTTGTACAATTCCTGGGGAATGATGCGTCTGCATGAAGGTGACATTAAGTGTTGATATGAGTCATTTAATAAGCCAGAGACTAGACAAGTAGTGTTGTATATATGAGAGCACACTGGGAACATATGTGTATATATATATCCCTATTTGACCGCTTACAGGTTGAGAAGATTCCTCTTGGTTATTTTGCTGATTGTCGGTAGATAATAAGCTTTGCCCTGAAACTTGTCCCATGCCCGGGGAATCTTGCCCCTACAAATAAAGAAAATCCACGACCATAAAATACATGTTAATTAGTTCAAGTAACAACTAATGTCATTCAACATTGACACACTCTGCCACTGATTCAAGCAGGGGAGAATTTGGGGAAGAGTTACAAAAACAGATGGAAAGAAGAGGAATCATAGTGTTTTAGAAAATATATATGATATTAACTAAATTTTTTAATCTAATCAAATTAAATAAATATGACTTATATTAAAGAAATGAGGGGAGGGACTAACATTAAAAGGCATAAAATCATTCTGCCAAGCTATAAAAATATAAAATAATTTAAAACACCATTTATTTCTCTAATAGATTTTCTTTTTATGTTTTCTTTTCGATTCTCTCACTTCAATGAAGTCTTCTCTTGGAAGGTGGCCAGAGCTGATAGGCAAGGGCTGGGCATCGAAGCTGATGTGGGTTTTTTCAAAGCATAGTAATTTTTATAGCCCCCATCATTTCATGCTTTATTGAAGTTTTATATCGTCAACTATTCAACTTTACCCTTTGAAGAATATTTCCGTCATCAAGTACAGGAGAAATTATCAAACATAAGAATTATTCCCTCCGTCTGAGCTTAAAAAGATTAAAAAATTAGTTAAGTTTTGTAAAAAGAGTATATTAGTTTCTTTAAAGTAACCTCTTAATCATTCGCGTTAGATACTAATTCCTTAACAAAATATCTCTTCTTAATATATGTGCAATCAATAAAGATAATTTAAGAAAAAAAATTATAAATTCAAGATATAAAATGAATTGATAAGGAAGTAGTATAGTTGGAAAAAAAACGCATGAGAAGGAAATGATATTTTAAAATTATTTTATAGGGAAATGGCAAAGCAAGTGAATTATGCTTATTTAATTACTGTTTCAATGTTTCTATGGTGAGAAGGAAACCATATATATTTTAGGGTTAAGCTATGTCCAAGGCATCTAGCACCCTGGAATACTTTTCTAGATGCATTTAATGTTCTAAGTATTTTGTATTGTATGCAATACTTTTAAGTAATTTTTCTGATGCACCTAACATCCTAAAATATTTATTGTTCAGGTGCATCCAATGCCATACAATATTTTTCGGTGTATTCAAGTCCTAATGTATTTTTCCATGTGTATCAAGCACCCTAAATTATTAAAATTGTTAAAAGCAAATTTGCGGGAAAAAAAAGTATTTTAAAGTGATGAATGCTCCTAAAAAAACATTTCAAAGTTCTGAGTGCTTTACAAAATAATTTAGGGTATTAGATACACTTGAAAACAATACTTCATGGTGCTGGATGTTGGCTAATCCTATTTATTATTATGTTTACATGATTTCTTTATGAGAAGAAGAGCAAGTAGCTTCTATATATCAAAATAGGCACCCTTCGAGTTGTTAATATCCCAGAAGTTGTCAATAAAACTTTTTTGACTCTGAATTTCTCTTAAGACTTTTTTAAAATTTTCTTAGTCCCACTTGAACGGAATTTTCCCTAAAAATAACAGCTTCTTCTTCCTTTCTTGTTTTGTTTCTCTTCCCCCTCACATAATCCTCATGTTAGTAACGGTGTGTGAGTATGTGTTACATGAGGGACTAGAAACGCATGTCAATAAAAACAATAATCATTTAGGTTGGATTTGGCTACTTACCGCTGAACGAGTTGTCTCTGAAGCTTCTCCATAATTAATTGGTGAATGACGACGCCTGTGTCATAAAACATGTTCACTCCCTTAATTAATCAAACATGATAGGGTTTCAGAAGCAGAGGGAGAGAAGGGGAACCCAAAACACAGATGGTGGGGCAAGGCAGAGACAATTGCCTTCAATATATAAATAACCACCATGCATGCAAGCAGAGATGGAGCATAGAAGGGACTAGGGGGGCCATAGCCCCCGCAAGATTTTTGGTGTTCCAAAATTTTTTATAGATTTCTTTTTAAAAATTTAATATAATGTAAGAATATATTTTATCTAATACATTTGGCCCCACAAATATTTTTTTAGTTCATGAGTATACATTTGGCTAGATGTATTTGATAACATTGATAATACTAATCCAAAATAAGGCCTAGAAAGATGACACTGTAATTATTTTTATTGTAATATACTTTTGTTATTAAAATATATGTACTTGAACTTATTGAGTGCCCACCCTTCATTGTAATTTATGTAGCTACATTTCTAACAGCACTTAGCCTTGCTTTATCTAAATGACAGGTTTGTAAATAATAGCTACTTTTATTACATTATCAGTATTCACTTAATTTCATGAATATTTTTTTGATATTTTTTTATTTTCTTATTCATATTCTTTTATTTTTTAATGCATTTAAAACTTTCCCTAAAAAAAAATTTCCCCCACCAACCCTTTATAAGTTTTCTGAATCCACCATTGTATTTGGCCCCCCTAAAAAAATTATTGTATTTGATAACATTGATAATACTAATCCAAAATAAGGCCTAGAAAGATGACACTGTAATTATTTTTATTGTAATATACTTTTGTTATTAAAATATATGTACTTGAACTTATTGAGTGCCCACCCTTCATTGTAATTTATGTAGCTACATTTCTAACAGCACTTAGCCTTGCTTTATCTAAATGACAGGTTTGTAAAATAATAGCCACTTTTATTACATTATCAGTATTCACTTAATTTCATGAATATTTTTTTGATATTTTTTTATTTTCTTATTCATATTCTTTTATTTTTTAATGCATTTAAAACTTTCCCTAAAAAAAAATTTCCCCCACCAACCCTTTATAAGTTTTCTGAATCCACCATTGTATTTGCCCCCCTAAAAAAATTATTGCAAGCTCCGTCCCTGCATGCAAGTTATGGTGGAGGCTTTTGATGAATGAAGTATTCGCTGCCCTGTTAAAATGACTACTCCCTCTTCCTTTCTTGTTCTTCTTTCTTCCCCCTCCCTTTCTAGTGACAGTGTGTGAGTGTGATACATGGGAAGCTAGAAATGCATATCAATAAATTAAAAGCGGAATACTGCGGAAAACTCTTTTATGTTGGATTGGGACACTTACAGTTGGAAAAGACGAAGGAGTTTCCTCTTGATCGTTATTTTGCTGATTCCTGTTAGGTAATACCGTTTGCTCTGGGGAATGTGGGCTCTGCAAACAAATGAAAACCCACAACCATAAAATACATATTAGTTCAAGTAACAACTAATGTTTGATGTCAGGCTCAATTGCTTGAATATTTTGTTGTATGTAAAAATCAATCAATCAATACCTCCTCATTGATAACGCCCGATATTTCGATTTGAGATTCATTAAGAGGAGCATCTTCAACGGGAAGTAATACGTTCTGCAAACAAATGAAAAGCCACAAACATAAAATACATGTTAGTTCAAGTAAAAATGTTTAAGGTCAGGTTCAATTGCTTGAATATTTTGCTGCAAAACTCAATTGATACCTCCTCATCACTATTGTCACGATCACCATCTGGACTGCCGGATTGTGAGCGGTGGCGAAGAACAAGGATGACAAAGCAGAAAATTACAGCAATCGGAAAGAGTTTCAGGTTGGTTTTGTAAATTTGTTCCAAAAACAGTGACACGAAAAAAGTGAAGAAGCCAGTTTCGAATCCAAGTTCAGACTTCCTTGACGCGCACAACGACAATATCGCAAATGAACCATACGAGATAATAATGCTCAATGCATCTGATTTTCCAGGCACAAGTTTGTCAAGCTCGGCAGAGATCAAACATATCACAACCAAAAGTAGAGTTGCGACAACAACTTGGAATCTGCAGTTTCTAACTTGAATTTTCTTGACAAAATAGATGAGGCACAACATAATTGAACTAATCAGTAGATAAACAAGGAGACCCCGGATACCCAACTTTCCAAATGATATTTTGTAGGTGGAGCTGAGACCAAAGCATCCCAGGCCACTCATGGCTGACACACCTCCCAAAAATTTCCAGATTGTGCACTTATTTATAAGATCTTTCATTCTGTTCATTTCCAGGTACCACAAACGGCCTACACTTGCCAAAAAAAAACACAGGCTAAGCTCAGCCAAAGCATAACATAGAATCGAAAATGGGATAAAGAAAGACCAGATGCGTTTATTAATTCCTCACTAATAATGATCTCAATTCCAAAAGAGAATCGTATAGCCGAGATTTAAGTGAGATTTCTGTTACAGGACAAAGAAAAAGAAAAATCATCCAAGAGACATACTACTAACCTCAATGCTGCTCCCGCACTGCCCAGAAATCGCCACAGCCGCAAGTGGATGGTAACCCTAGATCGATTAGGGTTTTGGGGCTTACGCGGTTGCTTTTCCTCCAATAATTCATCAAAGATACCTCTTCCTCACATGTCTGTACGTAAACTTTTTTACTTTGGTAACAAAAGGCAGAAAGCATAACACAACTTGCTGTCCCGAAAACTAATATGCCTAAAAATGATCTTGGATTTATCAATGCAAACTCATAATCACGCTATTATCTTGATTATTACTCAGTGATATGCATGTTTAACATTTTCAAAATGAATCATCAGTTCTGATTTTTCTACTAATATCACTGTATTATACTCGCATACAGTAAAATAAAGTTAACATTAGCAATTTAGATATGTTAGAGATTAGTATCAATTAACAAGGCGAATCTGTAAGTAATTAATACATATAGAGAAAATTGGACATGTAAAAGTAAAAGTAGTCAGTCACTCTTTATCAATAATTCAACATGAGCCGGTGCACTGCAAAGACGAGATTGGCTCAACATCTCCTGTAGTCACTTTTCTTCTTTTGTCTTCTTTCATCCTCGTCTCAGGTGGCTTATAAATCTGACATTTTCTTCATTAATTGTCGTTCTATTCTCAACTTTTGATAATTTTTATGCTCTCTCCTTCTCTCCGTCCTCTTCACTCTTGTGTTTGCCAACCACCGCTGGCCGTTGACGATGAAATCTCAGTCTCGAGATCGGAGCTGGGTGTCGGACTCGGACGTCAGTGCTTCCTCCTCCACAATCTCCGTCAAATAGCTCCTCTATTTTACTTAACAGAAAACAGAGGCAAACGAGAAAGGAACTGTTTACGACAGTGGCGGAGCCACATAGGTTTCTATGGGTGCAAGTGCACCCATAAATTTTTTTTTTAAAATAATTAATATATATATATATATATATATATATATATATATATATATCCCTTATCCGAGAGCAGAGTCAGATGCACACCATACCTCCTTCTGTATTTTCGAGCCATGAGCCATGATCCAGCGTGCACTTGATGTGTGTGTATATATATATATATATATATATATATATATATATAAATGTATCCCTTTTAAAAATAATAATAATAATACTATATATATATTTATATTGTTCACAACCGTGTATCCCTTTTCTTTGTCATGAGTCATATCTTGTTAAGCTTTTTTCCTTTTAGAAAATGTATTAATTTAAAACTTTCTTTAAAAAAAAAAAAAATTTCGGGGGCGCTGCCCCCGAACCCCCAAACCCTTACATCCATAAACTCCAAATCCTGGCTCCACCACTAGTTTACGAGTCATGGCAATGTTGAGATCGAGTTTGATTTCTTCATCCTTCTTAACAGTCCCCAGCACCCTTTCATTCGACAAGACTCACATTTTAAGAAACATGGGAGTACCACTGGTATCAGGGGCAAACCCAGGAATTTTAATGATAGGGTGAAAATAAAAAATATCATATCATAAATAAAAACACTTAAAATACATTATAGACCATATATAAAAAAATTTAAAGAAATCTATTAGATAAATTAAGATAACTTCATTTAACTCTTATTTTAATTGTTTTCATATTGTTGAACTCATTTATAATTGAATCTATATTAAAATTAAAAAAAAATTCCATGCATGTAATCAAAGAATCATTAAAAAATTAGTCTTCTATAATATTTCAAAGCATATTCTTGACTACCTTCATAGAAGAGAAAGGTCTTTGAGTAATTTAAAACCTGATATAAAGCATTTGACTCATATTTTTTCATCATTCGATTCTTTTAGTTTGAGTAATTATAGACAGGTAAGTGATGGTTATGAGGCTGTTTTGCTGATGAAAAGAAGTGTTGGAATGCATAAAAGGAACTACCCATCCTTCGTATACTCGGTATCTTAGTTAGTGGTATCATAGAAATTTTGTCTAAAACAATCTCCCATTCATGTGCCCGAATATTAAACCAAAATCTTCAAGATATGAAACTTCCTCAATTCAAACTACAAGAGGATGGTAACGGGGGATTAATTTGGCTTATGGGATTCACGCAGTTTTTTCCTTCAGTAATTCATCAAAGTTACCTCTGCCTAACATGAGTGAAACTAAGAAAGGAGTGGGAAAGGAAAAAACTTTTCTGACATTTAATTTGTAACAAGATGTCTGGACTACCATGCAAAAAATGTCCCTCTTATATTGATTATTCAGAAATCCATATATTTAAGTAGGTCAGTAATGGTGTGATTGAATGTGAATCTATAAGTAATTAATATGCAGAAATTTGGACATGCATGTACGTAAAAGTAGTCATTCTTGATGAAAAACTATATACATGTAAGCCGTACGTACGTAAAAAATGTTTGATAATGAAGAAAGATCAGAACTGTGTCTGTGTGTGTGTGAACCATAAAGAGTGCATGCATGAAGATAAGAACATAATACATGCTTCCCAAGCCCCTTCTTTACATTGGGTTAGATGCTCATAATGAAGCAGTTTTGCGATTTTTCTGCCTATTCATCAAAACACGAGACTCACTTTGTTTCCCTATTCATGGATGGCTCTTATCGGATGCATGGCCGTATTGTACGGCTTCGTATGGGGCAGCGACGCAAATTTGAGTTTTGTTTTTGCTCTTCTAGCTAGTTACTTCAGGAATGCGTTTCCCTGCTCGTCCCAAGGACGAATAGGGAGCGCTCACCCTTTTTAAGACAAGATCTGGCCGTCAGATCTGATCTGACGGTCCAGATCTCTCTCTTTTAAAATAATTTTTTTTTAAATAATATCTGTGCTTATTCTGAAGTATAATTTTACTATCATATCCTGAAATTTTAAACTTTTAAGGTTATGAAATATTTTTCACTATTCTAAAGTATTATTTTAGTTTCAGTCATTACCCTAAAAGTTTTTTTAACGGTACCAGTCAGTATTCTGAAGTATATTTTTAGTCTCAGTCAGTCTCCTAAAAAATATTGAGACTAAAAAAATACTTCAAAACTGACTGGTACTGAAAAAGTTTTATATTCTTGAAAATAATTTTTAGAATCTTAAAAAATTATTTTAGGATATTGACTAGTACTAAAAAATATTTTAGAATATTAATTAATAGTATTAAAAAAATTATTTTAAAAAGAAAAGATCTAGACCGTTAGATGAAATTTGATGGTCCAGATCTTATCCCAAAAGGGACGAGCTCTCCCGAGGGAACGTGGTCCAATTACTTCACATTCTCTTGTTCATTGGGTAGAACGAGTAATAAATCCAGGTAAGGACCTGCATGTGCTGATCTTAAAGAAATACTGAAAAGAAGAGGAGTTTCGTTCAGTTAGGTTTTTTTTTTTTTTTGGCAATGTCGCTGCAGTATAGGTCATTGTAGCGGTGGGGATTGAGCTTTTTTCCCAAATACCCTTTTTTAGAAAATTATTTATCAAAATACTCCGACTTTGAAACTATTTCTCATTATGCCCTTCTCCGGAAACATATTCCCTCTCTGCCCCCATTTAGTCGACTAAAACAGAGCTTTAGTCGACTAAATGTCGAGCCTCTTTTTTTTTTTTAATTTTGTCGACATTTAGTCGACTAAATCTTGGGATTTAGTCGACTAAATGTCGTGGGGTTCAAATTTTTTTAAATTCCCCCGACATTTAGTCGACTAAATCCCAAGATTTAGTCGACTAAATGTCGACAGTAGGCTTTTTTAATCTATCACAACCAATTTTCCTTTATTCTTTAATCCCTTTTCTCAATATTATCTTTTTATTTATCTTCTTTATTTTGTATTATGAGTTAGATAATATAAGAATTAGCTAGTTAGTTTAGATCCTATTAGTTAGGAACAATTTAATTCAAATCCTATTTTTCTGATTTTCCCGATATTATATTAGAATAATAACTTTTTATATATTTATTTAGTTATACCGATATATAAGTAATTTATCCCTACAATCTCTCAATATCTTTTTTGTTCGTATATTTGAATTTGAATGCACTAATTTGTTAAACTTTGGGAAAAAAGCTGGGATTGTTATCTTCAACACAAAATACAAAAAACTGGTAATTGTTTATTATTATTATTATTATTTTGTATTTTGTGTTGAAGATCACAATCCCAGCTTTTTTCTCAAAGTTTAACAAATTAGTGCATTCAAATTCAAATATACGAACAAAAAAGATATCGAGAGATTGTAGGGATAAATTACCTATATATCGGTATAACTAGATAAATATATAAAAATTTATTCTTCTAATATAATATCGGGAAAATCAGAAAGATAGGATTTGAATTAAATTGTTCTTAAATAATAGGATCTAAACTAACTAACTAATTCTTATATTATCTAACTCATAATACAAAATAAAGAAGATAAATAAAAAGATAATATTGAGAAAAGGGATTAAAGAATAAAGGAAAATTGATTATGATAGATTAAAAAAGCCTACTGTCGACATTTAGTCGACTAAATCTTGAGATTTAGTCGACTAAATGACGGGAGAATTTAAAAAAATTTGAACCCCACGACATTTAGTCGATTAAATCTTAGGATTTAGTCGACTAAATGTCGACAAAATTCAAAAAAAAAGAGATTCGACATTTAGTTGACTAAAGCTCTGTTTTAGTCGACTAAATGGGGGCAGAGAGAGAATATGTTTCCAGAGAATGGCATAATGGGAAATAGTTTCAAAGTCAGGGCATTTCGGTAAATAATTTTCTAAAAAATGACAGTTTGGGAAAAAGGCCGTGGGATTGACCCAAAGTATTCGAGCAAAGAGAAAGCAATCCAAAGTTTTGAGCCCTTTTTGTAACTTCTTTTTCTTTTTTCCTTGAAAAAATAAACTCTACGAGTTAGGCCGGACCCTAATTTTGCAATTCAGGGACTTCTTATATTCGGCTCACTCCAAGTCGACTTCTACTTGCTTTTCATTGTGGGAAACAGCCCAACTTGTTTTTATCTTATTTAGTAACCATTGATAAGTACAAAAATAAATAATGGACTCACATAAACTTGGTTTAATGGTGCAAGTCCCATTAGATCCCTATGAGTTTCGAACTGAAGTCTCAAAAGAGAGTGTTGAAAGGGGCAGGGACAGCCAATTTAGAATTAGATACCAAATAGTAATATTAAAAAAAAATAATAATCATGTCCATTTCTTATTGCATGTTACTTGACTTTTCATAATAACACAAGTAGTAAGATTCTAGGGAAAATAACATTAAAATGCCATATGAAATTCTAAAACATTAAATTGTCTGTTAAAATTTTGAAAAGATTTAAAGATGATATGGATCAAATTGACATTTTAAAATACTGGTAAATTTATCATTTTACCCTCAATTTTTAAATTAAAAAACGAAAAAAGAAAAATTTTCAGTCCATATTTGATTTTTTTTTAAAAAAATCACTTAAAATGGCCTAATGTAGACACCTAATGAGTAAATATGAGCTAATTTAGACACCGATTCAAAACTTATGCTATATATTTTTTTATTATAATTCATTTTGAGGCTTAGAGTATACAATTGTTTTCAATGTTTTTGCATTGGCAGTAGAGATTTTTTTTTCCCTGTCGAATGGAGGTTTTTGTATAGCATTTAGTTCATTTTACATATGTACAACAAGCGGCTATTTTTGGTTTTTAATAATGAAAAAATGTTAGCCAATGAACGAACGTAATATATTACTCCCTCTAGTGCTTAATTATAATATGTATTTATATTAATAAAGCTAGTTAAGTTTTTTAAAATACCCTAGTCATTTTCCTTAATTCTCTCTTTTCCTTTCCTTCTTGATTATTGTTGGGGAAGTATTAATATAAATAAATTAAAAAATATTTAAAAATATTTTTTAAAAAATATGTCTTATCATTAAGATCAAGATCAACTCCCGAAATTTATTTTATATTAAGGATAATAATGAGTATATATTTTTGGGATAATTAATTTGCAAGTCCTTATAGTTTCAACCTATTTTTAATTAGGTCCCTATGGTGTTTTTTTAGGTCTTTATAGTTTAACTTGTTTTTCATTAGGTCCTTGTAGTTTTTTCCCTTTTCATCATGTCCTTATTATTTCAATAGATTTTTAATTGGGTCTTTGTAGGTTTTTTGGGATTTTAATTTACTAATTTAACTGCAAGTTAAATAATTGAATAATATTAAAATATAATTTAAGAATAATAATTTTAATTAGTAATTACATAATTTTTTTAAAAAAATATTATAATTAAATATTAGTATTTAATTAAATAATTACAATTATATTATATTTTTATTAAAAAATATTATTATTATAACTCATATTTTATAATTATACAAATAAATAAATACACGCGCACACACTTTAAATTTAAAATTTATGAGGAATATTAAAACCTGAATTATAATAATAAATTTCTCTAAAACTAAAATAGAATTATAATTAATTAATTAATAGTTTTAATTAATTATATTAAATATTTTTTTAATTATATATTTATTAATTTAAATTTATTTTTCATAAATTATATTTTAATATTATTCATTTATTTTAATTTCATTTTAAATAATAAATTAAAATCTAAAAAAAAATTCTTCTAGGAGCCAATCATAAATCTAGTGAAACAATAAGGACATGATAAAAAGAAAAATAACTACAAGGACCTAATTAAAAACAGTTGAAAGTATAAGGACTTGATAAAAATAAAAAACACTATAGGGACCTAATTCAAAATTGGTTGAAACTATAAAGACCTGCAGAATAATTATCCCTGTATTTTTTAGAAAATTAATTGTTTTATATAAGTTTGTAGTTTTAACATAAATGCAAACATAATTAAATAAAAGTCATCAAAAACACTAGTCACTGTGTAGGTGAAAGTTTCTTTTTTTAAACGTGTGTAATATATTTTCATCCATGGGGAAATCTCTTGTTTTAAACATAATTAAAGAATGGTTTAATGTTTCTGTCTTTGCCGGAGAAATATTTTTTCTACCTCACTCAAATAAAAGTGAGTAAGTCCACTAATATTTTCCCCCTCTTCTATTTATAATGAGACTCACTCTCTTTTATTTGAGTGAGGCAGAAAAAATGTTTCTGCAGCAAATACAGAAACATTAAACCTATTAAAGAATTAAACAAAGTTCAAATATTTAATTGGAAATAAATTTTTCAAATGATATTTTAAAGCAATTTTTCCCAAAAACTTCCTTTGGACAGTCACCCACAGCCCACCCAATAAACATTGTCTTTTCGTCATTTGCCCCTCTTCTCTCCCTCCTCCTTCAGTACTCTCAATCGCTGCAAGGGCCTTTTTCTCTCTCTGCCTTATCCCTTTCATCTCTTCATCCCCACCATGCCGGAGGAAAGAGCCATTATATCATGGTGCAAAGCCCCCGCCGTAAACAGCTCTTCACGCTACAAAAAATAACTTGTTCAGTGACAGACAAAATCCATTACAAAAACAGGAGAAAAAAAAATATTTGCCACAAAACCCTCGTTGCAAACAAAATTTGCAACGGATTTTGTGTCATCCGTCACAAATTGCAAGAAGAAATCAATCGGTCGCTTGTGACAAAATATGAAAAACAGATCCAATGCAAGTTGAGGAATTAGAAATAAAAAAAAAATTATAATTATTAGCATTCTTTCACATACAGCAACCGCTTAAATAAAGAAAAAAATATTATGAAATAAACAATATTAAATAATGTATTAAAAAATATATATAGTAGCAATCTAAAAAATAACTAAAGGTTGAGACATGATTATACTACATCTATTCTGGACAGTAGTGCAAGCTGCAAACAATTAATTATATGAAACAAAATTCAACATTGAGCTAAGAAAATGATATTAATTAAACTACCTTATTTGCCCACATTAGCCCACAAGCATTGCATAGAGATCTTGGACCAGCTGGTCCTCGCCGCATTTGCTGAATTAGACTTTTCACCAACTCCACAATGTTGAAAATGATTTCTGATTTTGTAATTTGTATGTGTTTCATACATGATGCAAAACACTACCTCATGGTTCAGCACAAAACTGCTAGCAGCAATTAAAAAACTAGACAGCAGTTATAAGAACAAATGATGATTGACAGAAACTAAAATTTAGAAAGTGTTTGGAGCATACCTTGAGAAAAGCCGTAATATTTCACAGTGCAATTTTGAAGTTGATGAGTAAGCATAAATCCGGAAATTGGTTTCTACCACCACAAAGCCCTGAAAGAGTTGAAAAAGAATAGAATTGGAATTTATTTATCAGAATCTCCTAAGGTAATTGAGTGAAGAAGCCAAAAGTTTTGACATGGTCAAGGCAAGATACAAGCAGCAACAATGGCGGAGCTATCCTTTGGAAGCCCTGAACTGATCTTCTAAAATTTATTAGTATATATGCATATTTTATTATATGGCATTTTATTTGGCCAATAATTTGGCCCCAGTTAATTTTTTATCTTCTCTATTAGGATAATTTTTGGTT